>QXTE01000003.1:16237011-16477015 GCA_003942145.1 Platysternon megacephalum
TTCCCCCCCCCCCCCCCCCCCCCCCCCCCCCCCCCCCCCCCCCCCCCCGCCACCCCGTACCACCACTTTTCTTATTTGGGAGCAACCTTGAAAACTCCCACTCCATGTGAGCAGTACTGATCACTCGCCTAGTCACAGAGATGACATATTGTCTGCCCTCCCAGATAGCTGTAAGAAGCTGCAGGGTTATGTGCCAATTTTGGGCCAGAAAGAAAAAGTAACGGGGCTGTCGATTAATCACAGTTAACTCATGAGATTAACTAAAAAAAATTAATCGCAAATAATTGCACTGTTAAACAATAGAATACCAACTGAAATGTATTACATATTTGTGATGGGTTGGGTCACAGAAACCCCCATGGGAGCTGCCGCCCGATGTGCAAAGACTACTTCGATTCCTGTTTTCCCTGCCAGCTCAAGACTCCAGCACCCTGTCTTGGTGAAGCCAGACACACCCGTCTGCTCCNGCTCACAGAAGTCTGCTTGCCCTTAGCACTCAGATGCCCAATTCCCAATGGGGTCTAAACCCAAATAAATCCGTTTTACCCTGTATAAAGCATATACAGGGTAAACTCATAAATTGTTCGCCCTCTATAACACTGATAGAGAGATATGCACAGCTGTTTGCTCCCCCAGGTATTAATACATACTCTGAGTTAATTAATAAGAAGAAAGTGATTTTATTAAATACAGAAAGTAGGATTTAAGTGATTCCAAGTAGTAACAGACAGAACAAAGTAAGTTACCCCGCAAAATAAAATAAAATGCGCAAATCTAAGTCTAATCAAACTGAATACAGATAATCTCACCCTCAGAGATGCTTCAGTAAGTTTTTTCTCAGACTGGACACCTTCCAGGCCTGGGCACAATTCTTTCCGCTGGTACAGCTCTTGTTCCAGCTCAGGTGATAGCTAGGGGATTCTTCATGATGGCTCCTCTCTCCTCTCTGTTCTCTTCCAACCCTTTATATATCTTTTGCATAAGGCGGGAATCCTTTGTCCCTCTGGGTTTCCACCCCACCTCACTGGAAAAGCACTAGGTTAAAGATGGATTCCAGTTCAGGTGACATGATCACATGTCACTGTAAGACTTCATTACCCACTTGCCAGCACACACATATACAGGAAGACTCACAGGTAAATACAGCCATCTGCAGACAATGGTCCTGGTTAACGGGAGTCATCAAGATTCCAAACCACCATTAATGGCCCACACTTTGCATAATTACAATAGGCCCTCAGAGTTATATTTTATATTTCTAGTTTTAGATACAAGAGTGGTACATTTATACAAATAGGATGATCACTCAGTAGATTATAAACTTTGTAATGATAACTTACAAAAGAACTTTTGCATGAAGCATATTCCAGTTACATTATATTCACTTATTATCATGTTTTTATAAAACCATATAGACTGCACAACGTCACACCCTCCTTCTGAACTTTGTTTTCAGGTAAACCAGCAGCTTTGGGACAGGTAATTCAGACCCTGGGTCTGTGTTGGAGCAGACAGGTGTGTCTGGCTTCAGCAAGACAGGGTGCTGGAGTCTTGAGCTGGCAGGGAAAACAGGAATAGAAGTAGTCTTTACACATCGGGCGGCAGCTCCCATGGGGGTTTCTGTGACCCAACCTGTCACAGTGGCATAGTCGGCAGGATCTGTGCACAGCTGATTGCTTTGAGTGATTTTAAGTGAGTTTTAAGTGTGGTGGCTGGAGAACAGACAAAGTGGTTACTGGTTTGTTATTTTCTGTTTGCTTATTTCGGGAAAGGGACGTAGGGACAGAAAAGGAAGCAAAATAAGTAAGAATGAAGATCAAAAGAAGCTAAAACTACACAAGTTGCAAATTGCGCAGAAAGACTGAACACTGGGCACTGGGAAAGTCTCTGTTAACTAAGAAGCCCCTGAGCTGAGTGCATCTCAGTTTCAGTGAACTGCAGAGGGGTGTGGCCCAACCTCTGTCTGTGCTAAACCTGACTGGAGTGTCTAACTTAGCAAGACAGGAGTGGAGGGGTGCCTGTTCTGGCAGGAGGGGGTTCTCTGTGGTATCCCAGCTCATCGAGTGATGGTCTCAAGGGAAGACAAATGAAAATTGATGTACAATTTGCCCGGGAAAAGGCTGACCTGGAAAAAGAAAAGGCTGCTCACCAGCCTGGACTTAAGAGACAAAGCAATTAAGACCCAGAAGCATGAACTGGCTGTAATGGAGTGGAAGAGGGGCACAGAGACATGTATCCTGGAGCTGGAAGTTGGGGTCCTGGTGACTGCTGCGGTGGGAACAAACCCCAAGGACTCTAGCTGGAAGCAAACCCAACCTGAGTGAAAGGGGGAGGGGATTTTGCTGGCCAGCGAAAGGTCTGTCATAGCTGGTAGCTGTGAGCCTACAGCTGGATCAGGGTCTCTTTCCCTTTTGGGGGGACACAGGAGTGTCTGCCCCATAGGGGAGCCCAAAACCGAATTTTAGGTATACTGCCTCCGCCATGGTCAGTGTCCAAGTCTCTGGCAGTAAGTTCAGGAGGAGGGTGTGACGTTGTTCAGTCTATATGGTTTTATAAAACTATTCCAGTTACATTATATTCACTTATTATCATGTTTTTATAAAACCATATAGACTGCACAACGTCACAATATTTTTGGATGTTTTTCTACATTTTGAAATATATTAATTTCTATTACAACATAGAATACAAAGTGTACAATGCTCACTTTATATAATTTTTTATTACAAATATTTTCACTGTAAAAATGATAAACAAAAGAAATAGTATTTTTCAATTCACCTCATACAAGTACTGAAGTGCAATCTCTTTTTCGTGAAAGTGTAACTTACAAATATAGACTTTTTTTGTTACATAACTACACTAAAAAACAAAACAATATAAAACTTTAGAGCCTACAAGTCCACTCAGTCCTACTTGTTCAGCCAATCGCTAAGAGAAACAAGTTTGTTTACATTTACAGGAGATAATGCTGCCCTCTTCTTATTTACAATGTCACCAGAAAGTGAGAACAGGCGTTCGCATGGCACTTTTGTAGCCAGCGTTGCAAGTTATTTACATGCCAGATATGCTAAACATTTGTATGTCCCTTCATGCTTTGGCCACCATTCCAGAGGAGATGCTTCCATGCTGATGATGCTCATTAAAAAAAATAATGCGTTAATTAAATTTGTGACTGAACTCTTTGAGGGAGAATTGTATGTCCCCTGATCTGTTTTACCTGCATTCTGCCATATATTTCATGTTATAGCAGTCTCGGATGATGACCCAGCACATGTTGTTCATTTTAAGAACACTTTCACTGCAGCTCTGACAAAACACAAAGAAGGTACCAATGAGAGATTTCTAAAGATACCTACAGCACTCGACACAGGGTTTAAGAATCTGAAGTGTCATCCAAAATCTGAGAGGGATGAGGTGTGGAGCATGCTTTCAGAAGACTTAAAAGAGCAACACTCCAATGTGGAAACTACAGAACCCGAACCACCAAAAAAGAAAATCAACCTTCTGCTGCCATCTGACTCAAATGATGAAAATGAATATGCGTCGATCCACACTGCTTTGGATTGTTATCGAGCAGAACCCGTCATCAGCATGGACGCATGTCCCCTGGAATGGTGGTTGAAGCATGAAGGGACATATTAATCATTAGCGCATCTGGCACGTAAATATGTTGAGCTTCCAGGTACAACAGTGCCATGCGAACGAATGCCTGTTCTCACTTTCAGGTGACATTGTAAACAAGAAGCAGGCAGCATTGTCACCTGCAAATTGTAACCAAACTTGGTCGTCTGAGCAATTGGCTGAAGTAGGACTGAGTGGACTTGTAGGCTCTAAAGTTTTACGTTGTTTTATTTTTGAATGCAGTTATTTTTTTGTACATAATTCTACATTTGTAAGTTCAACTTTCATGATAAAGAGATTGCACTACAGTACTTGTATTAGGTTTATTGAAAAATACTATTTATTTTGTTTTTTACAGTGCAAATATATTTAATCAAAAATAAATATAAAAAGTGAGCACTGTACACTGTATTCTGTGTTGTAACTGAAATCAATATATTTGAAAATGTAGAAAACATCCAAAAATATTTAAATAAATGGTATTCTATTATTGTTTACCAGCACAATTAATCAATGAATTTTTTTAATCGCGTGATTAATTTTTTTAATCGCTTGACAGCCCTAAAAGGAACAGCTCATTCTTGGGAGCATGGAGGTTCCAATTCATAAAAGAAAAACAAACAATTCATTAAGTCCAGGTAACATACAGTGGCCTACCTCTAGCAGTTATTTTCCAAAAGAATAATCCAATGTCTAGAACATTCAACCTCAGTGGGCCAAGCAATTTAATAAATAAGTTTCTGCCTCACCAGCCATTCAGTGTTCTTGATTCCAGCACACTTATATCTTTATAAGAGTTTCATATTATGGTGGCCTCAGACAATTTAGAGCACTGATGAAGTGCTAACAATACAATGAATGTATATGGCAACTATCATCCAAAAAGATTCCAAAAAGTCCTTTATAGGTTGTGGACCTGATTCAGGACAAATATGCACCCACAGGGCAAGGTCCAGCAGGGCAGGGTATTCATTCCCATCAGGAAAGGGCATCTTTTAATTCAATCCAGCACTCATAGGAGTTTAAATCAGCACGTCTTGAGCCCTCGGGACACACCCCTCCCCTGCTGGCCTCTTTCATCGACTTCAATGGGACTACTCACTTCAGAGTTTGCAAGCTAATACCTAAGCTTACTGTAACTGAAAGGGATTAAAGGGGAAAGTATATTTTTCTCTTTATTTTATGCATTTGGCTGCCCTTCGGGACAGATCTTTAAAAAAGTATTCGAGCATCTAACTCCTATTGAAATCAATGAGATTTAGACACCTAAATATCTTTAAGACCCGGCCCTTTGTGTACAGTCCATTTCACAGTTTCCCTCACAAACTCAGTTAGATAGTTCCCACTGATCTTTTATATACAAACAGGAAAGAGAAAAAGATTTAAAAAAACAAACAAGAACATGTGATTGTAAAACCCCAAAAATGTACAAGAAGGCTTGGGGAGCAGGATAGTATCTGAAAGCACTTTAATTAATTTTGTGCAATGGAATAGTTTTCAGATTGACGGTATCCCTTTAACTGCATAGTCCACCTATGGACATAAAAATTATGAGTTCCAAACAGGACCCATTAGAATGCATGTAGTATTACTCTAGTTAATTGCATAACTTGGCTACATCCATGTCAAATTAAGAACCAAATGCTGCTCCTTACAGCATAATCACTTTTGGTAAGTGAGAAATCAAAAGAATATTTTTTAAAATGCTAGTATGTGCAGTAAGACGTCAAATGGGATATGGAAGTGTACCATGTTAACCTTCAATGCAATGGAGAACAGAAATCACTGAGGCAAATCACGACCTGACTTGCACAATGTGTACTCTCTGAGCATACAATTGTTCAGCCTTCTGAATGTCTGACTTCAGGTAGTTGTGTGTGCATGTTGAGGGGACAGTCCCATAGCAATGGACAATACTGTAGCCTTAGCTATTGGAGTAGGGATTTGAACCTAACTCTCCCACATCCCCGATGAGTGCCCTAACCACTGAACCAGAGAATCAATCTCTCTCTCTCCCAATAAATATTATTTAATACAAAGTGGAACAGCTCCAATGGGAGAGATTGACCCACTCCAATAGCCTGGCGGTGAGGGCACTCTTCTAGGAGGCAGGAGAGTTAGGGTCAAATTCCTGCTCAGGATCAGGCAGAGTGGGGATTTGAAAACAGCTCTTCCACATCCCCGCTAAGTGCCCTATCCACTGGGCTATTGGCTATAATGGGGTGAGGTGGGGCATGTGTTTCTCTTTCCCTGTCTTTTTTGTGAGACAGGGCTGACCTGGCTTAAGCACCTAACTCCAGGAGAGGGGTCATGGCAGAGAATCCTGAGCGGAAGAGGCACCTGCCTCTGCTTCCTCAGTCAGGCGCCTACAGCCCAGACCAGTGGGAATTAGGTACCTAGCTCCCTTTGTAGATCTGGGCCCCAACCCCCTGCCCCTTTCCTCCTCATTTCACTCCTGGCTAGCTTAGGGGCTCCCTGCTCAGCCTGCTGGCTTCTGAGAATCCCTTTTTTAGGTGCCTAACTCTTCCCATATGTTGTATGGGAAGCCTATCTTGAGGCTGTGAATTCCACTGGGCAGCAAGGAGCCTAGGTGGTTGCTATTTTCAGCATTGCAACACCTAAGTCCTCTTTGTGATTCTAGCATGAAGGGCCAGGGACATAGAACCAACTACCAGGAAATGCAGGATCCCAGAGGTCAAAGAGTTGCAACTTGTGTGCTGTAAAGCTGTGCTCGCTAGCCCCCTACACTGGGGAGTAGGCTGGGGAAGTAGCAAGGACAAGGCAAGTGGACTGTCAGATCCAGAGAGCCACTCGCCATTTTCCCACCTCAAGAGCGGATGCACAGCAACCATGAGCACTACTTCAGCTGGGAAGCTGCAGCAGTGGTGGTGGAGCAGCAGCACTCTCTCTCCATAGCTTGAGGAAAGATTCTTCCTTGCAAGTTTCCACAGCGCCAAGCCCAGTTACTTTGTGGAATAAGTACTTACTTTCTCCTATCGAAATGAAAGGTTTACACTAGAGCATCACAGAGAGAGAAGATGGCGTCTCAGAGAACCACAAGGGCTGACAATCTGTAGAGGATGTCATGTCCAGATCCAATGGATCCTGGGATTTTTTGTGTAGCCAGCTCCCTCGGTATCCCTCCTCCAGAAATAGGCTAGTTACCTTGGGCTGAGCACCTATAGAAACAAAAGCCTAAGAAAGTAGTCAATACTGGTACCAACAGCATTAATTACTGTACAGATTTCTAATCAGAAACCTACAGGTAAGAGTTGTGGGGAGCAGATCGCTCTTCCAGCCTAGCACACACACTGAGACCTGCAGAGACCTGACCACAAAGGGGAGCTTCTGTAGAGGAGGGGCAGAGATGCTGCTTTACCTTAATTTATGGCACAAACGGATATAAGTCCTTAACTTCCCCCATTGTGCATAGATCAGAGATCCCTGCAAAATATTTGTAAAGTTACATGCCACATGTGCTGTAAGTGCTGGTATTATTAATCATCATTATAAATTCCTAGCTCAGTTAGAAGTTAGGGATAGAATGGCCATCTTAGCTTTCTATTTTCTGGCTTTTGCTGTTTTGTGTTAAAGCCTTAATGCAAACTGCTGGCTGGCAGAAATGCAGTCAGACTTTGATAGGATTTCAGTCTTAAGATCAAACAACACTGTGATATCATGATGTACACTGGATAGAATCTTCAGCAATTTTATGGTTATGCCTGAGTTATGTAAACATTTATTTGCCTGGGGGGCAGAATGGGAGGAGAAGTGAGAATTCAAACATGATTCAGAGAAGAGATAAAAGATACTTTGCTTAATTTACCTTTTATAATTGTCACTGTTGTCCTCCCGTTAAAGAACTAATCTTACCAGTCCTGTAAAAATATTTGTTTGATTGTATTTAATGAACAGATATTTATCTTTTTCAAAAAATGTAAATTGTATACAGAGCACAAATGGCGTAATAAAGTCTGGCAGTGTATGCATTTCCGCAAAAATAGATATTTTTAATCTTTATAACTCCTGTAAAAGAGTACTGATACACTAAATTAAGAGGTTACTAAATCCTATTTTTATAACTTTATAGTAAATAAATATTTCATCAAGTAAAAATGCTACTCATATCTTTTAACTTACAGTTTTAAAGCAGAAGTGATATTTTCTTCAGTAATTGAAGCTGTTTTATAATCTAAAACAGAAATTTAAAAATCTGATTTAATGTTTTCTTAGCACTGTTATTACCCTCAACATTTCAGGCACACTAATAAAAATGATCTAAACAGAAATTTCTTGTTTAGCAAATTACGGATAAACACTTAAAGAAATCAAGCCCCAAATTCAATCCATTGCAACATTTTAAAAATGATTCCGGATCTGTTTAAAGATGAAAACATTGTGTGCTATATAATACCATGGCAGCAGCAGGTTCCCTATCATAGGTTTGAAAAGATATTTCATCCAATTGATGAGCTTTTGTTTAAACAAGCATTGATATGCATGCTGTGATGCATGTGGTCACAAGAAATTCTCAGCAACATATAGCCCAAGTGATTAGGCTATTAGATAAAAACAGTTTTTACAGTATTTAGATTTTTTTTTCACTAATTCAGTAGTAATTATGCAAAAAGAGTTTTATTTTTTAAAGACACTTCCACTGTATTAGGCCCCATTCTGCTCCCACGGAAGTCAATGGCAAAACTCCCACCGACTTCAATGGTCTGGGCCCCTGAGAATAAATGCTTACTTATTGTGTTTTGGAAAGCATTGTCTTTTAAACTCATTTAAAATCAGGCATTACTGTATAATAATTTGTGGATCGAGCAAGCCTATATACAGTATTTTGAACTGACATAATTTTATAGTGGTCTTGGTCACGCATATAGCATGTTATGACATCATTTATTGCATCTGCAATAAAACACATTTTAAGAGTATAACTACAAGCTCTATGGATGATCTTACTATGTGGCATGTTTATTCCATGTTGTTGAGAACTGAGAAAAAACAACTTTTTCATTTTACTGCATCATAAAAAATTAATTAGATTTCTCAAATACAGTATACAATCAGAAAGCACTTGATTCTGACCTCATTTGAGATAAAATAATAAACAAAAAAAAATTGTATTTTTTCAGAAGCCAATGGTATGTGATTTTACATCCGGCTGATGTTTGAGAAAGTCAATGCCTTGTCTGTGCTTATTGATCTTCAGGGTCATCTTTTAATAATACCAAAAAAGCTTCCAAAATAAAGACCTTAAACCCTTTTTCTTCCTTTTTCTTGTACAGGTTTCTTTTAAAGATGCTTGTCGGCACTAGCTCTGTCAATAAAAGTTAATTGGCAAACTGTCTCTTTGTCAATATATGGCCTATGGCAAGCTTTCCTAGAAATCTATACAAAAATCCACTTGAAATATATTATGGTTGTACTTGAATAGGGTTCTGTGCTTCCCTGGAATTTATAAAGAGGAAGTCTGCCTGTCTTCAAATGGTATGATACAGATAAAAAAGCAACTAGCAAGATTCAGTAAATGTTAAAATTCAATAAATAGCAGGGAATAGAGGGCTGGAGTGTGTGTCTGATGGTGTTTTGTGTTCAATGGAAATGGGAAATAAATGCTTAATTACAGGAAGAAAATGAATATTTTACATAACAGCATAATGGAAGTTCCAGTTCCCATAAGGGCCACACTTCCGAGCAAAGAAAATTCATCACAAAACTTAAATAATGCATGTTTTCATGAAACACAGGGAGTTCCCAACGCAATACAGGAAAATAACAGTGATTCCACAGAACTATACTCCTTTCATGGAGTCTATGGCTACAACTTTATGTCCTGTTTGTGCTAGCTAATCCTTTCCATAAATCCTCTGTCCTCAATTGTGAATTAAACAGGAAGTTGCTTGTAAAGATCCCTCAATAGGAACCTGTCCATTTCCGAATCCATGTGTAATCATCCTATGGAGCAAAATCCTTTTGATGGTGAGTAGAGCATGGCACCCTACAAACACAGGAACAGCTCCCTTTCCCTCCTCCTCTCCAAGCACAAGTTGCTGTTAGCTCCCGGCACTGCAGTGCAGAGCAGCCCAAGCCAGGATAGGCGGGCCACAGCCCCCATCTGTTTGTCTGTGTAGGGTTCCCCGTGCTGTGCTAACCCCCTGCAATCCCCCGCTCCTCCTACACGCTCATCATGTCTCAGCCTCCTAACTCTCTGCGCGAAGGAGCGCTGGAGGCGGTCCATCCCTGAGAGCCTCTGGGTGCTCTCAGCATCTTTTGAGGACACGACCACCCCCACCCTGCCATCTCATTTGCATCCTTCCCCTCTTTCCCCCCCCAATCTGTCCGCCTCACTTTGCGCACAGATGTTACGTGACCGCCCCGGCCAGCATGACTCAGCCCTCCAGCTTCCTACCCCATGGGCACCAAGCGAGTCCTGCATCCCCAGGCACACGCAGAACTCCCCAGGGGACTTCAAGGGGGCGTTACGCGCGCGGATTTCCCGGGGGAGTTCTGCCTGCGCCCCAGGCTGCTCAGCACGTTTCGGTCCCTCTCTCTTTTTTACCGCTCCTCACTCCGGACACCACCCCTCCCTTGCTGCAGTCCTGCAAACAACCCGGACCGGGGGGCATCAGTCTGCCCTCAGGTTAGAACTCCCCAGGGATTTCACTGGGACTTTTGCCATGGCTTAGCCTCCTCCACCCCCACACACAACAACTTCATTAAGGGGCTTCAGGATCTGTCCCCAAAGCAACTGGAGACCAACAACTTTGCACGCTTCAGGAAACTCCTATCTTGCGTCGAAGCCGCAAAGGAGGCAGTTTGGGAGGGGGACCTACTACAAAACATCCGAGCCAATCTGAGCCCCGATCCTTGCATGCAGCCTAGGAAGGGGGAAAGGCAGGGCGGGTTTCAAAGGCACGATCTGACGGTTATAATTTACCTATTCGCTTAGGGTGAAACACAACATGCTCCCCCGCGCATCTGAAAGCCTCTATCTCCTCCGCATCCTTTCATGCATCTTCCGGACCATCTTTGCCCCCAGCTCCTCTGCAGCTTTCCCACTGCGTCCCTAAAGCCTCCTGACCACGGAGCCTTGCAATCGCTGCCCTCCGCCACGCAAAAGTTGTGCCAGGCTTAATAAGCGAGTCGGTTTCAAAGGCACTCGAGTTGCAAAGCAATTCCCACCCCAGGGAAAGGCAACCTGGCGTCGGTAGCGAGAAGCGCCCTGTAGCCCAGTGGCAGGGCAGCCGCCCCAGACTGTTTAACCCCCCGCCTCCAGCCAAAGTCAGATCGCCCCGGGAAACCACCATCTGCTCCTGGAAACCATCCCCCGCCGCAGCCCACCCGCTACCTGCCCCGGCGAGCAAAGCCGCTCGCGGCTCCCGCAGGGCTCCGGGGGAAAGTTGCAGCTTCTCAGACACGCACGCTCGTAGGGAAAGTTACCCCGGAGGCAGCAACAGCCGCCGCCGCCGCCCATAAACTCTTGGGCGCGCCACTTACCCGCGAGGACACACCGCGAACCCCCGAGGTGCCCGCACCGAGCAGCGGCAGCCGCCTCCCGCGTGCGGAGCTTGTCACTTTCTCCTGCCTCCCCAGCTCGGCTCGGCGCTGCTGCTGGCGGCGGCGGCGGCGGCGTCTCCGGGAGGAGTCGCCAGGCGTGACAGAGCCAGCGGAGGGGCGGACAAGGGGTTGTGTGGGCTGCACGTTGCAGTCCTCCCTCTGCTGCAGTGCTGGAGCGGGAGAGGGAGGTAAAGGCGGGGAAAGCGGAGTCACAGAGACGGGGGGAGAGAGAGAGGCAGCGCACGAACAATAATTGAAGGCGTGGGAGTGGGCAATCTCGGCTCACGCAAACAGACTCACTCCTCCGGGACGAGATTGGGGCATTGCAAGCCAGCACATGGGCTGTGCGGGAAACCCACCTTAAACTGCGCCCCCCTTTTCTGGGGGGAATCCACACCCATCTACATACACAGGCACTTCGTCCCGAAGTTAATATTTCAGTAGAGGCATCAGCAGAGAAGACTGTGTGAAAGGCTCTGTTTGCCTAGGAGCTGCCTGCAGCAGGCTCTTAGCAATCCAAAGCGTTTCCGAGTGGCTGCTCCTTTTATTATATCTTAATGCTATTGGTGTGCAAGGCGCTGTACAGACATGCCCCCAAAAGACATTTCAGTTTAGGGACACCCCCCCCCCCATGCTCTAACCCCCATTCTCTTTGCAGTCTAGTGACTTTAGACTTCTTATACTAGTCTTAGGATGGAAGGATCCCACGCACTGCTACAGACTAGGAACTGAGTGGCTAGGCAGCAGTTCTGCAGAAAAGGACCTAGGGGTTACAGTGGACGAGAAGCTGGATATGAGTCAACAGTGTGCCCTTGTTGCCAAGAAGGCTAACAGCATTTTGGGCTGTATAAGTAGGGGCATTGCCAGCAGATGGAGGGACATGATCATTCCCCTTTATTCAGCATTGGTGAGGCCTCATCCAGAGTAGTGTGTCCAGTTTTGGGCCCCACACTACAAGAAGGATGTGGAAAAATTGGAAAGAGTCCAGCGGCGGGCAACAAAAATGATTAGGGGGCTGGAGTACATGATTTATGAGGAGAGGCTGAGGGAACAGTCTGCAGAGGAGAAGAATGAGGGGGGATTGGATAGCTGCTTTCAACTACCTGAAAGGGGGTTCCAAAGAAGATGGATCTAGACTGTTCTCAGTGGTAGCACATGACAGAACAAGGAGTAATATATGGAGATATATTATCTCATAGAACTGAAAGGGACCCTGAAAGATCATCAAGTCCAGCCCCCTGCCTTCACGAGCAGGACCAAGTACTGATTTTGCCCCAGATCCCTAAGTGGCCCCCTCAAGGATTGAATTTACAACCCTAGGTTTAGCAGGCTAATGCTCAAACCACTGAGCTATCCCTCCCCCCCAGTAATGGTCTCAAGTTGCAGTGGGGGAGGTTTAGGATGGATATTAGGAAAAACGTTTTCACTAGGAGGGTGGTGAAGCACTGGAATGGGTTACCTAGGGAGGTCGTGGAATCTCCTTCCTTAGAGGTTTTTAAGGTCAGGCTTGACAAAGCCCTGGCTGGGATGATTTAGTTGGGGATTGGTCCTGCTTTGAGCAGGAGGCTGGACTAGCTGACCTCTTGAGGTCCCTTCCAACCCTGATATTCTATGATTCAGGATGACCTCTCCCATGAATAAGGGTTTATAGGATCAGTCCTTGTTTGGATTATTAGTACTAATTGTTTCTAATGTAGAATCATTTAAGGGCTCCAAACGAGCATTAGAGCTTGTTGTGCTAGGCATTGTACAACAAATTACACAAAGACAGTCTTCGCCTCAAAAACTTTACACGTGTTTTAAGGTAGACAAGCCTTAAAAGTATCAGAACTTGCTTCCCAGAGGAAACCAGAAGCCCTCGAAAGCCATTCCATCCTATAGACTCATTACCCTTTTTTTTTAAGCGATGGCTGATTTAATACTAAAACGTTGCAAAAAAGATTTACTAACAGAAAATCCCTATAGAAATCCCATTGTCTTTAGTCCGTTTAAATAAAGTTATGGTGCTCAGATTTTTTTTCTCTCCACATATTGGGCTTGATTGTCCATTGCTTTACTGCTTGTGTGGTCATTTACACTTGTGCAGAATGGGTATCTGCATTTTAAACTCACTTTTCATAGGTGTCAATGACTACACCAGCCAGGGCCAGCTCCAGGTTTTCTGCCGCCCCAAGCGGCAAAAAAAAAAAGCCGCGGCAGCGCAATTGCACCGCTCCACTCTTCGGCGGTAATTCGGCAGCAGGTCCTTCGCTCCGAGAGGGACTGAGGGACCCGCCACCGAATTGCCACTGAAGACCTGGACGTGCCGCCCCAATAGCGACCGGAGTGCCGCCCCTTGGTA
The DNA here is from genome assembly GCA_003942145.1 of Platysternon megacephalum. NCBI lineage: Eukaryota > Metazoa > Chordata > Testudines > Platysternidae > Platysternon > Platysternon megacephalum. The sequence goes on from QXTE01000003.1 coordinate 16,250,540, forward strand.
TCGGCCGCCCCAAGCACCTGCTTCTTTAGCTGGTGCCTGGAGCTGGCCCTGACACCAGCTGTAAATGGTGGAGAATCAGACCCACCCTGTCCCGCACTGAGAACTAGGGTATAATTGACACCTGATCTGCATATAGCATCACCCCAATGAAGGGGAAGAAACAGTGAAGAGAGCAGATAGAAGTTCCTTCAATAAGGAATCCTTTCAATAGACAAACAACCCACAGGTAGTTCAATAGACTCTTCATTAGATTACCCGAAAAGAAAATGGCTCAGCTACAAATAAGATTCATAGCAAGGGGCTAGAGACAACAAAGAAAGACACCAGTACCAAATACCCTTTGGTCTCTTGGCAATACTGGCTAAGTATACTGTGACCCTAAGAGCACCCCAGTGACAGATGGCACACTGTTGTCATGATCTTTACCCAAAAGATGGCATGTAATATATCATTGAAAAACTAACAACACTGATCATTAATCTTCCTGTGTGAATTATGTATAGTTAACCCACGAAGAATTTTACAGATGTACTGGAAATATGTGGCTAAAATATGTTTAAACCAGGTATAAACCGGTTTTTCTCCAGACAAAGAAAAGAGGTCAGCGCCTCAAACTGGTGTGGCCAAATTCAATGGGCAATTCATTTGTATCGGAGCTTGCAGGAAATGATCATTTGCATTTTAGAAATTACTAGCAGGGGAGGAATGAGCATGGTGTCCACATTCAGCAGGGGACACAAACATTATCTGTAGGGCCGTACCAAATTCATGGCCATGAAAAACGCATCACGAACCATGAAATCTGGTCTTTTGTGTGCTTTTACCCTAGCATACAGATTTCATGGGGGAGACCAGTGTTTCTCAAACTGGGGGTCCTGACCCAAAAGAAGGTCATGGTGGGGGGATGCCAGGTTATTGTAGGGGGGTTGCAGTATTGTTTCTGCACTGCCTTCAGAGCTGGGTGGCCGGAGAGCAGCGGCTGCTGGACAGGCGACCAGCTCTGAAGGCAGCGCCCTGCCAGCAGCAGCACAGAAGTAAGGGTGGCAATACCAAATTACTTCAGAGTTTGGCAGTCAGAGGGTGGCGGCTGCTGGCTGAGGTCCCAGCTCTGAAGGCAGCAGCATAGAAGTATGGGTGACCATACCATACCATACCATGCCATCCTTACTTCTGTGCTGCTGTTGGCGGTGGCACAGAAGTAGGGGTGGCAATACCGAATTCCCCCTACAATAATCTTGCGACTCTCCCCACAGCCCCCTTTTGGGTCAGGACCCCGCCTAGTTACAACACTGAAATTTCAGATTTAAATATCTGAAATCAAGAAATTTACTATTTTTAAAATCCTATGACCATGAAATTGATCAAAATGGACCGTGAATTTGGTAGGGCCCTACTTATCTGGGGATATATTTCAGAAGAACATTTCAAAGGTTTACTGGACTATAAAGAGAGAGGGAGAAAATTCCTAAGTTATCCATCACCTGAGGAGACAAAGGAACTGAGTATTTTGAGGTCTGTGAAGTGTCCTGGCTAAAAAAACTGGTCAGTCATACTAGCAGAAAGACTGGTGAGAAACTTCTTTGAACAAAAGACTGTAGTTTGTTACATTAGATTCAAGTTTTAGAAGTATATTCTTGCTTTCATTTGTAACCATTTCTATCTTTATTCCTTATATTTGATAGCACTTCCACCTTTGTCCTTTTATTAATAAACTTACTTTACTTTTACTACAAACTATCTCAGTGTTTTGATTGAAACAGAGTGTTTGTTAATCCCAGTTAAGATAATAAGTTGCTGAGTACTGTCTCTTTAAAGGAACAATTAATTTGATAAGGTTTTGTGAATATGACAGTAAGAAGGAGCTTCAGAAAGACTTCTCTGAGGAACTCAGGAATTGGGGTTTCCTGATTGTTACCTGCTAGGCAAGGTTTGGACTAGCAGCGTCCTGAAGAGTATGCTGGCAGGGACTGACAAACTGATGTGTCAGGGAGCTGAGACATAGCATAGCAACAGCAAAGCTCTCACTTGCTGAGGCTAAGAGGGGTAACCCAGTAACTCACAATTTGGGGAACCCCCAGCAGGCTGTCACATATACCGAGTCTTCTAGACAATTAAAAGTAATTTCAAGCACAGCAGCCTCCCCTGAGCCTTCCTGCCTATATTTTTGGGTTTTCATTCATGTTTTCTTACTTTTAAAAATGCTCTTCTCTCTTCTGTTGCTGTGTGACAGACTCACACAAACAGCAAGGGAAATTAACTAATTGAATGACTACCCAGGGGAAACAGTTAATTGGACTATATACAGAGTGCTGTCAAATGTACAAAGCGAACAAACAGAAAAAATAGAGAAAAAATCCTTTTGCCTCTAGTCCTGTTATGTTATAGTAATCTTAGGTATTACTTGCAAGGACAGTAACAATTTCAGTCAGAAGTGTGAGTTAAAATAACTCTGATCATTAAAAAAAAAAAAACACCATGAAAATGCAATTTAGAATATACAATATTCAAAGGGAAACAAAACAGATTGCCAAGTTTTCTCATCAGCAACAAAAGGAGGTATCACAAAGTCATTATCACTGCCTAAGCAAGAAATGCAGCAAATGTCTCCCATTCAATTCATTATGGTCTAATTAAAGTTGCTATATTTCTGAATACAAAATGCATCTTGTATTTTATTTGATTTTACAAAGTACCTCAAAAGAAAATCTTTTGCTTAAGTAAAGTGACCAAGAAGACAGACATGTTTCTTGTGAGCAAATAAAGGAAAAACTCATGATAAATTTCATTAGAATAAGTTTTGGAACTGTACAGCGGTTTTGTAGGTCATATCTAAGTCCTAAGGACAAGAAATCATGCTCAAACCAAAGAGCAAAAGGAGGCCCAAAAGGCCTTTATAACCGATAGTGCAGGGTCATTGCAGCAGCCATCTTGTTCCTCTCCTACCCCAACGGACAGGGAGAGCTCTATTTGAGAGCGTTGAGACAGACCCTACCATAGCAGACTGACTTCATACAAAAAATGTCTTTTCTGAAGACAAAAGGTGAGACTTTATCTACAAAAGTAAAACCTCTGGATAGACACAGGAGCAAGGTGGAGCAGCATGGAGGCAAGATGATGGCAAATGAAGATCAATATTGATACATGCAAAGTAATGCACATTGGAGGGGAAAAACTGATCTACTCACATACCTTTACAAGGTTCTAAATTAACTGTATCAGCTCAAGAAAGGGACCTAGCACTCTTCTCAGTGTGCAGCTGTGATCAAAAAAAGCAAACAAGATGTTAGGATGCATAAGGAATGGGATGGAAAATAATACCAAAAAAAATGCCTTTTATGTAAATCAATGATGTGGCCTCATCTGGAGTAATACTACATGCAGAACTGGCTACCCTATCTCAAAAAGGATATTGCAGAACTAGAGGGGGTTCAGAGAAGAGAGATGAGAATGATTAAGGGCCTGAAAAAATTCCCATATACAGAGAGAGATTGAAAAGATTGTGTTCTCACTTGCAGGGATGGGTCCATATATTCAGTAGTGATGGGTTCTTCAGTTGCCATACTACAGCAGGTAAAGTGAGATGTATTGATTGGCTAGTATGAGTCTCGAGAGAACTTTTCTCTCTAGTGAACAGCTCCTCCAGAATGTTCACCACTCCAAAGGTGCAGCAGGCTATGACTCAGGGCCTCAGTAGATTGACCACACCCTCATTAATTTTTTCTTATTTTTTCCTACTCTTTTTCCTCAGCTCTCCACCTTCTTAGTGTGAAGGGTTACTTACTTTTTAAGGACCTCCTGGGCAATTGCAGGGACTCTTATTGAGCTCTCCCCTCAAATTAGCCCCTGATAATGCCTGAAAAAGTAGGGTGAGGACAGGATCTGTACCCCATGCTCAGCACCTTTGGCCGAGTGTATCAAAGGGGGAAAGTGTTCCTTTTGCTCCCAAAATCTCAGTACTACTGTGGTTACAAAACAGGCCGCCAAGCTATCCCACAGGACAGAGTCGTGGTGGCCACAGGCATGTGAGGGGCCCGGTAAGGAAAGGTGCTGAAGCAAGTGCCCAGGACACAACAGCCCAATCCCTGGCCACTGATGTGAACCAGGCCGCATTGCCAGGTTCCCACCGCAGGAGGGTGAACCTCAGAGGTCCCAGGATCTCCAGTCAACAGAACTGGCACATGGTAAAACATTGGGGCACCAGTCACCTTCCCGCCTCTCCTTCACCAGCCAAGGCATCACAATGGGGCCTATATGTTTCCAGGACTCCCGTCCCTGCCATTGGGATGCTGTGGTCAGGACTCCCCCACCCCCCATTCCTCAGAGGTCCCGAGAACCGCTAGGGGCACAGAGTCATCAGTTTCCCACCTTTGCCTCCTCTTCCCTTATGACTCCAAATCCTCACCCCTCTCTCCTGGTAGTCCTCCCTCTAAGCAGGCTCAGGGTCACAAATGCAGATATAAAGCAAAGAAATCCTAGAAGATCCCCAGCAATTGCTGTTCCCTGCACAGTTTTTCAAGTCTTTTCAAGTCTGTTCTGTTGTGTTTCTGTTGGTATTTCCCCTGAGCATTCACCAAAAAAGAATTGAGAAGGCAATGAAGGCAGAATGGTAAACACAGCAAAGTCAAAGTGTCCAACCCAATTCTCCCCTTCCCCCCAAAAAATGTTAAAAAATGACTCTTCCCCAACAAATCGTTTTCTAGTGCTGATTAGTCAAAGGCATTCTTGGTTGCTTTACCAAAAATAGGTGCAGCTTTGTCAACGCTTGTCAAGGACAATATCAACCCCAATGAAGGGGACTTCCTACCCAAAGGGTGGAATCAACTCACCACAGAGACAATGATGCAGTCTCGGCAGAACTTGGAGCCTCAGTAAAGGCCACTTTTTTCACCAGAGCAGTCTTTGGTTCTACTGAGTCCCCACTGTCTGACATTACCACAATGCTGAAAAGTGCCAAGGGGCTGGGATCCTCTTTAAAGAGAATTTCCATAACACGTGCCTCACTTGATGCTTTCAGGTCCTCCACCAGATCCATGGTGTCCAGCGCAGTGGCAAGACAGCATCATGGCTAAGGGCAGAGAAGGTAGATATTTCTGCAAGACAGGTTTTTGGTAGCAAACCCATACTCTTGAGACATTTTCTCAGGGTACCAATCAAAAAAGCCACCTTCAAAGTACAGGACAAAAACAATGATGGTAATAAGAAAAATCAGTATAGAGTTTTTAAGCCATTTTTCTATTTTAGGCAGCCCTTCCAAGGTTATGGAGTTTCATATAGATGTAGTAGGAGAGACAACAGGGTCTCTAAAAATAGATGGGTTTCAGAGTACAGTCTCTACGTAAAAGAATAAATGGACACAAATCAGACATCAAGAATTATAACATTCAAAAACCAGTTGGAGAACACTTCAACCTCCCTGGCCACTCGATTACAGACCTAAAAGTCGCAATATTAAAACAAAAAAACTTCAAAAACAGACTCCAACGAGAAACTGCTGAATTGGAATTAATTTGCAAATTGGATACCATCAAATTAGGTTTGAATAAAGACTGGGAGTGGATGGGCCATTACACAAGGTAAAACTATTTCTCCATGTTTATCTCCCCCCCCCTACCCCCCCCCCGCCCCCTACAGTTCCTGCAATCTCCTTGTCAAGTGCTGGAAATGGGCCATTTTCATTACCACCACAAAGACCTTTTTTTTCTCTCCTGCTGACGACAACTGATCACTCTCCTTATAATGTGTATGGTAAGATCCATTGTTTCATGTGTGTATATATATATATCTTCCTTCTGTATTTTCCACTGCATGCATCTGATGAAGTGAGCTGTACCCCACGAAAGCTTATGCTACAATAAATTTGTTAGTCTCTAAGGTGCCACAAGTACTCCTGTTCCTTTTTTAAAAAATAGATGGGAGAAAACCAGGCCCATTAAACCCAGAGGTGACTCATTCTCCAGGAATGCCCCTAAGAACAATCAGTGACAACCTCTCTCCCTCCAATGTTCCTGGGGTGGAGGGAAGGGCGCTTGTCTTTTTTTGTTCCTACCTGATTTGTGACCATCACAGATGAACGGTTGAGACACATCATCATTTCCAGCAGTTACACCATAGAATTCAAAAGGGCCCCCGACCCTCTGTCACGGAGTGACAGAGTCTGGTCTATGCCCCAGCCTGTAACCAGTCTCCTGGGAGCAACTCCTTTAGTGTTCTGAGTCCCAAGGGCCACACAGTTCCATAGAGGCAGGCCTCCAAAACTTCAGCACCACCCAATCCTCCCTATGTAGCTTGCTGCAGCAAAAACCTGCCAAGCCAGACTCCTGGAGAGGCTTGTACTGTAGCCCTTCAGGGCACAATGCTCTCAGGGAATATCTACAGTGACACCGACCTTTTCAAAACAAGGTAACCATTTATTAGTCACCTGGCACACAGAATCTGGAAGTCCAGAGGCTCAACCCCCAAGCTGTAATGAACCCCTTGTTCAGGATCTGAGTGTCTCTCAGTCTGACCTCCTCAGTCAGTTCCCAGGTGAGAGAGCTCCCAGTTTCCTACAGAAGTCCTTTGTTCTTGAGCTGGTACCTTTGCTCAGCTTCCCTGCTGAAAGATGGGGGAAATCCATCTGCCTCTGGGTCATTGGCTGCTAGGTATCAATATCCTGGTGATTGGGTTTTCTATTATCTTTTTGGATTTTCCAGATGACTGGAGGATAGCAAATGTGATGCTAATTTTTTAAAAAGGCTCCAGAGGTGATCCTGGCAATTTCAGGCTGGTAAGCCTAACTTCAGTACCGGGCAAATTGGTTGAAACTATAGTAAAGAACAGAATTATCAGACACACAGATGAAAACGATTTGTTGGGGAAGAGTCAACATGGTTTTTGTAAATGGAAATCATGCCTCACCAATCTACTAGAATTCTTTGAAGGAGTCAACAAACATGAAGACAAGGGTGATCCAGTGGATATAGCAGTGGTCCCCAACCTTTTCCTTCTGGCGGGCGCCAAAAAAAAACAAAAACCGAGCGCTGCCGGCGGGCGCCAAAAAAAAAAACAAAAAAAACCCCCGAGGGCTCCGCGGGTGCACTTACACCCCCCGGCGGGCGCAATGGCGCCAACGGGCACCGCGTTGGGGACCCCTGGGATATAGTATACTTAGATTTTCAGAAAGTCTGTGACAAGGTTCCTCACTAAAGGCTCTTAAGCAAAGTAAGCTGTCATGGGATAAGAGGGAAGGTCCATCTCCTGGATCAGTAACTGGAAAACATCCACTCAGTGCACAGCAGCAGTCAAAAAAGCTAACAGAATGTTGGGAATCATTAGAAAAGGGGCATATAAACATATATTAGACTTGGAAAAGGTTCAGAGAAGGACAACAAAAATGATTAGCGATATGGAACAGCTTCCATATGAGGAGAGATTAATAAGACTGGGACTTTTCATCTTAGAAAAGAGACAATTAAGGGGGGATATGATAGAGGCATATAAAATCATAACTGGTATGGAGAAAGTAAATAAGGAAGTGTTATTTACTCCTTCTCATAACACAAGAACTAAGGGTCACCCAATTAAATTAATAGGAAGCAAGTTTAAAACAAACAAAGGGAAGTATTTCTTCACACAACACACAAACAACCTGTGGAACTCTTTGCCAGAGAATGTTGTGAAGGCCAAGACTATAACAGGGTTCAAAAAGGAACTAGGTAAGTTCATGGAGGATAGGTCCATCAGTGGCTATTAAGATGGGCAGGGATGGTCTCCCTAGCTTCTGTTTGTCAGAAGCTGGAAATGGGTGACAGCGGATGGATCACTTGATGATTACCTGTTCTGTTTATTCCGTCTGAAGCACCTGGCATTGGCTACTGTCGGAAGATAGGATATTGGGCTAGATTGACCTTTGGTCTGACCCAGTATGGCCATTCTTATGTTCAGTACTTTTGTCTGGCTCAGACAGTGAGGTGACATACACATACCTATGACCATGTCTACACTAGCACTTACGTCAGCAAAACTTGTGTCGCTCAGGAGTGTGAAAAAACAACAACACCCCCCCCGAATGACAAGTTTTGCCAGCATAAGTGCTCATGTACACAGTACTGCCACTTGTTGAGCTGGTTGTATTATGTCAACAGGACAGCTCTCTCCTGTCGGCATTATGCGGCTACACAAGCTCTCTTACAGCGGCACAGCTGTATCAGTACAGCTCTGCTGCCGTAAGTTTGTAAGTGTAGAGATGGCCTAAGTCTCTTAGCCTGCCTTGAGAACAAATTTATAGGTTTTTTCCCCCTCACTGGGTAGCCAGGCAAAATATAGGAGAAACTGAGGCACTCCCAGGCATCATAAAAACATTACAGAAAATTCCCACTTTGTCACACTCCCCTCCCTCAACCCATCCAAGAAGAAAATCATGCTCAGGCAAATCTACCAAAGTCTTCAAATCAGGGCAATAGAATGTGTTCTAGACCAGGATTGATATCGGGCTGTTCCCGTTTACAAAGAAATCTGGGGAGAACAGGGGAGGAAGGTAATTTGCAGGAACAGAAGCTGGAGCTTGATGAAGAGAGTTGCTTATCAGAAGAGCGCTAGATTAGAAAATAGGAGCACTTGAACAATTTGCTTTGTTTGTTTGATATTTTGGTTTCATACTGTGGTTTCATAAAGCTCCCCACCAAGAAGTGCTCCCCACTCTGCAGATGTATGGTACTTAGCCAAGTTAAACCCTCACTAATTTGTGTAATGATTGTTAGCCACACATGCATTGATATATCAAAATAATAATAAAAAAGAATGACCAGAGGAAAAATCTAATATTGGGCAGTCTAATAAAATTAACCTTTTAAATAGATCTGTATAGAATTGATGCATCCACCCTGGCTTATGATAGTCCTCAGTAATTATGGGTTTCCCATGGATTTATAAGTCACAAAGGAGTCCAGTCATAAGTGAAAACGAGCAGAGGAACTCTCTACTCTACAACCAAAGGTGAAATCAAGTAAATCCTCAAGTGATATTATTGTGAGCAACATTATCCATTGGCTCAGGTACCGTACCAAGAGAAGATCTATTGGTGTTTGAATTCTGTTGGACATTGTAAATATATGAAGCAATAGGTATTTCTCCCTCTGGACACTGGCACTTCTGTTTCTGTGCTGTTGCTGTCTGAGGGCAGGTCTACACTACAGCTGGGATCAACGCTCTGAGATCGATCCACGGGCGGTCGATTTAGCGGATCTAGTAAAGACACACCAAATCGACTGCAAATCACTCTCCAGTCAACTCCTGTACTCTACCCCTGACGAGAAGAGTAAGGTAAGTCGACGGGAGATTTTCTCCCATTGACCCCCCGCGGTATAGACCCCGCGGTAACTCGACCATGTAGTCGACTTACCGCGGTAGTGTAGACATAGCCTGAGTAATCTCAAAAGATTATTAAGGAGAGGCAGTGGGATCCTGGCAGATAGGGAACTGGACTTAGACCCAGGAGACTCTAGTGTAGGCATTTCTGCTGTCTGGCTGTGTGACCTTGGGTATGTCACTTCAATTCCTTGCGTCTCTGCGTTCTGTGCCTTGGGGTATATGCTCATGACTCTGCGTTCTGTGCCTAAAAGTCATACTGCAGTGCCAAGAAGCTCACTATGGACAGGTGTTCCCCTGTCAGATGTAAGGTACATGTCTGACAAAGCCTTCTTCCATGAGATGGATGCTGTTACTTAGGACATGATGGAGGGAAGTCTACAGAGATGAACAGGTATGTTTTTCCCCTAGAAGCTTTTGGCAGAGGCCCTGTGCAGTCAACATGGGCAAATTCCCAAGGGTACTGTGGAGATATCAGGACCAAAATTCCCACAAGTTTCTATTGACTAGGTTTTAATATCTACCCCATCAGAGATGACTTCACACATTGGATGATATCCTCTCATCCAGACCTGTGGGTCTCGATTTGACATATCTCAGCGATTTCTAGATGACTAGGTAACGTATAAATTATGTAATTGCAGTAACCATATTGTGGCATGTATGTGACCATACATAATGGAGGAGCTCTTCAAACTCTAGGGGTGGCCTTTCCCACAAGGGAGGCAAATCCCATCTCTGGCCTAGATGATGCAGACAGATGTCTGTTAAGGGAGGGTCATGGAGATTTCCTTCCTCCCAAGCCTCCATCCTCAGAAGAGCAGTGTCATTCACTTGAATGTCTCATTCACTTCAGTGGGACTACTCACTTAAGGGTTCACATGGTGAAATACCTGAACTGGAATGGTAGAGAATACTGCAGCATTATCCCACTGTAAAACAATTTTGTTAGTATACATAAGATATTAAATATGGAATAGCTTAAAACACTTAAATTCAGGGTTTTTTTTTCAAATATGAAACAAGCCCCACCCCTCCTTTGAAATAACTGATCAGCACAAGACCTTAACTCTGGCTTTTCAGCTGTCACATGCCACCTAGGCTACAGCATGCTTCAGTCAAAACAAAAATTGTAACAAGCCTTTAACTTTACTGACCGGCATGCCAAAGTGTCACACAATGTTGCAGACGCAGCTCACATTTTTATAAACTATTCACATACAAGTGAATTCTCTAACATGTGGTGTTTAGAGATAGAAATTGTCTTCATTTCTTTTAACTAATAGATGAATAACTAGCATTGAATTATACGAAGGCTACCTTTAAAAGTGAAGAGTATTATCAACAGTATCTCTCACAGCCTACATACAGTAGATGGATTTCTGTAAATAATCCATTCTTTGGACTATGAATCCACAGTCCTGGATACAAATTATACCTATGACGACCCTGAGTGCTGAATTTTGCATTTGTAAAATGTTTAATCCACAGGTTGAGATAAAGTTCAGAAACCTCTCTATCATCTATCTATGCATCTGAAGAGGATCATGTGCATTGTTTATTCTAGCAAGTGCTAGGAACATATTGCACTGGTAAAATGTGCCATGATATGCTACTTTGATGTAGAATTATAGTTTACTGGACTAAGTCCTTCTAACACTTCTGTTCAGACTGTCACCCCTCTCACTTTCTTGAGTAAGTGGTAAGGCAAAACTCCCATTGACTTGAATGGGTGCAGGATAAGTCTCAAGAACAGCAGGGGAACATGCACAAATGTAAGGTGAGTTCTAGAAATAGCACAATCCTCTTACAGAGAGCAGAGATGTTTATGAAACTGAACCTAAAAATTAAGTTAGACTAGACGCAATAAATCGATCCCCACTGGATCGATCGCTGCCCGCCGATCCAGATACCCTTAGGCTCAGTCCTCAGCCCTGGCTCCAGCTGCTTGGCAGCATGCCAGTGGAAGGGCATTATCTTAAACTTTAGGAGCCTAATCCTGCTCCCCCTGAAGTCAATGGAAGATTTGCCACTTTAGTGGGTGCAGATTGGGCCCTAACTTTTCTATAGAGTGGATTGTTGTGCACAAATGCCCTGTGGTGCTGGAACTAGGGGTGCTGCCGCACCCGCTGGCTTGAAGTAGTAACAACAAACACATGGTTTCCCTGGTTTCCATCATCAGCACCCCCACCATAAAAATTGTTCCAGTATGCCTGCAAATGCCCCCAATGGCTGGCTAATTTAAAAAATATCATCTTTAAACATCTTGAAAATACAGGGCTGATACCATCCATTAAGTTGCTTTTGATTCACACAGTAAAATGACTGTAGAGATTTATACTGAACTGATGAGTCACTGACAAATCCAAAATACTAAAATATCCTCTTTGGTGTGCAGAAAGTACAGCAATCATCTGAGGAGCAGGAATACGTGTGTTATTTTCTTCTTCCATTACAGGATTTTGTAAATCAGCTATATGGACATCTGCGTTTAGAGAGATACAACCTTAGTAGTTTATAAATGGTCACAACCCACCACCCCATACTACATGCTCATTCAGGGGCAGACTGAGAAACCCCTACTCACACTGGAGATCTTGAGTAGTCCCACTGAATTATTCATGTGAGTAACTGCTCAACAATGTGACTAGGTATTTCATATTGTGGCTCTGAATGAGGTTTATTTTCACCCTGCTTCCTCTCTTGCTTTTGGTCTGAACGGTCATTTGATTGTTCTGTCATTTCTATATTAGATATCTTGAAGTCTTTCCTGAGTCAAATAATTTGCAAATCAAATCTAAAAAATGCTCACTGGGCCTTCTCCAATATCATTTGTCATGTCATTAATTTTAATGCAGTATCTGCGGTTTCATAATACACTAAATATTATCAGCTTATGTTCTGGGGAACATTAGCCTTTCAACGTGTTTGTCTTGAATAATTTTCCACACTATATTTTGCAGTTCATCTTCAATTAATATTCTTTCCCTAACCTTACATTTTTAATATTAAGCATGCCAAGTTCTCCAAGATGACATGGATTTTAAAATGGCTATAGAAAGCTCATAGGAAGTCAAGTTTATTTCTATTTTTAGTGTGGAATATCTTTTAGAATCAAACTGATCAACTTGTAATGGGGCATCAATGCAATGCATCAATGCAATGAATTTAAGTATGAAAGTAAAATCATAGACAAAAAATATTGGACAGGAAACATTGTTCTGACACATTTCTAGCTTCAGTTTCATAAGCAAAGTTAATAAAACATATCTTTAATTGAAATATTGTTTATATGTATCAGATGCACATATATTTATGAATTCTGTTTTAACATAATCATAGCACAGATTTAGGTTTTCTAAAAGAAATAAGAGTTTGACTTAGAATAAGCTGCACATATCAAAGGTTATTTTACTGTCATTATACTTTTTTTTTTCTTTTGTCAGCCTCCTTAGAGCAAATGCACAAAGTATGGTGGCATATAAGGGCACCACAGGATTCAGGTTTTCTTCATCTAATGGTGTTTCTTTGATTATATATAATTACCACAACCTCCAAACTGAGATGCAATATTCTTATTGCATATGTACTACAGATACAACTAGTAATTAATTTACTGTATACCATACTTTAATCAAAAAACATTTTCCACAAAGCCCACAAACAGTAACCCATGTCAGCCAAATGCCCTCTGCACCCCAACGTTATATAACTGGAGAACGCAGCAGGAGGGGAGAGAGAGAAAAGAAAAATAGTAACAGCCTTAAGTTTATGTCACAGTTCAGGGTAACTGCACCTGTATTACCACTTTATGGTCCACCAAGGGCACCCACTCTTAGGTTTCTAGTCCCCCAGCAGCCACCTCTCTTTGGTGGAGACACAGGTTTCTCCCTTATGTGGGTTTTTCCTGGCTGCACAGTTCCCTGCCTATGTTGTGAGTTCCCCAGCAAGATACACTGCCTAAGCAGGCCTGCTTTGCTTTTTCCCTCAGAGGCTATAAACAGCATAATTGCCCACAGTTATAAGGTACCACAACTTTCTGACCGAACAAAACCAAACACCCTTGCCCTGCTCCTTCTCCGAGGCCCCGCCCTGCTCACTCCAGCCAACATCCCTCCATTGCTCGCTCTCCCCCACCCTCCCTCACTCGCTCATTTTCACCGGGTGGTGAGGGTCCCTTTTCAACTGGGTGTTTGGTTGAAAACTAGACACCTAGCAACCCTATAACACAGCTCTTTCTATGCAAACACACATTCTTGAGGTGAAAGCATTAAATAGAAAACATGTTCAAACAATTAAAAAACCTCCATGCATGCTAATAAGCTTACCAGAGATCACCCCTACTCCAAGGGGTCTGGTAGGAGTCAGTCCTTCAAGCCCCACACAGGCATTATGAACTTGTAACCGCAGAAAACCCCCTTTCTCAGAACAAGAACACTCCTTTGTACAGTTTGGGCCTCTTATATTGTCTGCATGTAACAGGTGATCTGCAGACAAAGGTCCTCTCCTCAGGGCCAAGATTCAAAAGGCTGAGTTCTTGCATAACCAGAAGTGGTACATTTGCATACACCCTCTCCTAGAGATTTCCTGGGAAATCCACTTAACTTTAAAAGTTCACTCTTGTCAGGAACATTGTTTCAAATAGTCCTTTGAAGCTCATAATACTTCTTGGGGTTTACCTTAGTCATGTCTCTCCTCCCGGAGAGGTTACATACAGTCCCACAATAATACATAAACATCTGCATGTTTAATACAATGAACTCCTAAGATACTTAATTCAATATGGTGTGCCCAGGATATTGGAGGAAATTGCCACATCTGTCACAGTTATCACCATCTCTTGTCTCCCAGGGCATCTTGCTTTTCCGGGTATCGTAGACTGCAAGCTCTGCAGGACAAGTGCTATCTTTGTTTATGCCACATACAGAGCTGAGCACAATGTAGGCACTTGGAGTGCAATTTTAAAAAGCATCCAAGTAACTGAGGAATGCAAGTCTCATTCTTTTTCTGTAACCTAGGCACCTCAGATACAGGGCCGGCTCCAGGCACCAGCTGAACAAGCAGGTGCTTGGGGCGGCCACTCTGGAGAGGGGCGGCACGTCCAGCTATTCGGCGGCAATTCGGCGGAGGGTCCCTCACTCCCGCTCGGAGCGAAGGACCTCCCGCCGAATTGCCACCGCAGATCGCAATCGCGGCTTTTTTTTTTTTTTGCTGCCTGGGGCAGCAAAAACCCTGGAGCCGGCGCTGCTCAGATACTTAGGCATTTTTGAAAACCCCACACTTAGTAATTAACAGTGGCATAAGCAGGGCCACATGGAAACTATAGAGGTTTTGATGCAGGGTTTAGGCTCATTTTCTTTCAGAAAATTTTTAAAATTTTACTCCCAGTCCTTTGGGACTGGGAGTAACCTGAATATTGCTGTGATCCTTGGTGTAAGAGTATCTGTCTGTCATAAAAATAGATCTATGTGCATGGCAAGAGATTGGAGTACCCAGGGAGACTGTCTATAACTCCATGTTTAAGGCTATTATAGTGCCTGTGGAGTTTACACTTGATTATTGGTCTGTGAAATCTAAATAGAACTCACAACCAATTTGGGGTTTGTGCCCTGGTTCTTAACAGTGTGCCCTAAGGTTGGTACCCATGCTCTTGAGCCACTGCAGGACAGCTTGTACCAACACTTATGGCCTAGCTTGTCTTGCATAAGCTAGTGTGATAAGACATGTTACACAAAGACTGGAAAATTTTAGTCCCAGCTGCAAGAACTGATAAGCTTATGTCTTTTTCCTTGACTGTATAGTGAGAGAGGGCAACTCTCATTTTGATTGGATATTTCAACTCTTCAGAAGTAGTTCGATCACCATCTGATTGGATCATGCCAGCATCTCCAAGAAAAGAAACCAGGAGGGACCACCCAGAAGAAATAGGATAAAATGGCATGTCTCCTTCAGCACATCACTTCCCAAAAGCCAAAGACAGCTGGAAGGGAGAAGACTGAAGTCCTGAGCCAGCCACCTGGGAGTCCTCCTGGTGATATCAAGTACCTGTTTCATATAGCGGTCTCCTATTTTCCAGCAATTCAGGTTGCCACTAGCACACTGGAAAAAGATTAGTTATGTGCCTCCTTCATTCTACCTATGTTTGCAGTGTCAGCTGCAGCGAAGGATAACTGAGGAAAGTTTATGGCTGAGTAAAATCTGGTGATAACTAACAGACTTTTTCTTGGGTGATGACCCAAATCAGTCAATTGACCACTTCCTGAAACTAAGTTCCTAATTAGCAAGGAAGTGTACATGAGCGTTTTAAAGATTGTCACAGAGTTAGTGTGTGTCTGTGTCTTGTAACAGGATCCAGTCAAGGTTACTGTAAAGTAGCTTTTGAACTGAACAACTTACTATTGTTAACTAGGATTATAGAACACTGTACATGTCTACCCCAGTTAATAGTTCACATTGCCTGTCAAGTTCTAGGTACATAGAGACATAAAATAAGACCAAATGTGCAAGCTTTTTGAACTGCATTCAGTCGGTCATAAATGTAAGAGTTTATTTTAGGTAGTTAGAAGTGTTAGTCAGATCCAGGAGCTAATATCATTCCTTGAGAAATAGGTTAAAAGGATTGACTACTATAGATCTATTGCGAATGAGACCTTGGTGAATTGGAATGTAAGTAATTGACCAAAAAAAAAATCGTTTTTTTACGATCTAGCTTTGATTTGGTTTCCTCTGTTGTGTTAGCAATACTGGAGTTGATAAGCAATTGGCACAAGTGAGCCCTGTTCCGAGGGACTCAGTCAAATACTCTAAACAAAGTCACCTTCCCAAGATAGTAATTGAGTGTGTGTTATTTTTTGTTGTGGTTGTGTAGTTTGACTCTGAAAATCTAAGTGGTTGTATCAACCAATTTTTCAATTTACATGGCCAAATCATAGTCCAATATCATTTTTGCCTTCTTATATCCTATCTATTATTTGCTATTGTTAAGGATATTTAACAAACTCTATAAAACTAATCTGAACTATTAAGTCCTTTTTTTTTAAGTTAAGCAATCAAAATAATAAAAAAACCTAAGAAAGGTGATATGGGTAATCAGTTAAACAGTTGCTTAACCAAAGTTTGTTTTATACCCTGCCTTTCTTACACAGAATGAGACATCACCTCATTCTAACAAGATTGTTTTTCCAGAGATGCATAAGATAGCTATTTCTATAACAATGCAGAAGTTATCACCAGGGATTTCCCTACAGACCCCCTGAATTTCCCCAACACCCGCCGAAGTTTTGTGAACTAGTTACATGCAGTGTTGCCAATTTAGTGATTGTTTGGAAACTTGAATTGAAATTGAAACATGAATACACACTTTAAAAGCATATAAAGTATGATAAAATATGTGTATCTGAAAAAGTATAATACATTTGAAAAGTATGAACATAGACTAGCTTCCTTATACAGCTGTTGTTTTTTATGACAATGTCAGTGCATTCATTTCGGTGATGTTGGCCAACTTCAAAATTTCAAATTATGATTTGTAAGCAAAGTCTAAATGAACTCTCCCTGACAGCTAGTGATGAGCTGGGGGTTGGGGGGAAAAGGCTTCAGGACCAGATTGTATTTACATTCACACCTAATCTACCTAGGTATCCAGCAAATAGAGCTGTGTTGCTCAAGTGATAGATTTTGGCTGGGGTTGGGTTACAAATCACTTGAATGCGGGGGTAGGGGGGAATGAAATGTTGTTATTCTTATTGTACGAGTAAAGGGCAGTAGAACTGTACTTAGCCTGTGCTGATTGAGGGTATCAAGAGAGGGTGGGGACAGCTGTTTTGCTTGATGGTCTGCCTGAGTCACAAGTACTATTTGACCTGCCCCTCTCGCTGTTTAAAGGCAGAGCTGATTAGGCTCCATAGATAGTCTTTTGTTTTGTTAAGTGACCACTACAGCTGAAATCACTGATAATCAGGTCTAAGTGCTTAGACCTGCTGTGGGACAGTGTTTCTGTGGAAGAGACGGCCCAGCCTGCACTAGCAGCGAGGTTCCCCCACTGAGAGCTCAGCTGAAATCACTGAGAGCTGGGTGGAACCTCAAGAGACCAACTTGCAGAGGTCACAGTGGCAGGTGACAGCAGAAGGTGATGGCACGGGGCCATTTTCAACAGAGTGATGGAGTGAACAGTGGCACAATGAACAACAGTGGCCAGAGCGAACAGTGAGCAGCTGGAGGAATGAGCAGGTGCCTTCTTGCCCCCCCACCTGGGAGGTGAACTCATGTGAAAGCACCTCTGAACTCTGAATCTCCACTGACCAAGGACAACACCGGTGAGTGTTCATGAGGCTGTTAAGAATGCTGGAGACACAACACAGTTCAAGCGAACAAACATGGCTGTGGCATCATACTTTCTATTTAAGCAAGAGATACCACATACTACAAACTGGAGGCCAATGTTAAGTGCATTGTCACTTGTTTATCCTGAAGTTTAACACTGGTTCCGAACAAGACCAGCAAATGTTCAATATCTTTCTGCAAGAAACTCAACTGACTGGCTAGAAGCACGTGGTGAAACAGTGAAAGACTCAACAGTTGAAAAAGTGAAGAACTTTCTCACCACATTCAAAAAATGTGCATACATGGCTGATGAATGCACCAATGCAAATGGCCATCAAGTATTAAGTCATTGTGTATGTTATCTTGATGTCAGTGGTAGGCCAGTAGATGCATTTCTAGACGTTCAAGTTATAAAAGACATATTGGCTGCATCTGTGACAACCCACATCTTAGAAGAGTTAAATGCTTGTCAATTGGACCCCAAACCGATGACTACTTGTGCATTTGATGGAGCTGCAAACTTCTCTGGAAGACATGGTGGAGTACAAGCTTTGCTCAGAGAAACGTGTAACTCTAATCTCTCCTATACAAACTGCAGAGGCCATCTACTCCAACTAGCGTTAGTACAAGCTACAGACTCTTCAAAAGACATTAAAAAAGCTATACATTTAATGTCTTCATTATATTCTTTTTCAGCAAGAGTCCAACAAGACTGAATATCTTGGAAAATATAGAAGATACTCTGGGACTGAAGTTCAAATTAGTCCAACCTGGGAAAACCCGCTGGCTTTCTCATGAGCGGTCCTTGGCTGTTGTCTTAAAATTACTCCAGCCGTTATTACTGGCTTTGGAAAGTATCTACCAAGATGGAATGGATCTAAGTAGTGAGGCTGGTGGATTACTTTTGCTACTATGTTCAGAGAAGACTATTCTCTCTCTTGTAAGTCTACTGTTGAAACCACTTGGGTCATTAAACAATGCCATCCAGGCATCTGCTACAACAGTAGTAGATCTTTGTCCAGCAATAGAAGCTTCATTTGGATCAATCAGAGAGCTATCCATTGAAAACGTACTGGAAGAAGCAAATACTTCAGTCCAGAAGTTGACTAATGAAGGCATTTATATTGAATCCTTAAGTGAAGAAGACAAGAAGTGTTTGTTAAGACAACTGAAAAAGTACACTGAGTTGATTCTTAAAAATCTACAACAGCAACTTCTAGATTCTACTCAACCTTTACGTAGCTTTTACAGATCCCTGTCCTATAAAACACTGACAGTTGAGTGGAGTGAGGCAATGGGGCTGCCATGTGCTCAGGACAGAATAGAGAATTTGAACACAGAGTGGAATATCATACGATGAATGAATGAAGATTTGACTTAACTTCTTTTTTATCATCACTAGTGGCGTGACCCAATCTTTATGCTGTTTCCTGGGATGAAATAAATAGGAATTCATCTCTTGCTACTCCCAGTCACAACAGCTACAGCTGAGCATTCTTTTTCATCATTGAATAGAATTTTGTGGTCTGAAAGAAGTCACCTTCTGCCTGATCATGTGAATGAACTAATGAGCTAAGTGAAGGAGTGGAAGTACCGGACACACGAGAAGCCACCAAAGATGAATGCATTGCATTCAAGAAGTTCATTAACAGAGTTGTGCAAAATTATAACAAGAAACTAAGAAGGATGTAGATGTAGTGCTTCATAGAAGGCTTGAGTAGCCAACTTTAATTTGTGTGATGATTTTAAGACATGAATTAAATCTAATAAAATGGTCATGAAACATTTTTTCCGTTTTTACTATGGTGCCATACAGCCCACCTTCGCCCTCAGTCTCACCCCTCATCGGCCCTGACACCCCTCCCCTGTAAATTCAAACACTCCCCCCCCTAATTTCAATTCCTGGGGAAAACACTGGCTACCACTATTTTATTTATCTAGGTTGTGCTCCAACAAAGCACCTAAGCACATGCTTAAGTGCTTTGCTAGACAGAAACCTTATTTACTAACTTATCTAAAGTGCTCATCATGGTAGTTCAAGTACATCCCAACACTGATGAATCTCTCCACATAGCATGCATGTGAAGTGGGGAATTATTCTTCTAATTTTACACATAGGAAACTGAGACAGAGAGATTAAGGGCCTGATCCAACATCCACTGAAATCAATGAAAAGGCTACCACTGACTTCAGTGGACATTGGACCAGGCCTTAAAGCAGCTGCAACAGTGGCTGTAGAGTAGCTCCAGTGTAGCCTAGGAGAAGATGGATCCCACCCACAAAAGTGCCAGGATCTGTCCCAGCAAAGATTAGATCGAAACTGTCAGCTAAAATGAGAGCCAACGTTTAGTTTTTTGTCAAAATAAACTTTCACAAAGACTAAGACTAATAGAAATGTTTTCATATTTCTTTTTAAAATTGCAACCAAAACAACTGTTAAACAATCATCATGCTGTGTCTGCAACCAAAACACTGCAGCACTAGGACCTGAAAGAGAAATCAACTTCAATGTAAAACGCAAAATGTAAAACCAGCATAAAGAGCAAAAAGTATGTTGGATTTTATAACTCTCATCTTAATAATGTAAGATGTTAATTGTTAACTAAATAAGGCAATGTGTTGATTTGAAATATGTAGGTTTAAAAAAAACAAAAACAACAAACAAAAAAACAGCACTTATCTGTGCCTGTTTATTATAAGCCTGAAAAGTACTCAAATTTGATGGCAAAGTTCCCAACATTAGGGCAAATTTTTCTTTAACTTCCAGAGTTGGAAGACATTTAGAAATGGAAAGAAGGTAAAAGCCCTAAAATCTTGGCTAAATCATCATGAACCATCCCTGCAACACTAAGTTACATCAATGTCTGGCATCCAGCAACTTCTGAGCCATATTGTAGTCTCGGAACAAAAGTTGAATTCATTGATAGCTGCAACCTCAGCGTTAATCTTGGGTTCAGTTATCTACCCAGTCAAACTTCCAAAATTTGAATCTCAGTAATAAACACTGTGCCTCTGGTTTGATGTTGAGTGAAATGTCAAGAAAGACATTAACCAACTTTTTGTCCAATATTCCTTTATTTAATCTTGCAGACAGCAAAACTCTTTTCCTTATCATGCCGGGGGCAAAGTTGCCATGCCAGCATGCCCTCTTCTGGCTGGATGTGGCACTGTAGCACCTTGTGCCTCAGTTTTCTCCCTTGTTTTGGCCTATTCTGGCTACAGGAGTGTCCTGACCCTTTGGGCCCCCAGAGTCCTTTACCAAAGTCCAAAAGAAACGTAAAAAAAAGCTCAGCTGGCAGCCACCTCATCACATCACCTCATCGCTTGCATCTGCTGCTCTATACTGTCCCCCTGTCTAATCACTGGCTTCTGTACCTCAGTCAGTTCACTAGCCCAGGGACTGGCACACTTCTCCCCTCATTCAGGTTCAGGAAGACTACAGCTCCTCAGGGTCCCTGCCTGCTTCCAGCTCACCTTTGGAGTAGCTGTCTGCTCTGCTTCTGAGCCTTCAGGCTGCTTCTCAGAGAGAGGGGGGACTCTCTCCTTGCCTCTGGTCTCCTTCTCTCCCCCACCCAACTGGTCTCATCCAGCTCCTTATGGCTACAAGACATGCTCTTCCCCAGTTGGGTTTTATTTGTAATTAGGCCAGGCCCACCTACCAGGTGTGAGCAGACATGTTAACTGATCTCTCAGGTCCATAATATCCCTTTCATGGCATGTCTGGGGTAAACACCCCATCACAATGCCATAGTTCAAATTGGTCAGATTTTTAAAACAGCCCCTGAACTTGCTCCACAGTGTTTTTTGCATGTGTAAAATCAGTGTGTGTATGCTGGTTGCCACTAAAAGGTAAACATTTGCCTACAGTCACCATAGACTAGGAAGTAACTGCAGTATTTCATGTATTGTCATGTAACTTGGCCAATATCTACCTTTTAATGGCAACCACTGTAGATTTGCAATTACTTAGTTTTTGCACTCACTTTTGTATAAATAAATGTAGATTTTGAAAAGGGGGTGCAAGCTTAAAATTAGGTGGTACAAGTAGAGGAGCTGGTTTGATAATTAGGCCTAATATGAATTATCAAGGGGATTCACTGGGTTTGTTACATAAAAATTATAATAAAAAAGGCAACATCTTACTGGCTCAAGAAAAGCTTTTGAATATGTAAGAAGGACCCAACTTTGATTAATGGATTTTAATAGTGTTCAAGTTCATACAGGAGCTCAGATTTTGTTTTGCTGAATGAAAAAAAACAAACACCAAAGGTAAAAAGTGGTAAAAGCTGTATCTAGGAACGCCGCAAGCTTTTCCGGCACCCTAGGCAGCGGAAGGTCCTGCCCCCGAAATGCCGCCCCCAACAGCGGCGGCGGAAGGTCCCGCCCCCAAATTTCCACGGACGGCCGGGGCGCCGGCGCCCCCCAAATAGTAGCGCCCTAGGCAACCGCCTAGGTCGCCTAATGGGTTGCGCCGGCCCTGGCTGTATCCCATTCAACTGTGGGCCAAATCTCTGAATTCAATGTCAGTTTTGCTTGAGTAAGGCAAAATGTAATTAACAGGTTATTCTGCAGAGACACAAGCACCAATGTAAATGGGAAAAAAGAAAAATCAGTGCTATCCCAGTATCCCCAGGAGTTTTTTTTCTCATTTCCTTTTTGGCCTCATGAGTTTAATTTAATTATGTTTTCCAGTATATATGAAAATGCCAGTGCCCGATCAAGAGCAGTTTGCTGTTCATATTTTGAAACCCCCCCAGCTCTTTACCAAAACATCTTACAAAAATATTGTGACTCTTGGAAGAAGTAGCTGTCTTTTATGGATTAACTGCTGCAATTTTATTACATTCTTTAAAAGAAGGTAAATTATTATAATCTTGTAAATGAGGATTGTGGATTGACAGACTCACTGTCTGACAGCAAAGGTGTCACTTAACCTTTTGTGAGTCAGTTTGGGCTGAGGCCAACCTCTGTGTGTGCACCATGTACCCACAAAATCTGTGCTTGCATCTGAATACTTGTACCTCTAACTACCCAATTTGTGCCTACTTAATATTTTTAGTTAGTCCTCACAACATGTCTATGAAGTAGGTAAGTAATAATTACCGACATTTTACAGCTAGGACAATTGAGTCTCAGACATGCTAAAAGGCTAGAACTTTCTAAAGAGATGCCTAATATTGGGTGCCTCAAATTTGGATGCCTGACAAAAATGTTTGTAGGGGCAGATTTTCAAAGGAGCTGAGCACCTACAAATTCAGGTGAAGTCAGTTGGAGCTGTGGGTGGCTAGAACCTCCAAATTCAGGCCCATGTTGGGCACCCAAAATTGAGGCACACAGCAAGTCAGTAGCAAAACCTGCATTTGCCTGACACTGGCTTAATCCACTGGACCACAGTGCCTCATAGGCAAATCACTTCATCCATGTGTCTTTCTGTTTCTTTGTACACACCTCACAATGTCTTATCAGTAAAACTGAATTAATACTCATCTAACTAACAACCTACCCACCCCATGGCTCTCTTTCTTAATGCAAATAGAGCTGTCATAACTATAAAGGGAAGGGTAACAACCCTCCTGTGTATAATACTATAAAATCCCTCCTGGCCAGAGACACCAAAATCCTTTTACCTGTTAAGGGTTAAGAAGCTCAGGTAACCTGGCTGACAGCTGACCCCAAGGACCAATAAGGGAACAAGATACTTTCAAATCTTGGGGAGGGGGAAGGCTTTTGTTTGTGTGCTCTTTGTTTTGGGGGTTGTTCGCTCTTGGGACTAAGAGGGACCGGACATCAATCCATGCTCTCCAAATCTTTCTGAACAAGTCTCTCATATTTCAAACTTGTAAGTAACAGCCAGGCAAGGCGTGTTAGTTTTATCTTTGTTTTCTCAACTTGTAAATGTTCCTTTGCTAGAGGGAGGTTTATCCCTGTTTTGCTGTACTTTGAAACTAAGGCTAGAGGGGGTTCTTCTGGGCTCTTTGAATCTAATTACCCTGTAAAGTTATTTTCCATCCTGATTTTACAGAGATGATTTTTACCTTTTTCTTTAATTAAAATTCTTCTTTTAAGAACCTGATTGATTTTTCATTGTTTTAAGATCCAAGGGTTTTGGATCTGCGTTCACCAGGACTAATTGGTGAGGGTATACCCTTAAGCCTACCCAGGAAAAGGGGTGTAAGGACTTGGGGGGGAAGGAATTAGTCTCAAATCTGCCCAGGAAAGGGGGGTTAGAGACTTGGGAAATATTTGGGGAAAGGCAGAGTTCCAAGTGGCTCTCCCCTAAGATTTGGAACACGCTTGGTGGTGGCAGCTTACTGTTAACCTAAGCTGGTAAATAAGCTTAGGGGGCTTTCATGCGGGTCCCCGCATCTGTACCCTAGAGTTCAGAGTGGGGAAGGAACCTTGACAAGAGCTCATTTGTTGACTTAAGTAGGTATGTGAGAAAAATAATTCACTTCAAAAGAGACATGTAGACCAGATGTCAGACCAGTCATTGTAGGAAATCCAATCTCAGGCATAAAATGACTGCCAGTTATGCCCGAAGAAGCATATGATTACCACCACCATATGGGTGGTGTGTTTGTGTGTGTATATACGCATATATACATGCATGTATGCCTTATTTATATATATGCCACACTTTACCCATCTGTAAAGTGAATACAGTAATGTATACCCATCTGAGTGGTGGAAAGGTGTTCTGTGGTTTAATCAATGTGTGTAAAGCACTACAAAAATAAATATATACAATTGATATAGAGAGGGGGAAATGTCAAAAGCAGTCATGGTAGTCAATGAGTGTACAGCACTCATTACAGAGTGCTGTACACAGATATGAATTTATTGGTAGTGCTTGTATTTTTTATATACACACAATAGGAGAAATAGATGCTATTAGGATTTAGGAGGACTCATGTAGTATTTCAGGTGAATACTTTTATAGTATGAAAGATGTGTTATTTACAAAGATGTATGAAAGATGTGTTTTACGCAACAACTTAAATCAGTACACTTAAAGGGGAGAAAAGGTCAAACCAAGGTTAATTGCATTTCTTGACATTTTGGAGAAAATATGAGTTCTTCATGTAGTAAAAGCATGAAGGAGCAGCTGGCAGTACTTGCAGAAGAGCACAGAGCAAAGAAGAAACAATCAATATACAAGCACAATGGGAAAAACTACCCTTTAAGCCTAATTAGTAAGGCATTGTGAAAGAGGGGGAATTATATCATTGTAAGCACAACATTAGCTCAGTAATGATGGAAGTAACCCAACTGTTTCCTCTGTATGTGATTCTCTCTCCCTTTTTTATACCACATTCTCTTGAGAAATTAAAGGAAAGGGAACAAAAACAGAAAAAGCCTCATTAATGGCTTTCAAAGTACTTTAAAATTCAAAAGCTCAACACGCAAAAATACATATCATTAAAAATGATTAAACATATTTAAAAGATTTTCTCATATTAAACAATCAATCCTCTGCACACTTCTACTTTTGTGTCCATGTTTTCTAAGATTTGCAGCGTAAGCCTGAGCTCGGGTGGGGTGGAGGGAGGAAGGAGTGGGGGAAGAGACAAAAAAAAACAACTAGAGGAGATATGAAAACAGCTGTGAAAAATTCTGTTTGTGGCTAACAGCATCATGCACTTTTGATGGGCTAACAAAATAAAAAGTGTGTAGTACTGAATTAAGAAAAATCCACAACCAGCTGGAATTCTATTCTATACAGGTTTCTATACAGTACTACTACGATGGTATTGTGTGTGTAAACTATATGCACCTCTGAACTTCCTAGGTTTCTTTTTGTTTTCCTCAACTCCAGATTTAGCCCCCCTAGCCTGCCAAAACTTACATAAATGCTTAACTTTATGCCCATGACTGATCCCATTGAAGTAAACGGGACTATTCCCGCATGTGAAGTTAAGAATATCCTTGCAAAATCAGGAAAGGCAAAAAGTATTATACTTACAGGACCCTACTCACACAAGTAAAACTGATCATTGGAACTATTCACATGAGTAAAGCTAACTGTGTGCAGCATCGAGCTGAAATGGATTTGATACTTGTAAAATAACCACTAGTCCTCTTTTTTGTGATTTAAAAAAAAGATACCTTAAAAGAACAAAGATACTTGTTAAGGACCAGATCTGGCATTTCCTGTGCTCCCAGAACTCCCTTAGACTTCAAGGAGTGCAAGCAAGTTCAGGCATGAGGTGATCCCTGCAAAGAAACTTCCAGCTGAAATTAGCTTAGTAGAGTTCTTATTGGTTTAGCTTGATAAGGAGGATCCATTCTGACTCATCTGGAAGAACCCTTCTGTTGCCCCTAACTTCTCATTCCTTGTAGTATGGTCAGCAAAAACAAAAAGCAGTCAGGAGAAAGCAGTTATTTGACGTCTTAGGATACACACTGGGATTATAAGGCTGAAAAGAGAATGAATTTGTGACGGGTTGGATCACAGAAACCCCCTTGGGAGCTGCCTCCCGATGTGCAAAGACTACTTCTATTCCTGTTTTCCCTGCCAGCTCAGTGGCTCCAGCACCCTGTCTTGCTGAAGCCAGACACACCCGTCTGCTCCAACACAGACCCAGGGAATTACCTGCCCCAAAGCTGCAGGTTTACCTGAAAACAGCTCACAGAAGTGTGCTTGTCTTTAGCACTCAGATGCCCAACTCCCAATAGGGTCTAACCCCAAATAAATCCGTTTTACCCTGTATAAAGCTTATACAGGGTAAACTCATAAATTGTTCACCCTCTATAACACTGATAGAGAGATATGCACAGTTGTTTGCTCCCCCAGGTATTAATACATACTCTGAGTTAATTAATAAGTAGAAAGTGATTTTATTAAATACAGAAAGTAGGATTTAAGTGATTCCAAGTAGTAACAGACAGAACAAAGTAAGTTACCCAGCAAAATAAAATAAAATGCGCAAATCTATGTCTAATCAAACTGAATACAGATAATCTCACCCTCAGAGATGCTTCAGTAAGTTTTTTCTCAGACTGGACACCTTCCAGGCCTGGGCACAATTCTTTCCCCTGGTACAGCTCTTGTTCCAGCTCAGGTGATAGCTAGGGGATTCTTCATGATGGCTCCTCTCCCTCTCTGTTCTCTTCCACCCCTTTATATATCTTTTGCATAAGGCGGGAATCCTTTGTCCCTCTGGGTTCCCCCACCCCTCACTGGAAAAGCACCAGGTTAAAGATGGATTCCAGTTCAGGTGACATGATCACATGTCACTGCAAGACTTCATTACTCACTTGCCAGCACACACATATACAGGAAGACTCACAGGTAAATACAGCCATCTGCAGACAATGGCTCTGGTTAATGGGAGTCATCAAGATTCCAAACCACCATTAATGGCCCACACTTTGCATAATTACAATAGGCCCTCAGAGTTATATTTTATATTTCTAGTTTTAGATACAAGAGTGGTACATTTATACAAATAGGATGATCACTCAGTAGATTATAAGCTTTGTAACGATACCTTACAAGAGACCTTTTGCATGAAGCATATTCCAGTTACATTATATTCACTTATGTTTTTATAAAACTATTCCAGTTACATTATATTCACTTATTATCATGTTTTTATAAAACCATATAGACTGCACAACGTCACAGAATTAAGGCAGAAAAATCCTTGGGAGAGGAGGTAGAAACTAAAATGAGAGGCTGGAAGACTGAGCCAATGGAGGGGATGTTGTAGGAGGAAGAGATGTGCAACATGTCCAAAATAGAGGTAGGCAATAAAATACACAAGAAGCTTTAGCCCAAAATGTTGCATATTTTTATGCATTTCCCACTCAAGTGCTGAAAAGTTTGCAAATAAACCGCCCATTCTAAAGAACCATATCAGATACTTTTCTGAAGGCCATTTAGTCCTGGGATAGATGTCTGCTGGTCATTCCCTACCAAGAGAGAGGAAGGATGATTCAGTAGTTAGGGCACTAGACTAAGGTTTGGGACATTTTAGTTCAAGGCCCTGCTTGACCACAGACTTCCTCTGTGATCTTGGGCAAGTCAATTAAGTTAGGATCCACAAAGGTACTTAGGCACCTAAACCCCCAGACTTAGATGCCTACGTCCCAGTTTTGGCTCTACTGCAATCCACAAAATTCCGCTGAACCCGTTCGGTGCCTAAACTCACTCAGCACCTAGGTTTTCAAAGTAAAAGTTCCCTAGGTGCCTATGTATTTTCCTCTGAGCATGTGCACTCCTGCCTCCCTCTAGGCATCTGGATGTCTATCTCCCACCTAAGCACCAGAGTGATTCACAAACTGGGGGAAGATAGGCATTCGGCAGCCTAGGCTGCATGCGGGGCCTGATCTGGTAAGCATGCTCAGAGGCTGCCTATCAGATCAGGTCCCATTCAAAATGTAGCTGGAGAAGGAGGTGCCACCCCACACCATATGATTTTTAGCCCAGTGGTTAGAGCACTCACTTGGGAGGTAGGAGACCCAGATTCTGCCAGAGGCAAAGAAAGGATTTGAACGGGGGGTCTCCCACTTCTCAGAAGGCGGCTCTAACTACTGAGCTATGGAATATTCCAATGTTGGTCTCTACCAGTCTCTCCTGTGGAAGCTGCTCCATTGTGGCTAAATAAAGAGTGATTGGAGCAGGGGTACTGGACCTGTGGTCTCCTGCCTCCTAGCTAGGTGCCCTTACCACTGGACTATGGAGTCATTCTCACACCCACACTCACTCTCTGTGGCCAAATGACTGTTTAAGTGAAACCACCCCCCTCCCACACACACACACTTCCATTTTGTGTGGAGTGAAGCAGGCACCTCATTCCCTCAATGACTGTCTTCCGTTTACCCATATTGAATGTAATCAGGTCACAATCACTGATCCCTAGGCAACCACCAACTTCCAGCCCCAGTGATTACTTCATTTTTATCTATCATAATGAGGTTCAAAATAGAGTTACCTCATACTAGGTGTAATACTTCTGTAGTGATTTACCATCAGGGGCCTGATTTTCAGAAAGTGCTGAGCACCCACCTTCTGAAAATCATGGCCCTTTAC
The DNA here is from genome assembly GCA_003942145.1 of Platysternon megacephalum. Lineage (NCBI taxonomy): Eukaryota > Metazoa > Chordata > Testudines > Platysternidae > Platysternon > Platysternon megacephalum. The sequence goes on from QXTE01000003.1 coordinate 16,279,242, forward strand.
TGTGCCTCAAATTAGAAGCCAAAAAAATTGAGTGACCCAAAAAAATCACTAGACACTTTCTAAAACTTTGGTCTAAATGCTTAGATACAGAAGCAGTTTCAAAATGAATTTTAAGAAGCGTGCTCAGTTCCAAGGAGAACCCTGAGGAATGGAATGCAGCCAACATATTATTAAAGGTGGATCTAAAAATACAACTATCTTTTTTTTTTTTTTAATTTCAGTAATGGAAAAAGTCATAGGAATTATTTTAAGAGATTAAATATCTATCCAAGGAAGAGTCACACTTTCCTAATTTGTTTAAAAGATCAAACAGCCAGAGCAGATTTACAGAATGAAATAAACATCATGTTCTCTACACTCCAATCTTGTTATAACATTCTTGTATTTAAAGCAACTGTACATTGACGCACACTAGAAGGATAACTTTTTGCAATGCTTTCATTTTTTTTAGCTCTCAATAATAGTGTAAAATAGGGGCTGATTTTCAGAAGACATCAGGCAAACTAATTTTTTGTTAGAAAAGAATTTTTAAAGCCTATCCCCCCCCCCCCCACACACACACACACACAAACAGGCTTTCTATATCTGAAAGTCCCCTTTTTACTATTAATTACAATTATTTCCACAAGTATTACAATAATCAATGAATAAATAAGGCAGCTATCCTTCCCAGAGTGCTCTTATACAGTCACTCTTACACCTTATATATGCCTTAGGGAGCGTGGGCAATCTCCTGTCTCTCCCTGCCTGAGGGGTTGCCTATTTTGCCCTGAAAGGGGTTTGCCAAACTACTCTAGGAGAGAGCAACTGGACTTAAAAACACTGAGGAAGCCCTCTATGCCAGGGGGACTTTTCCCCACTTTGAGTAACATCTATTTCTGCCTCAGAGAGGTTAGCCCCCTGGGCAAATTAGCACCTCAAGCGCTTTCAGGTCTGCAACAACTCATCAAGCAAGTGGGTTCCTCCACATTACACAGCCCACTAGTGTGGAATAAACTGGACTCGCGAATCCAGGGAAATTCTCCCAGGGGGTAGTGTTACTTGCCGGTGTTTGGTGTTACTGAGGTACCCACACCAAATCAATCTTTTCCTTCCCTTTATATGCTTTCTCTATATTTCCTCATGTAAATAAAGCATACCTTGATTGTTGGTTCATTATGGAGGTGTCAGACGAGTATATGTATGAGATAATAAGCTTGTTATAAGGATAAGTACTGGGTCAAGGATAGTCAAAACCACATAGGGAGGTAAACTAGGGTACTGACTACCTTAAAGAGTCAGGTGGTGGCACCACCAGTTACCATCTAAGAACCCAGGCCATTGAAACCCACTGTGGCCAAAGCAGAGGGACACTGTGTAACAGCTCCTGTTGATGGTTAGCAGCCCCTAGGTATATGGCGACCCATAAAACCCACTTACATTTTTGGAGGCACCACTGGGATTGAGAAGAGAAAACAAAACCCTCCTTATTATCCCCTCTGTTAATCAGCATAGATAGAAGACAGGTCCCTAGAGTGGTGTGAAGAGAATGAAGTAGACCCACAATAGGCTGTGGTGGTGGGCGGTTTTGGCAAAAGTACCTCCAGAGCACAGACTGTAGAGGCTGTGGCTACAGTAAAGGCCTTAGGAAAGGTCACCTCCTGTGGCAGAACCTATCAGGAGGAAGAACAGAGATGGTAGGCCTTATGTTATGGGTCCAAGAGATCTGATGTGAAGATGGTACCCACGAAATAATTGTTGATGAAGATGGGGTGCATTGGACTCTACAAGCCATAGGCATATGCCAATTATGCCCCCTACTCCACAGGATGAGACATCTGATTTTCAAGGAGAAATTCACAGTTTACTCAGAGAATGGGAAAGAGGGAAGATTTGAGGGCACTGTATAGTGCTGCTGCCCCATCTTCTCACCCTCTGTCAGAAGGTTCACTTCTGCCATGGGACAAGTGGTAGGCCTGGAAGCTGGAACTGGCAGTTATCAGAGACTAAGAACATTTTCAGGGATAAAACCTGCTGCTGCACATGAGGAAGAATATGAAGCCTAGTTGGATCATACTGTTCAGAAGGAATAGGAATGAACACGCTCTAAAAGGGAAAAAAGAAAGACTAGTGGAAAGTCTGAGAGGGCCTGCTGCTGATTATCAGGTCATTCAAGGCCAGTAACCCAGAGGCAACTGTGGCTGAATACCTATCAATCTTAGAGGGAATTTTTGGAAGCATTGAAAGTGGAGAGGATGTCCTATTAAAATTCTGGACCAGCCATCAGGAACATGGAAAGAAGTTCTCTCAGTATCTGGCATCAATGGAATAACTCCTTCAGAGGGAATTGTAGGGAGTGATTTGGATTGCCTCAGACTGGAGCAAGTGTTAAAGGGTGCTAGACATGCTTGACTGCTGCTGCTCCAGTTGTGATTAGAGGACAGAAAAGGGACTACTCAATCTTTCACTACACTGATGAAAGAGATCAGGGAGCAGGAAACTCAGGACTCTGAAGATAACCCTTCCCGAGGGACTAAAATGAGGGTGTGTACTTCAGAAACCACTCAGTATAATACCCATAATGAAAGTGACCATATGATATGATAGCTGAGTTGCAAGAGAAAGTAGCTGCCGGCAGTGAACCAGCACTCTGTAGTGACTCCCCAACAAATGATGAGCGGTCGAGGATATTGACCCCCTCCCCCCAGAGCAAATGCAAGATTGACAGCTGTACCAGAGAGGCAGGGGTCAAGAAAATGATAGGGCCTGCCAGAACCCCTGCCTCTTGAAGCCCATGCATTTCTGTTATTGGTGTGAAGAGGATGGGCACTAGCTACGAGGATGTCTGAGTCCTGTAAACCCCGGGAGAGTTGAGGAACAATTTAAGACCCTCTACATAAGTAAGACAGCTGGAAATTTCAGAGGAACCAGGTACGGGAGCAGCCTGGGTCCCATAACAACCTTTACTCCCCCCAACTCAAAGATGTGAAGACTGAGTCTTTGCCTCCAATTATGCCAGACTTGCCTATAGGACTGTGTGGAGCAAAGTCTGAGGTTGGAGTGACTATTCATGGAATAGAGTGCACAGCTGTTCTAGATAGTGCTCTCAGGTCCCTATCATCTTCAAACCCTTTTACTGGCAACATCTGATCCATCTTCCCCTACAACCCTTAACCAGCTTGGCCATATGGGGGTTAGGAGATGACCAGTATCTGTACCTGGGATATGTGCTAGTGAAATTAAAATTCTGAAAGGATGTGGGTGGAACTGAGAAAGAGATAGCCACTCTTGCTTTGATCCGTCCATCCATTGGATATCTGAACCAGGTGCCTTGGAGTGTAGGAACAAATGCAGCCATGTTTGGAGCCTTGTCTCAGCTATGCAAAGAGTTTGCTGGACCTAAGTATACACAAAGCCTGAAGATCCATGCACTGTTTGGAAGTATATCAATCTAAAGAAGAAGTGCAAGACCAGCGTGGACTTGGAGGACTGGTGGGAACAGTCAAACTAAGATATGGGCCTCTAATTATTATTCCTACTAGGACAACCCATTTAGTGGATGGAATTGCTCGAGTGGATCAGAAGGCCACCAATCAGTTAATCCTGGTTGAAGTCCCAGATACAGACACACTGCCGAGTGGATTGATGGTGAAGAGAGGTGTAGCCAACACCTCATCTCATAAGAAAGTGTCAGTAAAGCTACCGGTGGCTAAACTGAGCACCCAATCGCTATCTCTTGGGCAACTATGTTAACACAAGTATCAGGGGGGTAGCCGTGTTAGATGAAGACGTCTGACGAAGTGGGTATTCACCCATGAAAGCTTATGCTCTAATACGTCTGTTAGTCTGTAAGGTGCCACAGGACTCTTTGTCGCTTTTTATGTTAACACAGGTATACTTGGCTGCAACAGTGGACCATACTGCCCCCAGCAGGAAGATCATGCCCACAGTTGACATACAGAAGTTGAAATTTGGGAACTCCAAGTCCTCTAGTGTGGAAAGAGAAACTGAAATGGAAACTAGCACAAAGAGCCCAAGTGTTCTCCACCTTGAGAGGGACATGGGTTGTGCCAAGGGAGCTGAACATCACATGAATGATGATAGACCTTTCCTTGAAAGATCAAGGCGGCTAGCACATGCTGATGTCAAAGATGTTTGGAAACATACCCAGGAGCTAACGTTCAGGAATCATCAGGGATTCTAGAAGTCCTTAGGCTGCCCCAATTGTTGTGGCTAGTAAAAGAATGGGGATGTACATATGTGCATAGATTATTGTGCATTGAATAGATATACAATCTAACCAATATACCACCCCTAGAGCAGATTATGTGTTAGACTGTCTAACCAGAAGCTGTTGGTTTTCCATTTTGGATCTGAGAAGTGGATACTATCAGGTACCCATACAGCTGATATGAAAAAAACTGCCTTCATTTGTCCATGCAGATTCTACAAATTTCAGTGACTGCTCCAGGTAATATCTGGGGCCACAGCCACATTCCAGAAATTCATGGTGCAGACAGTTGGTGACATGAACCTTCTGGAAGGCCTGGTGTATCTGGATGACTTGATAGCTTTTTGTCACACTTTGGAAGAGCATGAAGAATGCTTGTTGAAAGTGTTGGACTGCCTGCAGGAACGAGGGTTGAACTATCCCTAGACAAATGCTAGTTTTGTCAAGAAAAAGTAAAGTAAGTAGGGCATATCATCTCTCAAGATGGAGTTGCTGCAGATCCAGACAAGCTGGAAGCCCTGAAGACAAGAGGAGGTCAGGGTCTGCATCCACATACCAACTATTAGAGTCAGAGAACCCTTGGGACACTAGTGGACTCCAGATTGTGAGAATGCTTTTCAGATGTGAATAGATGCACTGATGCATACTCCTGTGTTAGCTTTTGCAGATAATAAAAATATGTATCTACTACACATTATGTTAGTATGGAAGGACTTAGAGGAGTCTTCTACCAAGAATATCAAGATGGATGGAGAGCAGCTGCCTATACCAGCAGAGGTCTAGCATCATTGGAGAAAAACTATCTAGAGTCCTTAACATTAAAGTGGGATGTGACTGAGAAATTCCATGATTAGCTCAATGGATCAAAATTCACAGTCCATACTGATAACAATCCCTTAACTTACATCCTGAAGTCAGCCTATTTGGACGCCATAGGGCGTAGGTGGTTAGCAGCATTGGCCACCTATGATTTCCAAATGAACTTGGATGCCAGTACACTATCCCAAAAGCCAGACAGAGAGAGGTCGCCAGACTAGGAATGGATTGACATCCCAATCCCTGGAATGAGAGCTTTGTGTAAGAAGGATGAGAGCCCAGCCTACTGATGCCACTGTGAACTAGATTGGAGCCATCAAGAAGCTTGGAGTCCCTCTCTATGCTCTACCTGAGGTGTAAACAAATACCACCCATCTGGACCTTACTTCATTATCCAGATTGCATTGGCAAGATATCCGCCGTGCCCAGCTTAGGGATCCTAGCCTGAAAGTAATCCTGACTGCCAAAAGACTGGGGAGACCTATGAATACCATACAGAATATCCATCCAGATATCAAACAGATTTTGAGACAGTGGGACTGGTTGAAATTGAAAGGAGGCCTGTTATATCAAGACACTAGGGACTCTCAATCACCATCATCATCAGCTGGTGTTGCCAGGAGAATGCAGGGACCTGGTGCTGAAGTCCTGGCATGATGAAAGAGGGCATTCTGGGGTACAGCAGGCACTTCAAATGGTAAGAAGAAGGTTCTATTAGCCCAGATTAGTGAGGGATATAGATGAATATTATAAGAATCACACCAGATGTTTAGCTTGGAAGATGTTACCCAAAGCATCTGCCCAATTAGTTAACATGCAAAGCCAGGAACCCATGGATCATTCATGTATTGACTTTCTGTCCTTAGAACCTGACAACAAAAAGAACACTAATATATTACACATAACAGATCATTTCACTCGATACTCTCACGCATTGCCCATGAAAGATCAGAAGACTAACACTATATATTAGCCAAGATATTATGGGACAAAGTACACTATGGTTGGCCTGCCAGAATCACTCAGATCAGGAGACTTATAGAACTAATACAAGTAATTGGGATAAAGAAATCCTGGACCTCTCTGACCCACAAGGAGACCCACAGCCAGAACATTTCAATAGGACGCTTTTGAAAATGCTTGGACTTTCAGTCCGATACAAAAACACAAACAGAGCCAACACACTTCACAGCTAGTACAGGCTAATAATTGTACCAGGAACAACGCTACTGGATACTCCCTTTATTATCTAATGTTTGGAAGGGAAGTGAGACTACCTGTGGATATTTCTTTTGGAGTGTCACCAAGATGGTAGTGGCCTTGAGATGTAACTCCAACATATAAAGAAATTAAAGCAACAACTGGAGAACACTTATTGACTGGCTACAGACACAGCAGTGAAGATAGCAACTCAGAATAAGATCAGACATGACCGGAGCATAAGGGCGCAAGATCTACTCGCAGGTAACCAGGTTTTGATAAAGAACTTGGGAGCAAAAGGGAAGACCAAACTGGAAGATAGGTTCTAATTTCCCTCAGGTCATTCAGAAATTACCTGGGATTCCCATATATCGGCTCCAGATGGATGGATGGAAGAAGAAATGTCAGAACTCTTCACAGGAAGCACTTGTTGCCTATTGGGCAATTGGTACCCATTCCTGAAAGTGAGCCTGGGAGAGAGATGGCAACTAAGCCTATTACTAGAAGTCAGGCTGTTCCACATAACTTTGATGGTCTGGCTTTGACTGAACAGGGACATGAAGATGAGAGCATCTCTGGTGATGAATCTGATGACTGGGGTTTAACTACTTTTGTTAACCCCCCAGAGCCTAGGATCACAATGCCCTGTGAGGCTCTAGCATCTATGGATCCCCTGCACAACAACCCCCAGTGGCAAATACAGCTGCAGAAGCTGAGGTGCCCTTAGTGAGGCCCAAAAAATGAGGGGACAGTCTATTTCTCCCACCAGTCCCCTTTTTCGGGTTCTCAGAAAGAAACTTTGGGGGGGAAAGGCTGGTTACCACAATGTTTGCTGACTGAAAGAAGGTTAAGGAGCAAGCTTCACTATCAGGACTGTTACCTCAGACCTTCTTCATCCTATTCCTGAGAGATGTCCTGACCAGACTAGCCCAGAGAGAGGGAGCCAAATGACATCTCCACCGCCATCGGCTCCTGCTAAATCCCAACCACCACCTGGGAGGGAAGCCTTTGTCTCACACCTCTCCCCCACTTCCTCATATGTTCTTTCCTTCCCCATCTGAGTTCTTCTGTTTCCTATCACTCTTCTTTTCCTTCTGTGTAATAAGTCTGGGTTAGCCAGTCAATACTATGTATTTTGCAACACTGCTGTAAGCCAGTGACCAGAAGGAGGCAGGCAAATGTGACGCCCTAAACTGTGTGGTGCTGGTACACACTAGCTCAATGAGAACTAGTGTGAGTAGAAATAGCAGTGTATCCATGAAAGCATGGGCAGTGGCAGCAGCCATGCTGGGTAAGTGTTCATGGGGTTCAGGCAGGTTTGTCCTCAGCATAGCCGTGCTGTCGCTGCCTGTGCTACCATGGCTACACGACTATTTATATTCTTGCTAGTATGTGTACGCAAGCTAGGAATCACAGTCCTAACTCATAGTGTAGTTGTAGCCTTATAGTCAACATCAAAGACAGAAGCTGCATTTTCCATCTTTCTATTCTTTTCCTCACCCTCTTTTTTGAGAGTTCATTTTGTTTGATCTTTTAGGAAATGGGACTGGACTTTGGCAACAGCAGCAACTACCACAGCTCCAGCCCATCTCAATTAACTGTTTCTTACCCTCTAAAAAAGGACAGTTATTACCATCTAAAAGACTGTTAAATAGTGGGGGTTATTTCTAAAACCTTTCTTCAAATAAACAGAAAGGGAACAAGGGATGTTGTTAAATGAAAGCCTTATGAAATTCTTTATATTGAAATGCTTTAGCTGTTTTTCCTCTCTTTTCTGTATCTTTAAAAAAAAGGGTTACATGGATTTTAATGGTGTGTTCACCATGGTACTCAGCAGGCACCTTTATATCAAATATCAAACCTTCTTTAAAACTGTTTATTGTCGGACAGTTTTGGGATCAGTTTCTCTCTTTGGGCCCTTTATTCCATCTCAAGTAATACAACACCTCTGTTCCTGAACCATAGGCGCTGGCTTCTTCTGGGTCCCGGGGGGTGGTCAACCCCCTCGCTCTGCCCCAGGCCCCGCCCCCACCACACCCCTTCTCCCAAGTCCCCATCCCCGCCTCTTCCTGCCCAGTTCTGCTCCGTCCCCGCTCCTCCCCCTTCTTCCCAGAGCCTCCTTCACACCGCAAAACAGTTGATTGTGGTGGGTGGTAGGCACTGGGAGGGAGAGGAGTTGATCGGCGGGGCTGCCAGCGGGCGGGAGGCGCTGGGGGGGAACTGGCTGCCAGTGGGTGCTAAGAACTCACTCATTTTTTTCTGTGGGTTGGCGTCTATGTCCTGAACCATCTGGATCCCTACAAGAGGACGGGGCCTATTCACTCCACCTCCTCCCAATGGCTGGCCTGCTTTACTACTTCTCAGATCAACATTCTTCCCTTTCACCCAATTCTGCCCCCACTTCCTTGAGCCAAAAGACCACAAAAGCTGCTCATACTTAGCTATAGTTTATGCATAGGATCTAGTTGTACCGTGAAGAGGTCAGTTAATTTTCTTGGTAAACAAATCTAACAAAAATAATTTCATAATATAATATTGGATTGCGACATCTTTGGGCAAGCGATGAGAATAGTTGCAATCTAGAAGCCCTTTACCAGGTGTAGAATTAGCTTGTGTGTAAAGCTTTAACAGATGCACAAACTATGATCAAAAATATTTTAAGAACATCAGGGGAGTTAATAAATTGGATTTATTTAAACAAATATTGCCATAAATTTGCATGTTATTCAGCTTTACTGGCAGTGAATGAAACAGTCTAGACCTTCTGCCAGTTACACAGAATTGTGGTAGAATACAAATTCTGTATGAAGAGAAGAGTGACAGATAGCCACTCAAAAATCAAGTTAACAGGAAAAAAATTGTAACCCAAATACTTTGCACTCCAATTATTCACTATAGTATACCACGGCTGGTTACTTCAAATATCTACAGTTTTAAAGTCCTTGGTGCTAACATCAAAATGCAGAACAAAAAAGCTAGAAAGTCACAATGAGCAAAGTCCTGTATTTTCCTAGTTTTCTGCTATTGTTACTTTTTTGGGGTAAAAAATATCTAATTGAAATTTCAAATGTGCTTTTCTGTACAGTCAGACACAAAGCACAGTTGAATATTAACTCCATTATGTCTTTCCTGAGTGTTCCTTTACAGAACTCCTTGCTAATGAAAAAGGCAATGATATATGTAAATAGCTCGAGTTTACTTGCAGAAAACATTTAATCTTCTCAGAGCCATTTCACAAGCTATTAGAGTGCTGTACAAAATGCAAAAGGATTTAATTCCAAATTCTCTTCCTGCCAACAATATCAAATATACACTGTTATGTTCCCTATGTCTTGCTATGAATATTGAAATAGCTTTAACAGTTCTTCTAAATAAAAGGCACTTATGCACTGACAGAGTAAGTTGCCACCCCCAGTACTTTCTGATTTTCATTAGACAACAAATTTGTAGATATAATTAAAAGCAATATTTTGCATTCTTTTCTTTTTTCCAAATTAGCAGCACATTTCTATATTAATGTTAATCCTTTCAGAACTATCAGTTAAACATATTCAGAGAGCTTAGATTTTGCATGGATTTGGCTTAATCTTTATATATATGATAAATATGCTAATCTAACCTAACAATCCCACAAGATGGTAAAAACATCCTTTCTATGTACAGAAGCTAGAGGAAATGAAACCACTTAGAAAATCTCTCAGTTTATCACTATTCTTTTATTTTTATGGCCTTCACCATGGTATATCACCATGGAAACAGAGTTCATAGGTCATCCATGCCTAAAATTCCCTTCAGAATTAAAGGACTCTAATCATCAAGATGTCTGGAAAGAAGTGATTGCGGCAAATCCTAAGTGTAGTACTTCAGAAACTTAATTTCGTCTCCATTGTGATTACAGAACTTGGACATCAGACTTGCCAGGGCTCTCAAAGCTTTGCATACCATCACACTGGATCATATGGATATTGTCTAGTTTCCAGCTGTGTTATTCTCTGTTAATAGACAGACTGAGATCTGTTTACATTTCATGGCACTCATATACCTAACAAAATTGAGTGTCATTGATTAAGGCAGTGCTTGCATGACCCAATGACTAAAGAGAGATGGATAAAGCCATCTCTCTTCCTCTTCTCTACTATCAGGTTCTTTTTATGTTCTACTTGTTTATGCCTGGAAATATGGCATGTAATAAGCATAAGTCATCACTTTGGTTTCATGTTATGCAAAATGCAGCAGGCAGTTACTATAAAATGGTTACATTTGTCATTGAACTGATATTGTTGATCTGACATCTCTGCCTTGCTTTTAGTTTTCTGAAGGCACACACTGTCGTCATCATCCTGCACCTGCTGAGTGCATAGATGAACTGGATCTCACTAGCTTTCTGTAATCAGGGTTCATTAGCCACAGATAAAGTAGAGTCACCCACATGTAGGGTCACCTCCATCTGTGGGGATGGAGACATCATTAGCATCAATTTAACTTGTTGGGAACAGATTCCTCCACCCTGTCCATTTATTAAAAGGTCCACAGTTTTAAAGTTTGGGCTTATGTGCTTTGCCTGGCCACCTTATACACACAAACCTTGCAACATTCTACGTAGTGCCATGCAAACATTCAAGACACCACCACCCACCCTGGGATTTCCTGCCACCAAAATAGTACCCAACTGACCCGTACGTCTCCAGGGTAGTTATCCGCCTCAGGGCAACAGATATTCATGGTGATCAAAGCTCTCATCTTCCTGGGGCTGCACTGCAATATCAGGATGAGCTAACCACAAAGGTATAGAAAAGTCTTTCTTCATTCTATAGTTATGTAGCTATTGCTGCTTGTCCTGCATTTTGAGAACACAGTCCCCAACAGCCTGTGGTCATAATCCAGACTCAAAAGCAGCAGTTCACCAAATGAACCTTTGGCATCATATAAAGCCAGTTTCTCTGAGGGTGAGTGTGCACAATTGTTGCCACAAAATCTTTGTGAACTGCTGGTCTCAGTATTGCCAGAACACCTTCACCAGCTTGCTTCAGATATCACACAACTGCTTTTCAAAAAGCTCCTCTATATATCTTGATCGCTGAGCAAAAATGAGACTTCATTCACAATTCCTTTCAGCCTTTTCTATCCTTTTCAGGTTTTTATATACCCGTCACCACCACCCTACCTGAGCACCTTCCAGTACAGCATTAAGCTATATGACGAATATGTTACATGTCATTCTTTCGCATTTCCTCTGCCCATGGGAAATTGTGAGGATTTTAAAATTTAATCTATGTACACTCTGTGGCGTGCTTACATTAGCAATCGCAAAGCTGAAGAAGTATGCTTGGCACTTGGAGCACACCAGTTTTTGGTAGTTCTTAGATTGTGTGGGTGTTTGTTACACAATCTTGGACCAGCCCCCAAGAAAGCTTCAATTTCCTGCACAGACACGTTTTACATTTGTAGTGCACCATTCCATTATGCCTGAGGAGGGGAAGCTGTTGACTCCAGTCCTCACCACCAATCAGTTTAGTCAGGTCCTTACGAACACCTTGGTGTTCTATGGGTGCACATGAAATCTGTTAGTTTTTGGCACTGAAGTTCAAGGAGAAGATGAAAGCAATTCCACTGGCTTTTTTATAGCTAACACTGATACACTACACCCTACAGTGCTGTCCCATTGGTTCAGCTACCAACAGTTTGATTTTCTAATGCAGAGACAGCACTCGAGAACTTTATCCGGGGCAGGGTAGATGGCACAGAGAAAACAGCAAAAAATCCCACAAGCTACACTGAATGCTTCCTTATGTTGCCCTTTACATTCAGCAGCAAATATCTTGTAAAGAATTTCACCAATCACCAGGCTTTATAAGATGCCTTATCTCTCTGTCTCCATGTACTGAAGACCCACCTAGAGAAATGAATAGCCTGGAAGGCCATGAGTTGTTCTGTTAATGCATATAATTTAAATTTCAGCAGGCATCATCAATTTACAAAAGATGGGTTAGCAATACATTAGTGCTTCCACAGAGAGCTTCTTGGTGTTATGTTGGCTGCCTCTGAAACTATGGACACTAGACACCTCTACGACAGAAAGGCACTCCAATCAGCTGGTGAGAGGGCACAGTGCATTCCAAACATATTGGGATGAGCATAGGTAGCCAAGAGACCATCCACGAGCCTCAAGTCTGTGTTGACTGATGGCAGAATTCCCAGCCTGGAGTGTACAAAGAGCCATCTGTTCTATGGGAATATACCTGTGGTTAGGGGAATATTCTGGTACTAATCTACTGCTTGTTTACAGTGAATTCAAAAATTACAGATACGGCGCAAGTATCCATCAGATGTGCTAGTCTGTAGGGGGCGTGGAAGCTCTGTATAAAGGAGTACAAGGGAGAGAAGTATTACAATGGAGTTTTCCCTCTGATTTTTTCATAAGACGGCCACCAGGTAACAGAGCCTGGCATCCCCACAAGATGGTTTCTATTCACCTGCTGGTTCTCTGCTTCTGACTATAATTCAGCATGGTGGGGACATATGTTTGAAGCCCTTACATTTTTACAACATAAAGCTCTGCTTTATTAGCTAATAAAGGAGGTACATCTAAAGGTAAAGGATAAAATTAAGATAATAAATGAAAAATTGCAATGAAAGTGTCCTCACTGTGAGATCTGCTCTACTGAAGAATATTTCATCAAGCCCCATTGCTGGAGTCATTTTTAAATGGATTGGACAAAGCACTAGCACAGTGACTCTCAGCCTTTCCAGACCACTGTACCCCTTTAAGGAGTCTGATTTGTCTTGCATACCCCTCTCACCTCACTTAAAAACGACTTGCTTGCAAAAAATAAGACAAAAATACAAAAGTGTCACGGCACACCATTACTGACAAATTGCTTCCTTTCTCATTTTTACCATATAATTATAAAATAAATCAACTGTAATATAAATATTGTACTTACGGTTCAATGTATAGTATATAGAGTAGTATAAACAAGTCATTGTCTGTATGAAATTTTAGTTTGTACTGACTTCGCTAGTGCTTTTTATGTCACCTATAGTAAAACTAGGCAAGTATCTAGATGAGTTGATGTACCCCCTGGAAGACCTCTGCATACTCCCATGGGTACACACATACCCCTGGTTGAGAACCACTGCACTAGAATACACTTTGCGCTGGCAAGGGGATGGACTGCCACTTTTCCATTATTCTATTACACTTTAAGCAGAGCCATCCTTTCCAATTCTCAGTATTCTGCTAACCATTAGAATGGAAGTTACAGAGTATCTATCTGCGGAGACTTTTCAGAGAAAAATTACTTTGTTGCATTGTCTAAGAACAGCACATTCTGTTATCTGGCTAATGAAAGAACGGCAGATACGGTACCGGTAGCTCTAGTATTCATTTGTCATGAATATCTATTTAGAAGTATTTCATTATTTAACTTTAATTAATGAAGTTCAGCAACTCTATTTTCAAATAGTGTTAATGAGAGAAGAATTTGGCCCTAAATGTTTATGAAGCAGCTGATGAAGCTACTTAGTTAGAAGAGTACTGTAACTAAGTTAAAAGTTAGAAATTGAGTTCTGCTAATTGGGTTTATCTTTGTACATTCATTATATTTTAGCTGTGATGGGGTGTTCATCCCACACCAGCATGGATGGGGTTAAAGTGGCAAGAGAGGCCAACTAGCCTTAGGCTGCACCTGCTGGGGAGCTGAGGGGCAATGAGACGGAGAACAAAGTTCACCTGGGCAGGAACAGGCAGGACTTCTATAAAGGAGTCGAGGATGGAGGGGTCTGCAGTGAGGTGGGCCTGTAGTCATGCTCCCTGATGCAAGGGGAAATGAGGAGCCTGAAAAAGGCAGGGTAGGAAGCAGTCCAGGGAGGGAGCAGTAAGATGTGAGAGGGCTAGACCTGAACTGCTGGTTCAAGGGTCTCTAGATTGGAACCTGGTGTAGCGGGCAGGCCCAGGTTCCCCTACCAGCCAGGGCAGGAGTGGCACAGTGGAGATGGAGACTGCCTGAGACTTTGAGGAAGGAGACTGTTAATACTCTGAAAGGGGAGGACTCCTGTGACTTGGCCAGAGGGCTAAGCCATGAAGGAGAGGCACTGCAGCTCCTGATGAGCAAGAGAGGGGCCCAGGGCTGGCTCTAGGTTTTTTGCTGCTCCAAGCAAAAAAAAGTTTTACACCTTTGTGCTTTTTCATAGAATATCAGGGTTGGAAGGGACCTCAGGAGGTCATCTAGTCCAACCCACTGCTCAAAGCAGGACCAATCCCCAGATAGATTTTTGCCTCAGATCCTTAAATGGCCCCCTCAAGGATTGAACTTGCAACCCTGGGTTTAGCAGGCCAAGGCTCAAACCACTGAGCTATTTGTCCTGTTTTGTTTTGTTCTGACTATTTAGGAAACTGGAGAGAAGATGCAGGGTTGCATGGAAAGACACACTGGCCAGTAGAAGAGTAATGTAGGATTTTAATGTTTTCAGTGAGCTTAATCACAGAGTGAGACTTTATGTGTTAAAACGTACGTGTATTATTGTGAGATGCATCTGACATCGCAAGATGAAAAAGCAGCAGTGATTGATCCTGGGTTACTGGAGCACACCAAAGTGCCTTGGGAGCTAGAAAGGGGAAAGAGTAAGGCGAAAAACTTAAGGCTCTTTGGATCCGCTTCTCATCCTGAGTCAACTCCTTCTGGTGACAGTTTTCTCAGCCCCAGACCCCCCTGAGCCAGGCTTGCGGCTCAGATCACAGCCTGGAGAACAAAAGCCACAACCAGGGGCGGGGGCAAGGAGCAGATGCATGCACCGTACCTGGGGGGGAGCGGGTGAAGTTCTGTCCAGCTGCGCTGACCGCCTGGATGTAGAAATACCTGACAGGCATCGTGAGCTCTGCTTCCAGACCGGCCCCCAAACCAGGCTCCTCTCTGCCCTGACAGGGGCTGGAGGAGCTTCCGCCACTGCAAGAGCAACAGGAGGAGAAGCCGCAGCGGCTCGCCCCACCGGCCAGTTCCTCGCTGAGTCCCGCGGCACCGATGCAGCCCCAGCTTCCGCCGGCCTTCCTCAGCCCAGGGGTGTTGTAGTGAGGTCAGGCTGGGCTAATCCTCCTGTGATATCGGCCTGGAATGCCGCCCCTGGAAATGTGCCACCCCAAGCACGTGCTTGCTTTGCTGGTGCCTAGAGCCGGTCCTGGAGGGGCCGCAGTCCCTCAATGGGTTGAGTGACTGCCAGATGGGGTGTGGACAGTGGTGAACTAATTCCCCAGATGAGCCAAAAGGAAGCACTGCCGAGTGGTGAGTAGTAGACCATTTTACACTAGCAAATCCATCAAAGAACTATAATGTTTCCCTACATGTTACCTGTATGAAGAGCATTAATACCTTTCAGCTAGGGGTCAATCCCAAGACTTTACTACAAACCTAAGCAAAACAACCTTTCAAGTGACAATATGACACAGCTTGCAGTACCTATTTACCTAAGAGGCATCCAGTATTTCATATATTCACAATGCCCAGATTCTATACGCTGCATGAGGAAGAAAGCTTTTAAGACCCCCTACTCCACTCTGCATATTGCACTCTCCCATGGAAAGAGGGAGTTACACCTCTGCAGCATGCTCCCTTTCTCCCCAACCCTCCAAAAGCTTATCTGTGAGGTTTTAGCTCCGTGGAGTTGTAAGATGCAAGTAAGCGCCTAAAGATTCTCCCATACAATCTCCACCGGATTGGAAGTGGTTAAGGAACTAGCCTGGGACCCATAAGACCTGGCTCAAGTCCCTGCTCTGCCACAGGCTTCCTGTGTGACTTTGGACTTCAGTTCTCCAGCTGTAAAACTGGGGATGATAATACTTCTCTGCTCCACAGAGGTGTTGTCAGGATAAATACTTTAATGGCTGTAAGTGATGTGCTCAGCTGCTAGGGATGGGGGCCCTAAGCAGATAGGGGAACACACAGGAAGTTCATACAGCTAGGACTGTATTAACTTGAACTGCTTCATCCTCTGCGCTGTGGAACCCTTCTTTGGGAGAGGCTCCAGAAAAACCACAAGAGCAGCATTGCCCCATACCCATTCAGTGCATGGGCAGGACAGTGCTCACTGAATGAGCAGTTAGGCAATATTTTATCCTCATTGTTCAATGTAGGCCTCATGCCTTATTTACTCCACATTATTCAAACCCTGCTCTGAAGACAGAATTATTAATTTCTTCCTGGACTTTTCTATGCCATTCCTCACCATGGCATCTCAGGGCTTCACAACACCCCTGTGAGCTTAAAAACAAAACAGGAGAGCTCAGTGGTTTGAGCCTTGGCCTGCTAAACCTAGAGTTGCAAGTTCAATCCTTAAGGGGGTCATTTAAGGATCTGAGGCAAAAATCTGTCTGGGGATTAGTCCTGCTTTGATGACCTCCTGAGGTCCCTTCTGACCCTGATATTNATCTGAGGCAAAAATCTGTCTGGGGATTAGTCCTGCTTTGATGACCTCCTGAGGTCCCTTCCAACCCTGATATTCTATGACTATAACAGTGTTTAAAAGAGAACTGGATAAATTCATGGTGGTTAAGTCCATTAATGGCTATTAGCCAAGATGGGTAAGGAATGGTGTCCCTAGCCCCTGTTTGTCAGAGAGTGGAGATGGATGGCAGGAGAGAGATCACTTGATCATTACCTGTTAGGTTCACTCCCTCTGGGGCACCTGGCATTGGCTGCTGTTGGTAGACAGGATACTGGGCTAGATGGACCTTTGGTCTGACCCGGTACGGCTGTTCTTATGAGCTGAAGGGGTGCTATTATCCACGTTATATAGATGGGGAGCTAAGGCACAAATTGATTAGGATAAAAACTGTCTGCTAATTTTAGGTGCCCAGTTTGAGATACCTAGGACCTGATTTTTCAGAGTACGTAGCATCATAGAGCACATTATATGTTCAAAGCACTGCTCCCTTAGACTTCAGCTGCAGCTGTGAGTACAAAACACATTTGAAAATCAGACACCAGGGTCAAGTTGGGCACTCAGAAATTAAGAAACACACAATTAGCAACCAGCCCTGAAAAGTCTAAGCAAGTTTCCTAGCATCACACAGGAACTCTGTGGCAAAGGCAGGGATAGAATCCAGTTCTCATGGAGAGCACCCCACTGCCTTAACCATGAGACTGTCCTGTCTCTTCCTGCAGTCCCCTACCTGATTCACTACAGACCTTCCAGCTACACAACCCTGATTCATCCTTACAGCAGGTCCAGCATCTGCATTGGGGTCCTGTGGGGAAAAAATAGTATGCAATCATGTAGTTAAAAACTGTATCACAATGCATGCACATGATGGGAGAGGAAGGACAATCACACATGGGAGCTGTGAGGGGATGGAGCATGCTCAGTGCAGATAGAATCTTCCAATAATTTAGCTGCCAAATTCTAACAAGTCTCTACTGAACATGCGCAAATTGCAATTTTTCAGAGGGGTATAACTTGGCCAAATTTGGGTGACTTTTCACAGGGATGGCAAAAGGCACAGCCCTCTCCCTGACAAATTTCATTACCCTGCTCCAAAGCATGGGAACACTACAGGGTCTCAACAAAATGGTTGTAAAATATTTTTTAACATGGGCAAAACAACTTATTTTTCTCTAATCTCATTCTTGGAAATGGCTGAACAATTTTATCCAAAATTTAACAAAAAAGCCTGAGTCAGATGCCTGGTATGGAAAAGTTCAGCCTGAGTGTTTAAAGTCTGGCAAATTATAAGCACCTTAAAACAGGGTCGTATAGTGGAAAGTGTTGGGCAACCCTAACTATAGGCAGCACTACTTGTGCTGCCTATAGTCAGATCAGGGATTCAAAAAATGGGGATGTGAACTAACTGGACTACCTTGCTCTAGTTGATATGCTGACTGTAATTATCATAGCATTTGAATGGAAGGGCACCATACCTTGCCCACAACAACCTTTTTCTGCCTTCAATATCACGCACAAGTCACTACAAAAATAAAATGACAAATTTCTGCAGCTGTTCATCAAAAATGACTATTTCACTATAATCATAAGAACATATGAACGGCTATACTGGGTCAGACCAAAGGTCCATCAAGCCCAGTATCCTGTCCTCTGACAGTGGCCAATGGCAGGTGCCCCAAAGGGAATGAACAGACAGATTATCATCAAGTGATCCATGCCCTGTCACCCAATCCCAGCTTCTGGCAAAAATAATTTGGGACAGTTTCTTGAAAGTATACAGAGTTTCAAACATAAAAGTAAACACAATGAGATTTAAGCATGTATTTAGGTGCTTTGCTGAATCAGAGTCTAGAGGTGCCTGCTGGTCAGGGCCAGTGCAAGGATATTTTGCTCCCTAGGCGAAACTTCCACCTTGTGCCCCCCCCCCCCCCGCATATCAGTTCATTGAGGGGCAAATCCCAACAAGCCTTTATAGACCCCAGGGGCCAGCCGTGCCCAGGGGCTGTTCCCCAGACCAGGTTCCCCCCTCCCCGCCCCCTGAACTCCCCTGGAGGGTGCACAACCCTCCCGTGAGCCCTCCCCACCCCATCCCGGCGGCCCCTGCCCCGAGTCCACTCATTGGCTTTGCCAGGCTTGGGCCGCTGCAGCAGCTCGGCAGGGAGAAGCCACTTTCCGAAGGCACCAGAGACCCAGAGCGTCGGCTTGCGGCAGCGGCGAGCCCCAGCCATGGAGGAGTCCGTGTGGCACAGGGGGGCAGCAGCCCTGCAAAGGCAGCAGCGCCGCTAGAGGGGAGCAGCCGCACCCCTTGCCCCTCCTGCCCAGGCTGCGGCCAGGTGCCCCCCTGCTCCTGCAGTGGATGCATGTGGGCAGAGGACCCCGTGCATCTCCCAGCTCCTCCCTCGCCGTGCTCAGGGTCTGCAGCTCCCAGGAGTGTGAGCTGCCGCCGTTGCTGCCCCTCCCAGAGCAGGCTCAGGGCCCCGCGCCCCGGCAGTGGCTCACATGCCTGGGAGCCGCAGACCCCGAGCACAGCGAGGGAGGATCTGGGGGGCACACGGGGGCATCTGCCTGCATGCATCTGCTGCAGCCTGCAGGAGCCCCCGGGGAGGGCGCCAGGCTGCAGCCTGGGCAAGAGGGGCAAGGGGCGCAGCTGCTCCCCGCTAGCAGCGCCGCCACCTTTGCAGGGCTCCTGCCCCCCTGTGCTGCGCTGGCTCCTCCATGGCTGGGGCTCGCCGCCCCCGCAAGCCGATGCTCTGGCTCTCCGGTGTCTCCGGAAGGCAGCTCCTCCCTGCTGAGCCAGGGCACCGCTTTTTGGCGCCCCTAGGGCTGTCCTTAGGATTTATGGGGCCCTATGCAGTATTATTAAACTGGTGCCCCTATGACCGATGGCAGCCTGAGCTTGCAGCCCGGCGGGGGCGGAGGGACAAAGCAGAAAGAATAACAAGACGCCCGGCCCGCCTCACGGTGGTGTAGAGTCACAGTTCCCCGCAGAGATCCCTGTACCCTCTCCCTCACGCAGAATGGACATGCAGAAGGTACCTAATTAAAAGCACTAAACTTGGGAATAAAAAATGTCAGTCTCAGGTTTTTTGATATGCCCTGAAGTTTGTCAGACATTTATTTGCAAAAACTTTGTAGTAAGGGTGAGTAAGCTGTCTTGCTGAATACAACATTAAATATTATGGAATACATGATGCAGCTCTTCTCTGTTTTACATTTTCTTAATCAGTATTTCTAAGCTGATTTTATATTTTAAATGTACTCTTAAACCTTCATAAAGTAATCATTCCAGATTACTACATATTTAACTCACTGAAACAGACATTATTTTAAATTAATCAGTTACAGAGGTTTAGTGTGTTCATAACAATGTTCATTGCTTTTAGAAAAAGGGAACACTAATTTACTGTGTGTGATCTCCATAACAATACACATGTTTATGAAATGTCACCAACTTTAAAATATATGTTTCCAAAGATTTTAGGCATAACAAAGGATTTTATATCTTACTAAGGTACTGATTTTGCTTAAAACTAGTTCATCAGATAGTCAGAAGTAAAGAAAGGGAAACTCTTTGTCCAGCTATCTGGAAGCAAAGGGCTGTTGTCCGTTTAAGGGCTCTCTTCAATGGGGGTGGGGGGAGAGGGGGTGAAGGGAGAAATGGATGAACAGAAAGGACTGGAAGACTTTGGAAGTAAGTTTTTTTACTATAGTAATTAAAATGTGTATTTTAGATAAGGGAGGTCTTTTGAAGGATTTATTTAAAAAAACATATGTCTGAAGATCCAAACATTTAAGGCTAAAGATGATTGTGCATCTAAAAATCTATGCAAGGATTTTGTTAGAGATGTGATTTTATAATCTTCACCAACTCACTAATGAAATATTTTTAAAGCAAATTTTAAACTAAGATCCTGTAGACTGACATGTCCTGAGTAAATATGAGGCAAATGCCTGTTAAGTGGCTTCATTACCCCTTGAATGGCTCTTTAACAGTTTCAGTGTTGTGCTAATAGGTCTGGCAGGCTGGAGGCTTTTTCTCTTTTAACTACTAGATCCCCTTCCCAGGAAGACTCGGAGCCTGCAGGAAGGGTCAGAACAGGGATAGGAAAACCAGAAGGGTGGACACTAAGACCCAGTGGGCGCCCCCAACCACTTGGTGCCCTAGGCGACCGCCTAGTTCGCCTAGTGGTTGCACCGGCCTTGCTGCTGGTCTTATCCACACAACGTGGCAATGCCAAGTTAAGTTTGCCCACCTAGCCTTGCCAATATGCCTCAAACCTGATCTCAGTAGATGACCATATAGAGGTCCTAGTTTAGTACAGTCTCTCATGCCCATCCAGTCCATGGTCTCTCTCTTATGGCACTGTCAACAAGAGTGCCATTTATGGAGTTATGACACATTTGTTGACAATACCCCTTTGTTGCGATGGTTTTTGTGACACACCTGCCCACTAGTACCTAGACCAGGGGTGGCCAACCTGTGTCTCCAGAGCCACACGTGGCTCTTCAGAAGTTAATATGCAGCTCCTTATATAGGCACCGACTCTGGGGCTGGAGCTACAGGCGCCAACTTTCCAATGTGCCGGGGGTGCTCACTGCTCAACCCCTGGCTCTGCCACAGGCCCCGCCCCCTCCCCTGAGCCTGCCGTGTCCTCGCTCTTCGCCCCTTCCCCCTGGAGCCTCCTGCATGCCACGAAACAGCTGATTGGCAGGCTGCCGGTGGGTGGGAGGTGCTGAGAGCGGGGTCGGGGGCGGGGGGAGAGCAGATGAGGGGCTGCTGACATATTACTGTGGCTCTTTGGCAATGTACATTGGTAAATCTGGCTCCTTCTCAGGTTGGTCACCCCTGACCTACACAGAGGCCACTAATCAATTTCACATATATCTACCAACAGCCATCAGAGGATCACTTGGTAACTACCAAGCTGGAATTAAATTGACAACCTAGAGTGGTCAGTTTGTTGCCCTAAAATCATCCAGATCCACTAGGCCAATTTGCTTACCATCAAACAGATGGTGCTCTGAATTGGGACGTCTACTTGATAGGATCCAATGTACCTACAGTTCTGTGCTGTGGTAACTAATGTGCCTCCCCTTAAACTGTGTATCACACAAGAAGTTCATGTAGTTTAAGTTTTTAAAAGAATACTTTAATATTAAGACTAGTAAAAGGTTTCCATTTTACATGAGAAAGATCACTGAAATTCCTAGTAGTTCCACTGCTTTTATAGCAACATACTCTAAAGTTGTGACAGCAATGGTGTCTGGGTGTGAGTCAGAGGTGAATGGCAGATAATTGAACAGCTGTGATGCCACTATTAGTTCATTTTTCTGACAGGATTGAGCCCATATTTATAATTAAGCAAAATGCAACTCTCCTCCTTTCCTAATTTTTGTTTTCCAATCTAAAGAGAGATAAATTAGTGTAGATTGGTAAGGGAATTATGATAATAGACACAGCTGCTTCAATGGTAACTGGATGTATGTTGTTAAATTTAGATTTAATGCAGATTAAACTCATTACTGTCTCTTACACAGCAACATTGAATATGGCTAAATATAGGAACCAACTGATGGAAAAGGAAAGCTTTGTTTCCAAACTTTGCTACAAGAGCAACCCCATTTATTCTCATCTCAATTCTTTACCGATCCCATCCAGACATCTATTAGAATTGCACCTTGTTTTAGAAGAGTTTAATTTATTAACCAAATACTTCTCATTTGTATGTGCTGAGTATTCAGATACTTGAGGAGAGGATATTTGATTGATATAGATGCAAAATGACTAAAAAAGGTAGGATGACTAAATCCATAATTTAAATGAAAACTAGATTTAAGGGTTTGGTTATATCCCAGAATGAGGTGGACTTCCCACACCTTATGAAACATCTCCAGGAATAGTTGAGAAAAGAGTTTGGGAAACCTTAGTATTGCTTCCCCTTTGGAAGATTGTGAAAAATGGTCTCCAAAAGATTTGTGCAACTGTTTGGCCACTCCAGTGAATACATTTATTTTACAGAGAATAGATTAGATTAGCATATTGTTCCTATGAAGCACAGCTGAAAAATCCAGAGAAACTACATGACATGAATAAAGTGGAAGTTTACCCATTTTCTGAAGATTCAGCCTTAATATTTATTATTTGATCCCAAGCTTCTAACAGTTGAACTATTAAATCCATCAATGAGGAAGTGACACAAAAGTCAAGAATGAATTTTGCTGTTAGAGAGAAAGTTGAGACTCCTTTCCAGAATGTGATTCTCATAACACTCAATAGCGTGACTTCTCAAAGAATGGAACGGAAAGGAAGATTTGAGAGATGTTATGGTTCACATATGCATGCTCCATGGAAAATAAGTGAGCTGGCATGTTTCACTTTAGGCTACAAGCCTTGAGAACATGCTTTTAATAGCAAATCTAAAAGATATTCAGACATTGCAACTGCATAATGAGAACTGTCTCCTGTAGTGTGTAATGTATAGCAGTAATTACTGTGAAGGTATTTGGAATACCACCTACTTGTAGTTGTACCTGTATCATGTCATGGGTACTGAACTAGGTAGTTAATCAGATGTGTAACTTTGAGCAGGTGAATAGTTCCATTAATGCCAATCAAGACAATCGAATTGCTCATGTGCTTACACTTGCGCATCTGCTTAAGTACCTTGCTGAATAGGGACCTTAATACAATGAGGCCCAGATCTTCAAAAAGCTATTTAGGCAGAGTTTGGCACTTCAACAGCTTTGAGGATGTGGGCCTAAGTGTCTGTTTGACAACACAACTCAGAGACCTTTAAAAACTGGAAGGAGTGGAGCTGAACATTAACAGAGTATGGTGATAGCAACAAACCACCCAGCCTCTCATAAAAATCAGAAGTAAAGTGGGAAGGGGAAAGTTTCAATAGATCATCTGCATAAAGTGCCTTTTCCAAATCATTGTGTACCCAAATTCTTAGCTTATAAAAACAAGGTTATTATCTGATGACAAGCTAAACCTGACCAAATATGAAGGCCTGGACTTTAATGAGGTATCAATAGAGGAGTTGTCGAGACTTTGGAACAAATGGATAAATTGAACAGTAGTAAGTCACCAGGACCAGGTGGTATTCACCCATGAGTTCTGAAGGAATTAAAATATGAAATTGCAAAACTATCCACTGAGATCTTTCTTGAGTGGTAACAGATAATTTAGACCTCATCATTTTGTATGTATAGTTGGGATTATGTGTTCCAATGTCCATTGCTTTGCACTTATCAACACTGAATTTCAGCTGCCATTTTGTTGCCCAGTAAGCCAGCTTTGAGAGATCCCTTTTGTAACTTTTTTCAGTCATCTTTGGACTTATTTAGAGTAATTTTATATCATCTGCAAACTTCGCCACCTCACTATTCCCCCCCTTTTCCAGAACACTTAAGAGTATGCTGAAGAGCACAGGTCCCATTACAGATCCTTGAGGGACCCCACTACATACTTCTCCATTGTGAAAACTGACCATTTATTTCTACCCTTTGTTTCCTGTGTTTTAACCTGTTACTGAATCCATGTGAGTCACTTGTGTGCTTGCTGGATGTCAACCTGAGCAACCCTGCCCCCTAAAAACATGCCTTAAGATGTCATTGATTTGTGATAGCCTTCAGAATGTGTATTTAAAGATACTGGACTACAGATTACATTCCTACAATACAAACTAAATTTGCATTGGAACAATCTTAGAGCAGATTTCTTCTGAAACAATCCCTGACAAGGGCTTATTTGGAGACAAATGGATACCATGTACATTACTGGACTATTAAGAATACTGTAGATAGACTTAGCTTGCATTTTCATATGTGGAGTAGTACGTATTTCTCTGACCCCAAATGACAAACTGTTCAAATATATGTTTTGCACATCCACCAATACTAAAATAGTTTTAAAAGAAACTACAAAAAATTCCTCAGATGCAGATGAATACTACAATGTACACTGCACAATACTATTTTTGCATGGAAAGACCGGTTTTTATTTTAAAAACAGAGGCCCGATGTCTGCACAGATTTGTTGGCCTAAGATTGCTGTGATACTTAGGAGTTCATGCATGCCAGTAAGGGTTGCAGTCAACTCTGTGTGCCTTAAATGCTATGCTGATGTGGCTCAAAGCCTTGACACCAACAGCCAGCATAAAAGCAAGAAGGTCTCAACCTGACTTCCACCACCCAGTTTCTCTTTGCAGAAGGACCTCAACAACCCTTCCAGCCTGAATTCTCTCCAAAAGCATTTCTCTTCAGTGCTCAGCCCCTCCCACTGTAGCACTCACACAAGCTTATCTAGTTTACTGCTCTTTTAAATAGCCAGTACACAGCAGCCTGTTAGCTTAAGTGGGTTTAACAAACCCTCCACTTTAATAGATAGCACTGAGTTTAGCTTCTAAGGCTAAAGTCTAATTTAGAGTCTTGTTCAAAGTAGTTTTTTCACTACAGTCATTCTTCCTGCATGGCTGGCCAATCTTCAGCCAGCATCCAACACAGAGCCCAAAGCACTTTGTTTCCTTTCCCCAGGTGAAGGATGATAATATGGCTTCTTTTCTTTGCTTATATCATCCCAAAATTCATTGAACCTATTTGAAGAAGCAGAAAGGCTTCCCCCTTGAGACTGTTAAGTGGTCATCTTCTCTTGCCTGATGGCTCTGTTTACCTTGCATGTAAATGTGCCTTTCATTATCTTAGGTCACATCTTGCTAATTTACATCAGAGAGACAATCAAGCCTGCAAAACAACATTCCATTGTATAGGACCAGCTGAGCTTAGGCACTGTCTGCCAAGCACATTTGAGGGACATATTTCCAGCACATCTGAATAGGTTTTTGCATGTTAAACGTAGAATAAGAATATTAACATAAGAATATTAATGATCAATGATTTACTAGTTTTCCAATGTTCTATTATGAGACTCCTTTTAGATAAATATCCTGATAACAGTGTGTAAGGTGAGCTGAGCTGATCAGGTTAACTGAAGCTCACTGCTACATACCAGGGAGCCCCTTGCCTTTTGGCATTGGGGTGTTCATGGAGTCACACTTGCGTTGTCAGTTTGGCTTGCAGGCCCAGCATTGAACAGATCAGGATGTGTATGTTTGATGTCTGCCTGGAACTGCTTCACCTTGTTCTTGGGTCTTTTGCTTGCCACCCCACAATATTCCATTGTATATTTCTTCACTGGTTTTTCCTTGCACTAGATTTAACACTCCCTCCAGGACACTTGCATGAGCTGAAATATAGCAACAAGAAGCCAATCTGACACTACTTCATCTAGCTCTTGAAACTTTAGCAGAGCACCAGAGAATGGAGGGGAAATAAAATCTTCCTCTATGCTTAGCCTTGTATAGAATGAATGATGAGCATACAGTATCTATGACTAATACGTGGACTGAAGTTAGAGAAGTCAAGTGTTTTATGATCTTCTGGAGTTTTAGATGGCTTAAATATGTTCCTCCTGATCTTCTACAGAAACAACCACTGGAGCTCTGAATAGCTGTTTTGAGCTTCCCCCAGATCATTTTTTCCAGTAGCCAAGACAGTGGAAGGAAGATGCTCTTTGCAAAACCATGTAAACCATATATAATGGATGGTCATACAGAAGAATCCAAACAGGTGTCCTGGGCCTGATATCTAGCACCTGACTGCCACCAGTATATGTGCAATTTGATACGTGTGTCATCTGCTCACACATGATACTTCAAACACTGCACACACAAGTAATAGATTCTCCCTTGGGAAATCCATTTTTCTAAATTAAACTTAATCATATGCTTGCAGAGCTCTTCTGTGAGAGCATCTCAAAGTACTTTATAAACACTAATTATGCCTGAACTCCCACACTGATATAGTTAATTATAATCATTTTACAAATGGAGAAACTGAGGCATGGAAAGGCTAGATAACTTACCTTAAGTAAGACAGACAAAGGAAATCTCTGATAGAGCTGGAAACAGAATCCAGGTTACTGGCTCCCAATCATGTGCTTTAAACACATGACCCGCCTTCCTTACTGAATCTTCCACAGAAATTTATTTTTGTACTTCAAATCTTCATGTTAGAATCTACTCTCTGAGTCAGCTTTAGAGGAACCCGAACTCCCATCTGCATCATTCTTCCTATTCTTAAAAAAAAAAGTTATTGCCTTTGCACAGCACAATCAGTGTCAATTCTGAGTGATGCCAATGTTCAGGTGCATTAATATAGAACCTCTGTAGTTTCTTCCTTACATCTCCTTTTCATTTAAACTTTCATTGCTGCATTTCTTTAGCTGTCTCATTGACACTCACTAGTACAGCCCAAGAAATCATGTCATGGTGTGAATCCAGTTATCTTTCCACAAAACTACTAGTTTGGTCAGTTTTCTTCATGTTGAAGGAAGATAAAAATCTGGTAAATCTACTTACAAACATATTTCATTGAATGTTATACAGAAAGCTGAGAAGCCTTTAGAAGAATGAAAAATTTCCTACCAAATGGAAAGGTTTTCAATTATTTTATCACTAAAATAGTTGTACCAAAAGAGTAGGACAGTTAGCCCCAGTGTCTTAGCTAAATTCCAATACTCTATTCCACCTATTTTAATTTCACCAGCAATTTTAATTCAATATTCTTCTTCATTTTGTCATCTGTAACTATAGCTTTCTGAATCCATGGAGTCTTCTTGGGCCCTTCAAAATTTCAGGTGTCTCACATTGATCTTGTTTTCTCAATTAAAAAAAAACTTAACTGCATTGTTAAGGTTTTCACAATTGAGTATGTAAAATGCAAAATTAAAAAGGTCAACTTTAATCCTACAGAACTGATTACCTTTAAAATTGGCTTCTTTTGTTGACTTTTGAAAAGAATCAATCAAGCCATGCTCAGTAGTTTAAAAATCATGAATGTTTATATTTGGCAAATGAATCCCAAACTGGGATGATCTTAACAGCAAAGTAAGGTGCACTGAATGTGTGTGGAACTGGATATGTTAAACACTCATAGTAAAACTTCACTCATAGTAAAACTTCACAGAAATTCGACCTCAACCTTAGATAGTGAGACCACTACGTAGCAGAGAGACTTCCAGAAAACTCCTCACCAGAACTGAAGATCCCTTCCCACAACCCTGCAGGGGAAGCAGTTGGAGTCAACCAGAAAGGAAGCAGGAGAGGCCATGGGAGCCTCTATGTTGGCACCTGAAGAAACTCGGAAATGCTTTTATGCATCAGTCTCTTAATGATTTAAGAATTTCATGAAGTCTGAAGTCTAAAAGGGGGCACAGGGTAGGTTGCCAGGAGGCGTACAAGGAGGGCAGCCTTCAGAGGCTGAGGGCTAGATAAAGGGAAGACTGCAAAGCAAAAGGCATCAGGTAATCGGACAGAAGAACAAGTAAAAAAAATCAAGTTAGAAGGAGACGTGTGCCAAACACTGCAATTTGCTTTTAGAACATAGCCCTCCTCCCTCCCCCCCCCCTCCCCCCGACTGCGTTTTATCTTTTTAGATAAGCTTGTCAGGGCAGAGACTTCTCTTCATTCTGTCCGCCAAGCACCTAGCATACTTGGCAGCACATGGGGAAATAAAGTAAAATGGGAAGTTTGCAGCACAATTTTTTCAATGGTATGAGCACAACAATTCTAATAGGAATGCGGGGGGTGCGGACTTTTTTCCCTCCTTCCACACTAATGTGACGCAAAAATGGCTAAACCCCTAAGGCTCAAGATTTCCAAAATTAATCACACTTGGGCTGAGAACAAGTATGGACAACTTCAGCCCAAAAGGAATTAAGATCTAAAACAAATCTCGTAATTGGGTGCAGAATCCGGACCATAGATTTTTATGTGCTTACTGGTCTATCATCTGTCATAAGTCTGTCTGTGAACAGACTATAGTATGTGCTTGAAGGGCCCCACAAAACAAAAAGATATGGATTAAGCCACGGCCTGCAGTGACTTCTCACACATAAAAAGCTTACACAAATGCTCTTTGTAAATAGCGTCCATGCTTTTTCTCTCAGCATTTAGAAGCTATGGATTTCCATTTTCATACAGAACACCTCACCATACAGGAGTGGGGGCAAAGCGGTGACTCGAGTGCAGTCTCAGCATAGCATTTCTAATAAACACCATGCCACTTTCTGCACAGCAGTCATTCCACACTGGAGCAGCTGAGCTGACAATCACCTGCTTCCATATCCCCCCTGCTGTCTTTGTCCATATTAACCCACGACCTGAGACATACCATTAATACAGGAATAATGGAGATTTTCGCACCAAAGAGGGCATGGCAGAAAACAAGAAGTGAGCAAGCAAATCATCAGTTGCCTGAGGCTGTGGGATGTGTCAGTGATATGGCTCAGCAGTCCTGGGACAGTGGCAACTCAGCCGGCCTCAGTCTGTAATGACTGGGTGCTGTAAAGGCAACAAGATGAAGATCTTGGACACCCCATCACACCACAGCAAGTAGGTTTGATGGTTGACTTTTATTTACATTTCAGGGGTTTTCTCTTTTTAAGTTTTCTATTGTGATCAAATAGATTTATGAGGCACTGAAATCACCTTGCCATCTTCTGAACTACCTATAGCCAAGGCATATGCCCACAACCTAATATGACTCAGGGAATTTGGTCTCATCTGGGTGCATGAGAGGTGTTAGGGCTTTCACTCACTCATTTGGGCCACCTTTGCTGTTTCATGAAGCGCATGTGGCTTGTGCAGCTCACCTGCTAACCTGGTTGGATGACATCTGAATGGGGAACTTCATCAATGTAAGATTGTAAGCTCTTCAGGGCAGAGATTGTCTAGTTGTTCTGTGATTGTACAGCTCCTAGCACAATGGGGTTCTGGCCCGTCACTGAGACTCCCAGGCACTACTACAATAAAAATCATAAATATGAATAAAAATAATCTCCTTGCCATAGCCATTTAGAAGTATTCACAGCTATTCCTGCAAAGAAAGGGAGATACAAACAGTTCTTACGGGCTCAAAATAAATTCTCAACATTGCCTCTCTTGCATATATACCGTGATCATCATATTGACTAAAAGGTGTAGCCAAGTGTTTGACTACAGCTGCAGTTCAGTCTTAAAAATGTTTAAGAGACCAAATAGCCAAACTTAGCTACATGTATTGTCTAAAGATAAAGCAGTACAATATGAAAATGAGACCTACCTACCCTCCTTTCGGGAAGCAATTCTTATCTAGTAGCATGTTCACCTTATACAGGTGCACTTCAAAGATGCACATTTCAGCCAGTAGCATTTTAGTATTATTTTATAAGTTACACAATTCTTGACACATTACTACAATCCAACCCACCAGTTAATAACTGTTCTTTAACTTGTTCGTTCTGTACTTGTCTTATCTCTGTTTTGGATACTATATTTCAAACCGGCTGGGGATAGAGGGAAGATCTCAACCTGTGCTAAGACACACCATTCACATATTTTGGCTCTGACAGGCTTTCTATTTTCTAATGCCAAAGCTGCCTTCAGCTTTGCAGATACTTAACAGAATTGTGGGAAAAGCATAATGCATCCAGTTAACATAACCTTCCAACACTCATATATAAATGCATAATGTATATTATATACATATTGTGCACATAATACCCATTAATGGGCTGTATACTATGCCTAACATATAAGTCTTAATGCCTTACAATAAAGGATCTTCTTTTGTCTGGATATACTCTTGCAG
The DNA here is from genome assembly GCA_003942145.1 of Platysternon megacephalum. Lineage (NCBI taxonomy): Eukaryota > Metazoa > Chordata > Testudines > Platysternidae > Platysternon > Platysternon megacephalum. Next base: position 16,309,594 of record QXTE01000003.1, read on the forward strand.
CAGGTATTGTTTGTTTGGGAAGGTTTGTTATAGTGGGAATCAAAGAGATCAGTTTTACATTTTAAGCTAAAGGCTGAGGCTCAGCATGGAAAGTTTCAGGCCCAAAGGAGAATTTTTGAGAAAGTTCTGAGCAAGTGAAAGCAGGAGGCTATAATAATGGAAGTTGAGTTATTAGTTGTATTACAACAGAGTCTACATACCAAGATTGGTATCCTATTGTGCCAGTCAATGCACACACACAGAGCTTCCCCACCCTGATGGGCTTACACTCTAAATAAGTTATCACCTTAGCCATTGGCATCACTATGTGAAAGCTGGGAGGACATGCAGTATACACACAAGTTAGATTTTAGTGATAGAAGCATATTTTGACTTCTGTTTGTTTGTAATCATTTATATCCCTGTTCCTTCTCTACTTGGTATCACTTAAATCTAAGTTCTCACTCACTCACTCATGCCCGTCACCCCAATCGGGGTATGGGCCGTCAACCACAGATCTCCAGAGTCCTTGAGAAGGTGGGGCTGGATAGGACACACATTACGCAAGCAGCCAACCAACATCACTAGACAGGCATTGCGGTGGAACCCCCAAGGCAAGAGGAAAAGAGGCCGTCCAAGAAACACCTGGCGACGCGACCTTCAGGCTGATAGCATAAAAATGGGCTATCCCTGGAATCTAAGTTCTATTGTTAATAAACTTGTTTTACTTTTACAAAAATTTTAATAGTGTATATTAAATAAAAGGGTAATAGCCTCTGCTTATCTAGCAGGCTGGTGTGTCTCTTTGGAGGCAGCGAACTTGAGAACTTCTGTGAGGGTCCAGTGGAACTGAACATTATAGGGGAGACTGGAAGGGCTGTTGGGTCACCTGGCAAGCAGTAACCAGGCTGGTAGAAGCCAGGGTGAGGCCATTATGCTGTGAGCAGGCTGCTCATGTCTGGGCTCTGAGCCAAAGCTGCACAGCACAGAAGCACCCGGGTTATAGAGCAGACAGTGACAAAACCCCTTACTGGTCTAGGTCAAACCCCAAAGCATCACAATGGCTCCATCTGGAGCTCTTTAATTACCTGAAAATCAAAAAGGAATTCTACAAAAAGTGGAAACATGGATGAATTGCTAAGGAGGAGTACAAAAAAATAGCATACACATATAGGGGCAAGATCAGAAAGGCTAAGGCACAAAATGAGTTACACCTAGCAAGGGACATGAAAGGCAATAAGAAGAGGCTCTTTAAACCAGATCTGTCAATTAATTGCAATGAACGCTTGCAATTAACTGAAAGCAAAATTAGGACGTTAATTTTTTTAACACGTTAATCCCATACCTGTGGGTGGGACGGGAGGCATCAGCGGCAGGGGGTTGAAGCAGCCCCAATCCACAGCCCCGAGCCCCTAGAGGGGCTGGAGCCCCGAGCAGGACAGAATCTGAGAGCCCCCAGCTTTGACCTTATATTTGAAAATATAGAAAACCCCAAAATATTTAAATAAACAATATTAGAATACCATTGAACAGTGCAATTAAAACTGATTAATCACAATTAATTTTTTTTTTATCACTTGACAGCCCTACTTTAACGCACATTAGGCACAACAGAAAGATGAAGGAAAGTATAGGTTCTCTATGAAGTGGGGAAGGAGAGCTGATGACTGAGGTGAGTAATCCCTATTTTGCTTCAGTCTTCACTGAAAAGGTTATTGGTGACCAAATACTCAGCAAAATTAATATTAACAACAAGGAGGAAGGAACACAAGTCAAAACAGGGAAAGAACAGAATAAAGAATTTTTATGTAAATTATATGTATTCAAGTTGTCAGGGCCTAATGAAATTCATCCTACGGTACTTAAGGAACTAGCTGAAGCAATCTCAGAACCGTTAGTAATTATCTTCGAGAACTCATGGAGGACAGGTGAGGTCCCAGAGGACTGGAGAAGGGAAAACATAGTACTTATCTTTAAAAAGTGAAAGAAAGACAACCCAGGGAATTACAGACCAGTCAGCCTAACTCGGATACCTGGAAAGATACTACAATAAATTAAACAATTAGTTTGTAAGCACCTAGAGGAGAATAAGATTGCAACAGCCAGCATGGATTTATCATGAACAAATTATGCAAAACCAACCTGATTTCCTCTTTTTGACAGGATTACTGGCCTAGTAGATGGGGAAGCAGAAGATATGGCAGATCTTGCTTTTAGTAAGGCTTTTGACACAGTCCCACATGACATTCTCATAAGCAAACTAGAGAAATGTGATCTAGATGAAATTATTTCAAGGTGGATGCACAACTGGTTGCAAGACCATACTAAAAGAGTAGTTAGCTATCAATGGTTTGCAGTCAAACAGAGAAGGCATATCTAGTGGGGTCCTGTAGTGGTCAGTCCTGGGTCCTACTATTCAATATTTCCATTAATGACTTGTATAATGGAGTGGAGAGTATTCTTATAAAATTTGCAGATGACAGCAAGCTGGGAGGGGTTGCAAGCACTTTGGAGGACAGGATTAGAATTCAAAATGACCTTGACAAATTAGAGAATTAGTCTGAAATCAACAAGATTAAATTCAATAAACAAAAGTGCAAAGTACTAGACTTGGGAAGGAAAAATCAAATACACAGCTACAAAATGGGAAATAACTGGCTAGGTAGTAGTACTGCTGAAAAATATCTGGGGGTTATAGTGGATCACAAATTTAATGCATCAATGTGATACGGTTGCAAAAAAGGCTCATGACATTCTGGGATGTATTAACAGGAATGTCGCATGTAATTGTCCCAGTCTACCCAGCACTGGTGAGGCCTCAGCTGGAGTTCAGTTCTGTGTGCCACACTTGGAGAAAGATGTGAACAAATTGGAGAAAGTCCAGAGGAGAGCAACCCAAATGATAAAAGGCTTAGAATCCTGACCTATTAGGATAGTTAAAAAAAAAACTGGGCATGTTTAGTCTTGAGAAAAGGGCTGTTATAAAGAAGGGTGTGGAATCCTCATCATTGGAAGTTTTTAAGAACCAATTGGACAAACACCTGTGAGGGACAGTCTAAGTTTACTTGGTCCTGCCTCACTACACAGGACTGGACCTGATGACCTCTCAAGGTCCCTTTCAGCCCTATATTTCTATGATTCTATGCTTAAAATTAAACAAGTGCTGAATTCCCATTGTCTCCAATATGACTTGAGTGTACCTTTAAGTGTTTTGCTGAACTGGGGCTTTAGAGACATACCATTGTAGTAACAGTTGCTGAGTGTCAGTCCAAGTTTTGTTATAGTGAATTGGACTTGAGCCAGGGGCAGAAGCAAGCTAGGAAGGGAAACTGGGTCTTGTTTTCAGGGAGTGGACTGGAGGAACACGTGGTTGTTTGGGACTTCTGAGGTAAATCAGAGGCAGGAGGGAGTCAAAGATACAAGGGAGGAATTTTGACTGGGACAAAAAAAATCAGGGCATATAGGAGGGGATGGAGTGGGAAGGACTCTGTTGGCTTTTTTGGAACCTAATTGGGATTTGGAAGGGGTGGGAAGGTGGAGAGACAAGAGATGAGCCTTAGAGCTCTTGGGAGTAGTGCACCTTTAGTTTTATTTTCCCCAAGTTGAGAGCAGCCCCCACCCCACCCCACACCACACCACACCACACCACACACAGCATGATGATCAAAGTACTGTATGTATGCTTCCATATGAAAAAGATTTTAAAGATATTGTGTTGTACTGGCAGAGAAGAGATTACAAGAAAGCATTTAGCACAGGTCACAGACTTAACAAAGCATCATTAACTTTATAAAGACATGCTGCTGTAAGTTAAACTAGCCCTTCAGAGAGGTCACTGGAATCACATGCTGGTGAGTACTAATGGTAATGATAACTCTGTTGCATTACATGAAGACAGCTGTTTCTGAAGACGCATTTGTAACAGCGGGCAAGCCAAAAGAGTCATTGGGGTGTCAGTTCCCTAGACAGAGTGGCATGTTATTCTTGTACCATATTAGATTTTAGACTGTTATTTCCATTTCATTTACTTTTGTTTGTTTAAACTTACTCCAGTTACTTCATGCACAAAAAATAGTCATTTTTGCATAAAAATTTGCATTTGGATTTTTCTTTCCAGAGCTGTTAGCTGACAATCAGGACAAATCAACTTGGTTCTTCCCCGCAACACTGGGAATATGATTCATGTTCCTTGAAATTAACTCAGAAGGAGTCTGACATGCACACGTGTCTTCTTCCGTGCTATATTCTGCTGCAGGAGTTAAAGTTTGTGGGTAGATTTTAGATATGTGGGTAGCGGTGATGGGTGAACTATGGAAGCTGGTTTCAATTTAGATGAACAGACAAAAGTTTGGATGTTTATTTGAAGCCCTTAGTCTTCAGAAGGGGGCTGGCAATCTCACAGTACTGGCCTTTTCTAGTTTTCTTGTATTCCTTGCTTCTAGTCAGCCTAGTACAACCCATTACTGCATTTCAGCACTTCTGGCCATGGCAGAATGCCAGTAAGTCTTCTGGAAAATACCTAGTTCCCAGTTTAGTACTTAAGGACTGACTAGTTTTTAGTAGTGCTGATAATTGACAACATAGCAGGGAGTGTTTCTGGCCAGTAGTGTATTGTATATTAAATCTGAACTCTGACTCCGGTTTAGGCCCAAGCCCCTCTTCTGTGCATACAGAAATCAGTCTGACTTGGGAAAGAATTCCTCTGGACTCCAGCCCACAAACTCTGCTAGGAAGGCGTATCAGAGCCTGAGTCCTGCTGTGAGTGGGTCAAAGCCCAGAAATTTTGCAGGGTGGATCCAGCTCAAGTCCAGACAGTAGAGAGTCCACCACTACTATTGCATAATCCCTGAGGGCTGTACAGCCCTCTGCCCAGTCCTTCCATCCCAAAGCTTTCTATTCACTTCCCAGGAACCAGAAGCAACTTCAAATGCAGCTTCTTGGTGTTTAACCCCCCATTTCCACATGGACTCAATTGAAAACACCGTTAACCCTCATGTGTATTTACTGTGGTCAGCTCTAAGAAGTGGTGCATCAAGTGCGCACACAGCCAGATTCTGATTAACCTCTGATGCGAGGCGAGCAAGACGTTTGCCCTCAGCAAGAGCACAAGAAATGATCATATCTGCATACCTATATGCAAGTGGCTGGAAGCACTGGAGATCGACGGGACAGCAGAACAATGCAGAGAATGAATAAAGCAGCTGCAAACAGATTACCGCAAAGTCAAAGGTTCTAACAGTACCTCTGGGAACTCCCCAACTTCCTGCCTCTTTTGTGAGAAATTAGACCAGGTAGTGAGAACTGTGGTAGCACTGAGACCACAGTGGTGTATGACAACCTGCTGAGCAGGGGNTGGGGGGCCCCCCCCCCCCCCCCCCCAGTCACAGACACCACCAGAGGAGAGACAGCCACCGGATGAAGAGCAAGAATTGACCCTGGTGCTGAGGCCAGTAACTGAAGAGGCTACTACAGCATCCTGGGTCTGTACTCAAAGGACCTGTTTGGATACAGTCCTGGGGATCAGCCCACTGCAGAACCAGCTACAGAGCAAGTGCTAAAGCCAGAGCCTGGTAAGTTTCTGCCACCATGTTTGTTTGTAATGCCTGGGTTTTGGTGTGCTTCCATTCAGCACGCCCCTAACACTCCCTGCTGCCCCCTGATTCCATGTAGGATTCAGAATGGACCCTGTGAAGTGAGGAAGAAAGCTAAACAATGAGTTATGAATTTTTTACTAGTTACTCGCTGGCTGGTATATGTACAGGTTGGGTATCCACAATTAACAGCTTCACATACCCATCCTGTCTAACACAGCACATCTTATAATAAATGGGCCATGCCCACATTGTCCTGGAGCACCTGTAAATGGAGTCCCCCCCCCCCAAAAAAAAGAGTCCAAATGCCAATGGAGGGTGGCTGTCTATATTAGGAGTCCATTTGGTAGTCAGTCAGTTGGGTCTGTGCATGAACTCAGGGTGCTTTTAAGAAGCCTATACTGCATCTCCATGCTAAATCGGCATCTTGTTGTTTACCATCACATAAGAACATAAGAAACATGACATTTCACCCATTGCTGGCTGGTGATGAAAGCAAACTTCTACCCTGGAAAGTAATCAAACATCTGGAGTTCCTACTCCATGAGGACATATTTATTAGGCCCGCCTCTAACTCATGGGCCCTGTCCATTCCAAAATGTGCTGGTCACTCACTAGAAGATTAGCACACACAGATAAGTGTCCTCCACTGGCCTGGAACAGAGGTTCCTACTTCTGCTTGGGGAGCTTCAGAATATCAATGTTCTCCACAGCTTGCCCTGCCTGAAAGGATGGAAAAACCATAGCTAGTGACTAGACCACTCATAATTCCCCCCAGCCCCAGAAAAAATGAAGGGGATATATAAATCATTTCAATTCCAATAGAATTTTTCATGTGTATCTTACCCTGATGTGTGATGGCTTTCAGTGCTGCTCCAAAGGATGTCTAAAGTGGCCAGTGTTTGTGTGACTAAAATAAAGCCCATAGATAAAAAGTATCTTTGACCTTGAATATAAGCAGCCCCCTTGACAGAGTGGCAAGTGTAACTTTTTATCACGGTCAGACAATAATGTGCTATCACAGCGTTTCCCAAACTTTTTTGGCCACGGAACACTTTTTAGCCTATTACGGAACACTTATAATATTATTTTGTAGTCGTTTGGTTTTCAAATAAAAAATTGCATCATTTATGCTCAAATATATTTTATTTTATAAAACAAAGCAAAAATACAAATTTAAAATAACGTGAACTAACAATTTCTAACTGGAAAGTGCGTATAAAGTAGTACATAAATCAAGTGCAAGAGTCAAAATTAAAAAGTGTTCTACTTAAAAAAAACTGTTTTTATATATACACAAACACCAAACAAATTAGATTTTTACTAGGAAAATCTATTTTTACAAACAGAAATACAAATTTGGATTTAATGGGATTGGTGTTTCTGCATTTTTCTATCACAAATTTGCTTAATATTAGGAATAATGCTGGAAAGTTGAATCCTCATGTCAGGCGGAGCATCAAGTCTATTCCTATATTTGGTTTTTGTTGCAGTATAATACGAAAATCCCGTCTCACACAAATAAGTTGTAGCAAAAGGATGGAGCACTCGAACTGCACTTTTAGCCACATTAGGGTACTCTTCTATTAGGCTGCTCCAAAAATTATTCAGCGGAAGATCCTTAAACTTTTGTTTCAAATCAGAGTCAGAAATTAAGTCAATTAGGCTTTCATAATCATGTGCAGTAAAGCCGACTGGTTTGGCTGTAATTACAAACGGATTTCGAACCCAAGCATTATCATCAGTAGTTGTAGGAAAGTATTCTAATAAAGAGGCCTGCAAGTCACGTAAGTGCTGTAAAATGGTGCTGGAAACTTCTTCATGGACTGTAGAATTTATTTCAGTCAGAAATTCATGTACTGTAGGGAAGCAGTCGAAGTTATTCTGTTCTACAGAAGATGCCTAGAATTCCAGTTTCTTTTTTAACAACGAAATTTTATCCATTGTAGTAAAAATGGTCACATTCTTTCCTTGCAGCGACAGATTAATTTCATTTAATTTTGCAAAAATATCTGCAAGATACGCAAGTCTCATTAGCCATGAGGAATTTGTCAGACAGTCATTAAATTTTCATCCTGAATTATCTGAAGTGAAGAATACCAGTAGTTCACTACGAAGCTCAAAAAGCCTCACAAGCACTTTTCCTCTGGATAGCCACCTCACTTCCGTATGTAAAAGAAGCGCTTTGTGCTGACTACCCATTTCCTCACACAAAATTTTAAATAACCTGGATTGAAGTGGTCGAGATTTGACAAAATTGATAATTTGTACTGCTTCATCGAGCACAATTTTCAGATATGCTGGTATTTTTTTAACTGCAAGTGCTTGTCTGTGTAGAACACAATGGCTCTTAGTGCTTTCTGGTGCCACACTTATGATTCGCGTTACAGCTCCCTTCATCTTCCCGATCATTGCCCGAGCACCGTCAGTACATACATCAATACATTTTCCCCAACTAATTTCATGCTTTCTGATAAAATTGTTGATGCAGTTGAATATTTCTTCTCCAGTTGTGTTGCTTTGCAGAGATTCACATAAGAGCAGGTCCTCTTCAATAATATTATTAAATCTATATCGGACAAATACTAGTAGCACAGCAAGTCCTGAAACATCAGTGGACTCATCTAGCTGCAATGAATACTCATGGCAAATTTTCAGTCGGCAAACTAGCTCTTTTTCTATGTCATCGACAAGATCTTTAATACGGCATGCAACAGTATTATTTGAGAACTGTACAGCATACATTTTTTTACCAGACTGCTCACTCAACATGCACGTTACAATCTTTCATGCAAGGCTTGATAAGCGTTTCTCCAATAGTGTGAGCTTCTCCGGCAAGCGCGATACGGTAACTTACTCGATAAGATGCCTCTGTTTCACTTTTGTTGTCTGTTTTAGCAATTTTAATCACTGAAAGTTTACAATTTCCATGTGAGTCACACTTCCTCTTGAAAAAACTTATATCTTTCTCTTTGTATTCAGCATGCTTGGTTTCCAAATGCCTACGAAGTTTAGCAGGAGCCAATGAACTGTTTGCTAGTATTTTGTTGCACACGACGCACTGCGCATCAGGAACATCTTTATTTCCAACACACGTAAAACCGAAAGACAAATAACTTTCATCATACTTTCGTTTTGGTCTTTTAACACCTGCTTCTTCTTGTTTTTTGATATACTTTGGTGGAAATTCTTTCACCTTGGATAACTCACTAGTACTAACAGATTTTTCGGCAACAAAAGACTGCGATTGTTCATCCTCACTTTGAAGTGTCACAATATTTTGCTCATTTATTTCGGCCACAGTTGGAATACCAGAAGAACTTGCTTTTCGTTTCAAAGTTCCTTCTTTTAGCCAAAAATCCATGGTGATTAGATTTAGTAACAATATTTAGAAATACAGATTTTTGTCAAATTTTGTTTGTCACAAATATTTATATTGTTTTGAGCGAACCTAGTTTAGTTGTGCTTATTGCACAAGTTTGAATATGTTGAGTGAATATGTTATATTCAACATGGCGTAAAGAGAATGGTGTGTGCATACCACTGCAGTTCGCGCAGCCTCAAGTGGAAGGGGTACAACGTCACTAACTAAAACGTGCCTGAAAGGGGTAGACATCAACATGCTTGCATGCCACGTTCTCTTTACGCCATGATATTCAATACGAGATCTATCAATAACCGGAAAAAGAGTTTTATGTTAAATTATAGTCATTCAAAAAGAGTTGTAAACTGCGCTTCAAATATGCCAAATTTAAAATTAAAAAAAATTTAAAGACCCTTTTTAAAATTATGATTCTTTCACGGAACACCTATTCACATCGTGCGGAACACCAGTGTTCCACGGAACACAGTTTGGGAAACACTGTGCTATCATTTTCCTTTCAAGGCCCTTCTACCTCTGCAGGGCAAACACATGGNTATTCAACATGGCGTAAAGAGAATGGTGTGTGCATACCACTGCAGTTTGCGCAGCCTCGAGTGGAAGGGGTACAATGTCACTAACTAAAACGTGCCTGAAAGGGGTAGACATCAACATGCTTGCATGCCACGTTCTCTTTACGCCATGATATTCAATACGAGATCTATCAATAACCGGAAAAAGAGTTTTATGTTAAATTATAGTCATTCAAAAAGAGTTGTAAACTGCGCTTCAAATATGCCAAATTTAAAATTAAAAAAAATTTAAAGACCCTTTTTAAAATTATGATTCTTTCACGGAACACCTATTCACATCGTGCGGAACACCAGTGTTCCACGGAACACAGTTTGGGAAACACTGTGCTATCATTTTCCTTTCAAGGCCCTTCTACCTCTGCAGGGCAAACACATGGCACCAGGAGCCTGGGGGAGCAGAGCCACCTACTGTGGGCAAGGAGAACAAGTCCAAGATAAGCTGATGAGAGAAAATCAGCAGATAAAGTTCCAGAAGGACAAGGATGCAAGAAGTGTGGAAAGACAGAGGTTGCACAGACGGGGAAGGGATTGGCTGACAGATTAATGGAGCATGACTGCAGGTTGAGGGAGGAAGACAGTGTGCAGCAGAAGGAGCTGTTCGAATGATTGCTTGTGCTTGTGGCTACCAGACTTCAGGCTGCACTGCCACCTTTGGCTCATGCTCCAGCCTCTGCAGACTTTGAACAATTCAGGGGCTGGCTGGACCATGTTACAGGCAAGGAGCAGTAGCACTTAGAATGGACAAATGTTCCCTGTGCACTCATCCATTCCAGTCCAGCCATGGCCTGTAAGTGCAAAATGCACCAGAAAGGCCAAAGCAGAACAGAGGGACAGGGGACTCTCAAGAATGGCTGACCATGTCATTTGGTAACATTGATCTTTTGCTGTTTTGGCACTTGAGCTTGTTTCTTGTGTTGTAGATTTTGATGACATCTGGTCTGCCTATCTGGTTCTTACACTGATATGTAAGTGTGTGTAAAATAAATTGTAGCCTTGTGTGAAAATTCAACAATGGCAAGTTTTATTATTTGTAATGTTAAAAATGACACAAACTGTAAAGAATGTCCTCACATGCCCATTCTCAATCAATTTCATAAAAAAAATTACAAGCTAGCATCACAATAATCCATAAACTGAGAGTTGCAGTATATGGCCTATATTGATAAAATGCATACACATCTCCATACGTCACAAAAGTGTTTACAAAATTTATCATACATAATATCATTGGTATTTAAAAAGGCATCCCACAGCTGCCTCACACCCATACATAACACAACCTCAAATTCAATTCAATTCCCCCTTATGCATGGGACTGTGCAAACCCATTATGTGGGCACACCAAGCATCCCTAATTTCTGTTGTGCGTTTGGATCTAGCACCAATTATGATGAGTGTGCTGTCTGACTGCATGCCTCGGTTCAGAAATCCAGCACTGTCTTGAGTCCACTCTTGGCAAAAAGGTTTTGGGCAGACATTGCGCAGAACACAGCAAGCCATAATAATGCAGACTGCACTGATGACACTGGCATCCAAATTTTTTTGAAGGCAATGCCAATGGGACAGCATGGATGCTGTCAAATGCACATTCCACCACCATCCTACAGCTACTGAGTGTGTAGTTGAACCTTCTTTTGCCAGGTCCTCTGAAATTAGTGTATGGTTTCAAAAGCCACGGCAACAGGGAGTAAGTAGAGTCCCATAGAACAACAGTGGGGACAGTGACTCCATTTATAACCAATGTCATTCAGTGGGAATGATGTCCCAGCTTCTCCATGAAGGTAAAGTCCCGATCTCTGGAACACTTCGGCGTTGTGTACCCTGCCAGTGCATCCCTCATTAGTGTGCTTGAATCTGCCCCCGTGATTGGCCAGGACCTACATAACAATGGAGTAGTACCCTTTGTGGTTTATGTACTCATGTTCTCCTTGCAGAGGGCAAACTATAGACACATGTGTCCCATCAATGGTCCCATCACAGTTTGGAAAGTCCATACTCAAAGCCAGCAATTATTTCTGGAACATTTGTAATACCCACCATCTTTAGTTACATCACAGTACTGATCAAACTTCTGCCACAACAATCTCCACAGCTGATTTACCTACTCCAAACTAGCCAGCCATGGACCTGTAGCAGTGTAGGGTGGATGGATATAGTGACCCGCTTGTGGGCCAGCATGCTGTCATGCAGCTGAAAGGTTGGGGCAAGCTGATCATAAAGCTCCAGGAATGTCTGCTTCTTCCTGTGAAAGTTCTGGACCCACTGCTGCTCATCCCAGGTCTGCATGACGATGTGGTCCCCCCAGTCTGTGCTTGTGGCCCTGCTGCTGAAGTGCCAGTCTACACAGGGGGAATCTGTGGCTAAGGCAACAATCATGAGCAGCATCAGCTGCCAAGTCAGTATTCCCCTCCGAGAGGTACCTTTGGCAGGTCAAAAACTGCTGCCAAAATGTCACTAGTATCTCACGGATGCTCTGCCTGATTCTCAAAATAGAACTGACAGTGTGAGGTGGAGAAGTTCTTCCACTGGGGCAGGATCCATGTTAATGGCTCTGGCTGCTAGAAATGTGGGGGCACAAAATGGCTCAGCTGGATGTGCTGGAGGGCTAAAACCACCCAAAACATTTCCAGTCAACTCCCTTAGGATGGGCACACAAGTTCTCTCACAACCCACAATGAACCAAACCAAAGAGCAGCTTCAGCTGGCAAGGGTGCTAGGAACCCTGGATATGATGGTACATGCCCCCAGAAGCTGAAATTCTTTCTCCAGCCTGCACAGTTCAGTATGGATGCACTAGCATGACTGTGAGGCCCACGTTTCCAATACAGTGTGGATGCTCAAATGCAGGCTTGGAGACACCAAGTCTGCAGGTGCTGGTCAGAGAGATACTAGCAGGAACAGGGTGGTAATAGAGGATCAGGTTTGAACTCTTGGATAGGTCTAGGCCTTTCGGACCCTTGCAGAAGCCCCCTCTCCTGATATGAGCCAACTGGCCTTCAGGCTGTGAACCAGTTGCAAGGGGAAGGAGACAGTTTGTATCTGGAGTGGAGGCCAAATACTTGGAAAGAACTAACAGAGCTAGCAGCAGGAGACAACTGAGAAGATATTTTGGCAGGAGGGAAATTGAGGCAGTCAGTCTGCTTGGTGATGGAAAAGTGCATCTCATTGCAGAAGAAAAGCATGATTCCCCTTGGGTGGAACAAGGGAGCTGGGGAGAGGTGGCCAGAGTTCTAATGCACAGTTTCTCAGCATAGAACTCCAATGTACTTGTCTTTACTGCTTTAAGGGCTAAGAAAATTTTTCCCAGAACCCCTGTACCATCATTTTCTACCTTTCCCTTCCTTTCCCCTCTCCCCCATTTCCTTTGATACATTCCTATTTTACTGCAGAATCCAAACTCCCTGATGCAGTTTGAAATGACAGCAAAGAAACAAGCCAAGACTTAATACATTAGCTCAAACCAAGTATTATAAAAAACCAGCTTTGCCCTCACCCTTGACAAGCTCTCCCCTTTCCCCTACAACCAGTTCCTAGCCTGACAGTCATTTGGGAAACCAGCAGCAATGGAGGTGGCTTCCCTGCAGTGGGGATGGGTTGTGTAAGGAGAGGGTGTTCCTGCAAGAGTGGGGAAGGACTGACCCCACGCAAGGGTGCACAGTGGGGTTGGGCAGAGGGAGCATTGTGGATAAAATTCTCCTTCCCTGTAGACGGAAAGAAGTCTTTTGCTTTAAGTAAATTCTCTTAGTTAAAGGCAGAAAAAAACCCAACAACTCACCAATCAATTCCTGGAGATCAGCCAAAGAAAGATATGCCTGAACCCATTAGGCTGAGAGGGTTTCATTGTGTAGCTCTGCTATAAGATTAAGTAGCCTGGCTGACTTCAGACTAAAGAACCTGAATTAGAATTATGATGTTCATTGATATAAGTGACGAACAACAAGCTGCAGATTGTATTTCACAGGCCAGAGCTATATCCTGCCCTGATGTAAAGGTGACTCAACAGGCCAATGACCAGAGAACTGGATTTAAAGATAAAAATCTGCATATTTGAATTAGATTAGAACAAAAACAAATTTTGATTTTCCAACGGCAATTTACAAAAAGGATATTCTCTGCCCATAGTATCTCAGTTTACCTGGACAAAACCTGACAATCCTAAATCGCTCCAATTCTTCATGTAATAGATTGTTTCTTTTTGCTGGCACTATAGCATGTATTCTCTCTTGTCTCTTCCTAGCTATGTAATTGGGGGGAGGGGGGGCGAGGGAGAAAGATATGGAGAATGGTGAAAAGCAGCAATGGTCTGGCATGGACATGCAAAGGAGTTTGACTCCGCTCATCCAAAGTCCATTCTTTTTACACAGGGGTTTGGAGAGAGACAAAAAATTGAGACCTCTGTGCATGCAGGAATTATGACTGGTCAGTTTGCAGAAGGGGCATAGACAGCATTCAGAATAATGAATGGTACAGACCAGTTTGTCCTGGCCCTTCTAATTATCCTTTGCCAGAACAGGACATCCAATACAACTGAAACACAATAAATAATAATAAATGATAAAAGGAAATAGTTTGTTCTACACAGTACATAATTAACCTGTGGAACCTATTACAATAAGATATCGGATTCATATTCATAGAGTTTAAGACTAGATCATCTGGCATGACTTTGTATGTCACAGGCCATTAACTTTCATTCAGTCATTCCTGTACTGAGCCGAGTAACTTGCGTTTGGCTAAAGCATAACTTCCAGAAAGGCACCCAGTCTTGATCTGAAGACTTCAAGAGATGGAGAATACACTACTTCCTTTGGTAGTTTGCTGCAATGGTTAATCACCCTCCCTGTTAGAACTTTGTGCATAATTTCTAATTTGAATGTCTGGCTTCAACTGCTTGCCATTGCTTCTTGTTACGTCTTTCTGTGCTAGAATACAGAGACCTTTAGCACCTGATATTTTCTCCCCATAAAGATACATTTAACATGTGCTTTGCTGATGTTGTATAGTACTAATTTTTAAATGAGAATGTTGTCTGGTACGTAGCCTTTCATAAGGCATTTCACTAAGTATATTACATCTACACAGTTACCTTTATCAAGCAAACTTTTAAACTTCTCAAAAAATGAAACCAGGTCTGTTTGACAAGACATATTTTCTTTAAAGCCATGTTGAATGGGCATTAAATATCTCCCCAACCTTTAATTCTTTGTCATTTGAATCTGATATTTTTCCATTATTTTGCCCAGCACTGATGTCAGGCTAACCGACCTATAGTTACCCAGATCATCTCACTTGCCCTTTTTGAATATTGGCACAACATTACCAATCATCCAGTCTTCTGCAATTTCCCCAATATTCCAAGAGTATTACAAATGAATATCAGCATCCCAGTGATCTCCTCAGCCAACTTTTAGGAGTCTTAGGTGTAAATTATCCAGCCTGCTTCTTTTAAAAAAGGTTATCCCTCATAGATATTGTGACGTTGTGCAGTCTATGTGGTTTTATAAAAATATGATAATAAGTGAATATAATGTAACTGGGATATGCTTCATGCAAAAGGTCTCTTGTAAGGTATCATTACAAAGCTTATAATCTACTGAGTGTGATCATCCTATTTGTATAAATGTACCACTCTTGTATCTAAAACTAGAAATATAAAATATAACTCTGAGGGCCTATTGTAATTATGCAAAGTGTGGGCCATTAATGGTGGTTTGGAATCTTGATGACTCCCATTAACCAGGACCATTGTCTGCAGATGGCTGTATTTACCTGTGAGTCTTCCTGTATATGTGTGTGCTGGCAAGTGGGTAATGAAGTCTTTCAGTGACATGTGATCATGTCACCTGAACTGGAATCCATCTTTGTCCTACGTTTGTCCTATGTCTTAGTACAAGCTAGGGAAGTACCTTCACAGACCAGTATCTGGAATACTAATAGCCAAAACAAAGAAAAGGAAGAAACAGAACAACAAGTTAGGAACTGGGAAAAACTGATGGGTTGGGTTTTAGTGGTGTGTTAAGAAATGTGTAACTTGTAAAATCATATAAACAATACCAGCTGAAATGAGCAACTTTGGGAGCACACCTTTTGTGTAAAGTGCAACATCGCTGCACGAGACTGCTTCCTGGAGACTGGCACCTTATTGAACCCTTTCCCTACACTATATTATTGGCTTAGAGCAATAACCAGACTGACATTGGTTATCTGGCCTCTGGCTCATTATGAAATATATTCAAAAGTGTGATCAATCAATTGACCATACAATTTATCACCACCCCGTTCTGAGGGAAGGCTGCTCCTTATATTTCCAGTCACTCCTTCTCAGCATGCCTTGCTGCAGCCTACAATTCCCAGTTATGGCTCCTTGATTCTCATGATAGATCTATGCCTGCCCTGTCACAGGTTAGAGCAACATAGGGACTTCCAGAAGACTCAAAGAATGCTAATGTACCAATATTTTAAAAGGGTAAATGGGATGACCAAGGTGTTTATACGCCTGTCAGTCTGATCTTGAACCCAGTCAAGATAATGGACCAGGTGATACAGGACCCCATTAATAAATAATTAAAGGAGGGCAATATAATTAATGACTTATTATATATATAATTATATATAATATAATCAACCTACAAGATCTTCATCAAGCATTCTCAAAACTACGATACCCGCATGAGGAAATAAGGAAACAAATCAACAGAGCCAGACGTGTACCCAGAAGCCTCCTGCTGCAAGACAAGCCCAAGAAAGAAACCAACAGAACTCCACTGGCCATCACCTACAGTCCTCAGCTAAAACCTCTCCAACGCATCATCAGTGTTCTACAACCCATCCTGGACAACGATCCCTCGCTTTCACAGGCCTTGGGAGGCAGGCCAGTCCTCGCTCACAGACAACCCGCCAACCTTAAGCATATTCTCCCCAGGAACCACACACCACACCATAACAACTCTAACTCAGGAACCAATCCATGCAACAAGCCTCGCTGCCAACTCTGCCCACATATTTATACCAGCGACACCATCACAGGACCTAACCAGATCAGCCATAACATCACCGGTTCATTCACTTGCACATCCACCAATGTAATATATGCCATCATGTGCCAGAAATGCCCCTCTGCTATGTACATCGGCCAAACTGGACAATCCCTACGTAAAAGATAAATGGACACAAGTCAGATATTAGGAATGGCAATATACAAAAACCTGTAGGAGAACACTTCAGCCTCCCTGGACACACAATAGCAGATTTAAAGGTAGCTATCCTGTAGCTGAAAAACTTCAGGACCAGACTCCAAAGAGAAACTGCTGAACTTCAGTTCATTTGCAAATTTGACACCATCAGCTCAGGATTAAACAAAGACTGTAAATGGCTAGCCAACTACAAAAGCAGTTTCTCCTCCCTTGGTGTTCACACCTCAACTGCTAGAAGAGGGCCTCATCCTCCCTGATTGAACTAACCTCATTATCTCTAGACTGATTCTTGCCTGCATATTTATACCTGCCTCTGGAAATTTCCACCACATGTGTCTGACGAAGTGGATATTCACCCATGAAAGCTTATGCTCCAATACTTCTGTTAGTCTATACGGTGCCACAGGACTCTTTGTCGCTTTTTACAGATCCAGACTAACACGGCTACCCCTCTGATACTTGACATAATCAAAATTGGTTATGCAAAATAGATCCTGTTAAAGTAACTTGATTTTTATGAGATTACAAGTTTGGTTGATAACAATAGTAGTTTTAATGTAACATACTTAGACTTCTGTAAGGCATGACATGGTATCATGTGACATTTTGATTAAAAAACTAGAAAGGTAAAATTAACATGGCACACATGAAATGGATTAAAAGCTGGCTAACTGATAGATCTCAAAATGTAATTGTAAATGGGGAATCATCAATGTGTGGGTGTGTATTTAGTGGAGTTCCAAGGGATCAGTTCTTGGCCTTAGGCTAATTAAAATATTTATTAATAACCTGGAAGAAAATATAAATTAATCGCTGATAAAGTCTGCAGATGACACAAAAATCAGGGGAGTGGTAAATGGTGAGCACATTGTCAGAGGTTATGTCCCCTACACTGATACAGAGCGAGCTGGATTGCTTGGTAGGCTGGGCGCAAGCAAACAATATGCATTTTAATATGCTAAATGTAAAGGTATGCATTTAGGAACAAAGAATGTAGGTCATACATACTGGGTGGGGGACTCTATCCTGCAAAGCAGTGACTCTGAAAAAGATTTGGGGTGATGGTGGAGAATCAGCTGAACATGAGCTCCCACTGTGATGCTGTGGCCAAAAGGGCTAATGTGATCCTTGGATGCATAAAATAATCTTGAGTAGGAGCAGACAGGTTATTTTACCTCTGTATTTGGCACCACTGTGACTGCTGCTGGAACACTACTGCTATTCACAATACACAGTTTGCTACAGTAGATATTAAGGGGTGAAGGGAAAAATAGGCTTGGTTTGAACCAAGAGATGACTCAGTATGTCCCTGCTCCAAGTCCTGCAGTCCCAAATACAATTAAAATGAAGGCTGTATTGGACATAAGAGATAGTCCACTCCTACAGATGATTAAGTGGTGTGCAATTACCACGCAGAAATGAGGCTGCTGAAGAGCTGGACAGGCTTATCCAATTGTTAAGCCACACTGACAATCTGCTAATGGAAGAGTTGCAAGAAAACATCAGCACGCAAGAACACCAAATAGATATTCTTCAGAGGTTATGTCCCCTAGACTTTATGAATTATTTGGCAGCTTGTGACAGGTACAGTTCAGATCCTATATATTGTACACAAGTCCACGGGGAAAAAAGGCCCAAAGTGTTCACATCAGTAGGCAAAAATGTCAAAAAAAGTCATCTCTCAGCAGGAAGACACTCAAATGCAGCAGAAGAACATGACTGAGTCATCAATGAAATATTCATGCCTCAATGAGGAGCCAGATGGCGACATAGTGAATGAGACAGTCACCATACACCATGTGTGAGGGAACTCCACACCGTGGCAAATGCCATTCACAACATGAGAGCTTTGTGGCAGGCTAGTTGACAAATTGTCCTGGCTTGCATATTTGTATAAAGAGAGAGGTTTGACCCTTGCGCCATGTTTGACATAAAGAATGTTATTTAGCTTACGATATCTAAAGTCCTGGAGCTGTAAAACTCCTCCTGTCTTGTAGAAAAACAGTGACTTTTAAAAAGAAACATTAAACCCCAAAGAGGAAATCAGTCCTATTCCGTGGAAACCCACTGCAGAACTGATGGAATTTGTTAAGGCTCTAGGACTGTGTGAAGATTGGGATGGATTTTGTATCGTTGCCGCCATTCCCATCTTTGTTTTAATAAAGCCAATACATTACTGTTATTCTGTAGACTATTTAATAGCATTGGGTCTTAACTGATGGACAGTCTTGCACTATTGTATGGTATTTGCCCATTCTGGTTAATTATTAGATAGGCTTGATATGGAAAAAAATCATCACACTAGTTAGCTGAAAGCCCGTGCTGTCGCACAGATGTGGCAGTTGGGTCAAGTAATCCACCATCTGTGCAGTCTACCTCATACAACTAATGAAATTGTTGCATGCAAATTAGCTGTAGAGTACAGATGGTGACTGGGTGAGTTACCTTGAATATCACAGTGGTCTAAGACTCTTGGCATGGCATAGATACATGTCTTATTGTAGCTGTATACCACATGGGCATAATTCATAAAGTCAAAATGGCTGGGATCTTTAAAACTGGACAGTGACAGACTGTGAATCCCAATGATAATTGATCCTGGTGATATTCTGTTTCAGCCATGCACGTAGCTGTTTCCATCCTCTCTCATTGACTCAGATATTCTAGGCTTCAGAGTGATACACAGAGTGACAATCGTGGAATCTTATTGAATAGATTTTGTATGGTCCACAGTGTTGTTAATTCTCACAATTTTGTCACATGTTTTGCAACATTTGGTCTTAAAGCCCCAGCTTTTGGAGACATTGGATTAGGAGAGAATCTCCATTTTCATTTAAAAAAGTAAGCTCCTAGCTTGAAAACATGACTCATGTGTACCCTAAAGACCCAGAAACCAGAAGCAAAAAAAAGAATCCCACATTTTTTTAAGTCTCTTTTTTTGGCAGGGTGGTTGGGGGGGGGGGGGGGGAAGGGAGGGGTTGACATGATTTTTGACCACTCAGGGGTGGCAATATTGCTGTTACTTAAAGACACAGGTGACTGTGGCACTCATTCCTGTCTAAGGTAGGATGATCCTCTATGGAGGCCAGTCCAGTAAGCTGAAGCAGAGAATTCTAAACCAAGAACACACATATAAGCGAACACTCAGTGCCAGCTTAACTATTAGCCGAAAAGAGACCAGGAATAGTATAAATCTCCAAAGAGACACACACAGACATTTCAAGTTTGAGGGCTTGCTTAGCTCACAAAGAAGCCACCTCCCCCTTTAAGGGGGTGCACTTGAACCTTTGGGTAAGGTTAATAAGAACATTTATTCTCTTTGTTTGCCTGAGTAATCCACCCCAATGAGTTTCAACACTCAGAGGTCCCCCAAAGAAGAAATATACCCTCTGTAGCTTACTGCAGTCACACCTAAATGAAGATTACAGTCTGACTGGCTCCACCTGCCACTGATCAAGGGTACCTTTTGCTTGCCAAGGTTATTGACCCTACCAACTCACAGGCTCCTTCAAATCACAGCACTCTTCCCTCAAGGGGAGCTTCCTTCCCCTAACACCTGATCTGAGGCCTCTGAAATCAGATCCTTTTTATAGCAGCAGCCACATCTGAGTCCAGCTGGCACATTTCCTTCCTCTCCTTGGGATCTGTATTGATCCTTGAGGGTATCTACGCCCCATGCACTACCAACACAGAAGAACAGGTATTGGAGTTTCACAATAGGATCTGCTGTCCTGCCGGGAATGAGGAGCTGAGTGGGCAGGTCTCTCTGAGATGAGTTTGTCCTAGATTTCACTAGCAATTCAAGATATTTTTTCCTTGCAGAGGAACCCTATCTGTCTCCCATATCCAACGTAGTGAATGACAATTTAAGCACAGCTCCACAGAAATCTGTGTAATACAGATGTGCTGCCCTCTTCATGTTAAAATGCCATTAGAAGATGCAAAATCAGCCAAGGACTCGATCCTGCAAGTTTTGGATAGGCAGTTGTCTGCACAGATGCAGCTGCAGGATTGGAGCCAAAATAAAGGGAGACACAGGGGAGTTTTTCCTACATCAGATTTTGTAGATCACTAGAAAAACTCCTACAAAAGCAAGCCCCACTGAAAGCATTAGTGAAATCCACTCAGTGAAAACATTCTGTTGCAATACAGGCTGCATTGCTACTGAATTGCATATAATACCCCCATCTCATTATAAAGGAAATTTGGAAATTAATGATACAGCAGATAAATAGCTTGAACTCCTCTCCTTTTTTTCCTGTGAAATCAAAATCCTCTATTTCCCTTGTAATCAATCAGTTTAATTTTCTGACTGTCAAAACAACTATCCTCATACAACTGTGCAGTGCCATAGCTCTACACAGTGTAAGCCCCAGTATTCATAGATAAGAAACATGACTACACACTCCCTATGTATTGTTTCACTATATGGCTAGTGTTGCTGTTAGAAGGAAATTTGGGGGCCTTAAAAGTCTGATTGTCCCTTTAAATGAAATACAAGGAATAAAAGATACAAAAATTAAGCAGCACAATCTGGCACCAATTCATTGCTTTGCAAAGATTTTTTTTTTCAGTTGCATCTCTCAGATTTAATAGGCACAGTACAATTCTAAATACATACTTCAACCAAATCATTTTAAGGCAACCATAAAATATCCAGTCTTCCTGAAAAACCTCCCAAGCACCAAAACAAACTCCCCGCATCAATCATCTGAGAAAACAAGTGAGTCTTGCAGCTTATCCCCAGGGTCAACAAATCCAGCCTCTGCTGCACCCAAGTGAATTCCACAGCCAAAGTGGACTCCAAAGGAATTTTCTCCTCCCACAAAAAGTCTGATCTTCAAAGGGGTTATTGAAATGAGCTTTAAAAAAAAAAAAAAAGATTCCTCTTATTTTTGCACTATTTAAGTGAGGGGTCACAAGTAGCTCATTGACAACCATGTTTACTGAATTCTCACTCGTGAAAGAAAAAAACTATAGTATTTCTCGTGATTTTTTAATATGCATTTGAGTTAATCATTGTGCTCAAGCAGATGAAGGGGCTGACACTATTGAAAACTGCAATGCTCAGACCATTTGCTATAATGGTCTGATTCAAGACAGCTGCCGTATGGGGCTTCTGTCACTGTTCTGCCAGTCCAATCCAATCTTTATTTTATAGCGTCTATTATGTATGCATCCCAAGGAACTTCGCATAAAACATAATTAAAACAACCATTACACTGAATAAGCCTTTAGAAATGAAAATATCCTTTTATCAGCAGTTCTTAATACCAGAGCCAGAGGCATCTAGATGCTGAGCTGTTTAGCCAAAATCTTTACTAGCAGGATGAATTCTAGCAACACTTAACTGACATGCATCTAATGAACACAAAGAACCAATAATTTTATATTCAACCTCAACCACAGGAGCAAGACAATGATGAATTTGATGTGCCAGCTAGATCTTAAAATCAATTCCTGCTGCAACTGACAGCCAATGCAGCTGAAACAGAGCCAAAGTTACAGCATGTGGGATAGAATGACTTTGAATTAACATGTGTGCTATTGAATTCATTACCATTTGGGGTCCTCAGATGGATGTACCGTCAAATCAGGGGAAGGAGGCAGCATTCTCCTTGTCTCAGACATATTCACAGCTACAGAAAATCCAGAAAGTCACATGGGATGCACACCCATTGACTTGGGATCTCTGTGTTCCTCTTTGTAAGATTTGGCAGCCCAGCATTATGTGATCACAGTGCTGAATATTTGCAATGAATAGCTTTACTTAAATAAATAAGTGAGATGGAACCCCACAGAAGGACTTAACTGCAGAGGCATAATTTCAGTAAAATGCTGGAGGGGGGGCAGCAAAGTTGTGTCAGCAAATAGAACATCATATGTGATATTATGGGAGTGGAAGACATAACGGAGCATATAGACCTATGAAAAGCCTGGGGGATATTTTTGTTTTTGGGGTTTTTGTTTTATTTTAAATGCCTTTGAATTTGATGGACTTTGAATAGCAGACACTTGAGCCCTTGTTGTTTTTTAATGGAGTCATCCTAGTTTATGGAAGCATTGAGTATGGCCCCAAAAATGTTGATTTCATCAGTCCAAAAAGGTACATACCTTGAGGTATCACAGGCCTGACTTTCATAGCTGTTGAATGTCTACAGCTCTCATTGATTTTAATGGGAGATGTGGGTGCCCAGCACTTCTGAAAGTCAGGTCTTGTGTGTTTCAGGTTGGGCACCCCAAAAACTGAAGCACAAAAAAATGACAAGTGACTCTTGGAAATGCTGATCTCAACCTTTCTGGGCCTCTAGTTACTTGTCTGTAAAATGGGATTAAAAATGCTTATCCATCTTGGTAAAACATTTGTGATCTATCAATGAAAAGCCAGAGTCTGATCTTGATTACTTTGTTGTAAATCAGGAATATTTTTAATGAAGTCAATGGAATTACACCGATATTAAACTGGTGAAAGTTTGATGAGATTCGGGCTAGAAGAACACTATATGCATGCAAAGTATTATCTCAAAGCTTTTTATTAAAAAATATGCTATACAAATTCCTGTGAGCCAAGGAAGTAGTAACAGCTCCATTACACAGAAGGGAAAACTGAGGTGCAGAGAGGTAAAGTGACTTTCCCAAGGTGACACAAGATGTCCATGGCAGAGACAGAAATAGGACCTAAGTCTGACTCCCAGTCCAGGACTTCAGCCACAAGACCATCCCTCCTCTCCTTACTATTCAGGATAGCATTATGTGCTCCTATATTTTAAGTAGTATATGATATAAATGGGATTTTGTTACCTGATTTAAGACTCACCTGAAACTGGCCCAAAGCAGAAACATTAAAAAGAAAGGGAAAGAAGGAGAAATCAGAAGCAGAAATTGCAAGGTAAGAAAGAATGGAGGAAATGAAGAATTCATGAGACTCCTCACAACTGCTGCTTACATGGTTAGTTCATCTGTCTGAGGCAGACAAAACACTTAGTAAAAGAGTAGTGACTATCGGACTAATTAATCTCGTCTCTGAGAAAACACCGCCACCACTTCCCTTTCACATGCCGGTAATCAGGATTGGAATTCCTGAACAATCAGGATTGTTGCAATTTTATGGATTTCCAGTAACATGTAATAAGGTGGTATATGCAAACTACAGCTGTACCCAGCCAACTCCAGCTTGAATCACTCAGAGTGAATTAGAACAACCCATACATTTGTCAAAGTCATGAAGAATTATTACTGTTTGAGGAGTCCATCCAACTAACGCTAATGCATACATGACTGGATGACATTCAGTTTGAACCTGCAATATCACCTTGCAACTCTCAGAACAAAACAACAACGTTACTAGTCTTTTATCGTTTTCCTTAGATCTGAAGTCCTCACAGACTACATGAATCAGAGAACCTGGGAGTTATTTTTTTGCCTCCAAAGCTTTCTTTAGCAAAGCAACATTATGTAAAAGTACAGGTATTTCACTTTTAAACCTCTCAAAAGTCAATTCAGTGCTATCAGTTTCATAGCTAAAAATTTTTTCTCAACTAGTGAATTAGCAGCTAATGGAAATTTTAACCCTCAGACCTGGCAGGCTTCCTGCACAATAATGAGACATGAAAGCTCTAAGATTTATTTAAGAGGAGACTTCAGTGTTGACTGCTAAGGACTTCTATGCACAAAATAATGGAATTAAAAGAAGGGAAGTTTTTCCATTTTTGTTTCAGTCATGTTGTTAAAAATAGTATTATACTGCTATGTACTGTTTTGTTTTTTGTTTCTGTGAGCACTGTTCTCTCACACATGGGATGCATTATAAACAATAAAACACTATTGCTATAGTATACCAATACATATAAAACATATCAGGCTTTCACAAAATCTGTTAGCACTGATCCTCACAGTGACATGGTCTCCACACCCTTTTCTGTTTGAATTGTTTCCCCATCTCATTTGTCTATCTGTATTAGAGCCAAATCCTGCACCCACTGAAATCCACAGGAAAACTCCCATTGACTTTCATAGGAATTTCCTTAGATTGCAAGGTACTTGAGCTGGTAGACATTTTTTGACCAACAAATTTTCCCAACAAAATACAGCGGTTCATTAAAATAGATTTTTTTCCAGGGAAATGTTAATTTTGACAAACTTTTCATTTTTTGGTGGAAAAATTAAAACCAAAATATTTTGTTTTGAATCAATATGTCAATGTTTCAAAATGCCGAAAATGTTGCTATTTTTAAAATGTGGAAAGTGTATAAAATGTTGACATTCTAAATGAACTGTTTCATTTCCATTGAAAATATCCAAATTTTACATTGTCATTTCCAAGGAAGCTTTTCAGAATTTTTCTTTCTGTGAAAATTTTTGCTATTTTAACTTTTTGTCCTGTTTTCGGATGAAAGCAAATGTTAAAATATCGGCATTTCCCACAGGATGGAAATTCACTTTTTCAAACAGCTCTGCAAGGTACCATGCTTCTTATGCAACTGTAATAGATTATATACACGACAAATGATAATAAAATATATTGTGTGTATCCACACACACTATACATCTTCCTGCTAGTAGGGATATGCACACTTCAGATTTACTAGTATCCTGTCTAGTCTAATTTTAAAGTGCTAAGTGATAGCTCTTACACCATTTCCCTTGGGAGAGTTTCCCCTTACAGGCCAATAGGTATCATACCCTATATATATTTCTATAGATTTATTTCAGGAGTGAGGAATGTGATGTGATGGTGTGGTACCCAGGTTTTACTGCATGAATTTGTGATGGACATGTTATTTCAGGTATATAAAGGCACAAATGGGTTATGTTGGTCATCGCAAAAGAGCGCCAATAAAAGCTTTATGCGGCACTGTATGAAGATGGATTTGTTTGTGCTGAATTGTGTACAGAACAGCTATTTTAGAAATGCTTTGGGAAAAAAAGCATGGATATGTTTCTTCATAGCACTCCATCCGTTAAGCCAGGTAGCTTTAGTACCAAGAGTCCAAGTGTAGAAGTGTTGGAGGAAGCAAAATATTAATTAAAAAAATTAGAAACCTCTAGAAATGATCCAAAATAGCTTTTCTATAACTCAATGTGATTTGTAAGGTCTGATATCTTTGCTCTCATAGGACTAGAAACAAGTGCCGCACCTTGTTAAAAAGGAGGGGATTCTTAGCGTTCCAGTGATTTAAAGTACCCATTCCTAGCCCTGAGGACTAACAAGCTAGTGATTCTTAAATCTGCAAACAGTCCAGAACCAATCCTGCATTTCAGATCATGGTGGTTTTATTGTTGTTGTTAGCTTGAGTGTGTGTATGGAGGGGGATGCATGTGTGTGGGGGGGGGAAGGGAGACAAAACTCTACATTTGGTTGTGAGATGGGGGACATTTTTGTGATTGTCATTATTTAAAAAAATGACAACTCTTTGAAAGCTGCTCAGTGATTTTCAATGTTGTTAATATTTCTGATAGAGGTAGGTAGATGGATCAGTGAACAAACTGCCAGCAAGGCAACCAAAGGTGATTGCTGCCCCCTTACCATTTACAGGACAGCCTCACCACCACCTCACTTCAAAGAGCAGCCATTGTTTTCTAATTCAGCCTGCTAGAGAAATGTTGCCTTCTTTTCCCCAAATGGGGAATTCCATCTTCTTCTCCCCCAAATTAAACCTACATAATCTTAGGTAAATAAATATGAGGAGCAGCATGGGCAATATTCAGCTTTGGCTAGACTTAAAGTCCAGCATCTCTTGACCAATTAAGCAAACGGAAGGGGGGGGGGGGAGAAGTGTTCTGATCACTTGCCCCTGGGCAGCTGAGATTGCTCAACAAGAAAGCATCCTTATCCTAATTTTCAAGCTCAGGTCTCATACTCTCAGGTAGATTAAAACGAAATACTGTTGTTGTTGCAATTGGCTAAAGGCATTTCTCCGCATTCTGCTCGATCCATTATGGACTACTGTGCCAAGGGCTTTCAGTTCTGTCCTCTTGTTTTTCATCTGTCTGACTTGCACTTGGTGTTTTATGTTTAGTTGGCCCTTTAATGTAAATTATGGCACCACAAGTCAGAGAGTGTGAGCCAAAGCCAAGACTAGATCACAATTTTTTTCAAATTCAAAATAAATTTGAATAACTAAATAATACAGATATAATCATGTCCATATGGCTGGAAATCTAGGTCTGACCATACAGAACAGCAGTTGACTACACCTTCACTAGCATTATCAATTACTGCTCCCTGTGGTAATGTCTATGAATATGTTTTGTGTTTGGCCATTCCCTCATATCTGCAAAAAAAATCCTGGAGTGGGCTTTACTACATACACTGCATTAACTTGTTTTAAGTTAATCAGTCATATTCTATTACTGCAAGTATTTCCCAAGGCAAAAACCCTGTGCCCTATCATTAATTGTGGATTTCATGGTAGTTAAGGCCTGCTCTACACACAAAGTTGCACCAGTTTAACTGAAGGTATGGTCCTACAACACAGTTTACTTAAACCAATGTAAAATGCAGATAGACACTCTTAGATCACTTTAAGATTTATAGCAGTTTAGCTTGCATTGGTAAGTGTACAAGCACAAATTAAGATGATATAACCAGTTTTAAATACAAGTGTGTCCACAATGGGGTTTTCATGGGTTCATTTTAAAGCCACTTTTATGTGAGCTAGTGCAACTTTTATGTGTTGCTAAGGCCTTAGCGCACATTGAGAGGCAAGCAGTGATGTAGGGCAGCTGTCGTCTTCTCACTCCTTGCCTGCATAGAGTGGTCTAGTAGGTAGATTGCCATTTATTTTAATTTTTTAATCCTCAGGTTCACTAATGGCTGATGTAGCCTGGTGATCGATCCCCTTCTTCAAGCAATCAAGTCATTTCAGATCCTGTGACAAATTACTACATGAGCTGTAATAATGTCAAATCAACACAGGTGTATTGCTGGCAGCCACTGGCTATTATGCTCATACTCCAACTTTAAGCAGGGCCCACACATTAACCTCAATGGGGCCAGGATTTCACCCATAAATCTGATTTTTCTTTGTTTTCAACCACCCACAATTGCAAGCGTGGCTCAGTTCAGGATTGCTGATATGAAATTTAGAACTGGGGCAAGACTATGCAGCATTGTGGGGTACATCCTATAATTTAATTAATTATTCTCTAGTATATCAGCCTTACTAATAAAAGATGATACTTATTTATATTTCTTATGCTAGGCAAAGGAACCAGAAAAGATCAGCAGTAGCTATTGGTTTTTTAAAAACCCCAAATCTGGGAATTTTTGAAACACTGAATTTGGGAGAGTTAAAACTTTTGCTTTTTGAGGGTTAGAAAACAATTGCTGTGATGTTCAATGCTATTAACTGCATTTTGTTCAATTATAATGCTCAACATTGTGACAATTTTGCATCTCTTCTAGCTTGCTGTATGGAAGCTTATTGTCTACAATGGATTTAATATGGAAATATCAATCTTGTGTCATTCTTTTGCAGTGAATAGTTTGACAGTTGCCTGAATCTGTGCAACAAAATTGATTATTCTTGTTTTCGCTTTATAATCATAGAGGTAATCTTCTAGCACAGCGGTGGCTACAGTATTCTGCTCTTTCTTGTATCCCTAGCAACACAACTCCAGTTCCCTTAATCAAAGAGTTCAGGCTAATAGAAATGTGTCACATCCTTCCTGAAGGGATATGAATCAAGGCATTTTCCCCACTATGCAAATACAACTAGGAGCTGAAGGAGTTTAGCAGGTCATTAGAAATGCATATAATTTGAGAGGCTATGTGGTGTAATAATTGTGGACCTGGGCCTATCCACTTTGGAGTCAGGGTTCAATCAAAGTCAAATTCATAGTAAAATTAATTTGATGGTCTCATCTCTGTTATTGATGACTGATTACTATGTCCTTAGTAAAAACACTAGACAAATTAAAACCAGCAGTTGTTTCTGTTCAGGACTGGGTCATTCTGAAGATTACATGAGTCAGTGACTGAGAGATCTGATTGACCGCAAGGTGAGCTCTGAGGCGATCAACAGGATAACACTAGTGTCAATGTGCTGTCAAATACGCAGGTCTACTGCCCCATTCATGTTGATTTCATACAAATATCCAGAGTGGGAGGCAGGAGAGCATGGGTGGTAAAAATCACAGAAGATATTGGAATTTTGTATTACTTTTAATCCACCGGGATGCTGTTTTCAATAAGGAAATCACACCATCATATCAGTACATGAAACAACAGCTTATGTGTTGTTAATTTTATATAGGATAAAAGCAGCGATATTCCTAAATAAGTTTCATGGAATAAAATGTCTAAGTTTTCAGGACAACCTCATAGAGGGAAATTACCCCATCTCACCCCCACTTAAAGGCAGAGTGAAAACCATATTTCAGTTTGTGTAAATATCAGCACGTGAAAATACTAAATTTCACCTAGCTCAGCCTACTGACTCTTGGTAACTTTTGTTTCCTCTTATATAGAAAACTATTCAAGGAAAGAGAAAAGAGATTAAATTCAGCTGTACAGCTATTAAACATTAAGGCTACCATCAGGCTGTCCTCTTTTAATCATAATCTGTTTCTTAAAGTATTTAGTCCATTCCTCTCCCTTTCCCTCCACCCCCCGCCCTGAGAGGTTGCATGACAGCCACTGATCACAGCAATCAATGGTACATGTCAGAACTCAGTCTCAAAACAAAATAATCTCTATGTACTAGATGTGAGATACAGGCTTTGGAGGGCAGGGAGAGATCCTCTAGGATCCTCATACTTTTCATCATTATACCTTGTTATACCCCACCCCTTCCATCAAAGATCCCTATCAATCCAAGCCATCTTTCAGGACAAGAAAGGTGTGAGGGCCCCTTTGGAGTCACGTATGACTGCTATAGGGACAGCTGGAAAGTGACATGACGCACATCTCCTGCAGAGGCTGAACATGCTGTCTGTGATATGTTTACATTTATTTCATTTCCCATATTAAAGAGGAACAGAACAGAAAGTCTTTCAGCTTGTAAAAACATTTCTAAACAGTCTAAATAGAATTTAAAACCAGCAGATATTGCCGTTAAAATTAATGTATTTTTTTTTTAAAGATGCATAGAGTGAAATACTCTAAAATTAGCATGCACTGAAAAGATGGTTTCTGACCACTTGGCTAATGACCTGGTGCTCAAGATTAATAAGAAAAGATAATCAAAATTCTTCTTCTCTATATTGCAGGACAAATAATTTCACTTACAGAATCTTTAGTGTGCAAATAGAAATAAATGAAAACGTATGTCATGTACAAAACTGATGAGAAAGAAAAAGGCCAGAGAACTCTCTAGTTCAGCGATTCTCGAACTGTGGGTCAGGACCCCAAAGTGGGTCGCAACCCCATTTTAATGGGGTCTCCAGGGCTGGTATTAGACTTGCTTGGCCCTGGGCCAAAGCCCAAGCCCCACTGCTCGGGACTGAAGCCGAAGCCTGAGGGCTTCAGCCCTGGGTGATGGAGCTCAGGTTACAGGCCCCCCACCTGGGGTTGAAGCCCTTGGGCTTCAGCTTTGGCCCCCCTCACTTGGGGTGGCGGGGCTCAGGTTTTGGTCCCCCATCTTGGGGGGTCTTGTAGTAATTTTTGTTGTCAGAAGAGGGTTGCTGTGCAATGAAGTTTGAGAACCGCTGCTCTAGTTTGTATCATAGGTCTGAAACAATAGGACTTCCCTGTGAAATATTTGAAATTTTTAATATTTCTTTGAATGAGAAGTAAGCAGACCCAATTTACATTGAATCTGTGAGTAAAAGTTAACTGCCCTTGAGAATAAACTATTATTTTGAGAAAGATACATGGTGTAACTATGATGGGCCATTTAGGTTGAAGTAGGTGTAAGGGGCAACAGCTCCATAATTGCTTTGACTCAAGGAGGTGGAGGACTTAGTTGGCCCAGTTTAGCTATATTGTAAGTTTGCTGAACATAGCAGTATGCATGATGAAGTATGAAAGAGGGCTGGAGAAATAGGAAGTAATAACACTTCTTCCACAAGAGCAGAAGTGAAGGACCAGTCTATCACCTCAGGACCACATGGTCAGAGATGTTGGGCCTTCATCTAACTTGTCTATGCAAAAGGGGTCAAGTACATTTAATGAAGGGCTTGTGATGGCTGGACAGAGGTACAGCCAGCCTCTCTCTCTCTCTTCCTGGTGTAGGTGTAGGTTGGGGCTGGGGCAGGGGCAGGGGCAGGGGTAGGGGTGGAGTGGGGGGAAGAATTAAGACTGAGAGCAAAGGAGAGCCACAGATGGTTCCTCTGAATCTGTTTCTTGCAGTGGATGAGCATGTCTCTCACCTCCTAAGACACAAGTCAGGCCATGATATCTAAGAGTGGATGTTTGTCACTTTTCTGAAGCTTTTCTTTATCTTTTTCCATAGTAAAGATTTCTGATAGCATGAACAAACCTACTGAGTAGCTTCTGGAAATGTAGTTCATGTCCTGTAGGAGACCATTTTTATGTTGTTTTGTTTGCTATATGATTTTGTTTTTATAAAGAATGTGCATTAATATTACAATTACAATTCTTTTGGGTTCATATAAAATGAGGTATCATCTCAGACTCATTACGCAGCAGAGGACTGGTCCATTATGGACAGAGATGTTTTGACCTCAATAGCTGGGCAGTAAGAGGAGTGTTTGAAAAGCAAACCCCACGGCATTGTTTCATTCCAAGACAAGCCATAGTGGCAGTAGCACAGGGGGGCACATGTTGGTGTTTCATAGGCTGTCTGGGACAGCCTGGGCAAGCACTGAAAAGATACAATAATGAGATACCCAAAAAGGGAGTCTGTGACAATAGAGCATTGGAATTTCAGCAAAAATAATTAGAAAGAGAGAGGGAAAATACTGATTAACTATTTCACCCTGTTGGTGGTGAATTATGTCTTTTGTCCCTGGTTTTGCACTTTTATTGTCAATTATATTGAGAACATACATCTATCGGAAAGCTACAAAACTTGCTTTATTGTATTTTATAATACAACAGTTCATGACAGATGATCATTAATATGTACATTTTCATGCATGGCTCTGGGGATGCTTCATATAAAACAGAATTAAAACATATAATGCATACAGGAAGGAAAAATAATAGGATAAAGTGCTGAAGCTTCTCAGTTACAGACAGAGCAGAAGAGCAGCTAGACATTAGTCTCAGACAACATATACTGACACCAGGGTTGTACACTAAAATGCGTACATATCAGAGCCATAGAGCTCATAGCAGTCAGCTCCAAAATTTCAGTGCTCTTCATCCGTTGGAGGAACTGGGGCTCTGTGGGCTGTCATAGTGCTCTTTGAAGGCAGTGTGATCTGATGAATAAGGTGTTGGACTAGGGTTCTACTCCCAACTCTGACACAGATGCACTCTGTGTAACCTTGGGCAAGTCACTTCGCCTCTCTGGACTGAATTCACAAAGGGAGTTAGGTGTGGTAACACTGAGCCCTGCTGCACCTCAAAAAATCAATGGGATTCACAAAGGTTGAGTTTGGCACCTAGGCTCCCTAGAAAATGCATGGGGAGAGAGGTGCCTTAGAATGGGATTCACAAAAGCCAGCACCTTAGGTGGCTCCTCGCATAAGCTAGCCAATGGGAGATGTCAAATCCAGAGGGGTGTGCTACACCTTGTCCCTCTTTTGGACATAGGTGCCTAAGTCCAGGCTGTGGGGAGATTTCACTCTCTGCTTGGGATTCTCAGATTCAAACCCTATCTTGTTGTATGGTTCCTACATTCTTTTAGCAAGAAACTGGCGGCAGGAAGAAGGACTTCCCTCATAATTTTTAGCCCCGTGGTTAGGGTACTCACTCCGACCTCCCAGGTGAGTGTCTAACGACTAGGCAACAGAGTCATTCTCATCCTTGCACTCTCTCTCTCTCTCTCTGGCCAATGATATTTTCATTATTTATCCACAGGAGACTAGCTTCAACCAGGATCCAGTCATGCTGCTACAATGACTTCTTAAATGATATATCCTTAGAGGAACAACTTCAACAGGAGAGACTGGGGGACTCCCCCCAGTGGAATATCCCATCGCTCAGTGGCTCCGGCTTGCACCTGAGAGATGGTAGATCCTTGTTCAGAATCCCTTCTCTCCCTCAGCTGGAAGGGGACTTGTACCAGAGGTTTCCCACATCCCAGATGAGTGCTCTAACCACTGGGCTAAAAATTATGAGGGAAGTTCTTCCCACCCTGGGCCATTTTGTGTAAGCTCATCTATGGAGGCCCACTCTGGTAGGCGAGGTCTGAGCACAGTTACTGGATCAGGTCCTGCAGAGAAATCAGGTAGAGGAACAACTATCTTTTTCTGGTTCACGCAGTGACGTAAGTAGGCATTTTAGAACCCAGGGTGCTCAAGCATATTTGTACCCCCTACCTTTTTTCCCCCTTATTTTTCCATCCCCCTGGTTTTTCCCCTGTGACTTTGCGCCCTGAGTGGCTGGTCCGCTCGCCACACCCTGGTTACAGCCCTGGGTTCATGCATAGCTCTGGGGCTTAGGAGTCCAGATGCCAGGCATGGGGCTGCAGTGCACATGCTCAGGGGTAGAAACATAAATGCCTAGGAAAATTTTACTGCAAAAATTTAGGCTCTGAGTGAGTTTAGGCCCCTGCAGGGTTTGGCGGCAACTGTGTGGGGGCTTTGTGAATCCCAGTGGAGCCTAAATCTGGGATTTAGGTGCCTATAGTGCCAGTTAGGTGCCTAAATCCATTTGTGAATCTAGCCCCCTGTGCCTCTTTTCCCTCTCACCTTTTGTCTAGTGTCTTGTAGTATTTTGAACATAAACTCTGCAGGGCAGGGATTGTCTCTTAGCGTGTATTTGGGCAACATCTAGAACAAAAAGGCCCCAATCTCAGCTGGGGTCTCTAGGTGGTACTCTAATATAAATTATAATAATCTTTTTATACCAGTGACCAAAGAATGAGACAATTGAAAACTGAACACTTGAGCATGATCTGACATATTCCATTCAATAAAGTAGATTCATTAGCTCAGCATATAGTTGTGTAGGAGCAGGTCTCATATATTCAAGCAGACACACATAAGAAATCCCTTTCATTTAGTATTATTATTTATTATTTGTATTGCAGTCCCACCTAAGGGCCCCCATCAGGGATCAAAGACGTAAGGTACGGAGCCAGTCCCTGTCCCCAAGCACTTACAATTTTAGCATCTCATGCCAGGTAACGGGGAGAAAACAAACAAATGGGGCTGGGGGGCAAAGTAACTGTGAAAATCAGCTCTACCGGGTACAATATACGACAGTCTCAGCACATCCCCTGCCTTGTTTTCATAACCCTATCACCATCCACACACTCATTTGTTAAGGTAGAGCTCATCCTAGGTCTTCTGTGGTTCTCATCAAAATCAAATGGTCAGATCCTAGTCTGCTGGCTACATAAATACAAAACCCATGGCTGTCACATACTTGTCACATGGGGAATAGAATTGGTGACCTTCTCATGCCTCCATCACTTCAATTAAAAGACATATCTACTTTGCAAGACTCCACATGCCAGAGGGTAAGAGTGTTTGCTGGGTTCCCACACCCTGCCATTTCACTTTATTTACACAGATGGTTTAGGCCCCCACCCCAGAGCTCAGGGGGCTGGTACAATTGTCCCCCTTTTCCCTCCCTCTCGTCAGCCCTGCATGGGAGGGGGCTGACACTACCTAAGAGAAATAGGTGCCTAATTCCCATTGACTTTCACTGGCATTTGAGTGCTTTACGCCATTAGGGTCCTTGAAAAATCCTGACCTTAAAATTCTGATATTTAAAATCTGGTTTCAGACTTTATTTTAGGGGAGAGAAAAAGGTTGTAGCAGTTTTTATCTATAGAAAAGCAATATTAAGAGCCGATACTATTTTTCATAGTGTAGGTTTTGTGCAAAAGCACTTAACACACAAAGATAACTCCTTTTATAGCTATAACTTCTGTGCAGCTTATGAAAGCATACACTGCATTTTACTTTAAAAAATAAAACTACAAACACTTAAACATATTTAAGTACAATACAAAAGCATCCAAACTCACTGAGATGGAACACTATATCAGTGGTAACTGGCTAAAGAGGGATTTGTAGAACAAATTTGATAAATAAAAATGTTTTTACAAAGGAATTTACTTCATCAATATCTTCTGTTCTTGTTGCTGTTATTAAAGATATTTGTATTTTAATAAAGGCTTTTCCCCTACCCTGCTCTGTTTCTTCTGAGCCCATTGAAGTTTGATGGGAGTTTTTCAATTGACTTCAGGGGGCTTTGGCTCTGGCCCTTCGTGCTATTTTTGAATTCATAATCTGTTGCCATAGAGATGATTGTGATCTCAGAGTTCCAGCATTATGACTTCATTGATGAATCAGAGGAAGGTTGGCTGTGTGGGGGGAAAAACCCTTTGGTTAAAACTAAGCAGTTTGAGAAGTGACAAGCAATTTAAAAACTGAAAGTTAAATGGATTCACTGTGCATTTGTTTTATATTTGTAAGTATTCCTCCCAGAGAATGTGCCTTTTTCTGTAAAATTATCTTGGAGAATGTTTTCAGACCAGGCAGAAGTTTTATTATTTTTTCAAGGAATCTAATTTATAGTTAGTTATTTGAACGAACAAATTAACATGAGGGGAACAAATAGTAGGTGATTCACAGAGCCAATGGCAAAACAGATCATCCAGTTCAGAAATAACCATTCTAGCCTAAAGAAAACAAGGCGGCATTCTTGACATCTATGATTTAATATTCATTATGTATTTCTGTGGCAATGGGACACACAGAAGACAACATTATATATGTATATCTATATCGATATAGATATACATATAAAATGCACTGTGGGCTGATTTTCTGAGAGTTATATTTTTCTTTAATTTCCCATTTGTGACCTTGGCAAAGAGGCTCCCTCTGATTCTCATCTCAGCCACATCACGGTGTTCAGGTGATTCTAAGTCACACTTTGCTAATCGCCAGGGACCTTCCTCACCTTGGGGCCTAGATTCTTTAGCTTTCTCTATGCCCCTTGGTGATGCAAAGGGGCTGGAAACTGCCCAGGTCAACCCAGGTAGAGATTTCCCCATTGTGAGGTAAGTGCCAGTGGACAAATTCCTGGCATATATGGCTCACGTCTACCCCTTCCAGCACCTGGCATAGGGTATGTGTCAGGGCTGAGCAGGTGCAGCCAGACCATTCTGTGCTCTGGCTATTCCTGGCTAGCAGATTGCCATCTGCCAGCCCCAGAGGACTAAGCTGCACCATCCTAAGGGAAGTTTGGGATGCGATTGTGCTGGAGAAATTTGGCATTCAGTGGGTGCCAAGAATGAGTGGAAGCTACACTACTTTGTCGAGTACCAGTTTTCTTACCAATTTAATCCTGACGTCTAATTTACCTCACCATCTTACACCACCACTGAGTGAATTTGGAACAGAGACTTTCACTGGAGTTGCCTCCCCTAAATCCAGGCTGCATTTGGCCCTGTGCCTTAAATGGTATGCATTTAAATTCGTAAGTGATTAGAGGGCTTTGGAGCAGAGCTACCTAATCCCTGGTTTGGGGTCTCTGGCCCAGTCACCGTGGGGCTGCTGCAGCTCCAGGGTGGGTACATTGCAGTACTAATGACATTACAACACATGCAGAATAGACGCAGTGTGATGTTAGGTTGTATTGGGAAAATACAGGAGGAAGGGGGAGGTGTTACTTGCTGCAGTGCCAGCCAAGCACAGTCTTTTGGGCCCAGAGCAAGTTGGGCACATAAATATTTTTGAGGATCCAGGCCTGTATGCTTCATCTGCTCTTTCTGCTTGACATCACAGTGAGGTTTGTGTGTACACAGGTGCTGTGGCCTCAGTGCAATTGGGTGATGGCAGAGCTTCAGCTGGAAGAAGAATGGAGTGGCTGAGCTGCTGCAGCAAGACAGGCTACCATCTGGGAGGGGTATGGAGCTGGAGGAGTACTTGTAGGCAGCACTATGAGAACAGGTAAACTAGCCTCTAGACTGACTCAGCTCAACTGGGTGATGAAGGAATGTTCCAGGGCCACCAGCCATGTGATAAAACTGAAGGTTCTACTGAACCCAGCACCAGGAAAGGCCTCCTGTTTAGAAGCAAGCATTGCCCAGAGTGTTAATAATGTGTAGAGCCGTTTTCATGCGACACCCATCTGGGCTAGGTGCTTTATTAGTCTTGAGATGTTTAATACCCATGACATTCTTCAATGATTGAAGAAATAAAACTGCCAAGTTTATTGCAAAGTGATAAGCTGCCATTTGGTTGATAGTGTATATAGAGCCTTATGGAAGGGTAAAAAATGTGACATTGGAATCAATGGAAATTAGGATCCTAAATACCTTTGAGGATCTGGGTCTTAGTTTCCACTTCCAGATCTTAATTCCAAAGATAACAGTCATTGTGGCAGTTTCTCCTTGCATGCAATACTTTATAAGAGGTAATACTGTGAACGTCAACCACACACCATTCAAAAAGGCCAGGGCCACTTCCCTGCAACTTACAATGCCAATAACTCCCATAGAGCCTTGGAAAATATTGTAGATATCACTGAATAAAATCCCCTTAAACAAAGACTTACAAGTAATAACTGATTTAATTTTTCAAAAGCAGATGGATCATGGTTAGGATTGGAAAATGTCCCAAATCAAGAAGTATCAAAGCATAATCTTCAGGCGAGTGAGCATTTTTAATATCTACCATGTTAGTTCTGGATATTAATCTTTCTGAAAACAAATGGAAGGAAAAATATCAATGTTTTTAAAATGATGTATGTAGCTTGGAACGCTAGCTAGAATTCTATTCAAATGGATGTGAAGCCCCCAAATCTCAGTGAGTTGTAAATCAGAAAATCAATGTATGCCCAAATCCAAAATGTAATGACATGCTAAAGCCTTGACTGAGACCCAAAAGAATTTAACAAAATCCCTCCTAGCATTTAAAAATGTGAACGTAAATACTTCTAAAAAAATAAAAGAGTCTACTTAAATGCATTGATATAAAAAGTATATTTGGTACTGCATGGAGTGCTCCAGAAATCAATGCTATTCTGTCTTCTAAATCAATATACATTATAGCAGCTCCCAAAGGCAGAGGTTTATGTACTGAAATAGCTGCATCTTTCTGACACAGGCCAAAGTGACAGAAAACCCATCCATCTCATTCTCTTCTGAGATTAGAGTTTGGTTCCAGCTCTGCAAGATACATCTCTGGGATAAAATATTTGTAAAAGAAAAAAAGATTTTTCCTTTTAAGAGGAGAATAAATATAATGAACTTGGAAGGTGAACTTAGCCCTTGAAAGGGGCCAGATATACAGATCTGAAAAACGAAGTTCTCTCTGTGTCTATAAAATGGTTGGACTGTTCAACCTGTCCAAACAGTTTTTATTGTTTTGTTTCTTTGTCAGCTGAAAAATGACCTGCCTGCTTTCTCTCCAAAGTGACACCCCACCATACAGAATGCTGCCAGGCCACTGTGGAAACCAACAGGGGAATGACGACTGCTGGCCATCACTTTGCCATGAAAGCTAGTGACCTGTGATTTCGTAGCAGCCTAAAATGTGGGGAAAGGGAACATTTAAAATCCCTTTTGAGCTGAATGGCACTCACTTATATTTTCTATTCAAGACATTCTAGGTCCTGATTCAGCAAAGTATATTATTATTATTATTAATTTGTATTACTGTAGCACCTTGGAGCCCTAGTCATGGACCAAGCTAGGCAGTATACAAACACAAAATGAAGAGATATTTGCCCCAAACATATTCTTAACACTAAGTATGCAATCCTATCTCTAGCCATGTGCATAAGTATATTGCTGAATCAGAGCCTTAGCCCATCATTTGACAGTTAGTTAAAATGGCAGTGAGAAATACCGCTGCCAAGAAAGCCAAATATTTTTTGTTTTTGATCTACTCCTTTTTTTTGTTAGAGGTCTGAACAACTTGGTTTGCACTAACCACAGCAGTGGCACTATCTCAGCTTCCACTACACCAGGGGTCGGCAACCTTTCAGAAGTGATGTGCCAAGTCTTCATTTATTCACTCTAATGTAAGGTTTCGCGTGCCAGTAATACATTTTAACGTTTTTAGAAGGTCTCTTTCTATAAGTCTATAATATATAACTAAACTATTGTTGTATGTAAAGTAAATAAGGTTTTAAAAATGTTTAAGAAGCTTCATTTAAAATTAAATTAAAATGCAGAGCCCCCCAGACCGGTGGCCAGGACCCGGGCAGTGTGAGTGCCACTGAAAATCAGCTTGTGTGCCGCCTTCGGCACGCGTGCCATAGGTTGCCTACCCCTGCACTACATTATTATGTTTTGCATTTTGTGGTGTACAGTGCAATACAGTTGTCATGACTTAGTTTTAATATACTGGACCTTCATATTTCTAGAAGTCATCCTTCTGCTAGAACAGCAGCATTTTGTGTTCAGTTCAGATGCAGCCCATTACAGAGGAGAAACCCACTCTGTTTTCTCATGGAGACCTTTTTTGTTCTCTCTTTTCCTAGTTTTCTCTTAATCTAAACTGGAAAAAAAATCAGTCAGACTGAAACTATAAGGTTGCTGTTTGTGTCTGGAAAAAGGATAACATATGATGGAATTCAAACAGGAAAAGGTAAAATGAATCAGGGTATTTAGTTACATCAAGATGAAGCTAAGATAAGGTAAAGCTGTCTCCTATGCAATGGTCCCATAATCACAGACTGGTAATGGCTGCATGAATGCTCTCCCATTTTAAGTAAAACTTGTCTGCTCTGTTATTGCTGTACTGTGTTATTTTTAAGTGTCACGAGTAAGCAATGTGCACTAGATTTGAAAGCAGTCTTACGGATATTCTCCTTATTACCTCTTGGGTCTCATGAGTTAAATCCTTGAAAAAAAATTGTGTATATATATACTATATATATATATATATATATAGTAGTATTTCATACTGAAATAGCACTATAACAAAGTTCTATTTCTAAGCAATTGCTGCTGTACTACTTACTTTAGCCTCCAGTTAGTAAAATGCTGGATTTTCATCTTAAAGTGACAATGAAATGTTGTGTTTTGTCACTGCCTTCCAAGAGATTAGCTTTCATGCAGTGATAAACTATTCTAGAATTTCCTCAGTTGGAAGAGAAGGTACCATATAATTTTCAAGCTCCAATACATCTGGGGGCTTTCCTCTCTCACCTTGGAGTCAATCTCCAGATTCTTTATTTGGAAATACATGTCTACACGGATGATTCATGACTAGCATGTTAGGGTAAAAAAATGTTTAATGGTGTCTCCAATGCCCTAAGCAGCTGCTGGATCAGAAATTCTACGCTGAAGTTTAAATGCAACATGGAGGCCAATTGCTTATATAGGAAAAAGGCTAAACCAAAACAAATTGCTGAAGGCCTTTTTATTAAACTAAAATATACTGCAAGAATAAACCACGCAATTTTCAAGACTCACACTCTTATTATCAGGCCATGAAAAAAAAGAGAGAGAGATCAGGCTGTGATCTCTCAGATCAGTGATCTGTGAGGACCTCACAACCCAGAGATTTACTCCCAGTTCTCTTATGTTGTGTAATGTGTGTGTATATACAAGAAAACAAATGCCCTTATGCATCCTACTTTGTTTCATAGATATATATAAAAGGGGGGAGGCGTAAGATTTTACGGGTTTCTTTATACTCAGTTGGGGGTCAAGGCTATTATAAATAGTTCACAATAAACAAAATGGCCACATTCCCCCCCTTAGCTGCCAAAGGTTCCATCACAGGGATTAGATTTCACTAATCAATTGAATAGAGCTGTGAAAACAAAATGGAGAAAATAAAGTTGTGTGAGCTGAACAACATTATAGCCTGAAGCACCATGCAGCATTGATACAGCCCCAGACTTCTGGAAGGTTCTGATGTGGCCCATCCTTTGAGGCATTGGCCAATCTCTTGCTAACATTTAAAATAAATCCAAAGTGAACACTCACAGAACGGGGAATTCTGTACATGTAAATACCCTGGATTTATACAGGGTATAGGAAGAAAGCAGTTAAAGTAGAGGGACATATGTATTCATTCCTACACCCCAAAAACAGGGCTGGTAACTGGCCAAAATTATAGATTATAATTTATGTACGCATTTTAATCAATCAATAAGCTCCAAAGCATGTAGTTATGCACACAGTTGGTCTATGTTAACATGTTGCCCTCCCGGTTGTTCCATCTGGTTTTAAATTATATTGTAAGCCCTTTGGGACACGTATTGCATTAGTACAGCACCCAGCACTAATGGGCCCCAATCCCAATGGGGGCCGTAGGCACTACCAATAAGAATAAAGTCTGGTCGATCTAAGTTAAGGCTAGAAGCCTTGACGATATGCCTTTAAAATAAATAAGTCATACAAATCACCTTTACATTACCCAGGAAATGACCATACATGGATATGCTTCTACAATTTACTTAAAGATATGATAAAGGGAAAAGTGAATGAGACAAAACTGATGATTAAAGAGCCATAAGGGAGCTTGCTAAGTTTGCAGCATAATTCCTGTCCCATTGCCTAGTATTCTCCATGAGAAAAAGAAAACCGTTCAAAGAGTAACAAGGATTCCCATTTATTAAGCCCTGATCCTTCAAACACATACACACGATTAACTTTATGCACAATGGGACTACCCATGTGTAAAGCCAAGTATGTACATAAATATTTGCAAGGTCAGGACCTAAGACAAGGCCACAATATAGTTTGCAACATCTATAAGCTGTTCAAGATGTTTCCGGCAGATTCAGACATGGGTTTTATTACTCCATTTGGAATGGATTTGTAAAAAAACGATTTGTCAGATCTACTACTATTTAGCTATGACAGGTGAGGCCAAGTAATCTCCCCAACACTTCAGTGCTGGTGGTGAATATTTTCTGGCAAAGCACCACACTTTAAGACACAACTCACCATGATTTACTGCATCAAAAGCCAAATAATTATGTAGCTGACCTTTGTAAATCATGTGGATACTAAACTATGGATGTTAAAGTAACATACAGTTGGGTGAAAAAGGGGACATCAAATGTCCCCTCAGTGGTTCAGTTCAAGGGAAAGAAGAGGCAATTTGTGCTACAAGGCTGGCCTCTGGGGGATATTTTGGGAGGACGCTGATGATGACAGTAGTGGGAGGAGGCAGAGAATGAGGCCTGGTTGCTTGGGGGAAGGGCAGGAATGGAGTGGGTGTGTTTCTAGTAGACCACTATCTCCCCATAGAGACAGCACCCCTGCAATAAAATAAATCTTCCCATTACATACTTACCTTTACATTCATAATAAACTGCCCCATTTCTGTCCCCCTCTCTCCCAGCAGTGAAAACTATGTGCACATACGGGGCGAGGGGGGAAGAGAGTTGCTACCGCACCTCCACATAGTACACAGATGAGAGGAGTGAGCCTTCCGGAAGAGTTAGAAGGCAGGTGACAGAGGGCAGTTTCTCACAGCCCCGTCCAGCCTACCCACTCTGTGAAAGAAATGGGAGGGTCAGCTTCTCTACAAAGGAGGAAGAGAAGAAAACACATGCGTATGTGTTGGGAGGGATGGGGGTAGCCTTAGAAGCCCAATCCTCATTCCTCTGAACGAAAAGTTACTTGATTACAAAGGCTCAGTTCAAAACAAGGTTTGCAGACCTCTCTCAAAAAATTGTCCATCTCAGGCAGCAGTGCAAACCACAAGCCATGCCCAAGAAACTTTTCCTTCTTGATCTTTCATTAGTCTCTTCTTTGGTGGGAAATCAGGCCACAGAAGCCAGACCCTCAGCTCTGTTCTCTGTTGAAGGGAAAATGAGCTGAAAGGTAACTTATTGCTTAGGAAAATAGATGTGTTCTACCACTTGCAAATAACTTTTACAAATATATATTGTTTCTGGTTACAAAATATGTACAGCTGGGATTTTCAACAGAGTCTAAAGGAGTTCCCTTAGGCTCCCAACTCCCATTGCATTTCAATGGGAGTTGGACACCGCTTCTTTGAAAATTCTAGCCAAAAATAACTAGACTACATTAAGCACAAAGATAGACATTACAGCAAAATATCCAAAATAATACTTTTTATGTATCTATCTCAGGTATTGATGAGGCACCTATGAGCTTCATATCCAATCTTAGAAACTTATGCATGAGGATGCTGAAAAGTCTTTCACAAAATGTCTATATTTTATGTGACCATATATAAAATAATCAAAGTATCATAAAGTACTTTCTAAAGTAGGCATAAGCACGGAAATATAGATAGGAGGGCTCTGTATCACAGCATATACTATATAGAGTTAGCTGGGAACAAACAGGAATCAAAGATCAGAATTACATTTTTAATAAAATTAGTGTACAGATAAAACAACCTTGGAGAGCCCCAGATTCTGAAGTGAGCTATAGCTGACTGGATAGGGGAAAGAAGAGAAGAGACTCTACATGGATTTCAAAAGCTATTACTTTTCTGTGAATTAAAAGTCTTTTAAAAATATTTGCATCCCTGTGTGGTTTAATCAGATACTGGAAAAATTAGACTTTGTGTGTCGTTGTTCCACTGACATTGTGTGCCTTCACCAATAACATTTTTGCACCATGTCATAACATGGTTAAGCTATTTAAAATACTGATGGATTGGGGAAAGGCCTAGTGGTCTGAGCACAGGATGGAGAAACAGGAAATTGTAATCATGGCTCTTTAATTCCTTCCCTCGGTGGCCTTGGGCAATTTACATAACTTCTCTGTGCTTTGGTTTTCCCATCTGCTAAATACCTACTTAGCTGACTGGTGTACTGCGAGGATTAATTAGTTATTTTTTTGTAAAACACTCTGAAGATTAAATGTGTCACAAAAACCCCCAATTTAAGTATTATCACTTCTAGATATTCAGACCAAATGCAGCCTATGGGTAACATTTTCAATTCCTAATGGACTTAGGAGCCTAAGTACCATTTTCAAAAAAGATTGCCTATTACTTTTGAAAATGGGACTTACGCTTCTAAATCACTTAGGCACTTTTGAAAAGGTCACACAAAGACTATTAAAAATAAAACATTGGGAGTCTCCTGTCTTCTCATTGACATGAGAGGGTAATGATCGACTAACTCTCTCGTGGTTGACTGCCTATCAGCCAGCTGGGGAAAAACTGTAATGGAGTGTGGTCTGAAGTTTGTTGGGTTCTTTCCTGGCAGCAGGATCAGTCCCCCCCAATGAGTATTCATAAGCCCTAACATTTTGTGCTCTTTCCTCAAACTTTACACTTTACTTTTTAGTACTTTGGGAACAGTTCAGAGATCACAGAGCTGCAGCTACCCTGCTGCGCTAGAGCACTTTCTTCTCATGGAAATGACTCTCCAGGACCAGCTCTGTAGTTCTTTCCCATCCTCATTCTCCTTCTTCCCTTTAGCTCTCTGTGTCCGCTTAGAAAATGATGAATTTTTGGGTGGGGGGAAAATCACATGAAGTTGACAGTTTGCTACAGTTTCCTTACAGTTGCATCCAATTTTCTCTGAGTCAGAGCAGTAGTAACACGACATTTCTCTTTGCTGCAAAATTGCTCTCAGCAAATTTGAGCCCCTATTCCTCCTCTCCTCCACCACAGACACACTTAGAACCAAAATAGAACATTAATACCTAAAGATGGCTGAGACTACAAGACAGCAATAAGTGTAAAGAGATGGTTTTTTTGGGGGGGGAGGGTATCACATTTGCCTCTCTCATCTCATATGACATTGGATTAGAGAGACTTCTCTAAGTTCTTCCGCTTAAATACATGAACACAAACACAATGCATTAGAGTTGTCTTTTCCTAACTTATTCAGATGAAGGGCGTGACCATTCAGCAGCTTCATCTCATAACTGACAAATATTAAGGGAATTCTTAACCCTCCCCACTACCTTGTGACCCTAAGAACCCCTCATTGCCAACTGGCAAAGGGTTCACTGTTCTGTCAGCAATTCCCATCAGTAGGGCCCTATCAAATTCACGGCCATGAAAAACGCATCACAGACCATGAAATCTGGTCTTCCCCTGTGAAATCTGGTCTTTTTTTGTACTTTTACCCTATACTATACAGATTTCAC
The DNA here is from genome assembly GCA_003942145.1 of Platysternon megacephalum. Taxonomy (NCBI): domain Eukaryota; kingdom Metazoa; phylum Chordata; order Testudines; family Platysternidae; genus Platysternon; species Platysternon megacephalum. Next base: position 16,354,396 of record QXTE01000003.1, read on the forward strand.
AGGGGGAGACCAGTGTTTCTCAAATTGAGCATCCTGACCCAAAAGGGAGTTGCAGGGGGGTTGCAAGGTTATTTTAGGTGGGTCATGGTATTGCCACTCTTACTTCTGCACTGCCTTCAGAGCTGGGCAGCCGGAGAGCAACAGCTGTTGGTCGAGCACCCAGCTCTGAAGGCAGTGTCGCCGTCAGCAGCAGTGCAGAAATAAGGGTAGCAGTACCACAACCCCCTCCCACACACACAATAACCTTGCAACCCCCCCCCCCCCCCACACACACACACACAACTCCTTTTTCAGTCAGGACCACTACAATTACAACACCATGACATTTCAGATTTAAATAGCTGAGATCATTAAATTTATTATTTTAAAAACCCTATATCCAAAGCAGAACAGGTTGGCAGAAGACTGTGAAGGTGGTCCAAGCATATTTGAAACTCTGATCCTAAGATTTATGTACTTCTGCAGAACAGAGTGGTGAAACCTAAAATCCTCCTGCTTGCATTATGCCTGACTCATCTGCAAAGCTGTCACTGCCTCAGCTTTTGAAGTATAGATTAGAGACTAAGAAAGAAAAAAAGTGTGGGGGATTTTTTGAGAGTAATTTGTTGCCATTGTTTGAAACAATAATGCTCATGTCGAAAAATAACTTTTGGAATAATTGATGTGCAGCTTCTCTGGTGTAAATCTGATATATATCAGAAAAGGTCTTCTCACATAGTTTCTAATCTATGGAGCCAGACTAACATAGCTCCGTGAACCAGCAACATTTCTTCAGTGGGCCGCTCAGTATTACATCATTCCATTTTCCATATTTCATCATTGATATTTCATCCCTTGTTTACAGTATGTGTGATTTGGCTTTAGAAACCTAAAACCAAGATGCCCTTTCCCATAAATTACTGAGGATAAAACAGTCTATCCAAATAGGCCTTATTAGCCAGGAAAATTCTCGTCCTAAACAGGAAAAAACAAACAGTTACTAACCTGTTTCATAACTATTGTTCTTTGAGATGTGTTGCACATGTGCATTCCACTCTTGGTGCCTGTACACCCAAGCACATGGCCGTGGGAAACATTTCCCCCTCAGCAGTTCCCAGCCAGGCAGCTCGAGTGCCTGCTGCTGTCATGCACAGAGCATGCTGGTATAAATAGCAGAGCCCTCGCGCTCCCTCCCCCCCCCCCAGTTCCTTCTTCACAGAACTCCAATGCAGATGGGCAGGACGATGGGTTGAGGAATGGACATGTGCACCACATCTTGAATAACAACAGTTACAGAACATGTTAGTAACCATTTTTTCTTTGCGTGATTGCACATGTGCATTACACTCTTGGTGACTCGTAAGTCATGAAACAGGAGGTGGGTTTGGCGTCTAATTTAACAAAGACTGGAGGACAACCCATCCAACTCTAGCATCGTCTCTCAAGTCCTTAGCGCATGGCATAATGTGAAGCAAACATGCACTGAGGACCAAGTTGCCGCTCTACAATTGTCTAGAATTCAAACTTGCACTAGAAATGCTGTGGAGGCCACTTGAGATCTTATTGAATGAGCTGTGATCTTAATTGGCAGGGTGAGAGTAGCGAGGTTGTAGCACATGCAGATGCATGAGGCTATCCAAGAAGAGATTCTTTGAGCAGCAACTGGTTGACCTTTCATTCTGTCTGCTATCGCCACGAACAGATGAGAGGATTAGTTCTATCAAAGAAGAATGCCAGCACTCTAACATCATGGGAGTACAAACGCTGTTTTTCCCTGTGTGAGTGTGGTTTCAGGAAGAACAAAGATAAGAAAATTGGCTTGTTGACATGGAACAGAGACCACCTTTGGAACAAACTTTAGATGAGGGGGTAGGTAAACCTTGTCCTTTAAGAAGATTGTATAGGGAGGCCCAGACATTAACACATGCAGCTCTCCTACTCTTCTGGCAGAAAGCGATGGCTACCGACAGTGCCACCTTAACGGATAGATGTAACAGCGAGCAAGTAGACAGAGGCTCAAGTAGCAGAGCCATAAGTCTTAATAACACTAAATTGAGGTCCCATGGGGAAACAGGATTATGCACCTGAGGATATAATTTGTCTAGGCCTTTCAGAAATCTTATGGACATGTGTCATAGGTTTCACCCCCACTCTGAACTTTAGGGTACAAATGTGGGGACCTGCATGGGAACTCATAAGCTTAATTACCAGCTTAGATCAGTACGCTGCCACCACCCAAATATTAGAGTTATTTGGGGAACTCTGTCTTCTCCCCCAAAACCCTTTCCCTCCCAAGTACTATAACCCTTCCCTGGGTAGTTTTGAGAGACTCCTCCACCAATTCCCTGGTGAACACCGATCCAAAAATCCTTGGATCTTAAACCAAGGAGAAATTAACCATCCCCCCTCCTTTTCCCCACCAATTCCTGGTGAGCCCAGATCCAACTCCTTTGGATCTTAAAACAAGGAAAAATCAATCAGGTCTCTAAAAAGAAGGCTTTTAATTAAAGAAAAGAAAGGTAAAAGAAAAACCTCTGGGAGATAGCATACAAGCTGATCTCACAGACAACAGATTTAAAACACAGAGGATGTTCCCCTGGGCAAAACTCTTAGTACATCAAAAAATAGCCAATTTGATAATACCTATAATGCCCAAGACAGGTTACAAAAGAAAATAAACATAAGCTAATTCCTTCACTAAATACTCACTACCCTGTTTGATTCCTGATTCCTTTTCCTCTCCAGCCAGAACTGAAACTGACCCAGACAAAGGGAACTTCCCTCCTTCCTTTTGAAATATCTTGTCCCCCCATTGGTTCCTTTGGTCAGGTGTCAGCTAGGCTAGGTGAACTTCTTAACCCTTTACAGGTAAAAGAGGCATTAACCCTTAACTATCTGTTTATGACACGCCCCCCAAATCTCAGACAGTGTTGGACCGCACTGGCTGTGATTTTTTTCCTAGAACTTTAGAATAAACAGATTAATAAAACACATGCACCTTTACATATACTACTAATTATGTAAAAACTACAAGACTTTTCACATTTCAAGGACGATTTAACCAGTTAATTCTGGGAAACTTTCACGGGATAGTGTATCAACCCTTGATCTGCTGTCGCTGCAGACGTCCAAGGGTCGTGGAGAGGTTCACCTCTTCCACACCACCGTCACTTTTCCCTTTGTAGTAGACACCTTCAGGCCACTCCGCGTCATCTGTTCCCTGGGTTGTAAACTGGAAAACTTTTAATTCTCTGGAATAAAAGGGCTTAAGAGAATTAACATGGTACACCTTAGGCTTCATATTTGAGGTAGGGGATGCTATGAGATAGTTAACAGCTCCTAGGCGTTCCTGGACCGTGAATGGCCCTTCCCATGACGCTTCCATTTTATGGGCCTGGAGCGCCTTTAAGACCATGACTTGGTCTCCTACTTTGAAGGACCGTTCTCTGGAATGTTTATCATACCAGGCCTTTTGCTCCTCCTGAGCATCCTTTAGGTTTTCTTTAGCAAGGGCTAAAGAGTGTCGGAGGGTGTTTTGTAGGTCGCTTACAAAGTCTAGAATGTTAGTTCCTGGAGAAGGCGTAAACCCCTCCCATTGCTGCTTCACCAACTGTAATGGCCCCTTAACCTCGCGGCCATACACAAGTTCAAAAGGTGAAAACCCTAAACTGGGATGTGGTACAGCCCTGTAGGCAAAAAGCAACTGCTGTAACACTAGGTCCCAATCATTGGAGTGTTCATTTACGAATTTACGTATCATGGCCCCCAAAGTTCCATTAAACCTCTCCACCAGGCCATTGGATTGATGGTGGTAAGGGGTGGCAACCAAGTGATTCACCCCATGAGATTCCCACAGGCTTTTCATGGTCCCTGCCAAGAAATTCGTTCCCGAATCGGTAAGGATGTCGGAGGGCCAACCTACCCTGGCAAAAATGTCTGCTAATGCCTGGCACACACTTTTAGCCCTGGTGTTGCTTAAGGGTACTGCTTCCGGCCATCGGGTGGCAAAATCCATGAAAGTTAGTATGTATTGTTTTCCTCTGGGTGTCTTTTTTGGGAAAGGACCCAGAATATCCACAGCTACTCGCTGAAAGGGAACCTCAATTATGGGGAGTGACTGGAGAGGGGCTTTGACCTGGTCTTGGGGTTTTCCCACTCTTTGGCACACCTCACAAGACCGAACATAATTAGCAACATCCTTGCCCATTCCCTCCCAGTGGAAGGACTTCCCCAACCGGTCTTTGGTTCTGTTCACCCCAGAATGGCCACTGGGATGATCATGGGCTAAGCTTAAGAGCTTTACCCGGTACTTAGTTGGAACTACCAACTGCCTTTGAGGATGCCAGTCTTCCTGGTGTCCACCAGAAAGAGTCTCCTTGTATAAAAGTCCTTGTTCTACAACAAACCGGGATCGGTTAGAAGAGCTGAGAGGCGGTGGGGTGCTCCGTGCCGCCACCCAAGCTTTCTGGAGGCTGTCATCTGCTTCCTGCTCGGCCTGGAACTGTTCCCTTGATGCTGGAGACATCAGTTCCTCCTTGGACTGTGGACTTGGGCTTGGTCCCTCTGGAAGCGATGTAGGTGATGAGGTTGTTTCCGCTGAGTGTGAACCGCTCTCCGCTGGTGCACTATGTGGTATTTCAGGCTCTGGCTGAGCCTCTTGGGTAGGATTATTTGCTGCTTCTGCCAGTTCAGGCTCGCTGGTGCCCTCTGGCGTTGTAGTTGTAGACGGGTTTGCAAGCGCTGTACTCAGTGTTGGCAAGGGTTCTGGTGCTGGTTGCTTTGCTAGTTCCGGTTCTGGGACTGGATCAACTACGGCTGTAGCACTCGTGGGCAGAAGATCCGGTTCCACCACCTCTGTCTGAGTCTCGGGTAACACAGACGGGGCCCTGGTGGAAGGGTCAGGAACAGAGATAGGTGTGAAAGCTTGCTTAGCCTGGCTGCGGGTGACCATTCCCACCCTCTTGGCTAGCTTCACATGGTTGGCCAAGTCTTCCCCCAGCAGCATGGGGATGGGATAATTGTCATAGACTGCAAAAGTCCACATTCCTGACCAGCCCTTGTACTGGACAGGCAACTTGGCTGTAGGCAAGGTTAAAGAGTTTGACATGAAGGGTTGGATTGTCACCGGCGCCTCTGGGTTGATGAATCTGGGGTCCACTAGGGATTGGTGGATAGTTGACACTTGTGCTCCAGTGTCCCTCCACGCGATAACCTCCTTTCCGCCCACTCTCAAGGTTTCCCTTCGCTCCAAGGGTATTTGAGAGGCATCTGGGCCTGGGGATCTTTGGTGTGATTGTGGTGTAATGAACTGTAATCGGTTGGGGTTCTTGGGGCAATGGGCCTTTATATGTCCCAGTTCATTACATTTAAAACATCGGCCTGCTAAGGTATCACCGGGGCGAGGTGGGTTGCTGGAGACTGGTGTGGTGTGACGATAAGGGGTTTGGGGTTTAACTTGGGATGTAGGTGGGGCCTTGGGCTGCCCCTGGTGGTAGGGTGTGGTTTGAGGTTTTCCCTCTGCTCCCTCCACCCGTTTTGTGTTGATTTTCCCCGCCTCACTGGCGGCCTGGGACTGTTCGTATTGATCAGTGTAAGAAGCAAGACTTTCGACTGAGTCCATTGTCTTATCCCATAACCACTGTTTAATATGATCCTTGGTCATATTCAGGAATTGTTCCTGAGTCATTAAATCAATCATTCCTTCAAAGGTAGTTACACCCCTGCCGTCGACCCATTTCTTTAACAGATCCTTTATCTGGTGTGCATAAGCTGTATTACTTAGTCCAAGCCCTCTCTGAAGGGTTCTAAATTTGACTCTGTAAGTGTCAGGTGTAACTTGAAATTGCTTTAAAACCAAATCCTTAAATTTACCATAGTCAGAAGCCTCCCCAATAGGCATCTTGTTGAATACATCCAGAGCTCTTCCAGTCAATTTGGCTACCAATGTGGTCATCTTTTGTTCTTCAGGAATGGTATGGAGAGTGCATAGTCTCTCAAAGGTGAGGAAATATTCAGCAATATCACTGGATTCATCATACTGTGGACATAGTCGCTCCCATTTATGGATTTTTGGGGAAGTGGAGCCAGCAGGTGGAGGATTTTGTCTCTTCAACTCCATAACAGCCAGTTCATGTTGCTGGGCCTCCCTCTGGGCCTCCATAGCTCTCTTGTGGGCAGCTTCCTCTGCCTCCACAGCTCTCTTGTGGGCAGCTTCCTCTGCCTCCACCCTTGCTGCCTCTGCCTCTATAGCTCTCTTGTGGGCAGCTGCCTCTGCCTCCACCCTTGCTGCCTCTGCCTTAATTTCTAATTGTCTTAGTTCTAGCCGTCTTTTATGTTCATTTTCTTTCTCTGTTGCTTCCAACCTAGCTAGCTCGAGCTTGTTGGCTGTGTCACTGCTAGTCATTTTCCTGCTTTCTTCTGCTGGGCCACACCCCCCTGCAGTTCACTGACTGGGATGTCTCAGCTCAGGGTTGCTTAGTTACCAGAGACTTCCACAGTATTCAGTGTTGCTTTTCTGGTCTCCCCTAGCTATCTTTGTTTGAGAGGTAGAAAAAAAAACAACCCAGCTTGTAAATTCCTTTGTTATTGGAACTTGACCACTCAGAGTAAGAAAGAAACAAGGAAAACTGGTTTTGTAACTTGTCTGGCAATATGCTAATTACTTTCCAGCTGTTCACAGCTGGGAACCTTTCTTCTAACAAAAAGCCCTTGTTAGAAAAACTTAACCTGTTTGCCTTCAGGTCAAAAGATAAGATCTGTATCTCTCCTTCACTGTTTCCCCAGCATCTCCAAGGAGAGAGAGAGAAGAAAAAAAAATCTGGCTTGGTTCTTTTACAATCTCCCACCGCTGCTCACCATGTCATAGGTTTCACCCCCACTCTGAACTTTAGGGTACAAATGTGGGGACCTGCATGGGAACTCATAAGCTTAATTACCAGCTTAGATCAGTACGCTGCCACCACCCAAATATTGGAGTTATTTGGGGAACTCTGTCTTCTCCCCCAAAACCCTTTCCCTCCCAAGTACTATAACCCTTCCCTGGGTAGTTTTGAGAGACTCCTCCACCAATTCCCTGGTGAACACCGATCCAAAAATCCTTGGATCTTAAACCAAGGAGAAATTAACCATCCCCCCTCCTTTTCCCCACCAATTCCTGGTGAGCCCAGATCCAACTCCTTTGGATCTTAAAACAAGGAAAAATCAATCAGGTCTCTAAAAAGAAGGCTTTTAATTAAAGAAAAGAAAGGTAAAAGAAAAACCTCTGGGAGATAGCATACAAGCTGATCTCACAGACAACAGATTTAAAACACAGAGGATGTTCCCCTGGGCAAAACTCTTAGTACATCAAAAAATAGCCAATTTGATAATACCTATAATGCCCAAGACAGGTTACAAAAGAAAATAAACATAAGCTAATTCCTTCACTAAATACTCACTACCCTGTTTGATTCCTGATTCCTTTTCCTCTCCAGCCAGAACTGAAACTGACCCAGACAAAGGGAACTTCCCTCCTTCCTTTTGAAACATCTTGTCCCCCCATTGGTTCCTTTGGTCAGGTGTCAGCTAGGCTAGGTGAACTTCTTAACCCTTTACAGGTAAAAGAGGCATTAACCCTTAACTATCTGTTTATGACAACATGTCATTAGAAAATGCAGATCAATCATCAACCTGAGGGTGCAACGCAGAAATTGCCAGTAAATGTACCCTGATAGAACTAACAGCCAAATCATGACCTTTCATGTATAGTAGATATTCTAGCATGTGCTGGATTGAGGAGCAGGATGGCAAAACCCCAGAATGATGTGACTAAATGGAAAAAAAGCTCTACTTAGAAAGGTAAGTAGCTCTCATGGATGGTTTTCTACTGTTTAGCAGGGCATTCTGTACCTCTTTTGAACAAGATTGTTCTCTACCAGCCAACCCTCAAGCATCCATGCAGTTAGATGAAGAGCTTGGCAGTTCAGGTGGAGCATCTGACCATGATCTCAGGAAATTAGATCTGAGAGTCCTGGGAAGGAAATCAGGTTTCAATTACAGAACCAGGAGTGTGGAGAACCAGTGGTGGCAGGGCCATGCTGGTGCTATAAGAATGACTCAGGCCTGGTCCAATCTGATCTTTAGCAGGACTTTGGGAATAAGCAGGAAAGCAGAGAGAAGCCTGCCTGACCAGGGAAACAAGAACATGTCTTTCAGGGAACCCAGGCTGTGGTAAAATGAGTCTTTGTCTGCTCCTCTCTGTCCTGTTTCTGCTCTTTAATTCAGCTCTTGTTTTCGCCATACGTATTGTCATGCTTATGCCCATTTATTTGCCGTTCAGCTCTGATACAAAGTTTCTATGAAACATAGCATCATATATTCTGTGTTTTTAGGGTTTGAATCCTGCATCCCTTGCATAATCAAAGCTCCCATTGTTCTTGAGATCTTAAAGAATAACTATTATCAGGAGCTAAAGTACGGCGGAAACAGGAGGGCTCACCACAAGTAAGGGGGTCCACTCCATGGCTTGGGGGAGCAGCATTCTCCCACAGCTCCATCTCCTTCTTGGCTGGCATAGTAAGCATTCTCTGCCTGTTTCAATCTATTTTAACCACTGTTTATTAGCGATAGTTGTCTGTTATATGCCAACTTTCCTTTGCTTGCACTAACATCCCTAGTCAAAATGCAAAACTAGAGAAAAGAACTGAGCACTTCACATTCACCTATGAGAGGAGAGGTATAACTTTGTCATGCTATTTAAGAAATGGGCTAGACCTTCATGTGATGTAAATCAGCTCAGCTCCATGGCAGTCAGTGGGGCTATGGCAATTTAACCCCCCCCTCCCCTTATACATCTTTCTCTTTTGTAAATTCACAATATATTTTATACTAATTGCCATTGTAGTAGCACAAATAATAATGAATGAGACAAAACTTTCATACAGATGAGAAACAACAGTAAAAGAAAAGAAACTAATATAAAGGAAAAAATAAAGACGAGTAAAACTTCAAAATAACAAAAGAAGAACTTAGTGGCATGTGTCACTTTCTTTGGTTCGGTTCCCCCCACCACTTTCCCACATCCAGTTTGTTAGAAATGTTGGTACCAGAATCAGGGGCATAGAGTACAGTATGCAGAGATAAGCTCTTACTCTCCAGCCAACCTAAGTTTGCATTCTGTTTTTTCCCCCTGTAACTTCAGCCTCCCTTATTATTAGAATGAATGGATAGTTCCCTTGAGCTGGACATATAGTCATTAGCCTCTTAATAATTTCTTAGGGATAAAACAGGTTATGTCTCTGCTTTGTGGCTGATCAAGACCAAGATGCCAATCTTCCAAAGAAAAAAAGTGCCGTCAAAGGATTTTCTTGCTGGCTTGGCAGTCTAGTGAAATTGCACTCCAAGTTCAGGCCCTGGGCTCCTGATCTCCTTGAGCAATGGATTCAGTCCCTGGGTAGGAAGAGAGCCTCGGACTGTCCTCAAGAACTCCCCGCTTGTTATTGAAGAGCTCCAGCAAGAGCCATCTGCAACAATCGGCAGCTGGAAGGAATGAAACTGTAAAAGAGAGGCATTGGTTGGCCAGGGAGTAAATGAAGGGAAAAGGGAAAGATCCCAGAAGATCAAATATAAACCACAGATTGAGTTTTCAATATCTTTTTTAAAAAATGCATGAACTCTCTCATGCAAAATGAAGATCTCATTTTGATGCAGAACACTCAAACTCTATGCAGTCCTCATTCTAAGAAATGGAAAATGAAATAATCATAGAACAATGAATGGCAAATTGCAAATTAACCTATTTCTTGTATAAAAGATACTTAATCATTTTATATGGGACAGTCAACAAGTATATATCTACTTCACAGAACTAATTAGCAAAATTAGCACAAGACTTATTAATAAAGTCCAACCAGAATGAGACTTCTGAAATCCTTAGGACAACCAATTTTACAGGACAAAGGACATTCCTTTTCTGGTACTGGATTGTCATTTTCTGCCAGTTTCATAATCATCTTTAATTAAGGAAGTTGTCAGCAAAATGAGGCACATGTGGCACTTCTTCTGCTTCATGCCACTGACATTTGCGTCAGGTGTCATCAAGGACATATGAACAGCATGGCTTCAGAATCTAGCCCAGTTCAGTGCATAAAATGTTCATTTTTTATGTCATGTGAACTGCAAGAACAGTGAACAACAATGAGATATGATTAGAAGGATCACAGGGGCATAATAAACTCTCATTTTTAAAGTACCTTTCAAATATACTCTCCCTGGTGGGATTCCCTTCTTTCAGAACCCTGCAGCTCCAACTCTTTATAAAGCAAAATGCAGCTAGGCCACCATTTGGGTTATTTAGAGTAGTAAGAATGATCTTGTACTTCACACAGCTCAGAAGCCATTGAAATTTGTCCTTAAATTTATACATCAGGTCAAAACACATTTTTATATTAGTTTGATTAAGGACCTGCCTAAGGTTTCAATTTTTCACATTTCAGATCATCGGCAATTTATTAATCTATTGCTCAAATATTTTTGCTTGAGAGGGGCCCAAACCAAAACCCTGGATCTGAACATCCCAAACTTTGGGGAAGTTCAGCTCTGAATCTATCCTTTGTGGCTCAGATCCATCTCTATTTTTATAGGTTCCAGTATTGTACCTTTGGCTTTAACCTTTAGTATGGCATATAAGAAAAATTAAAAGCAATTTGACCCTATTATCTTTAAAGCTGTACTACACAGTAACATCACCACTATTCTTTGTCCTGTACCAATATAAACCTAATGTGGTATGTGTATGTGTAATACTTTATACAGATATGTACACATTTACACGACAAATGAGTGAGTTGCTTCTTACCCAATATGGCAATAAATGAAAGCTATATCTGGTAATATCAGTGACAGGTACTACAGCAATTTCGTCTGGGTGAAAAGGAGAATTGATAAAACAAAGTCATGAGAAGAAACAAGCATTTTAATTGTGCGAGTTTTCCTTCTGTCCCAATAGATGATTTTCTTCCCTAAGCCACACTGAATAAAGTGGGTGCTTATATAAGACCTACCTTGGCTGTATTGCACATGGAGCAGCAGTGACACATATAGTTGCCCAGAATGTATCAAACACTTGGAGATTTCTTTTTATAACAGCCAGCATGTAGATTTGGGGGAATCCTCTGCTGATGTGTAGAGAGGATGCAAAACAGATACTTGGACCTAATCTGGTGCTCATTAAATTTAGTGGAAAGTCTCCCATTGTCTTCAGTAGGTGATGGATCAGCCCCAATATCAACAGTTTCAGCCTACAGGCTGCTATGGGAGTGCCTTGTGGTGTGTACCAATTTTTGTGTACTTTACTTTTTTTCGCTTCTCTAGCACCTTCCTAGTTATTGTGCAACTTACCAACTTCCCCCCGACCCCAAAGAAACAGTCTTGTTTCATTTTTTGCTTTTATTTCTGATTTAAGGACATTGGCGTGTACTCATCCCCCTTAGTTATTAATACTTTTTATTTAGATTTATAAAACCGCATACACAAAAAAGCACCCAGCCCACGTGCTAGGTGCTTGACAATTATTTAAAAATACAGTGAAACACGACAAAACCAACAGCAGCCTCCTCCACATTTGTCAATAACTAGTCAGATCTTATAGCAAAGAAATATGACCCTACTTCCCTAAACCATGCCCCTCAGGAACATCCCCACCCCAAGGACCCCACTAAAGAGACCAGCTTTGGTCAACACATTCAGGCTATTTTGTACCAGCGGCTGGGAGTGAGTTCCAAAGTCTGCTTACAGAAAATTTACAAGCAAGACAAGGGCTACATTAATTGGATAATTTATTCACTATGAATAAGTTTACCTGGCACTATTGTTCTTATTAGTTTGTCTAAATATATAAGCAACGTTTTCTCTGTTTGCAGATTAAGCCTCTTACTTCTTGATCTGTCCTCGTTGAGTGATTAAAATAATTAGCCACTGTCCCCCTTTTAATACCCCCTTTTTATATATTTGTACTCATTAATGTCTCCCCTCAGTTTTCTATTCTCTAAACTGAATAAGACCAGTTCTTTAAGCTTTCTTCACAGGTTTTATTTTCCAAGACACTTACAGTATTTATTGCTCAATTTAAATGCATAAGAGGGTTTTATATTTAATAAGCAAATAAATAAGTAGTATGCACAGCTAGAAAAACACTGGCAATGCTTCACACTACATCCACAGAGAAAACCAGCATTCCCCTGTACTACATTATTTATAATACAGCCTAGTATCCAGACACCCAGTCAGGATTGCGGCTCCATTTTGCTAGACACTGTATAAACCAATGGTGGGCAACCTGCAGCCCGCCTGGAATCCCCTTCAGAGTCCCATTGCCCCTCCACCTGGAACACCCCCACCCCCCAACAAGCCTCTGTGCATCCAGATCCCCCCACACCTAGACCCCCCACTGAGCTGCCTGCACCCAGATTGTCCCACACAGAATCCTCTCACCCCACACCTGGATCCCCCCACACTGAGGGCTGGTCCACACTAGGGGCAGGGATCGAAATAAGATACGCGACTTCAGCTACACGAATAGCGTAGCTGAAGTCGAAGTATCTTATTTCGAATTTCCCGCTCTTACCTCGCGTCCTAGCAGCGCGGGATCGACGGCCGCGGCTCCCCCTTCGACTCCGCGAACTCCGCTCGCCCTGCTGGAGTTACGGAGTTCGAAGTAGCGCGTTCGGGGATCGATGTATCGCGTCCAGACGAGACGCGATACATCGATCCCCGCTAGATCGATGTCTACCCGCCGATCCGGGCGGGTAGTCTGGACGGGGCCTGAGCCAGGGCCGGCTCCAGGGTTTTTGCCGCCCCAAGCAGGGGGAAAAAAAAAAAAGTCACGATCTGCGGCACTTTGGCGGCAGCCTTACCGCCGCTGCTTCATTCTTTGGCGGCAATTCGGCGGCAGGTCCTTCGCTCCAAGATGGAAGGGAATGAGGGACCCGCTGTTGAATTGCCGCCGAAGAGCCGGACGTGCTGCCCCCCTCCGTTGGCCGCCCCAAGCACCTGCTTGCTGAGCTGGTGCCTGGAGACGGCCCGAGCCCCTCCACACTTGGATCCTTCCTGGTTGAGCCTGCCTGCCCCACATCTGGGGTGCCTGGCGCAGAGGGGCAGGGACCCAGGGTGTTTCTGGGGCAGGCCTAGGACTTGTGCTGTGTCAGGGTTGGGTACAGCCTCACCACTGAGTCTGTGTCCCCGGGATGGGAGGTGGAGAGGCTGCAGGATGATCTCCCACCTTCATGCAACCAGGGGCCTGGGCTCACCACTGCCATGCTGGAGCCTCTGCATTTATTTTTTGACAGATAAAACTTGCAGAATTTTGCAGAATTTTAAAATATTGTGTGGAGAATTTTTAATTTTTTGGCACAGAATGTCCTCAGGAGTTCTATTTCCACTGCATGAGCAGACTGAAGTCAGTGCAGCTGCATTCAGGCAAAGCAGTCTGCTTTCCCCATTGTAAATTGCACAATTAGTGCTCAGGGCTCTGATGCTGCATACAAACATGAGTAACTTTATGTACATGAATAGTCCCTGTGATGGTGTGTCCACTCCACACAAGCCCTGAGTGGGATAGTGTGGGCCAGTAGTGGTCAATTAATCTTTGACGCTGTGTCTGTAGGGGAGCCAGGGATTGATGGTGCCTAATGGCAGATGAAACCCAGCTGAGGGAGGAGCTAGGCTGGGAATATAAAGCCAGGAAGCAAGAGCAGGAAAATGCTGCAGGGGGGAGGTCTACAGTAATTCCCTAAGGGGAAAGAGTTGGCTAGGGACAAGGCAGAGATCCAGATGGAGAGTAAGCCCTGGGGACCTGACCTGGGTTAGGGAATTTAACAAGAGGCTGAGAGGGGTGAAGTAGCCACAGGGAGTGGAGGAAGCTCCAGTGGTAAACCTGGAGATAGGTGAGAAGATAGAGAGGTAGGGTAGGAAGAAGCCCAGGGAAATAGGAACAGGATCCAAGACTGAGCAGATGTTTTGCTTAATTAAAAAGTCAAATAAAATAAAGTGTTTGTATTGTAAATAAGACAGCAATAAATATGACAGTGTCATTTTGCTAAAATTGCCTTAAGAAAATTTCAGATTTCAGCAGAAAGGCTCAGTTTCTTTTCTTAAAGATGTTAAATATCCATTTTAATACATCTAGATGGTTTCTGGAAGCTATTTTGGTTGTACTACAAAAGGTGTGGCTGGCTTATATCACAGGATAATTACCTTTTGCTGATGATTTTCTGAAGACATGTATGGAATCTGAATGTAGCCTAGCCATGAGTGATCCAGCAATCAGGCACTCCATCAGGAATTGAAACCCAATTCAGTAAAGCACTTAAGCACATGCTTATGTCCCACTGAGGCTACAGAATTCAGATAATATCCTTTATTTAAAAACAAACAAAACAAAAAGAGACCACCACCGCTGTGGTTATTTTGATGAACATGCTACAAAAGTTTGCACAACTACTGTGACCACCAGCCCGTTAACCAACTTGTTTCCCCAAGGCCCAATTTAATGTAACAACATTGTATAGCTTGTAATAATTTATACCAGCTGAAAAGCCAAGAGATTCAATTTTTAAACTGAGTTAATTCACAGGCACTGTGTTTCTTATCATAAATGTTTAATCATTCTCAGCTATTTTAAAATAACTTTCACAGTTTTATTAAAATCTTATTGAAGCTTGTTGAAAGCTGACATGTCAAGGGGCATTCTACCTCTAATGATCGGATGTCTCCTCCATTCCTCCTATCGTTTTCTCATTCTGGGCCCAGTCCTGCAATGAGCTCCACAGGGGTAGACCCCCAATGTAAGCACAGAACCCCATTGATTTCAATGGGACACTATCAAATATTTGGGGTTGCAGCTGGGGGATTCTGAAAAAAGTCCTAAGAGTGTTCGGGTCCTTTTAAGGCCTCTAAGGAATGGGAGGTCATTTTCCCAGCACTGTGGAGCAGGGGCCAGCAGGAGCCTTCAAGGACAGGCCCATGTGCAAGTCATTGCAGAATTGCTATATTGGAGAAATTTTCCACAAAAATTTGTCGCCCCCCCCCCCAAAGATGTTGAAATTCATAATTTTAGACCAGCTCCATATGTTTTATAGTTAATTACTATTATACTTTATGTTGTCCTGTTGTGCCCTTCTGTTATCCTTGACCAGTGTTTCAGATCAAAGTGTGCCACAAACAAAATGTAATACAATGCAATGAAAAATATTTTTACAAGTGGTAGAGTTCTTGTGCAGATAAAAATTCTGACCAGACTATTGAGATGCTTCTGAAAAATAAGGCACATAGGAGTTTGTTTTGGAACTCCTAATGGGCTCACTACTGCAAAACGCTGAGAAATCTGGCCCTGATCCAACAAAACACGTGCTTAACTTTAAGCACATAAGCAGTTCCACGATCATGCCCCATTTGAGGGAGTTAGCTATTTTGGGACAGATTTTCAAAGGTAATCCGGTGCCTAAAGTTGCAGATAAGTGCCTAACGGGACTTTCAAAGCTTTTAGTGAGTTAGGTGCCATTTCAAGGGGCCACTATGAGAGTGTAGTGGGCAGGAAGTTTCTGTTTCAGTAGAAAGTGTAGCAATCAATCCTACAGCTTGTGTAAGTATTGTCAGGGCTGCTCATGAAAAGCCCAGTCCCGCAAGGTGTTGAGTACTGTACTTACTACAAGGTAGGGCCTGGTGAGCTAGGCCAAGCAAACAGTCTGCATTTCAACAGGGCTAAATGTAAAGTCATGCATCTAGGAACCAAGAACAAAGGCCATACTTACAGGATGTGGGGAACTCTATCCTGGGAAGCAGCAATTCTGAAAAAAGATTTGGGGGTCATGGTGGATAATCAGCTCAACATGAGCTCCCAGTGCCACGCAGCGGCCAAAAGGGCTAACACAATCCTTGGATGTATAAATAGGGGAATATTGAGTAATAGTAGGAAGGTTATATTACCACTGTATTTGGCACAGGTGTGACTGCTGCTAGAATACTGTGCCCAGTTCTGGTGCCCACAATTCAAGAAGGATGTTGCTAAATTGGAGAGGGTTCAGAGGAGAGCCACGAGAGTGATTTAAGGATTAGAGAACATGCCTTACAGTGATAAATAGATTGAATTTAACTTAAAGAGAAGGTTAAGGTGTGATTTGATCACAGTCTAAGTACCTACCTGGGGTACAGAAATTTGATAATACAGCACTACAATCTAGTAGACAAAGTTAGAACAAAATCCAGTGGCTGGAAGTTGACTCTAAGCAAATTTAGATCAGAAATAAGGTGTAAATTTTTAACAGTGAGTAATTAACCACTGGAAAAATTACCAAGTGTTGTAATGGAATCTATCACTGGACATTTTTAAAGCAAGAGTGTGCTTTTCTGAAAGATATGCTCTAGTTCAAATGGGAACTAATTCAAATAAGTCCTGTGTTATGCAGGATGTCAGGCTAGATGATCATCATGATCCCTTTGACTTTATAGTCTATGAAACTACCATGGACTTAAATAGGAGTTGAGGACATTTAGCATCTTCCAGGGGTACTCACATCCTCACATGATCTGGTCCCTAATTGGTAGGTGTGCAATTGGATCACAAGTTAAGGGATGAGAAGTACTAAGTTGTTCCAATTATGCCAATCACAATTTTCTGAATCTCATGCATTGTGTAAATCTTGAATGCAAGCCTAGTACAAAAGATGGAAATACTGCAAAAACCATATACAGTAAGTATATTAAATGGGGGGGGTGGGGGAGTCCCCAAACCCTGATATTAAATAAAGTTATGGCTATAAGTATCCAAGTATAAAAAATTGCCTGAAGTTTATGGTTGAAGGAACATTGCTTTTTCATGCTCAAATAACTCAAAATCATCTGAACAGGTTCTTTTCAAAATTTCCATTAGAAATAGACCAAGAACAAGCATGAGAAATGTCAGATGAAAAAGTAATTGAGGGGGAAGTCATAAATCACTGGAAGTAAGGTCTTAGAATGAAAGCATCATCTGACCCAGAACTACAGCACTGCCGGCACAATGCTATAATGAAATAACCCTAACCCAGCCCAAATATAGCAACTTGTTGATCACACTACTGCTGAAGCCATTCTTTATGTAAACTCCTGCAGACATATGTTTTGCTTTCCAAGCACATCCACAACTACTCGACAGAAATAAGTGCTTGTTCTGTATTCCTACAATTAGCCAGTCAGACAGATTATATGTATCCCTTCTGTTCTGCCAGCTAGACACACTGGCATTATAAATGTACCCACAAATGGGACAACGGAGACTTTCCTTACTACCTGCAATTCCAATAAGATTTCATGAGTCCTCCCAAAATGTCGATAGGTTCATGAAAGTTAGAGATGGAAAAGAAATGTTAGATCACAGAGTCCATGCCTCTGAAAGTGCAGGACATAGTATCAATAGACTATAGCTGACCACAACTGTGTGGTGTGGGAATTTACCCCTCTTGCTTGGTGAATAGGCTGCCAAGTCTCTAACTATGTCTATCACCATTTATTGGTGCCCTCTGGATGCATTAGAGCATTTCTAGAAGTGCTAATTCAGGAGGAGAGATGCGGATTTTTGGATCACTGAACTGGAATTTTTACAAGCATCGACCCCAACAGGCAAAACCACTGGGAGCTATGTGGAAAGGAAAACTCTTAAAATAATTGGTGATACTGGGGTCCCCATGAACAGAACTGAGTAGTGGGTGTACCACTCACACTTGTAATTATAACATTGAGTAGCCGCCATAAGGTCTTATTCCTTCTGTCACCCGAGGAGGAAGAGACAGCTTCCTTTGGATTGTTGTGCCTGGGAGAAAATGCTCCCCATTCTACCCCAGCCCTATTCTTCATTAGAATGCAAGTCTAGCCTACTCAGAGTGAGACCAAGAGAGTCACAAGTAGTGTCCTCACCAGAGTTAAATCTTAAGCCAACAGCCACTGCAATGCTCCTTCTGGGGGAGACAAAAGGAAGAGAGGAGTATACGGCACAGCTTAATACATTCAGGCGGGCAGTATTGGCTCAGAGAAATTACTACTATGCTAGCAGGTCTAGGAGCAAGTTTCCCTAGGATATATTTGATAACAAGGACGTTTCTGAGAATCTCTGGCAGCAAATTCAATTAATAAAACACTATGATGTTCCATTTGCTGCCCTTCCTACCTTGAATAAAGAAACAAACAAGAAGCAGCTCTGTGCTAGTCTATTGTGACAGGTCAGAATATTTGCTTTACTATTACAAGACATCTTTGGATCTGAAAAAATTATTCTGTTTTTCTGTTGAATATTTTAAAGGAATCAAAAGTTGGAATTTTTTAAACACACAGAGTCACCCTGAATATAGAGCTTACAAGATATTTGCCCATACTTTTGATAGTTTAGTGAGAGTTGGATGAGACGGTGCCCATAGCTCAGAAGCTGGCAAAATGCCTAATTCCCATCCAGCCTCCCCAACAAGACCCCAAATCTTTGTCTTTGAAATCCTTCCTTAAAGCCCACATCTTCAAGCAATCCCTCCACCTGCCTTATCAGGGCAAACAATCCTGTTCTCCCCACCATCCTAATTCAGAAATGTTCCCGTGTTTGTTTAGTCATAAATAGGGCTTGATCCTACAAACCTTACTCGTGTGAGTAGTGCCATGAGATTTTACACTTGAAATATAGGATTAGCTGCATGAGGGAAGGATGGCAAGATCAAGTCCCTAGAATGTAAATTCTTCAAGCTCTTGAAGTCAATGGCACTAGTTCTATGAATAATTGCTCACCAATAGGAGTTTGACCCTATGTGTATTAGGCACTTCACAGGCAAAGCCAAGCAAGCAAGGTCCCTAAGCCAAAGAGTTTATAAGCTAAGGGCTAGGTTGTGATTAGCCCTGATGTGGCTGTGCAGGGGAGCAAGGCTTCCTCCCATTCCCCTGCATGGTAGGGTCTGGGCAGGAGGAGAGCAGGGGCTGCCCAACCATATATTCTGCCCTGTGAACAAGTGGATAGGGGAGGTTACAGTAGGTGAAACCACAGCTCCAGTTTGCAATGCACCAGCCAGTAAAACTCAGCTGACATGAGGAGGAAGTGAGCTGCACCCCACAGAACAATAGGGGAGGAACTGTGCCTCTTAGAGGCCCAATCTCAAAGCCTCCCGGAGCCATACCAGCCTCCCTGCAACCTACACATTCAACTTCCACTGACAGCACCAAGGAAAAATGTAACTGCTAGCTCAGCAGGTGCAGAATGACACTTTAGTGCCCTTTGGGACACTGGTGTTTTTTTCCCCACCGAGGTCCAATCTTGTGAATAAACATTTCAATGGTCATAGCTTCACAGATATTATGCGGGACACAGTGGGCAGCTGAGGGGGAAGTCACCGCAGGGATGGAGGGTGGAGGAGCTGTCTGCTGAGTTTGAACAGCCAGACACAAGGGCTATTAAAAGAGCTCAACTGTCATATTCATAAATGTGCACCAAACACCATACAATTCCTAACAGGCCCCAGAACAGCAGGGCCACGTAGAGCACCGTACACCACAATGCATTACTGTGGCTCACTGGTAAAGTGCTCTTTCCAAGCCTCCCTGAGCCGTATAGCTCCACATTGACCGTAGCAACGTGGCCATCAAAGTGGCTGGTGTATGGCTTCATGAGCCGGGGAGCAAGGGGTAGGATGGGTCCCCCAGGATCACTATTGACATTTCAACACTGCCAATGGTAATCAGCCAGTCAGGAAAGAAGGTCTCTGCTTGTAGCTTTCTGAACAGTCCTATGTTTTTAAAGATGTGAGGATCATGCACCTTCCCTGTCCAGTCAACACTGATGTCAGTGAAGTGTTCCCAGTGATCCACCAGCACTTGCATAGCCATAGGAAAGTAGCCCAGTGGCAAAATTGAGATGTATGTGCCATCTCTTGTTCCTCCGCAGTTCAAGAACCCCATTGCTGCAAATCCATCCACTATGTTCTGCACACTGCTAAGAATCACAGTCCTGCATAGCAGGAGATGATTGATGGCCTTGCACACTTACATGATAACTGCCCCCATAGTGGATTTTCCAACTCCAAAGTGATTTCCCGCTGACCAGTAGCAATCCAGTGTTGCAAATTTCCACAGTAAGATCGCCACTCACTTCTCCACTGTCAGTCTCATTTTGGTGTCCCTGCGCTGGAGGACTAGAGTGATCTTGATACACAGATCTAGGAACATGGCCTTGTGCATCTGAAAGTTCTGCAGCCACCCCAAGCCCGCATTACAATGCGATCCCACCAGTCAGTGCTTGTTTCTCAGGCCCAGAAGCAGCACTCCACCATCTGCAGCTGCTCCGTGAACACCACCAACAACCTTGAATTAGTTCTCATTATGTCCCACAGCAGTCTGTCCTCCATGAGATCATCATGTTCCCCACTGGTCCGGTTCTTCTTGTGACTCTGCAAATACCAGTGGGTTGCCCTGTGCTTGCAATGCTTATGACTACAGTGCAGAGCTGTGCAGGCTCCATGCTTCTGTCAGAGATGGTGGACAGTGAGGACAGCCACACAAATTCATAGGATTTTTTTAAAAGGCACAAAAATTATGGGATATAGAAGACATTATGGGATGGAGATAGTTGCACACTGGGAAGTTGACCACTTCCTCCCAGTGATCCCTGCACAACTTCTTTCTGCCCCACCATGCATTGCCAAAACTCCCCAAAAGATAACGTACTGGATGGTGGGGGTTGCGCACTGGGATACCTACCCATGGTGCACTGCACATTGACAAGCAGTCCTCGTGATTACGCTCGGCACCAACACAAGGAGCCAAGTATGCATGCGCACAAGCCATATACTAACTATGGCAGCTTTATGCTGCCGTAACTTACATCAGCCAAAATTTGTAGAGTAGGTATGCAAGACAGTCACAAAAGAACAAACTACAATAGAAGCATTTGTATTCAGAGAACGTTGCTTACTTCAAAGGGTCAGCACCACAGTCCTTCCTCAAATATCAGGTCAAATCTCAATGCCAAACCTCCTAGCCAGTTGTAAAGGCAGATTAATGCTTCCAGTCTGAAGAAAATAATAAAATAAACCAAGCATAGCAACTATAACAGTCAAAGGAATCACAGCTGAAGCAAGGATGCATGCAGTATTACTTCCCCCTGCAGGCATGGCTATAAAAGAAATGCCCAATACTGGAAGCAAAGGTGATAACGGAGACAACTAAGGAAAGTATCTTCAAAAGCCTGAAGATTATTTTGCTCTGCAACTACTAGACAAATGACAAGATAAAAATAAAATATAGTTGATCCATCTGTCGTGCACCTAAAACAAAAACCTAAACCTGGAATTGCTGTATGCATTGGAAAAAAATAAAGAAGATACTGGGCTAAATTCCACTCATTTACACCCATCTGAAGTCCCCATTTTGCACCAGCATATCAGTGTAGAATTTGGCTCAAATATTGAAAAGCAGAGTTGGGACCTGTTTAAGGAAAACAAACTGAAATAAGCCATGTACTCTAAATATACATGGCTTGATTTGTGTATAGGAAAAAACAGAAGAAATTGAGAAAAAATATAAAATCTCCATAAGAAGGAGAGTACAGTGATTAACAGTTTGTGCCTGAGCTGAAACACCAATAGCTGCTTCTGCAGCAAGGAGGGGGAGTTCTCTACATTTAAAGGCACAATACTCAGAAAAACAGAGTCTAAATCCCACTCTGAACTTCCTGAAGTTGAACAGTGTCTTCCAGTCCTAGTCCCATCTTTACTAGGAAGGAAGAGCAGGTTTGCCATTATAAAGCTGAAGTCAAAACAACAAGCTAGAGAAACTGTTTAAAGACAGTTACCCAAATCAAAACAGCACTTCCAAAGCTGTATAACAAACAATATGCAAAAGAAAAAAATTGCACAGTACAGAAGAGAGCAAACGAGAAGATTAGTACTGTTCTTGGAGAAGCCTTTCAGCCAGCAATGTGAAGTATCAGCTAAAGATAAATCTGTGACAAAGTTCATTTTGCATGGGGGTGTGCAACAAAAGATAGAAAGCCAGATCCCTGACACTGCTGTAGCTGTTTTAATTGTATAAAGTGGCAAAAAAATATTAGCGTGTGATGTGAAAATTCCTCACCTGATAGGTAAATTCTGGGTGGCGTAGAATTGCTGTAGGAGCTCCTAAAACACCCTCTCCTGGTAATGTAGAGCTGTAGACATGACTAGATTAAAGAGGATGTGGCCAGCATGTCCCTACAATGTGCCACTGGCTCCCAAAATGGACTCTTGTGCACCCAGGTATAAATTAGCAGTCATAACAGTGGTTTAATTTATGCTGGGGACTGGCCCAGTTACCTGCCAGCCCGATTCGCCATTGCCTTGCTTTACTTACACTTGTGCAAAAAGTGCAATGCAGGTGTAGCAATTTTCACACATGTAAAAAGCTACACAAGGTGCAAGGCAGTGGAGAATCAGGCCCACTGTCTTTTGGAGAATGCACTGCTTTGGCTGGTAGACTCAGATTAAAATAAGATACTGTACCTGTGCAAAGACAGTAGCTGGTACAATGTATTTTTATCTGTGTATAATTTAAGATAATATTGCCCAAGAAGGCACAGCAGGAGAGAAATCCACTACGGTATAAGAAATGCATTGGAAGCTAGAAACTGAAAACATTAGCAAGAAGAATGAGGAGAAAACGTTAAAGGAGAGTGCAGGTGAGCAGGAAAATATTATAGGCGGCCAAGTAGACTTCCAAAAGGCTGCAAAATGTAAGTGTCATCATCTGCATAAGAATGAACTAGAACAAGATCCTGAGACTGTAGGCATGTGGAAGCTCTGTTAGGATCATTCAACTGGAAGCATACACTGTTTGACCTTTGAGACAGTTACATTAAATGATGTATTCGATTGCAGTTAAACTTTTGTTTAAAAAAAAAGTTTTGTTGGCCAGAATCAACAGTTTCATGTTCAAAGGGCGGGGGGTGGGAGGGAGAGTATGTGTGAAATGTGCTTCAGTAGTATGGTAAATTATATGAAAAGTGGGGAAAGCCAATGCATTAGTGGGTGTTTCCATCTCACAGATGAAGAAAGCTGGAAGCACAGTTACAACAAACCCAGATCAAAGGAACAAAGACAAGTTTGTAAACTTGGGGTGGGGGGAGAAACATAACTGAAGGAAACAAAATTCTAGTAGTCCTGATCACTAGCAATCACACAAGAAAGAACTTGGAGGTGAACTGTATTTTCCACAATGAAATTATAGGAGTTGTAGGTATACACCCAGCAAATATCAGAGAGTATTTTTGAATTGGAGGATCAAAATCAGCTAAGCATCTGTCAACAAAAATTAGGAAAGAAAATGCATCAGAGGCTGATGAAGAGGGTTTAGAGTTAAAACTTGAGCTTCAGTCTGCACGAATTTATATTGCTAGACAAAAAGAACAGGAGTACTTGTGGCACCTTAGAGACTAACAAATTTATTTGAGCATAAGCTTTCGTGGGCTACAGTCCACTTCTTCGGATGCATAGAATGGAACATACAGTAAGAAGATATTTAGACAGGAAGATTGAATTATGAATATTTGCTTTAATTGTCCCATGGTTTTGTGATATTCCTGACTAGATTGTTTTGCGCTGATTCTTCTTCCCGCAGTAATCTGAAAATGGATCTTTAAAGTTCTCAAAGACTACAGAATAGGCTGCAGATATTTGGGGATTGTGGAATGTGAAGTTACACAGTATTTTTAACTCTTGGGCTATTTTGTGTTTTTTTCTTAAAGCCCTAGCTCCTGAATTTATTTGATTATGTGAGAAAGTCAGCTTTCACACTTGAGAGTTAGCAACTTACTCTCTCTAATGGTTATGGAGAAAAGCTTTGGGGGAGGGAGGATGGAATCCACATGCAAACTAAAGGCTCAGAATTCAGAAGATAAGTTTTTAGTTCACTTTATTTCTTTTTAATCTCAATTTCTAAGCCTCTCTCATGATACTGAATGGGTGGAGTTGGCAATACTGCAATAACAAAATTATAGTTGTGAATATTTGTGGAGATTTACACAAATTTTTGTGGACACTGGTCTGTTTTGGTGCCTAACTGTATTTTTATTCAAATATTTAAAACAGAAGTATTTTTAAAAACAGAAACATTCCCTACAGCAGTTGCAAACCAAACACTGAATCATTGTAATAGTGTATGAAAATGAATTTGAGTGGAATAAGTGAAATTGACCAATATTGTCATTGGCCAAGTTCAGAGAAATAAAAAGTCAGTTGTAATTTTATTCATAAATATTATTTTTGACAGAGCTAAGACAAATGTTTTAACCTTACAATTTTCTTAAAAATCAGCTTTCTCAAACTTCAGGATAAGTGTGTTTCAAGTTTTGGTGGATAGTTCAGGTCATCTCCTATTTTATCTATGCCAGTTACTCTTCCTAGGAGTTTATTAGTTATACATTTGTTTTGGTCTCCTGTTTGTATAGACCACTATTCTTCATTTTTTGTGTTTTCCATTATATGCTATTGGAAACAGTTGGCCTTTACAAATCTATTATTCTTTGTAAATATTCACCATAATTTCCAGAAACCAGCTATCCAGGTCAATTTACCTTTTTGAATAGATGAACAATAAAGTATAAAAAATAACTTCCCCACACTTACTTGCTATTGAACTATTGATTAGGTCTCAGCTGGAACAGATGAATAAAACATCAAGGAATAAGATAACAGTAAAATACAATATTGAACCATCAGTACATTTAGAAGTGCACCAATACACCTATCTAAGCATAAATCAGTGAGAATTAGCTGCAGTTTCAAAATGGCTTTAGCAATCCAGACACAAAAGATGCATTTTTATGGGGTACCTGGCAGT
Organism: Platysternon megacephalum; assembly: GCA_003942145.1. Classification (NCBI taxonomy): domain Eukaryota; kingdom Metazoa; phylum Chordata; order Testudines; family Platysternidae; genus Platysternon; species Platysternon megacephalum. The sequence continues at coordinate 16,379,224 of QXTE01000003.1, forward strand.
GGCTTTTGCAATTGTTCCTCATTTTAAAAGAAGGGATCAGTAAAATAAAGTCATTTGACTACAGCATAGTTCTGATTAATTACAGTCCACGAATAATAAATATAATATAATTCCATCAATTGTGTGACTACAGAGTTTGTGAAGAATTAAGCCAAAGATCAAAATAGGAGAAAAATATTTTTACTTACTTTGAGCATTACTTGTATTAGATCTAAGGATAAAGGGAGATCCTAATCCTAGTCGTGCTAGTGTAAATCCAGAGGGTGAAATCCTGAATCCAATGAAGTCAATGGTAAACTCCCGTAGACTTCATTGGATTCAGGATTTCACCCAGATAACTCCAATATCTTCAGTGAACATAGAATCACAGGGTTAGAAGAGACCACAAGGGTCATCTAGATTAACCCCCTGCCAAGATGCAAGATTTGTTGGGTCTAAATCAACCAAGACAGACGGCTATCCAGCCTCCTTTTGAAAACCTCCAATGAAGGACCTTCTATGACTATCCCTCCTCCCCCGCCAGTCTGTTCTATTGTCCTACTGTTCTTACAGTTAGGAAGTTTTTCCTGAGATTTAATCTAAATCTGCTATCCTGTAGTTTGAACCCATTGCCTCTTGTCCTGCCCTCTGTGGCAAGAGAGAACAACTTTTCTCTATCTTTTTTATGGCAGTATTTGAAGACTGCTATCATGTCCCTCCTTAGTCTCCTTTTTTCCAAATTAAACATACCCAGTTCCTATAGCCTTTGCTCAGATAGCTTGCATTCCATCCCTTTGATCATCTTTGTCATTTGCTTCTGGATCCTTTCCAGTTTCTTTGCACCCTTTCTATATATTGGTGACCAAAATTGGACACAGTACTCCAGCTGAGGCCTAACCAGTGCCAAGTAGAGTGGTACTATCACCTCCCGTGACTTACATGCTATGTCTCTGTTAATGCAACCTAAAATTGCATTTGCTTTTTTTTTTGCAACAGCATCACATTGTTGCAAAAATGCCCTAATTTACACTAGTGTAACTGAGATCAACGTCTCATCTCCTGTATATGTTACCTCTGACATCAGCAGCAAGTGGCACTGGTCTAAAATGAAGGAAATTAGTTTCATAACTGAAAGCTTTTCCTCACTTTGTTTTGGATAAATTTTAGAGTTAAAAGCATATTTCCACAATGTACCAAACTGATCCCTGAAGTCAATTGAGTTACACCAGGGATGAATTTGGCCATCCATGTAAAAGTAATACCTAAACATTGCATAAACAAATACAAAAAAAAAAAAAAAAAGTGGGCTACAGCCAGTACGTGCTGTACTTTGGGCATTAAAGGTGTAATCAATCTAGCCTCCAGTAATGTGGCATGGCATTCAGTAGTTTGTGGTGCAGGATTAAGGAAACATTTGTCAATAGCAAGTTTGAATCCAGAGCTGTATTCTGGAGAAAGAGAATCACTCTCGTGGTGCCTGTTATAAGGTGATTCTATCAGTTGTAGCAGAAATAATTGTATTGATTATTAATACAGAGGGTCCCCGGTATACGGCGGGGTTGCATCCTTGAAAAGGGCGATGGATACTGAAAGGACGGATACCGGGGAATTTTTCCCCATAAGAAATAATGGCCTGCCCTGCCTCTTCCTGCCCCCCCTCCACCCCGGCCCCACCTCTTCCCACCCAGTTCCGCCCCCTCCTCTGAGTATGCCCCATCTCTGCTCCTCCCCCTCCCTCCCTTCCTCCCAGCACCTCCTGAACGTCGGGGGAAGCACCCTAAGAAAAACGACGCAAAAGGTGAAGCGATGGATATGTGGATCAGGACCGATGTGAATTGGAACACGTTCCCCTATTGATAAGCAACGGATATGTGAAACAACGGATAAGGGGGAGATGTATATTGGGGACCCCCTGTATACAATAACCCCCGTAGCCTGTCATATAGAGATATAGATGAGAAGTATTGATTAATACTGCAATGCAAATAGCAGGCTCAAATCCTGTATGATAAGGTTGCTTAGAATAACTAAGGTGAAGCTTTACATGAATAGCTTGATAAATGAACTAACAGGCAAGTGACAGTGTCATGACTGAGTACAGTGGGACATGAAAACCTCAAAACAAAAGTTATTGATATTTTAGGATAAGTTTAAGGAACAAAAACTGAAACTTTTATGTATTAACCACAGAAATATCATGGTAATTAATTGACAAATAGTAATGAGTTTGATGTAAATACTTAATTAACCTATAAGAATTGGGGGACCTCAACAGAACTGGAGAGTGGAAGTTAAGATAAGGAAAAGAAAAGGGGCTGAAAGATAAGGGGCATAAGATACCATGGGTGTCAGCATAACATATTATAGAGATGTTACCCCGCCTGGGGGAAACCAGGATGACAACCACTGATGATGGCAATGATGAGGATAATGACCGACACTTCAGGTTTCCCAGCAAGGGATAATGTGAATAATGCAAGGACAATTCTGTATTATCTCTCCCTCATTTTAGCTATAGTGCAGCATGTGAAATCCTGTTTTGCTTATGTCTGACAATTTTATTCTTTACTATTGTTTCAACTAATTTGCCCGGTACTGACGTTAGACTTACCGGTCTGTAATTGCCGGGATCACCTCTAGAGCCCTTTTTAAATATTGGTGTTACATTAGCTATCTTCCAGTCATTGGGTACAGAAGCTGATTTAAAGGACAGGTTACAAACCATAGGTAATAGTTCCGCACTTTCACATTTGAGTTCTTTCAGAACTCTTGGGTGAATGCCATCTGGTCCCGGTGACTTTTTACTGTTAAGTTTATCAATTAATTCCAAAACCTCCTCTAGTGACACTTCAACCTGTGACAATTCCTCAGATTTGTCACCTACAAAGGATGGCTCAGGTTTGGGAATCTCCCTAACATCCTCAGCCATGACTGAAGCAAAGAATTCATTTAGTTTCTCCGCAATGACTTTATCGTCTTTAAGCATTCCTTTTGTATCTCGATCATCCAGGGGCCCCACTGGTTGTTTAGCAGGCTTCCTGCTTCTGATGTACTTAAAAAACATTTTGTTATTACCTTTTGAGTTTTTGGCTAGCTGTTCTTCAAACGCCTTTTTGGCTTTTCTTATTATATTTTTACACTTAATTTGGCAGTGTTTATGCTCCTTTCTATTTACCTCATTAGGATTTGACTTCCACTTTTTAAAAGTGTCAAGTATCAGAGGGGTAGCCGTGTTAGTCTGGATCTGTAGAAGCAGCAAAGAATCCTGTGGCACCTTATAGACTAACAGATGTTTTGCAGCATGAGCTTTCGTGGGTGAATACCCACTTCTTCGGATGCAAGTCGAAGAATACCGAAGAAGTGGGTGATTCACCCACGAAAGCTCATGCTGCAAAACGTCTGTTAGTCTATAAGGTGCCACAGGATTCTTTGCTACTTTTTAAAAGATGCCTTTTTATCTCTCACTGCTTCTTTTACATGGTTGTTAAGCCACATGGCTCTTTTTTAGTTCTTTTACTGTGTTTTTTAATTTGGGGTATACATTTAAGTTGGGCCTCTATTATGGTGGCTTTGAAAAGTGTCCATGCAGCTTGCAGGGATTTCACTCTAGTCACTGTACCTTTTAATTTAATTTAATTACCTTTTAATTTCCAGACTACTGTATTCCTTTCACTAGGTTGATTTGTCTTGTTTATCCCAAGTTTCATCTCACTTAAACTACTTGCTAACAGTAGACATAAAAATACAAGTGTCAGAGCACACCATTACTGAAAAATTGCTTACTTTCTAATTTTTACCATATAATTATAAAATAAATTGATTTAAATATGAATATTGTACTTACATTTCAGTGTGATACTTGAGCCCGTTTTTCACTTGTGAGCCTTGTCTGAAGCCTGAGACCCAGGCAGCCCAGCTGAAGCATGTAACTTAGCTTCACCAGGCCCCCTGTGGCATGAAGTCCTGGGTAACTGCTCAGCCTTCCACCCCCTGATGCAGGCCCTGCACTTGTAACCCACCCCCTCCAACCCATCCCTCGCCCTCCAGTGCTGTAACCCCCGGGTTGAGAAACATTAGCTACATGAGTGGAGTACCTCCTGGAAGACCCTGGTTGAGAACAACTGATCTAGAGGATTCCATCTAGGGATCTCAAAGCACACCTCTTTGCAAACATTAATGAATTAAGTCTCAATATCTTCAGAATGTAGAAATTAGTATTATACTCATTTTATAGAGGGGGAAACTAAGTGACAGAGCAGTTAATTGACTTGTCCAAGTCACACAGGAAGTCTGTGACAAAGTCAGGAATAGCAGTCTTTTGTTTCTTGCCAAGAGACTTATTTCTAGCAGTATTTTCAAAACTTTCCATATCGTTCTTGCCTTTGGCTGACTCATTCTTCTTTCTTTTCTCAATGTCATTTCATTTATCCTGGAATATACTTGGCAAGTTATCCATTCTGTGATGCAACCATCTCACAAGGGATTCTTTTGCCACCTTGCTGGAGTTCTAAGAATTGGTTCTCTTTGATCTTGCTGTTTAATTAATGCTCATCTGTGCACTGAAGTGGGGGGTTAACTACAATTTGAGTTTGTGTTTCAATGGCTTCACAAAGTCAGCGCATGGTGACCTAGTTGTATTTTTGACCTGTAGCCATTTACATTCACCACCTCAGAGTATTCTAGGCAGCATTTCCCTGCTCCAATTTACCTCACAGACCATATCTTCTTGTTTGTTTCCTTCTCCCTTCACTCATCTAGCATCTGCTTCCTCTGGACTGCTTTCCGCAGTCACTGGAATCTTCTCCTCTACAACTTTTGCCATCTGGAATACCCTTCTATCTCCCTTCAAATCCATATTGAAAATATTTGTCTTTGCCTCTACATTTTCACCCACCCACCCACAGATACTAGTTATTTCCACTATTGAATGGCTTTATAAAGACATTTTTCTGTAATTTATAGCACATTACTTTCTGGTGGCTTAATTTTTAATGTTATAAAGCATTTTGGGTTGCAGTTGATAGGACATAGTGATGCTTAGATATCATGGAGGGATGCACTAGAAATGCAGAGGTAGGTAGGAAATAAAGTTGTATCGTCATTTGGATTACTCATTATCTAGCATTGCATTATGAAGTGATATAGGATGCAAAGGCATGAAGTGTACTAGAGGTTGTGGGCCAAATTGTGTCCTCAGTTCAAGGGGATTATATCAGTGCAAGTCCAGGGCACTGCCTCACTGTAACACCAAATGACTTGCTTTCTGATACGAGTTTCACTTGCTACAGTGCTACATTGGATTTTATATTGTCTATGAACCCTGTTTTCAGCCAAAACAAATAGAGATATACCTTAGCATGTTAATGAATACTTCAAACCCTAACAAAAACTGCTCCATGAAGGATGTGAGTTTAAATTCACAAGGACTTTATATCCAACTTATCCTCCAGATAGGCTCAAAGAGTTCTTTTGAAATGGACTAAAGATTCTTGAGATTACCCCTATGCACCAATGCAAACTAGAAGGAAATTACAAGATTTTGCATGTGGATAAAGGAATAATGTGCTTTATCAAATTTATTGGAACTTTGAAATGTAGTTGTACTTGTTGATGGATGCCTGAACTAAAGGATGAGACAATATACATCACGTGAAGTAAGCTTTTTAATACCCAAACTCTCAAAGCTGCACAGGACTGTAAGAAAAGTGAGGAAGAATGGAACTTAACACACTGTGGCTGGAAAACACACGACCTGCTTCATTCAGGGAGACCAGAACACCTGGTTGCTCCAAGAAGAGCAACAGTTCAGCTGGCCACACTTGCCACTGCAAGAAGCTCTTCGAGTGACATTTGTTGCTAGGAGACCATAGTACCTGAAACAAGAGATTTCCAGGTATCTAGAGTGTCTAGCTGACAGCCTGGCCAGCTGGCAAAGAGAGAAAAGTTGGTAACGTGTGAGGTCCATAGATAGCTTAATCAGAATTCTCTGTAACTAATGAAGCATAGGGACACACTAGCTATGCTCCCCACAGTGTTTAGGCTGGCTGTGCTCATGTTTTGTTTAATATATGTTTATGGTTTGTGATTTTCTTGAATTTTTTCCTTATGCCAAAGAAGCATTATTTTAAATAACTAGAATTGGACATGGTGACTGTTACCAGGCACCTTGGAGATTAGAAAGTTAACTTCTGACCTTAAGGCCTGGCTATAACAAGTGTAACTGAGTAGAAACTGGCCTTTTTAAAGCTTAGCTTGTAGGCTCGTTATGGCAAGGAGTGAGTCTAACAATAGGTTTTTAAAGCACCCTGTACATTTGGGAAATGGCTGCCTAGGAAGGAGTACTGCGGAAAGAGATCTGGGGGTCATAGTTGACCACAAGCTCAATATGAATCAACAGTGTAACATTGTTGCAAAAAAAGCGAATGTCATTCTGGGACGTATTAGGAGGAGTGTTGTAAGCAAGACACGAGAAGTAATTCTTCCGCTCTACTTCGTGCTGATTAGGCCTCAACTGGAGTATTGTGTCCAGTTCTGGGTGCCACATTTCAGGAAAGATGTGGACAAATTGGAGAAAGTCCAGAGAAAAGCAACAAAATTATTAAAGGTCTAGAAAACATGACCTATGAGGGAAGATTGAAAAAAATGGGTTTATTTAGTATGGAAAAGAGGAGACTGAGATGGGACATAATAGCTTTCAAGTACACAAAAGATTGTTACAAGGAGGAGGGAGAAGAATTGTTCTTCTTAACCTCTGAGGATTGGACAAGAAGCAATGGGCTTAAATTGCAGCAAGGGAGGTTTAGGTTGGACATTAGGAAAAACTTCCTAACTCAGAGGGGTTAAGCACTGGAATAAATTGCCTAGGGAGGTTGTGGAATCTCCATCATTGGAGACTTTTAAGAGCAGGTTAGACAAACACCTGTCAGGAATGGATAATACTTAGTCCTGCCATGAGTGCAGGAGACTGGACTAGATGACTTCTCAAGGTCCCTTCCAGTCCTATGATTCTATGATTTACTTCACCACAAAGTTCACTTGTATTTATAGCAAATAAATAGTAATAGTGTTTTATTAATGAGGAAGCTGAATGAAAGATACATAAACCCACCTGAAAACAGGATCTTGTGACATTTAATAATGTTTCACCCTCCCCTTCCTTACTATTTGTTTTTGAAGTACCACAATAAGCTAGTGACAGAGCCTCATTTGGATACGAACAATGAAGATTCTCTCCACTTCTACTGATCCCTTCACAAAGTATCTGTCAGGCACCCCGGTACCCATCCTAATCAGTTCTTCCTCCTGGCTCATTTAGTGTGAAATAAGACTTGAACCTGCCTCTCCTTCTCCCAAGAGAGATGGAGGCAATAAACACGGTGTTGTTTGATTTTGACAGAGCATCTGTTTTATGTATCAATGGAGACAAGTCAATTTAATACTGTCTGAGGGTTTACTTCAGTCACACAATTCATCCTGAAGTGTTCTGTCACTCATCTTAGAAGACTGCTGCAGGAAATAAAAATGATGAGAAGCACTAGCACCTGTTCAGGCAGAGCCCCTGCCCACTTAACCATTGCTCCCATTGCAAGTGGCTTGGAGTGGAGCTGGGAGAAAGTTTTCTGATGGAACAGGTTTTCCCATCAGGAAATGCTGGTTCCACAACATCAAAATGCTTTGCAGAAACAACTTGTGACATATTCTAAGGGCACTTATCAAAACACATCATTTCTATAAGATCAGAATGTTTTGTTTCAATAGTGTATGCAATGTAGTAGCTGCGTTGGTCCCAGGATATTTGAGAGACTGGGTGAGGTAATGTCTTTTATTGGACCAAGTTCTGTTGGTGATGGAGAGAGACAAGCTTTTGAGCTTACACAGCTAATCTCAAAAGCTTGTCTCAATAATGTCACTTCAGTGGCTGCACCAAATGAAAAACCTTCCACCTACAATTCAGTCTGCTATTACTAGATGTAGTGTAACACCACTGAGCATTTGCAAAAGAAAGGCCTGATGCAAGAACGCATATGTTTAGAACAAATATCTACAGTCCACCAACGAAGCGGTAATCAAAATGTCTTGCAGTACTAAGTCAAACACCTTACAGAAGTCTAAGTATATTAGATCAGCACTATTATATTTATCAAGGAAATTTTTCATCTTAATACATTAAAGGGCAGAAGGGACCATTGAGTTTGTCTTCCTGCAGAACACAGGCCACAAAACCTCACGAACTCCAACATCAATCCCATATCTTCTGGTTGAGCTAGAGCAGCCCTTAAATTTTCTTCCTCCCCAGAGCAGCAGTATAACTAAGGGGGAGATTGGCCAAGTCACAATCTCCCTTCCAGGCTGCACCAGGAGTCTCTACAAGACTAAAATTACATGGCACTGTAGTACAATGCCCTCATTTTCCATCACAGAATAAACTAGAGTCTTGGATTTCTCCCAGAAGTTCCCAACTACTTCAGTTTCAAAAAACATATTAAAACAAAGATAACACATTTTGCATACAGCTCAAACAACTGTCCTAGGTAGGTCAAGAGAGCTAGCATTTTATGGTCTAAGCATAGTTAGCATGATTCTCTACTGTGTTTGAACTCTGCTCAGGTGCAGACACTGTCAGGAAGCAAGTTGCTGCTCCCTGATTCTCAGCTGCCTGGCCCTAGTATAATTTCAAGTTGGGGGATGGGTGGGGAGTTTAATTTATACCTGTGATGTAAGGAACCTGAGGGACCATAAATTATGCCAGTGAAAAATTGGACATAGTGGGGTCTTGCTCTGTCATGCCCTTTCCTTCCCATGGTGCCTGAGGGGAGGTTCTAGCAAGGAGGCAACGGAGTAACCTCTTCCATCTTTAAACTGGCAGACACTCCCCCTACACTGGGGAAGTTGTCCACCGCAGATCTGCTGCCACTTTTAATTCTCTTTGCACCACATATGCAGGAACACAGGTTTCATATTAAGGTAGGCTAGGAATGCACTATTCATTATTTATTCTTAAAATGTATCTTCTTTATAAAGAACATATTGGATAGAACATAGCCTATAGAAATCCTGGAAAATTAGGAGCTAACTTTTACCTATTCATCCAGTTATTGCTCATTCTAAAATCTTCTCATTTTCCTTTTATCTCATATAGGTATAGATCATGATCTTCAGCTTCAAATGTATATTTACAATATTTTTTGACGTTTAGAGAATACAATAAAGTTTTTACCCTACAACAGAAGTTACCTTTTTGAGAGGGAAGGGAGTTAATTGGATTTAACTATATAAAATTAGATCAAAGACAAAAATAGCAGTTAGGATCCACAAAAGTTAACTGTTTCTTATAGTTATTAGGTTAAAAAGACACTTAAGGAATTGGCTGTGAATTGATCATGCTCACCATTTTTAAACAAAAAGTCTTTCAGATGCACTAAAGGGAATAGTGCAAGTGTAGTTTGATTGGTCTTATGATAGCATTAATAAATGCACGACTCTTGGAAAAGTGGTAGTTTAGGAAACGATAAGTGGAGACTGCCAACAATGTTATTTTGCATGATTGCACTGTAATTATTTTATGTCATTGAATCAAGCTGTGCATGATTAAAGGCTATTTTAATTCTAATGACAAATAATGCATTTTTGTATTGCTCAAACACTGTACAAGACTACCATCATTGGGTCTGGCTACAATTGACCATAAATCTTCATTAACAGTAATTATGGAGAAGTGAAAGCTGCTCCATAGTTAAAGCTGAAGTTCGTGTCCCATTATAAGCTATTTATGTTTTAAAAAACCTACCTTCCCCCCTAAAAAAAATAAATGAGTTTCCCTAAAATTTCCATGCAACTTTTCATTACAAGGCAGAATTTTTCTTGGAAGTCTAGTAAAATTCAGAAAAGTTATGGTATTTCCAAAATTTCCCTCTCATTTACTATTCAAACAATTTCTTAACTCTGGTTTTGGCTCACAGTGCCAGTATATGCAAAGTGATTTGGCCTGCAAATTCTGAATTCATTTTTTTGGCCCTACTGAGTTACCTTTTGGCAATTATTGGCAGGGAGGGGGGGGGGAAATAATGGGAGCCTAAAATAACTGTTTATGAATTTGTAAATTACTTAGAGAGCAATGTTTATAATAGTATTAAGAGGCATAAGAAACAAGGTGCTAAGTTTTAACTGTGTGGATAATTAACCACTGGAAAAAACTTAGCTAGGGATGTGGTGAAATCTCCAGCACTGGAGGTCTTTAAATGAAGATTAGATGCCTTCCTAAAAGACATGCTGTATCTCAAACAAACATTATAGGCTTAGTACAATCAGGCCCTCTCAGAGGTCCAGAGAGGCCCGGGCCACTTTCAGCTTTTGAGACCACTAGCCATAATAAAAACAAAAACTGACGACACATGAAAACAAAATAAGGCACCAAAAAAAGAGTGAGACATAATTTGAATATTTTTTTAAACAAATGCTTTTCTAGCCTTTTTCTGTGCAAATGCACTAATTATTGAGGAAAAATCTAGCTTTCGTGCAATGTCACAGTTGCTATTAAGCATGGCGAGACCATTCAAAAGCTTTCGCCCCATAGTTGAACGGTGATAGTTCTTAAACTGCTTCAACATGTTGAAGGTACATTCACCTGAAGCCACTGATGCAGGCAAACTGACAAAAATGCAATTGTGATATTAGGAAACACCCCAGAGAGTCCAAGTTTGGGTATTTCTTGAAGCAGTTCCTTTGGCTTGCAATCCAATTTAAAGTTCGTGGAATATATTTGTTTGAAGAAGATGACCTCCTCAGTGAGATCTTTTGAGATTTCTTTGTTGTACTGTTGCTGAAATTGTTCAGCTGCAGAAAGTAGATCTTCATTACTCAGTCTGTTGAACTGCCAAAGAAACCCCAAAAGGGTTCAAATTAGTCACAGTGACTCAAATCAACGTGTAAGACCTGATTGAATAGAGTTAATGATGACAAGGAAAACATTGACCCTATAATCAGCATCAGATTCAGGAGGTAAGTTTCATTTGGTGGAGAACTCAGATGAAATGCCAATATTCTGTGTGATTAATTTGGACTCAGTCAGGATCGCATCCCATTGTTCACAAATCTGTTGAATGTCATTGATAAGACTTTCAATGTTATCCCTCTCAACATCAAGTGTAGCATTGTGTGCTTCAACTACCAGATTAGTTTGGTGGATCATTGTAAGTAGCTTCATCCACAGAGATGACATCAGAATGCATTCAAATTTGGACATGTGCTTCTGAACAGACTGAAGTTCAGTTCGAGCCTGTGCAGTGAGATTGAGAGATTCAAGCTCATTTAAAGACTTTCTCATTGAATTCAAATGCTGCGCAACTGGTTGAACACCATTAATCCGTGCAGACCATCTAGTTTTGGACTTCGCATGAAGTGAAACAGGATGATATTGCTTCAGAATTTCCCACCTTTGTGGACTGCTACTGAAGAGATCGTACATTTGCTGAACAGTTCCAAAGTAAGTAATTGCCTCCTTTCATGATTCAGCACAGTCAACACCTACAAGGTTTAGTGTGTGGTTTCCACAGGTGGAGAAAATACAGTCTGAATTACAGTCTGAATTATGCTCAAGCAGAACTGCTTGTACACCTTTGTACTTCACAGCCATATTAACTCCCATTGTCATAGGCTTGACCAATGCAGATTTGAAAATCTAACGTAAAACCTTCTAGAATTCCTAGTACTTTGAGCAGCAATTTCTTTTCCAGTTTTTCTCGTGAAATTATCAAACAAAATAAACCTTTCTTCAATTGAAAATTTTGAGCTGTATCGAATAAACATAGTAGTCTGTTCCTTGTGAGAACAATCTGGAGTGGCATCAACAATGATTGATTGAAAAATACTTGGCATTTCGAATCTCATCAAGAATTGTTGTTTGTACGAATGACCCACATAGCTCAATAAACTCGTTTTGTATGCGTGTGGAGAGATAATGGACTTGCATGTGCTTTTGACTCTCTTGCGATTCTTGAACACGTTTAACATGCTCTGATAAAAGTGAGTCATATTTGCTGAGGAGCTCAACTATGCCTAGAAAGCTTCCATTTGCCTGCCTCTCTTGTAATCCTTATGTCCTCCATCGTTTGTTTGCTGCAGCAGCGCTTGGAGTCAGCAGAAGGTCAGTCTATATCAATGGACATTTATAGTTACAGATTCATAGACGTTAAGGCCAGAAGAGACCATTCTGATAATCTAGTCTGACTTTTTATATATAACACAGACATAGAATTTGACCAAGTGATTGTTGTACTCAGGGCCAATTGGGGTGGGGTGGGGGTCAGTAGGCCATTTGGCCTGGGCCTCTAGCTCAAAGGAGGCCTCAAACTTAGACACTTGTTAATTTTTTGGCATTTGATAAGTTTCGCAACTTCTTTTTATGCACATCCCTATCGGACCAAAATGTGACACATTCTCTCAAATTATGTTGCATGGAAATCAGCCAGTAGGGCAGCATCAGCTGAAAGTTCAGTTGAGAATTTACTCTTGAACTCTCTACAGAAACTAATAACTGGAAAAAACTTCTTGAGAGCATCCGGAATGTCATCCATTTGCACGATCACCAGTACGTTGACTGGAACCAAAGAAAGCCAATCCCCGCTCAGAAAGAAAAAGGATAAGGATAATATTTAACAATAATATAGCCTCCCTTTGGAGCTCAGGCCTCTGGATTCTTCCTCCTCTACTGAACTCATAAGTCTTCTATCCCTCTTGGGTTCCACAAAAGTGCTTTTCCTGACCCTACCTCAGGGCCTCTCCCACAGGAACCCAATTCTTCATTTCTCCTTAGCAGACTTTCACTGTCTCCCTTTCTCAGGGACTATGGCAGCTTCCCTTATGGATCTCTCTGCTCCTTGTTGGCCCTAGCTCAGGGCTTCTCCCACAGGAGCCTAAGCAGTGTTGGCACCTATGGGTTCTCCTACATAGAGGAGAGTCATGCCTTCTCTGCAATCTCTTCCTTTAGACTCAATTCCCACCTCTATTTAAGTAGTCCTGATTCCCTGCAGCTGAGGTCACTAATTATCATTAAGTTACCATACCCTAGCTGCTAGGTTACAGGCAAGGCTCAGCAGCCAGCCTGTGACATGAGTCTAAAAGTCTGGGAGAACCTCAGTGAAGGTATTTTCACACCGAGGAACTTGAACCAAGTACATATTACTCCTGCATAGATACACTTGCTCCTAGTCCTGCTCCAGCCCTGTTCTTGCTGCTTCCCTGCTCCTAGTCCAGCTCCAACCCCACCCTAGATGCCTGATTCTAGCTCTGAGCATTAGGCATGACCATCTCCATCCCAGTTTCTGACAGAATTCAGTTTAGCAAACATTGAAATGCTTTGTGAAATCGTGTGGTTTTGCCAAAAATTCATTTTGGAGAAAAATCAGAAAAGAGTTTCAATAATCTTGAAACATCCCATTTTGACATTTTTGGGAACAAATGTTTTGAACTTTTGTTTTGAAATGACTTTGTTCCATTGTTTTATTTGGTATTATAAAATAAAAAAGTTAAAATACAAGAAAAATACAATGTTTCTTAGGTGAAGATACATAATGAAGAAATATTTCCAAGCGTCTAAGGCCCTGATCCTGCAAGCATCCCTTTGTGGGCACAGGACCTGAAAGGGCATAATACATGCAGAGTATTATGCCTTCAGAAAGTTGTCAGTAAAACCTGAAATGGAAAAAAGACTTGGAAGTGATCTATAAAATTCCAAAACAGACTAAAGCCAAAAATGTATTCCTGATTTCTCCATTGCAAATCAACCACTGATATCTGTAACTTTTCCTCTTCTTTTCTGCCTACAAACTAATTGGTTTTCCAAGATGGAATTCAAAAACAGTGAATGTTTAGGAGCTAATGCATTCCTTGTAACCATAATACCTTTCAACTTCAATCAGTCCAGCCTGACACAAACAGTAATCTCCACCTCTACCTTTCTCATTTAGGAGGGTCCTTCTCAATTTAGATCCAGATTTTATCAGTCTAGACTGACTTCTAGCCCTACCAAGGAACAGTTTAATCTTTTTCTTCCCTTAAAACTGTTTGTTCTCTGTCCCAGTTATACGGTCTGTAAGGCTGATCAAGCTGATTGTAACTAGAAGGATAATGCATCACTTGTTCTGAAGAATTATGTATAAGCAGAAAAACAAACAATGTAAAGCCTCAGTTAAATGGGTCATGATTTTATTTAGAAGTGAATGGGAACATAGGTATACATGTCACACAGTTAACCATGTGCCAGCCTAGGCTTCTTGCAGGAGCAAAGCTCTTCTAGTCACCATGGTTATTGTATGCAGTGTAGCAGTGTTGGTACCAGGATATTAGAGAGACATTTACAGAAATGTAATCATTGGCTGTAAATCATGTTTACAGCCACTGAGGACAGTAGCTGGTTACAATGTAGTCGTGGCCTAAATGTCTTTAGCCCGCACTGCCTTTGAGCCAAATCATGGGTTGCTCCTCTATAGAGGACATGGAGCTCAGTAAGTTTGATCATTCCTTCATGAGGGGCAAGGGTGCCTCTTCCCCAGCAGAACAGGCAGGGAAAGTTCAACCGAAAACTTGTAGATCTGTTGAGAGTCTCCATGCCTCTGCACTGCCTCCTGGCCTCCTTAGTAGCATAGTTCCTGCAGAAGTCATGCTCCTATGCACATCCTAGCTGGCTGCTGCTTTTGGGCTTGCTGTAAGGTTAGAAATCCTGTGTGAAAGGTAGAACTTTCTACATAAGGTTCCCTTAGCTCTGCCTTTTCCAGTCCCTGGTTTGCCTCCTCCAAGTCCATGAATTACCCATGGAGAGGTGAGGATCAAAGCTGGTGCAAAGCTGATACTTCTGCTTCTATGACCTCTTCCTACTAGGATCCCCTGTTTTTTGGTCCCTTCCATTCATGGAAGTAGAGAGGAGCATTTGGCTCAATAAAACTATACTACTTTAGAACTTTTACAACATTACAGTGAAACTTCTTGAAGAGAAAAAGCCTCAATTATGTTCTTTACTGAGTTTAAAACTTCCAGTAAAAATACTGGTGATCTTTGCACATTCTAAGAAGTGCCAGATGAATGTTAAACTCAATTATGGGATAAGTAACAAAATTAAGGGTGCTAGAAATAGAAAAGCCAGATGTGCTTATCAGAAGAGTAATAAAGAAGGGGAGGGGGTGTGAATAGAAGAAAGACCTATCCAGCACACCAGCTGGGGAAAAAATGATCCAAAGCAAAATAATAATGTCTACCATTTACATATTTTCACTTAGGGCAAGAACAAAAAGCAGAGGAATGAATATGTTGGCAGAGTCAGACTTTTCAACAAAAAATCACTGCAGAAAACAAAACAAAAAAACAACCACACGGTTTAGTTAAAAAAAACCCACAAAAGGGAAAAGTTTCAAGTATGTAGTTATAATGATTAAATTTAGACAAATTATAGAATTCAGCAATGATTGACTGGGCTGAAGACCAGGAGGGTCAGTTATGAGTGGTCTAAAGATCTTACAATTAGTGCAGATTATTTCTCATAGCGGTCATTGTCTGATTATCCTTTTCCTCACAGTCTCTGTTCTACTTTAATTCTTCTCTTATTTCACTGGCGATTTGCAGCCTAGAAGCTTAGCCACCAATGCCAATATTATGTTGATCTGCCAGGAGAGTGGTTGGCCCTTCACAACCAGAAACTAAGGGCCAGATGCCAGTTACAGCAGGATGGGGGCAGCTGCCAGTTACAACTCCCTATTGCTCTCTCCTAGCCCCATCTTGGGGTCTGCTCTAACTTGAGCCAGCTGGCTATGACTTCCAAAGGAACCATAGCCAACTGGGGATAGCTGGAGCACAGAGTGGTCTGGTCATACCCCTCTGCCTCAGATATCCCCCTGTCCTCGTGGTGACAAGGAGAAGGGTGTAGGAGCTAGCTATGCTGGCTCTATGCCCCCTTGAGAATCTCCCAAACTGGGAGAACCCTAAGCAGGTGATTTGTAGGTGGTTTCCATTCCGTTTGGGCCACCTGATGAGCACAAAAGGAGAACAAGGCAGAGCATCTGCCCCTAAGATTCTCATTTGCATGCTCTCCTCACTTCATTCATTCTGTTTTAGATTTTAAGATCTGTTCATGACTCATCTTGAGATGGATGGATATTTATATACCTGCCACACTCTTGTACTCAAGAGTACTATCAAAAAACCTGACTCACTATGAGTAAACTTGATGTTCATATGCACTACCTTTCACCGACTTAACACCATTTTGCTGCTACAAAAAGAACTGTCATAGTGGTACTTTCATGAATTATGGGAAAAAACATAGCTTTGTCTCATGTAATGTACAGCCTAGTATATACAGTGGTCCCTGCTGGACTGGATGGAACTAGAACTACTCCAAATTTGTAATCCTCTGAGATGCCCAGCACCTCCAACTGAAGTAAGTTAAAGTTGAGAACATGCAGCATCTCACAAGAGGTGCTAATTGTCAGTTTAAAATTACACCCTAAATCACCTTCTAGTGGCAGGCTTACAGAGTATACAAACTATCTTGAATGGAAACACTCCTTTAACTGACGGAGGCCTGTGTTTCTGACCAAAAAGACTTCTAGTCTGCAAATCACATGTCCAGAGTTTAGATGACAGATTTTATTTCTAACCCTCTGTATGTACAAGAACATGAATTCATTATAGTCCTTCCATTTTCCTTCTCCCCGCATCGGCATGCAAAGGAGAGATCAAACTTCAAAACTTCTGGACAGTAAGGATAGTGGAGACCTATATTTAGCAAGACCTAAACTCTGGAGGTGTAGTTGATATATCAAATCTAGTCAAACCCCTTTACTCTCCCATTTGCAGTGATCATCTTTAAATAAACTATCACCAAGTAGCTGAAGAGTTTCTTGTACTCCACAAAGTGGCTTTTTAGAACTGCTGGTTTTGGTGTGGAAATGCTGCAGAAATTGTTGGGGGTGGGTGGACACTTTCAGCAAGAAGGCCCTGTTGGAAACTGATTATATTTTGATAATAAAAAAAAGTGATTCCCTTAGAGATCTTTTGTAGGCGGAATTAGTAATCATAAAGGCAGGAGGGTTTAATTATATGTACTAGTCTTCTGCTCTGTACAATGTAATCTTGACAGGCACCGCAGAATATCTGTAACGCTTTTCTTCTGCTTTTTGCAAGTTCGGTGTACGTATATTGTCTATTAGCAGCACAAAATGCCCAGAAGCAATGCTAAGGGCTGTGGAGGAAGAAAGGAGGAGTTGCTGAAGTATTCCTCTTTTTGTTCTTTTGAGATTAGTACTAGTAGTGTCATTGTCTACTCAGTGTGTGACTGCTTTTAAGAATACAATTAAAGCTAAAAATCATCACTGATTTTAGAGATTAAGAAGCTGTATCTGGCTTTCCTCCAAGGGAAATGGCTTATTATGGAACAGGCACTCTAGAGTTAAGATTGTATTTATAATAGACATTCAGTTACACAATTTTTGCCCTGTCTCTGAGCGTCACAAAAAAATGTGATAGAAGCCTCAAAATTGGTAGGTCTGCTCTGGGGCTGAGAGAGAATTTTTCTTTGAACTTATACATGATTTATAAAAGTGGTACTTTAATGATGACACCCTAAAGATAGAAGTGTTCAACAGAGTTCAAAATTTCTTTTTATTGCCTTTTACAGCAAAAGAAAGAAAGGAGGAGATAAACAACACTTAGTTCACTTACCTGAAATCTAGAGCCTAATACCAAGTGGAACTACACTATGGAATATTACCTTCTACAAACTAAGGACCTAATCCAAAACCCGCTGAAGTCAGAGTTCCCCATTGGTTTCAATAGGCTCTGGATCAGGCCCTAAGATAGAAATCACCAGAGTCATTCTCAAAGACACTGTTCAAACAGACTAGGAGGGTGGGAATAGACTTCTAAATAATCCAGAGGAATTCTACAAATCCCTGGAGAGAGAAGGCAGCAGATGATATGCAATATGAATTCTGGAGGACTATTGCATCACCAGTTTAAAAGACTTTGTTCACACAGATGATATCCACTATAGGCTAGAGATAAGGTGGTGCAGCTGCCTGCTTTGGTTTCAGAATAGTGCACACAGCTGGTCTCAGAAAGGACCAATTTTAAGAAGGATGGCATCCTTTAATGTGCCCTGTCCAAATTACATAGTGATTCACAGTGCCAATGTTTACGTGGGTCTCATATGAAGCAGACAAATACATTCAGTGGAGGGCAGGGACACACTGAGTCCAGCGGCCTGTGCTATACAGGACACCAGACTCCTTAGAACCTGTGTGTGATTAGACCCTGCAGCCAACCCATGGCCAATAGTAGATATCCAATTATGTACAATCTAGACCCTTTGGATGGGATCCACAAAGGTACGTATGCATTTAAGTCTGGAGTTTAGGTGCCTAAGTCTTGGGTTTAGGCTTCATTGCAATCCACAAAATTTCCAATGAACACTATAAGTGCCTAAACTCACTCTTTTTTAGGGAACAAATTCCCTAGGGGCCTATGTTCCCGCCTCCAAGCATATGCACATCTGCCTCTCTCTAGGCGTCTGGACACTTTTCTCCCACCTAAGCCACAAAACAATCCATGAACTCAGGGAAAATAGGAGTTTCTCACCTCTCTTGCATGTGGGGGAGGAAGGAGGAAGTGGTGCTCCCACTGTCCATTTTATAACATTTAGCCCAGAGGTTAGAGCACTCACCTGGGATGTGAGACACCTAGGTTCAATTCTCCCCTCTGCCTGAAGGGGGGGAAGGATATGAATAAGAGTCTCCCATCTCTCAGGAGAATGGTCTAATAACTGAGTTATGGGATATTCTGATGTGGGGCCAGGGAGAAAAAGAGCATGAAAATGATGGCAGAATCCATTGGTAAGGGCACCCACCTGGGAGGTGGGAGACCCCAGGTCCGGTCTTGTTGCTCCAATCACGCTTCCATTTACCCACAGTGGAACAGCTTCAACAGGAGAAACTGAGGGAACCCCACATCAGAATGTCCCACAACTTTTGTGGATTGCATGTGAAGGTGCTTATCTCTTCTGATTTGTTGTATAGGGAACCTAAGTGCATAACTCAGACGTTGGGGATCGCACTGTTGTTCCTCTGATTTTCTAGGCTCCTGAAAGTTAGGTGCCATGACACTGAGTATTGTAACCCCTAAGTCCCTTTGTGGATCCCACCCTTTGAAAAGATGCTGTTGTGAGGTCATTGTCTCTTTTGTTTTGCTTCTCATTTAATATCTTCTCACCACATCACTCCACATCAATCTCTCAAAAGTAAGTCTGATAAAACTCTAAGGGCATAGCTACACTTGCAGATGTAGAGCGCTGTGAGTTAAACCCGCCTTTGTAGAGTGCAGTAGGGAAAGCGCTGCAGTCTCTCCACACTGACAGCTTCAAGCGCACTGGCATGGCCACATTTGCAGCGCTTGCAGCAGCATTGGGAGCGGTGCATTATGGGCAGCTATCCCAGCATGCAAGTGACTGCAATGTGCTTTTCAAATGGGGGGGGTGTGGAGTGTGACAGGGAGTGTGTTGTGTGTATGTGGGGGGAGAGAGAGTGGGTTTTTGGGGTGCTGAGAATGTGTCAGCATGCTGTCTTGTAAGTTCAGACCCCCCCTCCCCCGCCTCTCTCTCACTCATTCAAAGCAAACAGTAAATGTTTGCTTTTTCTTGGAGCTGATAAGCAGCCGGCTTCTCCAAAATGGAGCTTTGAAAGGGCATTTCCGCATTCTTGCAGCCGATTTCATAACAATGACAAGAGTGACCACTTGACTTAAGGGGATTATGGGACGTTTCTGGAGGCTGATCACAGCGCAGTAACGCAACACCTCGTTCACACTGGTGCCGCTGCGCTCCAGCAGGGGCACAGCAAACTTTATTCCACTTGCCGAGATGGAGTACCAGCAGCGCTGTAGCTGCGGAGTCAGAGCGCTCTACATGCCTTGCCAGTGTGGACGGGGAGTGAGCTAGGGTGCCCGGGGCTGCTTTATTGCGCTGTAACTCTCAAGTGTAGCCAAGGCCTAAGGAAATTCAACAGCCAAAAAAATCTTTGTTAATCTGGAATTACTTTTGCAGCCACATTTCTCTAGTTCCCCAATATTTATTCATCTTCCAAGAACATTGGATGGGGTAAAAAAAGAGAACGCAACAAGAGCAAAACCAGAAAGCCAGTTAAAGCTGCACATCTCACACAATTGACTCCCACTCCAATAGCAACCTAACTTTAGCTTTGCCCCAGGAGATGCAATGAGGAATTGATATCTATATTTTGTATTGTATATTAGAGTATTGTATATTTTGTATTGTATATTAGAGTATTGTATATTTTGTATTTTATATTAGAGTAATCCCTCTAATTCAAAATACACTCTAGTGCAACAGTATCAGTTAGAAAGTACTTATTTTGCCCATTTCTGGAAGGATTTAAGATAAGGAGAAAGGAGAGCACAACAGCAAATGTCAGCACCAAGACGTGATATAAACCATTCCAAGAGTGGAATTAAACAAGGAAATTATGTCATAGCAGGATACTGTGAACTTCTCAAAGTCCCAAATACACACACACAAATGTAAATCTTCTCTGCACATAAGCAATAGCACAAACACTTTTTTTTTGTATATAAATAGTACAACTATAGAAAGTATGTATTCTCCTGTTCTCACTCCCATTGACTTCAGTGCCATAGTGATCGGGTTTTATCTGCACGTTACTTATAGGCTGTGCTCTTCTTTCATGTCTACATCACCTGTGAAGGCATACCAAAATGCTGGGGAAGCAGAGAAATGTGACCGCAACCTCGATTAACATTTTTTTTGTCTTGTGAAAAGAGGACCAGAATAGCATACAATAAGATGTGGGTGACCTTGAAAACCAGAGAAATAAAAATGGGATGAAATTAAATAGTGCAAAGTGCAAGGTCTTGTACTTAGGGACTAACAACAAGAATTTCTGGGGACATATGAGTTAGAATCAACAGAAGAGAGACCTGGATGTGTTAGTCAAACACAAGATGACTATGAGCTGCCAATGTGATGTGGCCATGAAAAAAACGAATTTAATCCTAAAATGCATCAGGTGAGGTATTTCCAGTAGCAATAGGGAACTGTTATTGCCATTATACAAGGCACTGGTTAGACCTTGTCTGGAATAGTGTGTGCAGTTTTGGTCTCCCAGGCTTAAGAAACATGAATGCAAACTGGAAGAGGTGCAAAGAAGGGCTACTAATATACTCAAAGGAATGGAGAACCTACCTTGGAGAAAAGACTTAAGGAGTTTAGCTTGTTTAGCCTAACTAAATGAAAGCTGAGGGGAGATGTGATTGCTTTCTATACATACATCAGTGGGATAAACACCAGGGAGGGAGAGGAGTTATTTAAGTTAACAGCCAATGTTGGCATTAGAACACATGGATATAAATTGGCCATCAACAAGTTTAGGCTTGAAGTTCGACAAAGATTTCTAACCACCAGAGAAGTGAAGTTCTGGAAGAGCCTCCCAAGGGAAATAGTGGGAGCAAAAAAACCAAACTGAATTTAAGACTGAGCTTGATAACCATATGGAGGGGATGATACAATGAGATTGCCTACAATGGCATATGGCCCATCTGCCACTGCTAGTAGCAAATATCTCCAATAGCTGTAGATGGGACACTAGATGGGGAAAGCTCTGAGTTACTACAGTGAATTCTTTCCCAGGTGTCTGGCTGGTGGATATCATCACCCGCTTACGGTCTAACTGATCTCCATATTTGGGGTCAGGAAGGAATTTTCCCCCAGGTCACATTGGGTCACTTTAAATCATGATTTGAGGACTTCAGTAACTCAGCCAGAGGTTATGGCTCTATTACAGGAGTGGGTGGGTGAGGTTCTGTGGCCTGTGACGTGCAGAAGGTCAGACTAGATTATCAGGATCGGCCCTTCTGGGCTTAAAGTCCATGAGTCTGATTTATACAAGACTAGAAAACAGAGACTTATGGCTTATGTACATGGGGAAATTATAGCAGTGTAAGGTAGGGTATGAATTTAAAATGCAATGGTTATACTGGTATAACTTCCCACGTGGATACTCTTATTCCAGCATAAGAGCATCTTTTTTCAGATTAGTTTGTGTTACTTGTGAAGGGTTTAAACTAAAATGAAAAAAGCCACGTATTCTGGAATAAGAATGTCCACACAGGGGAGTTATAACATAGCAATTTAGCTATGCCAGTAAAATTATACCAATATAACTGGGAAAAGTCTCTCTGGTAGACAAGCCTGTTGGACTAGATCCTCAGCAGTGGCCAAGAAGCCCACAGGGCAGCTCAGGACAGGGGTTGAAAGGATGGCATAAACTTGGGCCAGCTGTGTGCCACGTTGATCTCCCATCACAAGTTAAAGCAGCTTTCAGGCCACTTTAAACAACACAGGCTGCTGGTGGCCCCAAAGGACCAATATGGCAGCCAGAAGATAGCAGGGTGTAAGGTGTAAGTACTCTGCTAGACCTTTCCCTTCCCAGGCACTAGTGTCCCTTTGCGGGTTCCTCCTGCTAGCTGCCTGGTCCAATATCCAAATTCTGGAATCCTCAGTGAGTATTTTAAATAATAAACTTTATTAAAGAAATGAAAGTAAAACCATAAGCACCAGAGCTCTGTTGGTCGGGCAGAGTCACAGTGGGGCAAACACACACACACTTCAGATTGCCTGCTTGCAGATTCCCAAAGAATTGGCAACAATGTACAATATCTGTATATTAACAATTGAACAATCAATACAGAGAAACAGGGTCAACAAATCAGAAACTGTTGCTGGGCAGAGTAGGACTAGTAACTTTCAGCTGGATCACAACCACAACAGGACCTGCAGACCCGCACGCCTCAGATCGGCAAAGATCACACAGCTGCACTCACTCTACTGGCCCTATGCTGTTAGCACAGCCTACATAGAAGAGCAACAGCTATGCCCCTGGCCATCCCCCGGCCTCTGCATCACCAGCGGAGCCCTCTACACTGGGGTGATCCCCCTGTGTCTAGCTATGGCAGCCTTAGGGCTAAAGTAATGTGGGGCATATGTAAGTACAGCCGGACCAATAAAAAAAAAAAAGAGAGAGAGAGAACAGCGAGAAATGGTGTATGGTGTGAATGCACAAAGAATACTTTGAGCCTGTGTTAGTAAGACATGGGGAACTATGAAACCTCATTTAACTACATTTTGAGTCATAGCGTCCAGGACTCTTGACAACAGCACACCAGTCTAGATCTTCATTTAAAAAAATAAGTCAAAGGCCTGGTGGATGCTAAAAATACAATCAATGAGGAAAAAGCATCCATCATATTGTCAGCTTTATCAGGGAATAAGTCATTGATGCAAGCGCTACGCATTGAGTTATCAGACCAGAAACTGGAAAAATGCATTATGTGCATTTAGCATTGGTAGGGCACTGTGGTGGAAATAAATCAGTGCTGAATAGGGTTAGTCTTGTTTCATTATATGTTATTACAATACTACATGCAACAATACAGCTTGTCTAGCAGTGACTGATTCATAACTGAGAAATGTCTAAAGTTTATTAGATCTTTTTTAAAGCTATATGCAAAAGTGTGTATACTGTGTATAAACACACACTGTGTCTACCGGTACTGACAAACGTTTCAGAAATATGTAAACCAGGGGTAGGCAACGAAAGGCGGCACATGAGCTGAGTTTCAGTGGCACTCACACTGCCCGGGCCCTGGCCACCGGTCCACGGGGCTCTGCATTTTAATTTAATTTTAAATGAAGCTTCTTAAACATTTTTAAAACCTTATTTACTTTACATACAACAACAGTTTAGTTATATATTATAGACTTATAGAAAGAGACCTTCTAAAAATGTTAAAATGTATTACTGGCACACGAAACCTTAAATTAGAGTGAATAAATGAAGACTCGGCACACCACTTCTGAAAGGTTGCTGACCCCTGATGTAAACTAAACTAGTAAAAATACAATAGGATCAATTTCTTTTTCCAAACAAGACTATGGTTACTATACTCATCCAGAAGGCAGAAATCTAGTTACATTAGATGAAAGTACTGTATGACAGAAGTAAAAATATGAAAAAAATTGTTCTAGCTAGAAACCATGCAACATAACTTAAGCTGAATTTATAAACCAATTGTCCACATGCAGCATCTGAATGTGTCGTTGAACTTGAAAACAAATACTGCACATTAACACTTAACAATTTGTTATATTTGCCCAATCAGAAGTTAAAGTCACCCAATGTTGTTACATTATTTAGGTCTTTGCACCATTTGGCATTCCTGGCAGCCTTTAAACAGGGCCTCCCTTGAGAACAGGGCAGAGCCTCCACTCAGGGGTAGCTGCAGGAAGGACTGTGCTTCAGAAGGTATGCAGATAGAGTGTGCACACTGCAGCATGGCCGTGATTCAGCAAAGGATTTAAACTCTTATGTGAAGTTACAATTAAGCACCGACTTAAGTCCCACTCACTTCAATGGGATCAGCTGTGCCTTTGAAAATCTCCCGCATAAGCATGAACCCTGAATGTGTCTAGAAGGCAGAGCCAGCACTAGGCATAAACAGACAAAGCAATTGCTTAGAGCCCAGAGCAGCTCAAGGGACACCCTATTCATTATTGGTATGTATTGGGGGGGAGCAAAATGTTCCTCCTTAGGGCCTCCGCGCGAAGGTGCAACCTGCACACCCCAGAGCTGTTGGCCAACCCTATGGGTTGTGCAGAGGAGGAAGTAAGCTATGATCTTATATCCTCCTTGTCCCCCTACTTAAACCCCCAGGTCACTACATCTGAGCAGTCCCTGTGCTACTGTGTCTGTCCCTTGCTCAAGATGTGTAAGGAAGGGGAAGTTATGGTATCCCCCACTCCACGTACCTATGCTGGTGCATATTTGTATCTTTTGGCACTCACCTTACAAAGCTTTGCACAGACTGTATTTTAAAATGCTTTTCGTATAAAAGTTTATTCAAATCAGAATGCTGGGATTGGGTTGTTTCAGATAGTTAATACTTTGCTGTAAAATGCTATTTATATTTCTAAAGTCCTTTAATTATTAAACTCAATTAAATCTAGTAAAACTTAATTACCCATCTCACATGGGAGTGGAGAGGTTTAATCAGTTAATGTATATGTGATGCTTTGAAGTTCAACCCAGACCAGTAAAGGCTTGTGTCAGAACCTGCCCTGTGACTCTGAGTGTCTTAAATGCGATGCTGCTGTGGCTCACATCAGTGACACCTGCAGCCAGCCTACAAATCTGGCTTCTATCACCCAGTTACTTTTTGCACAGTGACCCCCAATACTCTCCCTGTTCCAAATTTCCCCAAAGCTGCTGAAGTTCCCAGAACTGAGAGTTCCGGTGTTGCCCCTCTCAGACTCGGCAAGGGAGAGTTTTGCTACTGCTAAGCTGTGTGACAGCTCCCTGACACACCAGCTTGTCTATTCTGCCAGCAAACTCTTTAGGACTCTGCTAGGCCAAACCTTGCCTTGCAGGTAACAACCAGTGAACCCCAACTCCCGAGTTCCCCACAGACATCTCCCTGCAGTGTCCAGAAGTTAAGTCCATGTTCCTTTAAAGAAATGGTACGCTGGAGCTCATTAATTTAACTGGAGCTTGACAAACACTCATTTCAGTCACAACACTGAATTGGTTTATAGTAAAAACAAGTTTATTTAACAAAAGGACATAGCATTAAGTGATAGCAAGTATAAAGATAGAACGGGTACAAGCAAACAAAAGTAAAAATACGCCTCTAAGACTAAAACTTAATTTCAGCAAGTTACACTCTTTGCCTAAGCAGGTTTCTCACCTAAACTCAGCTCCCAGAGACTTCAACCACCTTGGTTGAAGGATTCAACATTCTGTGATTTCAAGATCTCTATTGTCTTTAAACCCCCAAGTAATGGATAACTTGGGGTTCTCTCCCCTAGCTGTCTATAGTCCTCTACAGCTTTGAAATGTATTCTTTGGAAAGTAAGCCCACACAAAGCTTCTCTTGTCTGTGGGGGTGTAGATGCCATGCTGTTTTCCCAAAGTTCATTGACGCTGCTTCAAGAGGCAGGAAGGCTTCCTAGGGGTGCAGTCTCCGTCCCCCCTCAAGATTAGGTATTCATCTTTCCTCACTCGCTCTCCTGATGGCTTTGTTTACCTTGCATGTTAATGTGCTTTCCTTTGTCCCGTTACTTGTTAGTGTGCAGTAGCGCTAACAGTAGAGGATAATAAGGTAACAGACTTATGACATCAGAAGTATCCAAAGAGAAGTATCCAGATGATCAGCATCCAGAAGCAGACTGCACAGAGACAGTTTTCCAGGCCATGGAACTAACCTGCTCCAGATCAGAACACATTGGAGACAGTTTCCTTGTTGGTTAATGAGGTGTGACTTGTTTTACAAACCACCTATCCAGTGAAAAGGAAAGGATTATTTCTGCCTGTATTTGAAACTGCATAAAGTGTTTGCAGTTATGCTGATCCTTGAGAGAGTACTCATGCAAATAATATTACTGCCTTACCTGTTGCATTTTATCCACTATTTCAATGTGATCAGCTAAGAGTGCAATCAGCTAAAACCCCTCCCAGATGCCAATATTTTTCAAAATCAACATACCCATCATACCCAAGCTGATTAGTAATAAGCCAAAATGAAGCAATTCAGAGGGAGTTAAGAGTGCTCAACGTTTCACAGGGTTGGGCACAATTTCTCCTCCTCTTCCTTCAAAAATGCATCCTGTATCATGTCCTTCTACCCATCATTTAGCTAATCTATAATGCTCAAATGATTCAACTGGTGGAGCTCCATGGGGCTCCATTACATTTATTCTAAACTTGGACATTACAACTCATTGACCAACAAAGAAGTTGTCTCCACTGTGAGTCCCATAGCTACACTAGTTGCAGCGCCGTTAACTTTTTCTTAGTTCCTCCAGCTTCTTAATCAGTTTTCCTTAGTCTCTTCTGACTTCATCTACGTGTTACTCAACATGGTAATTTCCCCTACATTTACAATAAGGTCTTAGATTTTACCTTTGACTTCGATGTCCATAATAACATGCAAATAGGTAGCATATAGATAAACAAGTATGACTTTGGCAGGAAGGGGGAAATGTAGATTTGAAAGAATTTTGTTCCTGTGTAAGGGTAAATTCAAACTGTAAAACTCACTCATTTTGGAAATTAAATTTATTTGTGATGAATATACCGGTTCCTTACACAAGTACTTTCAACAAGTGGGGGGGGGAGGGGAGAAACCATGATTACTATAACATCCCACTTTCTCTCTGCCCTAGTTACTATTAGGTGAGTTGCCTCAGAATGCCCTGAAAATTAAATAACTTTATACTTGAACCATTCTCCATTTTATTTATTGAAATGCTCAGGGAGATTAAATGCAAATTTGTTGCCTTAACAGCAAAAGAAATTAAACCGATGTGTGCTTTTCTGGCAGAGAAGCAATTACATTTAAGAAAGTTTAAAAAGCCGGTTACCAAGCAACTACATTCAGCCTACATATATTGTCTATTCATAATCTCTAGCAAAGTACAGAAAATGACAGGCTGTCACTAAAGAACAGGGACACAGAGAATTATAGCATTCTTACTCTGTGTTCTTCCTACAGGAGAAAGTTCAATTATATCCTACATACAATGATGAGTTTAAATAACTGCAATAAGTATAAAATGTTAGGGTGTCTCAGAAGGAACATGAAAGGCAGAGAGAAGCTTCAAGAAAATAGTCACCACCTCTGAAGCAATTCTACTGTCTATCATACTTTCTGGACAAGTGTCTCAAACAAACCTCTCTAGGTAGAGCTGGGGCTTGAGCTTTCCCAGAGTTTTTGAGGAGGACCATGTGTTCCCATTTGGCTTCATTGCTGTTTGTCATTTATGCAACGTACAACACTCCGGTTGGCTGTTGCACCCTCATTAACTTCAGCGGGACTCCTCTGGGTGTAGTGATCTGCCCATGTGATATAAATTGCAGGATTGAGCCTATTTTTTTTTCCTGGGCTTCAAAAAACAAACAAACAACCCAACAACACTCTTTGTTAACGTGCTTTCCTTAAAAATCCATCCTTGGTTATGTTTCAAATACCTGATGAAATCCAGGCCCCACTGAAGTCCATGGGAGTTTTGCCAGTGACTTCAGTGGAGCCATAGTCTCACTTCTGCTCTTTATGTCTAAAAGGGTGATGGTTGTTGAAAGGCACAGAGCCTGAGGAATAGGCATTCCTGTCTTAAACATTTTTAAAGGGGTGTTGTGAAGGAGCAGAGAAACTGCAGGTGGGCACAGCAGGGGTTAAAGAACACCTGTGGGTTCAGCTAGCCCCGCCGCNCCCCCCCCCCCCCCCCCCCCCCCCCCCCCCCCCCCCCCCACGGCTGGGAGAAAGATCCATCTCCCCTGTTTAGGGGTTGCGCAACACAGGACCCTGGGCCAGGACCTGAGGGAAAAGGAGGGGTCAGGTCCCCCTAAAGCNCCATGGCTGGGAGAAAGATCCATCTCCCCTGTTTAGGGGTTGAGCAACACAGGACCCTGGGCCAGGACCTGAGGGAAAAGGAGGGGTCAGGTCCCCCTAACCAACGATCTAGCCACTAGGCTGCCCGGCCACTGAGGACCCTATCACAAATGTATTTAGTTATAAAATTATCTTTGAAAAAGTACAGAAAGCTGAAAACTGATGTCACTGCAGGTTCAACAGACAGGCAGGAATATGAGAACCAGTCAGTTACTCTTTTGCAGTAGTAACAATGAGTAAGTGCCTGAACCTGTAAACATTCAGCACTTACGTCACTGCCTCCCACAAGTAGGTAATGTATAATAAATGTTAAGGTTGCCAGCAAATGTTATACTTGACTTGATAGTCTCCATTCTACTTTCTGCCTGTTTCAGTCCCTCATCATTTTCCCAAATACTTTCCCTTTGGGCTGAAATTTTTCCAAAATTTGTCTTATGCCCATGGTGAATCGTTGCACAACTTTGAGCAAAATTTGTTGTGCCATGTTTGAGTTTAAAAAGTATAAGTGTTGGAAAAATAAAACGTACACTTTTGCCGTATGTCCCAGTAAAGCACGGTGCGATTAGATAACACAAAAAAGTCTGAAGATAAAAACTTCAAAATTGGTTTGTTTTAAAGTCATAAGGGCCCTATTTTCCATTTTCATTACACTAGTTTGATGCCAGTATGACCCTGATTGTTCGATTTCGAAATCGAAGAAGTGGAACAGTACATATATTTGGGCCAAGAAGTTAATATGCGCCAAGATCCAAACGGAGAACTCTCGCAAAGGATTCGGGCAGGATGGTGTGCGTTTAATTCCATCAAGGACGTCCTCAAAGGAAAAANAGGGCAATGGAACGAGCTATGTTGGGAATTTCCCTTCTGGATTGCATCCCAAATGAAATTATCAGAGAGTGCAGCAGTGTGAAAGATATTGTTGTGGAAAGCAGATATAACAAGATGCGATGGGCGGGCCACACAGCATGGCTCACAGACAATAGGTGGACCGCAATCATTGCTGAGTGGTACCCGCGAGAACAGAAAAGACCACCCGGTCAGCCTCCAAGAAGATGGGAAGATGACATTGTTAAATGTCTCGGATGAACATGGAGAAGAATGGCGGATGTGTTGTGATCGGCGCAGTCTTAACGACAGCTGAAGACCGATCGATCCAGGTGATGACCCTGATTGTAGTCAAGTTTATAGTGGTTGGCTTCTTAACCATATTGCTTTGTTTATGCAAGTTTTTCTCAGTAAGGGGCAAAAAATCATGACACCTCCTCTGCAAGTGCAGAGATCCTACATAGGATTCAAGACTTGTGACAAAGTGTCTCGCCAGCCAATGCACTGCGTTGTGGCTGGGTACAGCATTATCAGCTTTGTTCCTCACCATAATCTCACTGACCAGCATTTGTCCTGCCACTTGATCCTCCAGCCAGGTCACTTTTTAGTCTGACGCCTTTCGGAGTAAGTCAGAGTCCAGTCCAATAACAATCCAGCAGCCCTGTGCCAGAGCTTCAGCCCAACTCTAAGCCCATTAGGCCTTATGACCCTCTTCCTGCTGTGGCCTGCCTCTAGGCCTTCTTCCCCAGCCCTCCAAGGGAAGGTAACAAAGGAAAGGCCCAACACAAAAATAGTCCAAACGTGCTCCTGGCCTCCCTCCTTTGGGAGGTACCTGCCGAGCCGTAGGGCAGCTCAGTGTCCTGAGGGCTATCATGAAGTGTTCACAGGAACCCTCTGCCAGCCTCATCCTCTGCAATGCTTCTGCCTGGGAGCCGGAGGGAGTGGTCAGTCCATTTCCCAGGGCCCGGCCCTTTTGAACTGGGCCTCTCCATTTTAAGACTCAATCCAAGACTGACATGCTTCGCAAGTGCCACAGAGTAGGGCTACCTGAGCCCAAGGCAGCTCTTTAGCCCCTTCTTGCCTGGTGTACATCCCGTCACAGGGCTGCCTGCACATCAGTATGTGATGTAAAGTGGGATGGTCTGGGGGGGAGCGTATTAGATCTACATAGGGGAGCCACAGAGGCTGTTTTAGCCCCAAATCTAGAGTAGTGTCTGCAGAGCAACTCCGTATCATTCTGGGGTGGAGAGGGAAGGATTCCTCCCGCATTCCTTCTACAGATTTCCCCAACTGCCACACCAGTTATTCAAGCTGGGCACCGAGGGCAGAGGTTTTCTCCTGAATTCATTGCATGTTCTGAAAAACACACTGTCTGAGCAATTTAAATCATGTTATTAATGATGTTGGAAATAATAAAAGTGCTCATATGATGCAGACAGCTCAAATGGTGAGAATTAGATTTTTCAGTTGAATGAGGAAGCATCAATTCTTTCTGCTAAGCTCTTGAGATAAATATATAGTCAGTGCAGCTGAGAAGTTCTGTTTTAACTTTTACAGGTGGTTAAAATATTTCTGGCACTAGCAGCATTCCAAATATAAGTATAGGGATATCCTGCTCAAACCAAAAATATCTTCCCTAAAGGTATAAGAAAAAAATTAATTGTATGTGTTATACTGTATCTCTCTGTGTATATATATGGGGTTGTGGGTGTCCACATCAAGAGATAAATTGGATACAAGCCAGCACTACTTGAACACCAATAACTCCCAGGAAATTGGCTTAGCAAGAAGTACAGGATCAAACCTATGCTGTACACTTGTGCATACATGCTACACACAAAATAAACATATTAATGAAACCATAATTATGGTTGCAAAGTCAAGCACTCAAAAGTTAGGAAATGCTAGAATTAAGGTTGCCTGGCTCAGCAGGAGTTCCGGGAAGTGTATACACAATGCCGCCCAGGGCATGGTGATCCCACCCCCTCACTACTTCTTTGCAGAAATCTGCTATTGCCCTGTAAAGTCCTTATACTACCTCAGTACAAGGACTGTTATTGTTCCCGGCTGCTGAATAACTGTCAACTGTGGGGAGAGGCTGGAAAACATAACCCATTATGCATAATTATGTGCATGCTCAAAGTATTTATACAAATCTGCCTTATTTGTAGGTATATAAGAAAAAATCCTACCAGAGGTTGAGGTAGTGGAAGTGCATGTACAAGATAATTGACTAATGTTTTCAGTAGACTTAGTTATCATTAACTATGGAAATGAATAAATAGTC
Organism: Platysternon megacephalum; assembly: GCA_003942145.1. Lineage (NCBI taxonomy): Eukaryota > Metazoa > Chordata > Testudines > Platysternidae > Platysternon > Platysternon megacephalum. The sequence goes on from QXTE01000003.1 coordinate 16,410,833, forward strand.
ATTTAATAATGGCCTTTGTCATCAAAGATAGTTTTCCTAGAAGTTTACTTGAGACCTAAACAAAAGTTAAAGACAGCAGATGATGTCGAAAGAATTTCTGTGTCTACTTTTATTCCATAAGTATAAAAGTAGACTCCAGAGGATAAGGAGAGTCCAGAAAACAGAGTAAACATTGCATAGTGTTGGGTATTGCATAAACTGAAATGTTCAGGTCAGGTGAAGACATCGATAAGTGATCAGAGGGGAAAAGGACCTATAAATAGGAGTATGGAGTATAAATAGTTTGAATAATTACCCATAGGATGCAAGGCAGATAAAGAATAACAATATGTATCTTCTTGTAGGAACAGAAACATTCATGTGTTGCTGCTACTGAAAACTCTCATAAGTTAGTATTTTTACCTGCATTAAAATATTAATGTTTTATATGTAAAACTTAATATATTTTTAACAAACCAAATATTCACAGTGCAACTCTTAAAATTATTTATCTTATATTAGTGGCAGTGCTTCGAAGTCTGTTCCTTGTTATCATAATTATTAGCTATACACAGCACTTTTCAAATCAGAGAGCAGGACACAGTCCCTGCTCTGCAATGCTTAATCTAACTCCATGGTGTTGACCTCGCATGTCCTTTTGCATGACAGAGTTGAATAACACAGTAATTCAGGCACCCTTCAAATATCAAGTGTATTCCTGAGCAGCAGTAAGGATACATCATAAATAGTGTGCACAGTGTTATCTCAAACGAGGGTATCCTTAATAAAACAAAACTGCATTATCTTGCTGGGTAGCTTGTGACTTGAAGTTGCTGGAGAAATTCTACAGAAAGTTAGTGCAGCCAATCTTTTTGTAATAGCCGCACTGTAATAAAGAAATGTCACAGCTGCATGTGGTTTTTATGTTGTAGGTGAGTTGCCCATTCAAGTGTGTTAACAGACTAAGTCCTACTTGCTTTCTTCCATACAAACTGCACTTAATATAGGTAATGGAATAGCTTTAAAATTAAGAACTTTCGGCATGATCACCAGTGCAGATGACCTGCCCTGAAGTAAGTTACATTGCAGGAGGGGAGCTATAACTTATAAGTAGGCTTGGCAGAATTCAATTTATTTATTTTTTACAATTTCAACAACTAATGATGTTTATTTTTAAGTGTTTTTTTTCAATTTTTATCTATTTAATTTTTCACAGTTGTGGGAATTTTGTTGCAGGGGCCAGACATCATTATTTAATGATAGCAGAGGTTGAGATTCAAAAAGTTAAAAGTTTTATAACTGTTAAAATACAAATCGTCAACTTCACTTGTCAAAATATAATAGTAAATATCCTTAAATTAAACTCTAATAAGTTCTCAAAAAGCATTTTTCTTACTTTCCTATCTGTACATTTCAATTATTGATGGAAATATTTTTTGTCAGTTTGTGTCTATGGTGAAATTGATATTTACCACAAAAAAAATAAAAAATCTAATCCTTACAAACCTACTTATAAGGGACTTTAGACCAGTGGGAAATTGGGCTTAGCAGACTCTCACTCTGCCCATGCACCCTCCCCCGTCCCTATCTTTCCCAACCCTATCCCCCAAATACGCCTTACTCTGGGTGGGAGTTCCCTGCAGCACAGGAGGTGGTGAAACCAATGGCAGAGCTGGTGTGGGAGGCATCAGAAGCAGGTGGCAGGGTCACCTCCTTATTTGTGTAGTTTCCCCCCTCCAAAGGTGGAATTCTTCAACGCAAATCTCCAGCTGCTTTAGGTTCACTTTCCCCTGCAAACTGGCAGACCAGAGATTCCAACACATTAACATTAAATTGTTAGTTGTTAAAGCTTTGCCCAGATCTGAGTGTTTTCTTCATTTTTATTGGTAAATCCCATTTCACAATAGTACTAAGAAACTAGGCCGGAGGTTTACTGTACTTTTCACAGAGTTAAAGTCTCTTGACTATTGGCCTTGTGCTTTTTAACACCATTCAAAGCATATCATAATTGGTCCAGAAATGCACTGTCTATTGTGTCTTGTTGAATAAACTCATTCCTTTCAATCCCGGCATAATTGCATATGGAGAAATGTGATGAAATCTGATGGGCTTCCCACTTGTAAGTGATCACTACTCTGAGTGTTTTGCCTTAATAAATATTTGTTAGACCCATCTGCTGAGTAAGTGAACCTTAATCCAACAGATTACAGTGTTCATTTACTGAAACAAAATGAAACACTGTGTTATAGCAGCTCTGTGATATAGATCTTTAGTGACCCTATCACTGCAACACTTTAGGTCCTCTGAGTCTTTACAAATTATAAAAAATGTTTTAGTGAGTGGGGGTGAGGGAGAAGGTTATCTAGGGTGGTCATAAATATTTGCTTTGACTGAAAATTAACATTCAGGGTTTTGCCCACTAGCAAGTTTTAAACAGCACCAGATTGCAAGGCGTGCACATCTCCAGCTGACTCGGGAACCCAGCTGATTCAGGCAACCACTACCCACAATCTCTATCCCATTCAGCTGTCCCACCTTCCCTAGAAATAGGACCCCCAGTATGGGGCAGTAGCTGCTGATCAACTGCTTCTGGGAAGAACAAAGGCATGGAATAATCTCCTAGTGATGACACAGCTACTAGAGTAATATTTTCAAGGATTTCTTTACAGAGTGGAAGAATCCAGGAGGTACATGCTGAACCTTGACAAAGGAATCAATGCAAGAGCAGATAGCAGGACATTTGTTCATTCAGTGCTCTCATTATTTTTAATGTTGTTGCAGATTTACTGCTGCTGAGAAAGCTTTTTGTTCTAATTATAACAAGTTAGTGGTGTGCATCAGTAGCAGCTGCTGCACAGAGATTTTTTTGCTATTAGTTACTAGCCACGTTTGCATTGTGAAAAAAACAGCTTCCGAGAAAGGGCTTCCATGTTTTCCTTTTCTGTCTCTGAACTGGACTCATATCTTTCTAACCACATTTGAAAAAAGCAATATGTTTTTTGCTATTGTTTGTCATTGACATTAAGCACTTAAATGTTCCACACATGTACTGGGACTGCAGATGTGTACTTAGGATGATCACAGCCTGATCATGGTCAGAGAATTACCTCTTCCAGCTTGGAGTCAGGGCTCCCTTTTGCTCCTGTCAGTGCAGGGGAATGTATTTTGTTGGTCTTCCCTGGCTTAGTGATAGGTCTGGGGTAATTTCAGATTTCTTCAAGGGTTAATATTAGCCAGGGGTCCATTGGCCCTGTAAGATGGTGTTGGGGCTGACTGCAAGTTACCTTAGGCTATTGTTACAGAATGGCTTGTGGGGAACTAGTAGCGAACTGACTTTGACCAGCCAAGCTGGTTTGCAGACACTTGGCTAAATAAACAAATAAAAAAATAAGAAAGGCCTGAAACTGTGAAGTGTGGGAATAAAAAACAGCAGCGTTTCCTGCCAAAGCCTGCTTGTGGGTAAATATGCCCCCCCTTAAAAAAAAGTAATAATTAAAAGCAGCTATAAAAATTGCTTTAAACAAACAGTCTCACCTGTGGACCCTGGCCTTGTGGGTGCCCAAAAATTCCCCACGCTAAAGCAGCACCTGCTACAAGCCCTCAAAAACAAGGCAAAAGGGTCCGAAACTGTCTGTAGCAAAAAGGGCGTAAGCATTAATTCTTGCTTGTTTGCTAAAAAGCACATATTTAGTAATGTGTAAAGGCTAAAAAGCTTATTATACTTTAGCAATAAAACCGGTTATACTTATGCACCTAGCATGGCTTCACTAAATATATCCAAGCCCTCCCCCCCTTTAAAACTGACAGATGGATCTTACTCTCTACATATCATAGGTTGTTTCTTCCTCAGTGGCTAAGCCTCACACAATTTAGATATCATTCAGCATCCAAAGAGATTCTATCTTTATTCTCTTTCCTCTCCTTAGTCTCTCTTTGTTCCAACTGTGGAGGAGTGATAAATAATGACACCATTAGTGGGGTATGAAGAGGCATGGTTAGGTTAGGGCTCAGATGCATCAATTCCACTAAAAGTTTCACGGCCAGGACCATACTGCTGAGACCAGAACACTCTGCTCCCAATGCCAAAGAGGTTTACCAAGGGTTCCGTTAGCTGCAGCAACAACATGGAGTTTAGTTGTCTTTGAGGGTTGTGGATGGAGAAATGGTGGGACACTAACAGCATCCCAATGCAAGAGGGCAGGGGGCTCACTGGTATCTAGTAGTGAGTTTCAGCTGGCCTGACCAGTTGATTGTACTCCAACTCATTAATCTCATGTAAGGTATCAATTGAAAGCTAATAACATATTGATTATTACTATTATTGCATGGTGTACATATGGAGGCCAAATTCAAAATGACAAACATATTGGAAATTATGTTTGTGACAGATTGGACCCCCCCCCCCTTCCGGGGTGCCACCTGATGTGCTGGGGTTCCACTGAGCCTGCACATTCCACCAGCCTGGACTCCCTCACTCTGTCCTGCTGTGCCAGGCGCGCGTGTGCACACACACACACACACACACACACACCCAGCTGTAGAATCACACAGAGTCTGCAATCAGCTCTGTGTGGGAAGTCTCAGCTCGGCGATTGCCCAGCACTCAAGTGCACACACCCTCTGGAGTGTAAACCCCAAATGATATTGTCTTGCATTTATAGATATTTATACAGCACAAGCTCATGAAGTTAGCTCTCTCCCTCAATGCAGAGGAAGATATGCACAGCTTTTCGCCCACCCACTTATGAATTGCACAAACTGGATTCTAGAATAAACAAAAAACAAGTTTATTAACTACAAAAGGTAGATTGTAAGTGATTATAAGGGATAGCAAACAGATTAAAGCAGATTACTGAGCAAATAAAACAAACACGCAAACTAGACTGAATACGTTAAAGAAATTGGCTACAAATAGTAATTTCTGACCCTAAATGTTGCTTTATGCAGGTTGCAGAGTTTCTTGAAGGTAAACTGCACTGCTTGCAGGTTAAATCTCCAGGTATACCCTTCCCAGGCTGACCTTTCTCGCCTGGGCTCAGCCCCTGCCTCCCCCACCCCCAGTTTAGTTCCTTCCTTTGTTTCTTCAGATGTTTTCAGCAGTCTTGCTTCTTGGGCATGGAGGCAGTGGAGAAGAGCCCAGATTAACTCACTTCCCAGCCTTAAGTAGGATTTACATATGGCGGGAATCCTTTGTTCCTAGTTTGACCCCCACTCCTTTCCAATGGAAAAATACCAGAAGTCCAAAATGATGTCCAATACCAGGTGACATGATCACCTGACCCTGCAGTGTTAAAGCAGCATCCCAGGAAACTTCTCAGGAAGGAAGGAGATTAGTATGGTCAAAGTCCTATTGTCCTTCTTAATGGCGTGGGCGTTCCCCAGGTGCAAGCACTTTTGTAATTGATACATAGTCCAAACTCCTAACTTCAGATACAGAAATGATACATGCATAGAAATAGGATAATCACATTCAGTAAATTATAACCTTTCCAATGACATCTCACATGACCCATCTTGCATAAAACATACCTTAGTTATGCCATATTCATTTCTATGAAGAATATAGGGTGTAATGTCACAATGTTATCAAAGTGTATCTTGGAGGCAAGGCTAACATTGCCCCTCCCCCAGACAAAGGAATGTGGTTCTGCCACCTGATGGTATTTCCAAGGTACATTATGAGACAAAGGGAATGCAATTTATATAGAAGCTAAACAGGACCATCAAGCCAACAAGGGGAGGAGATAACCACTCAGCATTACAGCAAAGGGAGGAGATTGCAGGATCAATTTGGATTTTAGCAAACACCAACAGGGCAAGAAACCAGCATGAAACTTCCTTCGCCAGGAGACTCCCTATCACCTGCCTCACAACTTGAATGAACTCTACTTTGGGGTGTAACCATCAGAAGAGTCCTTTTCAAAGGTTCACTGGACTATAAACAGAAGGGCAAAGAACCCTAACTTACCTTTTCCCTAAAAAGACCACAGAACCGAGCACTTTGGACTTTGTGGGGCATCCTGACCCAGAGGGGTTGGTCAGCCATCTTGCTGGAAGGTAGAATGGTAAGGAAACTACCTTGAACAATGGCTATAGCTTGTTTGTTGAGTCATAACCTCTAGAAAGCATTTTTCACTTTTATTTGCTTGTAACCATCTCTAAATCTATCTTCTTTTGTTAATAAACTTATTTTACTTTTAATCTAAACCAACCCAGTATTATGTCTGATTTAAAGTGGATGTTAACTCCAGTTAATGTGGCAAACTGCTGCGTATTGTATCTTTAAAGGAACAAATGAACCTTACTATCTTTCTGAATGGTCCAGAAGAGGGCTACACATTGCAGAACACATGGTTTGGGGAAAATTCAGGACTGGGAGATGTTGGGGGTCATCTTGCGAGATTTGACCATGGCTGGTGGAGGCCAGAGTGTGGCAGTGGTGTAACAAACAGGCTGCTGAAATCAGAGCTACTGAACCAGAGCTGCTTAACATATGCACACTCAGGGCATCCTTGTATGTTAGATGGAAGCGTCCAGACAAAAGAGCTGCTACAGCAGAGCATTTTGAGGCACTCAGGGTTACAGGGCAGTCAGTGACACAACCACCCACTGGTCTGGACTGCACTCCACAATGTGACAAATGGTGTCTAAAATTTCTGTTCTGCACATTAAGGGCCTTGTAAGGAGAAGAACACTGATATCAGTCTAGAGGCAAATGGGGAACCAAAATCTCCCAAAGTTTAAAACAATATTATGCATTATTCATTTATCTCAATGTATTTAAAATGAACCTGTGATAGGGACCTTCCCTTTCTTGGAGCAGAAGAAAGGAGTAGCTAGGTCTATCATTGTCTAGCCTTTCCCAGGTCTTATGCTCATGAAAAATGGAAAATCTCTTGACTTTCTGATCCCCAGAAACCCACTGGGAATAGAGAGGAGGAGGAAACCAGGAGGTGGTTGCTTCTAGATTAGCATTAGGGCGGGATTGGCTTGCCCCTTTGTACAAAAAGGCTGCCAGAGGGTGATGAGCACCTAGCCACTGGAATAGGATTTATCTGTGGGCATGACCTAACAATACAACACCTGTTGCAAACCAAATATCTTGCTGCTGCAGGTTAGGGAATTCATTAGTTTAATCCCCTAGGCTCTCTCTTCTGAAGATGACCGTTGAAATTTTGATTCTGGTCATAAATTTGGGGGGAGGGGCAGTGAAAGGGAATGTTTTACTCTTCTTCTAATCTCATGTGGATGCTTGACCACATCACTACATTTCCAGAGAATTCAGTAGGACTTTTAGTTTTGTCTCAGGATAGTCCCAGAGCTATAACTGACCAAGTAATAATGAGGCTAGGATTGAAATGAATTATCTAAGACATGTAAGAAAAGTGGCTGTCTACTCTATGTTTAGCTTTCACTAGTGTATCTTACCTTCAGAAGCCCCAAACTTCACTCCCCAAAAAAACAAAACACATTCCCTCAATGTACTGCATTGTGTGCAAAACATTTTACAGTGGAGGCTAGGGACTGGAGAGTGGAGCATTTAGCAGCTGAGAGACCTTCAGAGTTTCACTGAAGTTTCACTGAAGGATTTTTAGGAACAGGGCAATGTCCAAAGTTTCTTGATCGTGGTTAAGATTGCTAAGATTGCTTAAGAATCCATGCTGGCCAGGATCTGGAAGATTTGGCCTGCTGGTAGCAGCTTTGGTTTCCCCTGCCAAAGCAAAGTATTTACAGGGGATACAAGAGAACTGTAGCTGCATCATCTCAACCAACTTAAACCAAATTCCAAAAAGGCAGTTTCGAGCTGTTTCCATCAAAACCACACAAAGGCCAACAAACATCTCAACATCTTCCTGAATTGCCACAGGCTACACCATGATCCAAAGCCTGTATACTTAGGTGTTACACTGGAACAAACCATGACATTCAAGGAACATCTTACCTAGACCTTACTGAAAATAAAGACAAGAAACAACCTGATCAGCAAATGAGCTGGTTCTACCTAGGGAGACACTGTGCAGACAATAAGATGCTCTGGGTTTGCTTTGTGCTATTCTGTAGCAGAGTTTTGTTCCCCGATGTGGCTCATATCCTCTCACACAGGACCAGTTGACATCATATGAAACTATGCATATAATAATTGATTCCATGAGATCAACCAACTTGGCCAGGTTGCTGGTCCTGTCCTGCATTGCCCCTTCTGATATCAAGTGATAAGTCGCTTTCCAGAATCTGCTCCTTAAGGTGCAAGACATACCTCATCTACCCCTGTTTAAAATAGTGGATAGGTGGATGTCATAGGTTTCACCCCCACTCTGAACTTTAGGGTACAGATATGGAGACCTGCATGGGATCTCCTAAGCTTAATTACCAGCTTAGATCAGTATGCTGCCACCACCCAAATATTTGAGTCATTTGGGAAACTTAGTCTTCTCCCCCAAAATCTTTTTATCCCAAGTACTATAACCCTTCCCTGGGTAGTTTTGAGAGACTCCTCCACCAATTCCCTGGTGAACACCGATCCAAAACCCTTGGATCTTAAAACAAGGAGAAATTAACCATCCCCTTTCCTTTCCCCCACCAATTCCTGGTGAGCCCAGATCCAACTCCCTTGGATCTTAAAACAAGGAAAAATCAATCAGGTTTCTAAAAAGAAGGCTTTTAATTAAAGAAAAGAAAGGTAAAAGAAAAAAAACTCTGGGAGATAGCATACAAGCTGATCTCACAGACAACAGATTTAAAACACAGAGGATGTTCCCCTGGGCAAAACCCTTAGTACATTAAGAAATAGCCAATTTGATTATTCCTATAATGCCCAAGACAAGTTACAAAAAGAAAATAAACATAAGCTAATTCCTTCACTAAATACTCACTACCCTGGTTGATTCCTGATTGGCCAGAACTGAAACTGACCCAAGACAAAGGGAACTTCCCTCCTTCCTTTTGAAACATCTTGTCCCCCCATTGGTTCCTTTGGTCAGGTGTCAGCTAGGCTAGGTGAACTTCTTAACCCTTTATAGGTAAAAGAGGCATTAACCCTTAACTATCTGTTTATGACAGTGGATCAGACCTATCTTAACTCAAGGCACCTCGTTTGGACCATTCCTTTACAGAACTTCAGTGTCACCTCCAGATGGCGTACTAGATGTCAAGATCAATTTTCAAACATCACCAATGTCTATCTCATGACAAATCCAACAGTCCAGCCCCCTGGCTTTGACCTTCCACGCCATCTGTGGGCAAAGCTCAATTGCATCAGAAGTAGAGTAACTAGATGTGTCTCAGGTGACTATAAATGGGGCCTCCTTGACACTCTCCATTGCCACTGTGGCCAATTAGAAGATGTAGATCAAATACATTCAGGCTGCAGCCACTGGCAAGGGCTGCCTCATAAATTTACATAATGCCCTTCCCTCAGCTATTGAATAGTTAAGGCCTTTAGACCAACACGCTTGACTTGAATGTCTATGTGAATGCAATTGAAATAAATAAAATTTTAAAAATGAACTTTTCAGAAGCCCAATTGTCATAAAATTGTAGTAGTTTGAAGCACACTGGCTCACATTTATCTGAAACTATTATGATGACATTCATTTTTTAAAAATGGCTTCTAATCACTCAAGCTGAATTTGCTTTCCTCATACTTCAAGCAAAGCAACAGGGTTTTCTTTGTGCTTTTAATGGTAGGCCCCTTCACTGACTGCTCCCTCTTTCCAAACTACCACTATGTATGTTAAGAATAGCTAGCAGGGTACCTTACTTTCAGACTCTGAATGATCAAGTAGGCGTTGTTCTATCAGGGTTTCTGCCAATTCCTCTCCCTCCTGGAGAAAAAAAAATTGTGTTAAATCCCCATCAACCCAGTTCTAAATAACCATAACTTTGTACCTATTAAAGGAATCTTCCATTATCAATGCCAAACAAAGAATGACTCGTAGTGCAACTATTACATACCCAGAAAGTGCCCACCCCGTAGTGGCTAGACACAATTTACCTAATTGAGATCAATGTATTTCTCCCGAAATAATGAGCATGTATTCTGTGTCCCATCAAGGTGACTGAACCATCTTAATCAAATGAATTGTAATTGGGAAGCTACCTACTGGGGGCCAGATTCTCAGCTGGTATAAACTGCCATACAACAATTTATACAAGTTGAAGATCTATCCCCAGGAGTCTAATTGCTATATACCTACAGGTAGTCAAATACCTGAACAAAGAGATGCTCTTGCATTTCATCTTAGAAGTGGCTAGGCACCTACAAGTGAACTGGCATCCAGTGGAGGGTACAAATCCAGGTATAATGTGCTCAGTCACATTCTGTATGAGCTGATGCTTCTAAATTGCCTTCAAGGAGAGCCACAGTCACAGAATGTTACAATAATCTTAAAGCAACAAAGGCAGAGATAACCATGGCAAGGTCCACATTGGAAAGAAAAGATTGCATTATCTTGGCCAGTCACAAATGAAAGAAGGTGTTTGAGTCCACCACTTCTCTCTGGGACTCTAAAAGCAAAGCAATGCACAGTTCAGCCAGGGATCTCTCTGAAAGGAATGAGTGAGGCTGACCTGAAGGAAATCTGCCATCTCCTGTTTTAGCCTACATTCAAGTCAACAACACTTCATGATCAACACTATTGAAGGTTGCTGGTTGATCTAATATAATCAACATGTATGTTTAACCTCATTCCATTGGCCTAAGAAGACCCTTGATCACCCACTTTAATGCTCTCTCCATTCTGTATCCATGTGTGAAGCCTGACTGGGGTATGAAAACTGAGGTGATATCATATCCTGCTGAATTTGGCTCACCTCAGTGACCCTCTCCAAGGAGAAGAGATAAGAAACTTGATCAGCAGCATTTGGAGATTTTGTTAATGTCAATAGACAGTATTTTCCCCACAGGCACCAGAGCACTGCAGATTAAAAGCTTACAAAGCTGCTTGCCCTTCTTCAGAGAGCCATTAATGCTCCCCATCAAGATGGGCCCAACCATGCCCTCCTTGTTCCAACTACTATTTCAACAGTACATATTGATCTACAATAAAGGTGACGGTGGTATGTCACATATTCTGGATGGGATGGGGGAAGGAAATCTAAGATGTCGTTTAAAAAGCTGTGCATTTTACAAAAACAAAGGAATAAAGACAATCCAATATATCAATTTGCAAAACTTAAATCCAAAACATTAGTAGCTGTAGTTTTAGCATTTATATAAGAATGTAGACTGTCTTTTAGCTAAATAGAAATCTACATGTGTAAACACTATGATAGCATTCTCTCCTGAAATTTCTAATAAAAAATTTACAGAAGACTTCTCTATCCACCCTCAATTATTGGTATTCATCTCCCACAGAGGAATACGTTGTGAGCATCTGAGGGCAAAATTTGTCCCTGGATATATGCACAGGAAAGGCCTGATCCTTAAAAGTGATAAACACTCTCATCTTCTGTTTGTGCAAGACTCAGCACTCGTCAAGATTACTCAGCAACATAAGTGACTAGCTCCACATTCTCACAAAAGTGTTTTGAAAGAAACTGTATGTAGAATTCTCACCTTCCATTATACGTAAAAAGAATTATAAAAAACTCAATTATTTATATTCTAATTAAAACACCATTATCAGGAGCTGGAAGTGGCCAGTATTTTCTCATGGTGCCTGCCACCTTGTACTCTGGAATCAAAACTTTCTTTTTTTCTAAAATTATTTTTTTAATCTTCAAAGTTGTGAATGAAAGCTTCAGATGTGAACTGCATATAAACCAAAGCAGTAATGTCTGCCTCAGTCTGGAACAATCATTCTAAGATAGTGTTTCTTAACCAGGAGTACACATACCCCTGGGGGTACACAGACGTCTTCCAGGGGGTACATCAACTCACCCAGATAATTGACTAGTTTTACATCAGGCTACATAAAAAGCACTTGCAAAGACAGTACAAACTAAAATTTCATACAGACACTGACTTGTTTATACCGCTCTATATACTATACGCTGAAATGTAAGTACAATATTTATATTCCAATTGATTTATTTTATAATTATATGGTAAAAATGAGAAAGGAAGCAATTTTTTAGTAACAGCGTGCTGTGACACTTTTGTATTTTTATATCTGATTTTGTAAGCAAGTAGTTTTTAGTGAGCTGAAACTTGTGGGTACACAAGACAAATCAGCCTACTGAAAGGAGTACAGTAGCCTGGAAAGGTTGAGAGCCACTGTTCTAAGAGGTGTAAACTGCCCCATTCATTTCACTGGTGTGTTCACTATGAAGTCTAATGATAGTAGTTTAAATAACTGCACTGTTAACTATTTCACAATGATCAAAGAATACAGGGGGAAATGTAAACTACTTATGCACCCTAGACAGGGCCGGCTCCAGGCACCAGCTCAGCAAGCAGGTGCTTGGGGCGGCAAAGGGGAAGAGGCGGCACGTCGGGCTCTTTGGCGGCAATTCAGCGGCGGGTCCCCCAGTCCCTCTCGGAGGGAAGGACCTGCCGCCGAATTGCTGCCGAAGAAGAAAGCGGCGCGGTGGAGCAGCCGCTGATCGCGATCGCGGCTTTTTTTTTTTTTTTTTTTTTTCCCCGCCGCTTGGGGCGCCAAAAACCCTGGAGCCGGCCCTGGCCCTAGAGGGTTCTTAATTAATAGTATCAGCTCAAGAAAGAGACCTGGGTGACACTGTAGACAGCTCATTGAAAACTGCACAATGTGGAGCTGCAGTTAAAAAGGCAAATAAGATAATAGGATGCATAAGGATTGGGATAGTGAATAATATGGAGACTATAATAATGTCTTTATATTTTAAACTGGGACTTAATTAATTATATCTTATAATCAATGATGCATCCTCATCTGGAATACTGTGTGCAGTTTTCACCCTATCCAAAAGGTTATTACAAAACTCATGGGAGTTCAGAGAAGGGCCTGGGGGAAAAACTCTCATATAAAGAGGGACTGCAAAGATTGGGATTGTTTACCTGGAAAAGGAGAGAAACAAGTGGGGACACGATAAAGTATATAAAATAAAGAATAGTCTAAAGAAGGTATATCGGGGACTCCTGTTCTCCATGTCCCATAACACAAGAACAAGATGACATTCAATGAAATTATAAGATAGCAAATTCAAAACCAATAAGAGGAAAAATATTTTCAACCAATGTCTAAACAAACTCTCATACTCATTGATGCAGTAAGTCTAAAGACCAAGAATTTAATAAGATTCATAAAGGCATAGGCTAATTATATAGATAATTAAGAATTCTAGATACTCTAGATAAATATAACAAAAACTTCATGGAAGGGATATTAAACCTCATGCTTCAAGGCCTAAACCAATCACTAACTATTAGAGAGCAGGATAAGACCTAATGTGGGGCCAGATTATCCCACATCTGCTATTGAAGGGTTCTTGCACCTTCCTTTGCAGCATCTGGTTCTGGCCATAGGTGCCAACTTTTCCCAGCGCCGGTGGATGCTCAACCCCCCCAGGCCCCGGCCCCTCCCCGACTCCACCCCTTCCCACCCCTGCCCCGCCCCCATTCCAACCCCTTCCCCAAAGTCCCTGCCCCAACTCCGCCCCCTCCCTGCCCCTATTGGACTCCTTCCCCAAATCCCCGCTCCGGCCCCACCTCTTCCCCGAGTGTGCCGCGTTCCTCCCCCTTCCCCCTCCCTCCCAGCTGTTTCGCGGCGGCAAGCACTGGGCGCTAGGGGGAGAAGCAGGCTGCGGCGTGCTTAGGGAGGAGGTAGAGGCGGAAGTGAGCTGGGGTGGGGGGGGGGGGGAGTTGCCGGTGGGTGCAGAGCAGCCACCAATTTTTTCCCATGGGTGCTCCAGCCCCAGAGCACCCACGGAGTTGGCGCCTATGGTTCTGGCCATTGTTGGAGACAGAATACTGGACTAGCTGGACCTCAGTCAGATGACAATTCCTATGTTCCTATGGTCCTACAAGAAAGAAGTAGGATAATCACATGAAGATTTCCACAGGTTACTCTAAGAATCATGTTCCTTCAATGGGTAGAGCCCGGGAGAGTGTCAATACCAGGGCCGGCTCTAGGTTTTTTGCTGCCCCAAGCAAAAACATTTTTGGCTGCCCCCCACCCCAGCCCTGGGCTCCCACCCACACCCCCTGCCACCCCAGCGCTGGGCTCCCCCCTCACCTACCCACCCACACCCCCTGCCGCCCCAGCGCTGGGCTCTCCCCCCCAACCTGCACCCTCCTGCTGTCCCAGCCCTGGGTCACTGGTAACTCGCTCCCAGGGCGGGTCATTCAGCAGGAATTTTGGATGTGCACAGAACACAGACAGGATTGGTTCCCATATAGTTACAGAACTGCAGTAAAGTGAAACAATTTTCAGCTTGTGTGATTGGAGGATATCTGGATGCATATTATAAGACAGTCCTACATAAATGAGGAACAGTTGAGGTGCCTTTATTATTCTTTTGCTCCACTCTTTGTTTCTATGGGGAATTTGCCAATGCAATATCACTGTCTTCCTTTTAAACAAATAAAACTAAAAAAAAAAAAAGCAATGGCTGTTGAAAATAGCAATTCCAGTCCTAATAACCACTGGGAAGCGTTTCTTGCTCAATTTTATCCTACTTTATCTACAGCAAGTTACAGTGGATCAGTATATTTGATTTGGGAGAAATGAAGTAACAGCTGCCCAAATTGAGCGTGAGCACTCCTGAATTTTGAGGGTGTTCAAATCTGGAGGGCAGGTGCTAGATTCCCTTTCTGAATATTAGCTAAATCTAGAAAGGAAAAGCCAATTTCTGCTTCCATGGTTCAGAAGTGGAAATCCTCCTACGTGCCTGGTACTGTATCTAAAGCTGCCCAAGTCCTCTAGTAGAGCTTCCCCTCTTTCAGTTTTCATTTTAAATTCTAGTGGGATCCACGTACCTCCCTTGCTAGGCTTCAGATACAGAGGTACATTGTCCATTTAGTCCACCCAGTTCCTTCTTTGGGGGCTGCAAGGTGAGGTTACACCAGTATCCCTAATCCAGTCTGGGGAAGTCTTCTGAAGGGGATCTCTGCACCAAAGCCGCCTACCCCTTGGGCTGGGCACACTTGTTCCCCATTCACAGGGCCACCCCTTTCAACTCACAGCAAGCTACAGCATGGCTCAGCTACGTCACTCCTTCCCCCTCCCTTTCCTGTTGATAGCGGCCAAGGGATTGCTGGGAAATGTAGTTCTTTCCCTGCTCCAGGGCTGGCTCTCTAGGCAGGGAGCTAGCCAAGGAACTACAGCTCCCAGGGTCCCGTGGGTTCTCAGCAGCCATGCTGGATCCCCAGCTGCTCCGTGGCTCCGCTTCTGCAGGGTTGTGAGAGGGGAAGAAGTGAGTTAAAAAAACAAACAAACAAGGATGGCCCGAATGCCGCCCCCTGCAAATGTGCTGCCCCAAGCAGCTGCTTGGTTTGCTGGTGCCTAGAGCCGGCCCTGGTCAATACTTATTATTTTCCACCCTGATACCCATTATCATGCATGTGTTATGTGGGATTGTGTGAATGGAAATAAAACACATCAGTAAAATGGGGATAATTATACAACTTCCTTTGCAAAGTGCTTTGAGATCTGTGGATGAAAAGTGCTAAACAAGAGCTATGAAGTAGTAGTAGTAGTAGTGTGTTTATCCTGGTATCTAAATGACACATCTAGGACCCCAAACCATGGGAAACATTCAGTCTCTTGCAGGGTCAGGCTCTAGTGTGGAGAATTCTTGACCACAGTGCCTCAGAGTATCTATCCCTTAGTCATAGATGTGAGCCAAATACCCACCAGGCAGGCATACTGTAAGTAATAAGGACTGATTTATCATTTTCTGACACATGTTCACCCATCAGACAGACAGAGTTCATATTTTATGTTCTGTTCAACAATTTTCACCTTGCAAAAATTGCCTCCTGCTGAACAGACAATAAGAAGTAGCCTAGTATTTTTTTTTAAATGATATTTGGATGATTCATACCTTTTCTGAACAGAATGTCACCCACAGTATACATTTATTCTCTCTTCTTTGTATTCCTCAGTCCTAGAGGAAGTCACTGTTCATGAAAAACAATTCATTTGACAAGAGGAAGCAGTTGGGAAATGAGTATCAAGCAATAAGATAGAAATCCAGTTAAAAAAAGAAACTTCATGTTATGCTTCTGTTGCATTTGCATCTAAGTGTGATGAGAAAACAGAGCTTGGATCACAATAGGGATATATAATGGGATCTATGGCACTGAAATAAAAAGACAGAGAGCCAACAGTGACGGACTAAAATTAGAACTGTGAACAAGTTAACAACAACAGATATGGAGCCCAAACAAAGTAGACTGAAGAAATGAAACTGTCTAAAGGAAAAGCAGTTACTGAACTACAATATTTATAGAGCAGATCTAAGTGCTCCTATGTGAGGTAACAATCTTGGATGAGCAACTTTATCTGAACAAGTCATCATGGTTCTTTTTAGATGCATTTGAAGATGACTCAAGTAAACCTCAGGGCTATCTTTGTTTTTTAATTTCTGCATGATGACGGGGAGCCAGATTTTTTTTCCCCTTTTGGTCATGAGCTTGCTTTTTCTGAAGAACACATACTCATAAAAAGTAAATTAAGGTGCCTAATCCCCACTATACACACTAATGTTTATGGTGCAGCTAGCAAGTCAAGAAGTTACCTTTATTTAAATTGCTTGTTATGGCAGCTTCCCCCTTCTGTAGCACCAGCTCTAATTACCTGGTGAGTGAGACTGCCAACATCATTATAAACAGCTTGCTATTCCTACCATAGCAGCAGAGCATGCCAATGGGCATGATGAAAAGAAAGATTAAAATGGCTACACAGCTTGGAGGAGATCTCTGGAAAAAGTGAAATGGTTCATTTCTTTTATGGAACCACTCGTTTGTGCTCTAATTTCCATTCTGCTGCTTATTCTGTAATCCATCCAGACCCTGGTTGGTACTGCAGAGGTGGCACTGTCAAATGGACTGCATACTGCTTGATACAGCTGTCTAAAATTGGAAACCCGGGCAAAGAAAACACATCATAAACCTGAGGGGAAAAAAGCCTGTAGCTTCACAGAAAGATTCTGCAGCAAACACCGTGCACAAGCTATCTATGCTCCCATGTCAACATCCCAAATGATTTATTTGGTTGGAGCCCTGATGGCACTGCCCTCAGAGTGAAAGGCACTTAGAATTTGATAGGTTTTTTCTGGGCTATAGAAATTAACATCCTTCTTCCCTTAGTCAGCAGCTATAATGTTAACATAAATCACATTAGAATATTAAACTGTCCACATGTGTAAAGTACCCATACATGGACTACTATATGCCTCAGCCTGCAAGATCCAGAAAGCAGCTTGTGGCAGATGGCCCAATAAAATAGAAATTAGTTAATTTTTACCACTAAGAAAGATTTTTTCAAGTAAAAAATTTTTTGAGTCTCTCACACGCAGGTAAACAATGAGAGGAGAGGTATATAATGCCTATACACCATTAAAAAATTAAAGCTGATTAAAGTATACAGAGCCTGATTTTCTCCACACTTATACAGGTTTTACACTACTGAAATTCCATTGACTCCATGAGATCTACTCCTGATTTGCACTGGTGAGTGGAGAATCAGGCCTATACAGTATTTGCTCTATGAAACCATTTGCCTTTCTTTAATGGACAGCTATGAATAATATCTGAAGAGGTCTCCATCTTCTTTCCATGCAGCTAGGTCAGCCTACAACTAAGCACACTACAGCACTACCTCCAGAATGGGATTTTCTGGTATTAACTGGCAGCAGTAACATATCAGTGCTGCTGAGACTATTACATCAATTCTTCAATAGCAGGAATGATGGGAACAAACATGTTACATCCCACCTTCTTGCACAGGTAAATGTGTGGAATTATTAGGTACCAAAAAGCCTTTCCTCCCAATGGATAAGTAGGTAGAATCTTTCTCTAAAACATACCTCCATCTCCTTATGGCTACTCATGATATTATGTGAAATGCTGCAAAGTGCCTCTTGACATACGCTTTCTTGCGCATATGGGCTTAATGCAAGTTTTATGTATTGGAAAATTTAGGAATAATGGAATTAAAAAGGTACAAAGGCCAGTCTACTCATAGACTCATAGACTCTAAGGTCAGAAGGGACCATTATGATCATCTAGTCTGACCTCCTGTACAATGCAGGCCACAGAATCTCACCCACCCACTCCTGTTACAAACCCCTAACCTATGCCCTAACCTAATAGCTGACTGTTTGTACAGCGACAATGTTGGTGAGGTAATATCTTTTATTGGACCAACTTCTGTTAGGCCATGCCTACTCTACAAAATTATTTTGACATAAATTCTGTTGGCATAAAGCTGCCGCGGTTAGCACATCGCTTGTGTGCATGCACACTTGAATCCTTTTATTGCGGGTGTGTGTACTCACCAGAAGTGCTTGTATCGATGAACAAAAGTGGTGCATCACAGGGAGGTATTACCACCATCCAGCGCACTAAGTTTTGGCACTGCATGATGCATGAAATGCATGAAAATTAGTTGTGCAGGGGTGACTGGGAGCAAGAGATCAACTTCCCAGTGTGCAGCTGTCTTCATCCCATAATGTCATCTACATCCCATAATTTTTGCACCTTTTTTCAAAATCCCACAAATCTATGCAGCCCTCCTTGCTGTCCACCATCTTCACCAGAAGTGTGGAGCCTGCACAGCTCTGCACTATTGTCATGAGCATTGCAAGCACAGGGCACACAATCCTGCAGTATTTGCAGACCTGCAAGAAGAACCAACAATTCAGTGGGAAACATGACAATTTCTTGGAGGACAGACTGCTGTGGGACACAGCAAGAACCAGTTCAAGAGTGTTGGTCGCATTCATGGAGCAGCTTCAGATAGTGGAATGCTGCTTCTGAGCCCAAGAAATGAGCACTGACTGGTGGGAGTATACTGTAATGCAGGCTTGGGATGACAAGCAGTGGCTGCAGAACTTTCAGGTGTGCAAGGCCACATTTCTGGATCTGTGTGCCGAGCTCGCCCCAGACCTCCAGCACAGGGCCACCAAAATGAGGGGTGCACTGACAGTGGAGAAGCAAGTGGTAATTGCACTGTGGAAACTTGCAATGCCAGATTACTACCGGTCAGTCGGAAATCAATTTGGAGTCAAGAAATCCACTGTGGGGGCTGTTGTCATGTACATATGCAAAGCCACTAATCACCTCCTGCTATGCAAGATTGTGACCCTCAGCAATGTGCAGGACATAGTGGATGGATTTACAGCAATGGGGTTCCCAAACAGCAGGAGAGAGATAAACTGCACGCATATCCCTATTTTGGCACAAGCCCACCTTGCCAAAGAGTTCCTCAACAGAAAAAGCTACTTTTCTATGGGTATGCAAGCACTGGTGGATCACCAGAGATGCTTCACTGACATCAATGTGGGCTGGTCAGGGAAGGTGCATGACACACACATATTTAAAAACATAGGATTTTTAAGAAAGCTGCAAGCAGGGACTTTCTTTCACGACCAGAGATAACCATTGGAAATGTTGAAATGCCAATTATGATCCTGTATGACCCAATATTCAATAATAGAATACCAATTTAAATGTATTATAAATATTTTTGGATTTTTTCTACATTTTCAAGTATGTTGATTTCAATTGCAACACAGAATATAAAGTGTACACTGCTCAATTTATATTGTTATTTTTTATTACAGATATTTGCATGGTAAAAAAGATAAACAAAACAAATATTTTTCAATTTACCTCATACAAGTACTGTAGTGCAATCTCTTTATCATAAAAGTGCAACTTACAAATGTAGAATTTTTTTTTTATATAACTACACTTAAAAACCAAACAATGTAAAACTTTAGAGCCTACAAGTTCACTCACAGTCCTACTTCTTGTTCAGCCAATCGCTAAGACAAACAAGTTTGTTTATATTTGTGGGAGATAATGCTGCCTGCTTTTCATTTACGTCACCTGAAAGTGAGAACAGGCGTTTGCATGGCACTGTTGTAGCCGACGTTGCAAGGTATTTACATGCCAGATATGCTAAACATTCATATGCCCTTTCATGCTTCGACTTGTAGATTGCACTCTTTTGTTTATCTTTTTTACAGTGCAAATATTTGCAATCAAAAATAATAATATAAAGTGAACACTCAGCGCCGGCTCCAGGGTTTTTGCCGCCCCAGGCAGCCAAAAAAAAAAAAAAAGAAGCCGCGATCGCGATCTGCGGCGGCAATGCGACGGCTGGTCCTTCGCTCCGAGCGGGAGTGAGGGACCCTTCGCCGAATTGCCGCCGAATAGCTGGACGTGCCGCCCCTCTCCTGAGTGGCCGCCCCAAGCACCTGCTTGTTAAGCTGGTGCCTGGAGCTGGCCCTGTGAACACTGTACACTTTGTATTCTGTGTTGCAATTGAAATCAATATACTTGAAAATGTAGAAAAACATCCATAAAGATTTATAATACATTTAAATAGGTATTCAATTATTGTTTAACAGTGCGATTACACGGCAATTAATTTTTTGAATCTTGCAATTAATCATGATTAATTTTTTGATCATTTGACAGCCTTAAAAGAAACTGTGAAATTTTAAAACAAGTTATATTTAAAACTTACTAAAACGTAATAAATTAAGAGAACAGAACTTATGAAAGGAAAAGAACATTCATGTCCATTTCACCTACACGTACCCCAACTGCGTGGCTTTCACAAGTTAGTGTATGTGAAGTTGTGATTGTCTTTAACGTCCCACCGGGCTGGAGTGGCAGGGGTAGTGCAGCAGCCCCTGATGTATGTGGAATGTTGAGTTCTCAATGGGCTGCAGAGGGAGGCGAACCTGAGAATGTTGACGCTGCAGGTCCACCAGCATCTGTTTGCTGCCTGAGAAGCTCCATTGTGTCCTGATTCATCTCCCTCTCTTTTTCCTGCACCTTTCTCCTCTCCACTTTTTCCTTCTCCAGGCTGTCCTCAGTGTTCATCCCCCAGGCCCTGTGCTCATGGTCCAATGCAGCACTGCCTTGCAGGATCTCATTGAACATGTCCTCCCGAGTCGTCTTCTTTATCCTCGTTATCTGGGTCAGGCATTTCTAGTGCCGCCACAAAGGGAGTTCTTTCTTTCTTTTTATTAAGTTGCGGGCCAGAGTGAGTGGTTATTTGTTGAATTAGTTAATTCTTATTCTAATTAATTAATTCCTTAATTCTGCTAAACTTTCTGGGTGTCCCTGTGGCCAGATTCCCAGTTTATCAGAGTAATAAGGGGTTAAGGTAGTGGCACAGTCCCTTAAGGAGTCGGTGCTGAATGCTACGGTATCCGTTGAGGTGGCCGGTTGGTTTTGTGCAGTTATGGGTCTGGTCAAACCCGCCATTACCTGCATTAAGCCCCAATGGGTTAAATAATTCTCAGGATCCTCATTGGGTTCTTGGGCCATTATCACCACTTGTGCCATTAAATGCCTGCGGCCCATCAGTTCCCCAAAAGTTGTTAACAATTCTACAATATTTGTGTTGGGCTCACAAATTATTCTATTAATTAGCGCCCGAATTTCGGATGCGGCACAGATGCTCATTAGGTGCCGCACTTCATTTGCATCTAGAGTTTCTCGGCCTACAAGTTGGAGCACATTTAAACTCCATTTAGAAAAATTCTCGATTTAAGGGTCCTAACCATTTTGACATAGCTTGGAGATGAGAGCCAGATGCAGGCGCTGCAGTGCTCCCTCCTTCTTCTGTCAGTGTTGTAGTCGCAGTGCGTCTTATGGCTGCCACAGGGATTTCATGTTCCTTGTTTTTAGAATCATAATCCCAAATATCTCCATCCCATGCTTTACTGGGATCCCATGGTTCATCATTCCAATTAGCGGTGCTGCTTTGCTGGTTGTCACCCCATTCTCCTGCTGCTACCACCACCATCTGGCGGGTTGCGAATCCCAATTTTTGCTTAAGGTGTTTAATAAGGGATTCACAGCGATTATGATTGGCAGGGGCTCTGCCTTGTTCTAAAGTTAATTTCTTAACCATCCCTTGTAACACTTGATTTTCTTTCTCTATCTTATCCTTCTCCCGGACCTGCTCCACTAACTCTCTCTCTCTCTGTTTCTCTTCTCTAAATGTATCCTAAAGGGAACCTAACTGACTTTGTATTCCCGTTCCCAGTACCTTCCATTTTTCAATTTCTTTTTCCGCTTGGGAAAGCTTCTTATGCAGAGAGGCATTCTTCTCTTGGAAAGCAGCCAGACGGAGATATGACTCATTGCATGCTTCCCATAATAGCCAGATTGCTGCCGAATCTCTTTTAGCCAGGGTGGAAAGTTTATACACCAGCATGTATTTAGCAAACTTGTCTTCTAAATCTGAGATGGTGTGGACATCTGCCATTACCTGTTTGGTCCATGGACTATGTCCATATTTTTGCAGAATTTGTTTAAAAGGAGTAATCTCTTGAACAAAAGACAGTGATCCCTGCCCTCCTCCCTTGGAGGCATCATTTTTGGATTGCTTCCTTTTAAACATTCTTACAAAAGGTGCCACCTTATATACTATTGCTTTATGTACCACTATTTGCCCACACTCCTCTATCCTTCAGAGCTGGGTCTTACACAGGAAATGCAAGAAATACTGCTTGAAAATCCTATACCCTTTGGAGTTTACTTCGGTGCTTGGGTTAGAGTGAGAAATATGCTCATTCTCACTGCTGCTTGGGATTGCTTGTGCATGGCACCATCACAGCATCACACATGGTGAGTATGGCCTCTTGGGGGTTACAAAAATGAGGAGGGAATTGCTTGGTTGCATGAAACTAGTAGTATAGGGCATTGGCACTGAATGCTGGCACCATTTTCCACAAGTAATGGTGATTTTAGATGATATCTCACTCCTGAGGGTAACAAATGCACAGAAAGCACAGCTGCTGCTGGCATCCCGAAGCCACCTGGGCCCATATGCTGCTAGTCTGTGTACTGCAATGATGGCTGTCAAAGTTATCACTGACTGACACGGGAAAGTGTCCTACCACAGAGGATGAAATAAGGCTGCCATCCCTAGAAACCTTTGGCAGAGGATTGCAGACTGGGACAATCAGAGGGAGGGCCAGGAGGGCCATTTGGTCTGGGCCTCTAGCTCAAAGGGGGCCTCAAACTTAGACACTTGTTAATTTTTTGACATTTGATAAGTTTCGCAACTTGTTTTTATGCGCATCCCTATTGGACCAAAATGTGACACGTTCTCTCAGCTTAGAGCTGCAAACTTAAGCAAATAAGAGATGTGATTTGGTAAAAAAAAAATTTTTGTTAACTGATATAGATTGTCATATTAAAAAGTTAAAAATATTCATAAATATTAATATATCAGTTCTGATGGCACAAGATTAGACCGTGATGAACATATCCTCTGAGATCAGCTGATTATATAAACAAACCACTACTGGCTGGTGCTGGATCAAGTGCATGTTGAAAGGTAGAGAATTGTTACATTTTAGTGTCTTTATAGTTTTATGTCTAGTTGACTAAGGAATTATTTGTGTGTGAGAATTCCTCATTATTATCTTCATATGGTAGCTAAAAGAGGTGACTGGTTGGTTGGTTGAGCCCTGGCTTGCTAGCATGGCCATAATCATAGGCTTCCATAGTCTATAGGCCCAGATTCAAGGTGAAAATTTGTGAGGACAATCCTGTACAGTGAGTTTTGTGAGAACATACATTTGAAATGTTTGGACATTATCCCTCGGTCTTTATCTGCGTTTACTATATATCTATCTATGTGTCATCCCTTTGTCTTCAGCTCAGCCTGTTATATTATACTTTGTGTGCTTGAGTTTTGATTCAGTGATAAGGATAATAACCTGTCTGACTGTTTCATTTTGTGTTCTTAATTAGTATTCCTTCATTTTAAGTCTTCTCAGCATTTGTGTACCATTCACCATATGTGTACATGTTTACAGTAGAATATTTCAAGTGTAGATAAGCTACTTTTTAACAGCACAATATTTCAAGTGTGGATAGGCTACATATTGACCAGATAGATCACTATGAAGGGGAGATTTGAAAGGGGTGCAAGCAAGAGATGGTGAAAACAACTGACTGAAGCAGCAGCTAAGAGCTCAAAGCCAATACAGGTCTCTTGCATCTAACGCGGGGGTTACGTTCCGCGGTCAGCGCGTAAAGCGAAAACCGCATATAGCCAAAATCCCACTACAGAAACAGTACATAAATTGCTTTTTTTCTCTTTTTTTTGTGTGTGTGTGGTTTTGCCGACAATGCAAAGCCGAAATCGCGCATGTTAAATGCACGTAAGATGTGAGAGACCTGTAACTTCATTTCTCAAACCACTGGAAAACACACCTTACCCAACAAACAATGCTACAGATAATGAAAACTCCGCAATTGCAACAGGTGATATTTCAATGCCAATACCTTAACATGAGGACAGTAGTCAAGAAGGAGATGTGCCAACAGTAACAGATCCAGCAGAAGTTCCTGTGTATGATCAAGAAACTCAACAGCAACAGGAAGATGTAGACCTTGCGCAGCAAGAGCAATTCATGAGTACTACAGGTTTGACTGTGACTGACATTGGAATTATTGACAAGAGCAATGCTGCAGAAATGCAATCTTTTCTTCAAATTAGTTGTTTTGAAATTCCAAGCAACATTCCACGAGATGTGGATAATCACGCTTTCCCTATTCATCTTCTGACAAAAACTCTTCCAAATGGTGAGACCTGAACAAGAGACTGATTATGCTGGAGTATTGAAAAACAATCTTTGTACTGTGCACCCTGCTTTATTTTGAACAAAAGTGCTGCAAATGCATCAGTTCTCTCTGAGCAATCAGGATGGAGCATCAACAGAGGTTGGAGGAAGTTGAAAGACTGAATACCATCACATGAGAGAAGGAAGTGATTATTGCCCTCTATTCGGCACTGGTGAGGCCACACCTGGAGTATTCCGTCCAGTTTTGGTCCCCCTACTACAGAAGGGATGTGGACAAATTGGAGAGAGTCCAGCGGAGGGCAACGAAAATGATTAGGAGGCTGGGGCACATGACTTACGAGGAGAGGCTGAGGGAACTGGGCTTATTTAGTCTGCAGAAAAGAAGAGTGAGGGGGGATTTGATAGCAGCCTTCAACTACCTGAAGGGGGGTTCCAAAGTGGATGGAGTTAGGCTATTCTCAGTGGTGGCAGATGACAGAACAAGGAGCAATGGTCTTAAGTTGCAGTGGGGGAGGTCTAGGTTGGATATTAGGAAACACTATTTCATTAGGAGGGTGGTGAAGCACTGGAATGGGTTACCTAGGTAGGTGGTGGAATCTCCATCCTTAAAGGTTTTTAAGGCCTGGCTTGACAAAGCCCTGGCTGGGATGATTTAGTTGGTGTTGGTCCTGCTTTGAGCAGGGGATTGGACTAGATGACCTCCTGAGGTCTCGTCCAACCCTAATATTCTATGAGAGTTCAACGTCACACAAAGAAAACTATGTTGCATGGAAATCAACCAGAAGGGCAGCATCAGCTGAAAGTTCAATTGAGAGTTTACTCTTGACTGAACTCTCTACAGAAACTAATAACTGGAAAAAAAAACTTCTTGAGCATCCTGAATGTCATCCTTTTTCTTTCTGAGCGGGGATTGGCTCTCTTTGGTTCCAGTCAACATATTTTTGATTGTGCAAATGGAAACTTTCTAGGCATAGTTGAGCTCCTCAGCAAATATGACCCACTTTTATCAGAGCATGTTAAACGTGTTCGAGAATTGCAAGAGAGTTAAAAGTGCATGCAACTCCATTATCTCTCCACACGCATACAAAATAAGTTTATGTGAGCTATGTGGGTCATTCGTACAAACAACAATTCTTGATGCAATTCGAAATGCCAAGTATTTTTCAATCATTGTTGATCCCACTCCAGATTGTTCTCACAAGGAACAGACTACTATGGTTATTTGATATGTTAAGATTGTAGACAGCTCAAAATTTTCAATTGAAGAAAGGTTTATTTTGTTTGATAATTTCACAAGAAAAACTGGAAAAGAAATTCCTGCTAGAGTACTAGCAATTCTAGACGATTTTAAGTTAGATTTTCAAGTCTGCATTGGTCATGCCTATGACAATGGATCATGGCTGGGAAGTACAGAGGTGTACAAGCAGCTCTGCTTGAGCATAATTCAGACTGTATTTTCTCCAGCTGTGGAAACCACATACTAAACCTTGTAGGTGTTGACTGTGCTGAATCATGCAAGGAGGCAATTACTTACTTTGGAACTGTTCAGCAAATGTACGATCTCTTCAGTAGCAGTCCACAAAGGTGGGAAATTCTGAAGCAATATCATCCTGTTTCACTGCATGGGATGTCCAAAACTAGATGGTCTGCATGGATTAATAGTGTTCAACCAGTTGCACAGCATTTGAATTCAATGAGAAAATCTTTAAATGAGCTTGAATCTCTCAATCTCACTGCACAGGCTCAAACTGAACTGCGTTCTGATGTCATCTTTATGGATGAAGCTACTTACAATGATCCACCAAACTAATCTGGTAATTGAAGCACGCAATGCTACACTTAATGTTGAGAGGGATAACATTGAAAGTCTTATCAATGACATTCAACAGATTCGTGAACAATGGGATGCGATCCTGATTGAGTCCAAATTAGTAACACAGAATATTGGCATTTCATCTGAGTTCTCCACCAAATGCAACTTACCCCCTGAATCCGATGCTGAGCAATATTATAGGGTCAATGTCTTCCTTGTCATCGTTGACTCTATTCAATCAAGTCTTACACATCAATTTGAGTCACTGCGACTAATTTGTACCCTTTTGGGGTTTCTTTGGCAGTTCAACAGACTGAGTAATGAAGATCTACTTTCTGCAGCTGAACAATTTCAGCAACAGTACAACAAAGAAATCTCAAAAGATCTCACTGAGGAGGTCATCTTCCTCAAACAAATATATTCCAAGAACTTTAAATTGGATTGCAAGCCAAAGGAATTGCTTCAAGAAATACTCAAATTTGGACTCTCTGGGGTGTTTCCTAATATCACAATTGCATTGCGTATTTTTGTCAGTTTGCCTGCATCAGTGGCGTCAAGTGAATGCACCTTCAACATGTTGAAGCAGGTAAAGAACTATCACCGTTCAACTATGGGACAAGAGCATTTGAATGGTCTCGCCATGCTTAATATCAACTGTGACATTGTATTGTTGCCTGTCTCTCTGCGGTCAGACACTCGAACCCCAACAGTATGAAAGCTAGATTTTTCCTCAATAATTAGTGCATTTGCATAGAAAAAGGCTAAAAAAGCATTTGTTAAAAAAATATTCAAATTATGTCTCACCTCTTTTTTGGTGCCTTATTTTGTTTTCATGTGTCGTCATTTTTTATTTTTATTATGGCTAGAGGCCTCAAAAGCTGGAAGTGGCCCAGGCCTCCCTGGACTCCTGAGAGGGCCTGATTGCAGAGTACCTCCGTGAAAGTTTCATTGAGATCTCTCAGCAGGATTAGGGACATCCCTCTGTACATAAACAAACTGCTCTGCATTCCTTCCCCTCCCCCCCGACCTAACTCTAGAGGGGACTGAAAAGTGGATAGCAATTCTACCTCTTTTGTTTGTACCACTACCTCTTCTAGCAAGAGTAAATTAATGAAAAGTCAAAAGCTGTGTTCTGCTATTTTTGGGCGGCCATCCCTGTAGTGGAAAATTTATGTATACATTTACCTGAAGTTCGTAAACTCCTAGGCATGTCTCTTGAAGATGTTGTGAAGGTTTCCTCTGAGGACCAGGACTGAGAGGTTAGATATGGAGTGATTGTTTTCTGAAGTGTTCACCCATAGGTGATGTGGTGTTTTTGTCTTTTATCATTTTTCTGTGAGAGGTCATTCAAGAGGATAGTGATTGTCTGGTTTCACCCACATAGTTATTGGGACATTTAGTGGGACATTTAGTGCTTTGGATGTATATATACACACACATACATACATATAAATGGAGATATACCTATCTCATAGAACTGGAAGGGACCCTGAAAGGTCATCAAGTCCAGCCCCCTGTCTTCACTAGCAGGACCAAGTACTGATTTTGCCCCAGTTACACCATATGTTGTGATGGGTTTGTGTAGGACCTTTCTATCTTGACATAGATCATCATAACAGTGGAGATATGTCTGCAGTTTTTGCATCTGTTGTTCTGGCAGGGTCTGGTGTCGCTTTGAGTTGGTGGGTCCTGGTCTGTGGGGAGCTTGCTTCTGATGAGCGTGGCAAGGTTGGGGCATTGTTTGAAGGCCAGAAGAGGGAGTTTGGGAAAGATTTCTTTCAGGATGTGGTCCTCATCAAGCATGGTTTATAATTGTTTGAAGATACCCTGCATGGCTTCCAGTGGGGGTGGTAGGTGACAGCTAGAGATGTGCAGTTGGAGTAGAGTTTTTTTCTGTATTGAAGCAGGTTCTCTCACAGTATTTGGATGGCCCATTGCATGATGCAATCTACTTTCCTTGTGGAGTGTCCTTGTTTGATTAAGGCAGTTTTAAATGTATTAAGGTGGTATTTGAGTGCCTGGCTGTAGATAACAGATATCATTGTGTGTTTGGGGTAGTTATTGGATCTGTGAAAGTAGGTGAGGTGGGTTTCTTATCTATAATTGTCTGTAGGGTTCTACTCTTGAAGCTGATCGGGGTATCCAGGAAATTGATGCTGATGCAGGAGTATTTGTTTGTCCAGCATTGAGCTAATGGGTGGCATTTCATAAATAATATATACAGGTCTGTCTCATCTTACGCTGGGGTTACGTTCCGCGGTCAGCGCGTAAAGCGAAAACCGCGTATAGTCAAAATTACATTGAGTGTAATGGCGGGCAGAATCGCCCGCACTACAGAAACAGTATTTAAATTGTTATTTTTCTCTTTTTTTTTTTTTTTTTTCTTGTTTTTGCCAACCGCATAAAGCTGAAATCGCACATGAAATGCGCCTAAGATGCGACAGACCTGTAATGCAATATGGAAACTAAACTTACTTGGGAACAGCAAACACAACTCGGGTGGGGTTCGGAAGAAGGTCAAAACATTATTATTCTATACTGTAGTAGCATCTAGGAGCCCCAGTCATGGCTCAGGACCCTATTATGCTAGGCACTATACAAACACAGAACAAAATACAGTATCATTAACTGCACAATAAGAAAATATTTTAAAAAATAAATGGTGATCAAACAATTCTAGTTTTTCAACCAAAATCAGTCTTCCCACAAACATTTCATGCCTAATGGTAACATGAAAAAAAATGCAGTGAGGCTATTCTACTGTTAGAATAAGATTCTACTCCCATATCTAGGGAGGCTAAACACAAAACATGTTTTCTTTGATATTTCTTCTTTTCCTTTATATTTGAACATTTCTGAATCTTGTATTAAAAAAGGGTTTGTGACAGACTGATCCAAATTCATTGCTAGCATAACACCATTGACTTCAGCTGAGTTACATCAGGGATAAATTTGGCTCATTATGTTATTTCTTGTTTGAGTTGGCAGCAGCAGCTCTCAGTCTCCCTCTCCACAGTTCTCAGCCTTTCAAAATGCAGTTTTTTAATTCACCTGTCACCCAAGGCCCAAGCCTTAGATTGACTCAGGTTAACTTGGTTTTACCTTGTGTACTATGAAAAATCCACTTACAGTCTAAGCAAGTAACATGCCAAAGTCAAGTAAACAATATATTGGCTTGGCAGAAATAAAGGCAAACTGCAAACTGTAATACTGTTTATGAAAAGATGAGGGTACATTGCAATCTAGGCAACATGCTGCAGACAGGAGAAACGTGTGCTGTTAACAGAACTGGAAAATCCTGTAGGATTTGATAACACGCTATTTTTCAGCAGACTTACCAATAAACAGATCTCCAAAAAATGATAAGGACAAATATTTTCAGAGAAACTGGATACTAAAGATATTATTTTATCATTGTTATTTAAGGGCCATAAGGAAGAACTAGCAAATCACCAGCTATGTAGCCCAATGTCTATTCTGGATTAAATATCTGATCATATAAAAAGAAAGCCTTTATGTAAACAATGGGAAGAGAGGTGTCTAATAACGAACAAACAACATGGTCCTATCAAAAATAGGTTATACCAAACAAATCAAGAGTAGCTGCTGTTGCATTATATGAAATTTAATATCACCAGCTAGCCCCCCGTACACACTAGCCAATAAGAAAAGCATCTATAATATGCTATTCACTGGTACCAAATAAAGCAGAAACCTCCTGAAGAACAGTGTCAAGAAGACAACTTCAGAATCAGCAGTGGGACTATTACAATAATAGTTAAAGTGTATCTTCTTATCTTGAAGGAAGTTTAGTAATTTACAATGCAATGTTTTTCTGTACTACCCTGCAATGAGTAGAAACCTTCCAATGAAAATAATTTCAGAGATAAATTTATGAAAGAGCTATATATCTTTTCTCCTTATCAATGGGGTTCCTATAAAAATCTTTAATAGTAACATTTAAGATATCCAGAAACAGTACTGTGTCCTATGGAGATTTGCATTGTAGAAATCTATTTTAGGTACATTTTAGTCAATAAACCTATCCAGTATACGGAGATGTATTTGAAAATATTCTAAAAAAAGTTAGATTAATTTAAAAATATTAGGGACTGATTTTCAAAATTTGGATATACAAAAATAAGCATTTGACTGTGTACCTAATTTGTGGATACATTTATCACAGCTGTGAATCCAAATCAGGTATTTCTGCCCACTAATGGCTAGCAGTGCATCTGACTGGCCTGTTACATGTGCAAATACCCAATTATACTTGTGCTAATTTCTTTTTTATTGGCATTTCACATTTGACTTTTTGAAAAAATGTGCCCTTGGGGCAAAGTTTTGTAAAACAAGTCCCATATGTGGTCTGTGCAAAATATACATGTAAAGGTTACAAACAGGTAATTTTGATGATGATTTTTTGGTACATGTCATATATCCTTCACATGCAATTATCTGTTTGCACAGCATGTGTATATTTAGCAGATACATATTAAGGTATTTATCTTTGAAAATTTGGCCATCTTTATTTGTACATTTGTTTATATGCTTCTTGAGGTACCAGTTTTCAGCTTAGCACATAGGAGTTATATCTTTCTACCAATCACATTCCCTGCCATTTCAAAGCACTGTACTATTACAAAATGCAATCAGCAACACAAGGCTAAGTTAAAAAGTAGCTTAAAAAGTGCCTTTCAAAGCATGTGTACTTTCAGACTTAAAAGATCTAAAATCAAACTACAGTGAAAAAATATTAACCTGCAAAGACTTTATAGCACATCAGCAAAAATACTCATTAAGATCTCAATGAGACAGTTTTTAGGGCCACACTACTTTTTCTGGATATAAATGTAAGATTAAGCTTAGTTATCACATGTGCATTCAATCTAAACTATTTGTCTAGAACTTTTTAATCAGGGTTGGTTCTATTAAATATGAGACCCTTCAGTTACCCTTCCTGTCAATTAATGGAAGATTAATAAAGATGTGTGGCTGAATCCCCTAGAATGATTTGAAAAATCTCACCCAAGGTTTTGAAATCCCCTCTTGCCCAAGACTACAAAATTGTTATTGCGTTATTCATCTGATTTTTAAAACCTAAATTTAAATAAAAAAGCTGAAAAATATTGCACCAAAATATATCGCTCCAGTGCTTAAGTAAGGGAATAAACAAAACATGTCATGTTGGCTTCAGGCTCCACTAGAAGTGCACCACTGGAATGGGGATACATGTTTTCTAAATGAAAATGAATACAAAATTTACATAGGAAAATAATTATATTCAAGCTTCTAATATGCATGCAGATATAGGCTCCAATTCAGCAAAGCACTTACTAAGTGTTTTGTGGACTAGATAATAAATAAATAAATAAATAATAAAACCCACCACTTAGAATAGAGATGGATTTCAGCAGGTACTTAAGTGCTTTTTGAATCAGGGCCATACGGTACAGCGGGTGAGATCCTGGTCCCACTGAAGTCAATGAAAACTTCCCATTGACTTGAATAGAGACAGACATTCACTCGGTATTGTAGCCTGATTTCGGGTGTACTGATAATATTAATTTGGATAATATGGGAATTTAATTATTAATTTAATTCTTATTTAATTTTTTTATTTTATTTAATTAATAATACCTTTTTTTTTCACTTTGTTTTTACATTAAATACATTATTTACAAAACCCCATGGATTACAATGCTTAGATATTATTTTGCTATTTCTCAGCTGTTCTAAACCTCCTTTATGTTTTTGAATGTATTTTTTGGCAAGCAAGCAGGTTAGTCCTATAGGCTACAGTATGTGGAGATACAGTTAAAAACAAACTCCTGAAAATATGCTTTTAAAGCATGTCACTATTGCTGTCACCAGTCCCTCTTCAGCCTTTTATAAGTAATTGAGTAGAGAAAGATACCACCCTGGCACTGCCTGAGGGTCACTTTAGGGCATGTCTACATTGCTCTACAATGCGCACCACAAAAGGTGTGAAAGCGGACTAATGTGCTGCACACTAATTGGTCTGTGTAGATCCTGCTGGTGCACCCAAAAAGTTCCCTAGTGAACTTTCTATACTAGTGAACTTTTAGTGCGTACTACCAGAGTCCACACAGACCAATTAGTGTGCAACACATTAGTGCACTTTAGAAATCACACCCACATAGTGAGCATTGCAGCACCATCCAGACATGCCCTTAGTCTTTGATCTTGAATCACATTTATACATTGACGTACTTTTTAAGTCAATGCAAAGTAACTTGGGGCTTGCAGAGAGACAAGCCCCTATTATTTCTCATCTCTGCAGCCTTGTAAATTCATGAAAAAGATTATGAAGAAGAAATTACTCAGTTTTTCAGGAGGAAATATTTCCTCCACAAACATCCATACACTCCCAAACACCTGAAAAGTAATATCTTCAAATAGCTCTCTTCAAAAGGGTATAATCAAAGTAGTCTCTCAACTACATTTCTCCTACTCTCCCTTAAACTGCAAAGGAAGAATAATTATCTTTAAATATAAGAAAAGGCAGAATCTACAATACTCTTCCAGCTGTAGCCCAGCTCTAATATTTCTCATCATACTCTCATCCTAAGTCCAATTTTGTGCCTCTGGTTGTTTTTTTTAGTCACGATCCAGGTCTCCAATTTCAGACACTATCATATACTCCCTTCTCTCTGGATGCATCATCTTATTCTTCAGCTGCATTTTGCTTTAGACTGATGTCTTCTTAAAAATCTGTAGTTGCAACCTTTCAAGCCCAAGTTATTAATTAAAGGGACACTCTCTCAAGGAGTTTAGGTCCCAAATTGGTTTTGCTTAAAAAAATAAATTAATTAAATAGTGGAGGTGCTGGGGGAAAGGAGCGCTATGAACTCTAAAATGTGTCCTGATTCAGGAAAGCACTTAATCATGATTATGTGCTTAAGTCCCATTGTCTTCAGTTAGACTTAAGCATGTGTTTAATGCTTTCCTGAGGTAGGGCTGTGAATAGTTCTCATTATTAGCATTTTTTAAATTTTCAATTAAAACAGGCAACAGATGTGTGTAGGTGATTTAAACAGTCCCCTCAAAGTGTGGGAAGACTAAACAAAACAAGATTGTGATAGCATATGAGACCCACAAACTAACCATAAGAGTAAATAAAATTGACTAAACCAGTTTTATTATCCACATTTTCACTACCCAAATACAAAAAGTAATTTGCATAAATTGTGAAAACTGACATTTTAAAATGTTCCATTTTAATAAATATTAATACCTAGCTATTATATAGCATTTTTTCATCAGCAGATCTCAAAGCGCTTCACAATTTTTAATGTATTTATCCTCACAATACCCCTGAGAGATAGGAACGTTTCATATCCCCATTTTACAGATGGATAACTGAGGCACAGAGAGGCTAAGTAACTTGCCCAAGTATATTTAGTGAAAGAAGTGAGACTTTAAAAAAAAATATAAACTGAATCTTGACAGAATCCCTTTAAAGTTACTGATTTTCCCCCCCAGAAAATCAGTGTACTGGAAGCCAGCTAACCCAGTATTAGGGCTATCCAAAAAAATCCTCAGGGCTAGTTTTTTTGATGTTCTTATCAAATATAAGAAATGTACAGAGTAGAAATACTGTGGGTTATACAGATACTGTCTACTATATCTCCGCTGGGTATGAATAAGCTGTGACCCTAAAAGCCCTTCAGTGCCAACTGACAAAGGGTTTACTGTCATGTAACAGCAACTCCTATCAGGTCTGACAAACTCACTACATCTAACACACTGCTATCATAGCATTTATCTAGAAAAATGTTGTGTAAGGTATCAAATAAAAGCTTATATCATACTGGTCATCATAAGCGTGGTGAGGTGTATGTACGGCTGTCATACTAGAAGCTGTTTCTATGTACTAAAAATATGTTTAAACTAAGTAACCAGGTGGGTTTGTGAAACAGGTTTTTCCCAGACAAAGGAATGCTGGTTTACCTATCTGCCTAGCTCGCCAATGTAAATCAAGCAATGTGTAAGTCAACACAAAGGAAGCTTCATTTGCATATTACGTCAACAGGAAAAGCAAGTTAACAGGAAAGGTTTTCTGGACTAAAAGCAGGAGGAAACGGAGCCCCTTACTTATCCATCATTGAGGGAGCAAAAAGAGGAATGAGCACCTTTTGTAACTATGAAAGCAAGATCCTGGACCCTAGGAGGATAATAATGCTGAGAGGTTGCTTCAAGTGAGAAACTTAGCTTAGACCAGTGGTTCTCAACCTATTTACCATTGTGGGCCACATCCAATACTACCTGTATAGCCCTGAGGATGTCACATGGGCTGCAGCTCTGTGCTGATTGGGCCGCAGATTGAGAACCACTGGCTTAGACAGAGATTTTAGCCTGCTAGCATTATGTTTAGTCTCTGAGGAGCATGTTATACTTTTGTTTTATTTGTAGCCATATCAGTTTCTACTATCTTTACTCAGTATTACTTAAATCTCTATCTTCATAAATAAATGTCTCCGTGTTTTGTTCTGCGTAGATCTCAGGGCTGTAATATTAAGTAAAGTGTGAATGCTTAATTGAATCAAATAACTGGTGTGTACACTGTCTCTTTGGAGATAGTGAACATGGTAATTTCTGTGAGTGTCCACTGACAGGGGCTGGATACTCCAGGGGAATGCTTTTCCAGGGGACTCAGGAACTGGGACAAACCAAGTGTTACCTGCAAGGCAAAGTAAGGGCTGGCAGAGACCTGAGAAATTGTCTATGGTGGCTAATTAACTGGGGTGACAGGGACCTGTCACCAAGTCTAGCTCCAGCAAGTCTCTCTTTTGCTAAGGCAGAGGGATAAGCAGGTCATCCATAGTTCTGGGTGCCTTGGGAAAGTGTCACATAAGCATATTAAATACTTTGTCATCTAGCTAACCCAGGGGCAGGCAAACTTTTTGGCCTGAGGGCCACATATGGTTTCCGAAATTGTATGGAGGGCCGGTGAGGGGAAGCTGTGCCTCCCCAAACAGCCAGGCGTGGCCCGGCCCCTGCCCCCTATCCAACCCCCCCTGCTTCTCGCCCCCTGACAGCCCCCTGGGACTCCTGCCCCATCCAACCCCGCCCCCCCCTGTTCCCTGATGGGCCCCCTGGGACCTCTGCCCCATTCACCACCACCCCTGTTCCCTGTCCCCTGACCACCCCGGAATCCCCGCCCCATCCAACCCCTCCTCTCATTCCTGACTGCCCCCCAGGACCCCTGCCCCATCCAACCACCCCTTCTCCCTGTCCCCTGACCACCCCCAGAACCCCTGCCCCTGACTGCCCCCCAGCACCCCATCCAAACCCCCCTCCTTCCTGACTGCCCCCCCGAGACCCCTACCCCCATTCAACCCCTGTTCCTGCCCCGACCCCTATCCACACCCCTGCCCCCTGACCACCACCACCCCAAACTCCCCTGCCCTCTATCCAACCCCCTCTGCTCCCTGCCCCCTTACCGCGCTGCCTGAAGCACCAGTGGCTGGCGGCACTATAGCCGCGCTGCCCAGAGCGCCAGGTCAGGCCGGGCTCTGCAGCTGCGCTGCC
The DNA here is from genome assembly GCA_003942145.1 of Platysternon megacephalum. NCBI lineage: Eukaryota > Metazoa > Chordata > Testudines > Platysternidae > Platysternon > Platysternon megacephalum. The sequence continues at coordinate 16,446,888 of QXTE01000003.1, forward strand.
CCAGGAGCTCACAGCCCTGCCGCCCAGAGCATTGTGCCGGCGGCACAGTGAGCTGAGGCTGCAAGGGAGAAGGAACAGTGGGGGAGGGGCCGGGGACTAGCCTCCTGGGCCAGGAGCTCAGGGGCCGGGCAGGAGGGTCCCATGGGCCGTAGTTTGCCCACCTCTGAGCTAACCCATAGCAAGGGGCAGGGGTTTACTGCACTGCCCCGGAGAGGCCTGGGCTCGGGGAATCACAGTCTCCCTCTTGGTCTTCCCACTGCTCTAGGGAGGAAGTAAAGCTACCTTACTGTCCCACTAAGTATGCCACCTAGTGTGTTTTGGGGGACTGGACTCAAGGCTCCACCCACTTCCCACCCCTTCCTGTCCACCTTCTCAAGTGGTTAATATAGTGGCTCTGCAAAGACTCCTCCCCTGCATGTAGTATGTAGTGGGAGAGCACACCTGAGCAAGGGAGGTCCTCAATCTCTTACTCCCTCTCTAGAACAGGTGTGCTGGTAGGGATGGAGAATGGGCACAGCCTTTCTTCCTTGTGCTGCTGCACAGGATGGGCCACAATCCAGCTCTTTGCTAACTGTATTTAAGTTTGTCAGCTAGGCAATAAGGGAAAGAAAAGTAAAGAATTCCACCCAATTGAACCTGATCCTGCAAAGACTTATGTATTTGCTTCATTTGAAGCATGCACCATGTGCCAAAGTCTTTGCAGGATCAGAACTTTAGTTTGTATTTCTTTATAATTTTCTTATTCTTTTTTTCTTATTCCTATCAGATGGAAGACTGATGCTGGATTAGCATACATGGCCAACTAGTAAAAATCTTAGTGCAACAAACTCACACCTTCCAAAACAAATTGTAAAATGAATAATTAATCTCCTTATCCGGAATATCCTCACTTGTTTCCCACACTGTGCAAAACTGAGAAAGCCGATTTTGAGAGGGTATCCTAAGCTCAAGAGAAGTTGACGCTTTCTTGCTGACTCCAACAGCTGCTTCTTCAAGAAGAAATTAGAACCTGGTGTGTAATGCCGATTCGACTGAGGAGCCCATGACAGCTCCATCAAGAACTCAGCAGTGAACTGACAAATTAATGCTTACTCGATCTCATGCTGAAGCTTCATTTCTTGACTCTAATACCAGGTTTCCCCTTAGTTAACATTCAGTTCTTCTGTTCCATCCTTAATAAAATAAAATAAAGTAAAATAAAATAAAATAGCTTGCTACATGCTAGGATTGTACATACATTTACAGAGTGTAAAATCCGACCGGGGGCTGAATTTCAAACACCAGTAATATCCTGTGAGGGAATGAAGGCAACTGCACCTTGGGTATCATAACTTCACCATACACTTTCCCCTTTTATTCAAAGCAGCAAGATTCATTTTGGCATATTTATGGATTTTTTCCCCTCCTCGCCTTCCTTCTGCCCTATCAGGAATTCAAAAGAGATGCTGTCCATCACGAGAAAAAAAAAAGTTGTTAGAAATACTGGCTATCAGGGTTCAGAGATTTAATAAATAAACTTAAAATGTCTGGATGCTGATGAGAAAAGCTGGTTGGGGCTTCCCCAAAAAATGATAATGGGTAACTATGTTTACTCCAGTATGAGTTTAAAAATAAATGGCCTTCTTGTGCATTAATTATTTACTTTGGATTATTTTCCCCCCATTTTATTTGGTGTGCTTGTGAAAGAATTGACACTGTTGAAATAATTGTTCACTGCTTGATAATAAAAGTTCTCTGCTTAATTAATTAGGGCTAGATTCTGACTCTCCCTTCATGCCTGCACAAGAGAGCAAGAGAAAGAACTCCCTTTACACACCTATGTGGGTTACCTGGCCTTTAGGTCCTGTCATGTAAGAGTAAGTGGGCCTACTAGAGTAGGTTCATAGATTCCAAGGCGAGAAGGGACTACTGTGATCATCTAATCTGATCTCACGTGTAACCTAGACCCTAGAACTTCCCCAAAATAGTTCCTAAAGCATATCTTTGGGAAAAAACATACAATCATGATTTAAAAATTGTCAGTGATGGAGAATCGATCCTGACTCTTGATAAATTGTTCCAATGGTTAATTACTCTCAATGTTAAAAATGTACACCTTATTTCCAGTTCAGATTTATTAGCCTCAGCTTCCAGCCACTGGATTGTATTTCAACTTTGTCTGCTAGATAGAAGAGCCCATTATCAAATACACCTCTACCCCAATATAACGCGACCCGATATAACATGAATTCGGATAGAACGCAGTAAAGCAGTGATCCGGGGGGACTCGGATGCGCACTCCAGTGGATTAAAGCAAGTTCGATATAACGCGGTTTCACCTATAACGCGGTAAGATTTTTTGGCTCCCAAGGACAGCGTTATATCGAGGTAGAGGTGTATTTGTTCCCCATGTAGCTACTTCTAGACTACAATCAACTCACTCCTTAACCTTCTCTTTGTTAAGTTGAATAGAATAAGCCATGTCTTAATTTTTGTGGCTCTTCTCTTATCCCTCTCCATTTTATCAACATCCTTCCTGAATTGTGGATACACAATTCCAGCAGCAGTCGCATCAGTGCCAATTACAGATGTAAAATAGCCTCTTCACTTCTCCTTGAGATTCCCTTGTTTATGCATCAAGGATCTCATTAGCCCTTTTGGCCACAGCATTGGACTGGGAGCTCATGTTCTGCTGATTATCCACCATAACCCCCCAAATCTTTTTCAGAGTCACTGCTTCCCAGGATAGAGCCTCCCATCCTGTAAGCATGGCCTACATTCTTTGTTCCTAGATGTATACATTTACATTTAGCCATATTAGAACACATTGTTTGCTTGTGGCCAGCTTACCAAGCAATCTAGACTGCTCTGTACTAGTGACCTGTCCTCATTATTTACCCCTCCTATTTTTGGGTCATCTGCAATCTTTATCAGTGATGGCTTTATGTTTTCTTCCAGGTCATTGATGACCCTATGCTATTTAACATTGTTAAGACAGATCTCTGTGGGACCCCACTAGAAACACACCCACTTGATGATTCCCCATTAACAATTCCATTTTGAGTTCTCTCTGTTAGCCAGTTTTTAATCCCTTTAACTTGTGCCGTGTTAATTTTATATCTTTCTAGTTTTTTAAAATCAAAATGTCTTGTGGTACCACGTCAAACAGAAATCTAAGTATATTAAATCAGCACTATTACCTTTATCAACCAAATTTTTCATCTTAATACATTAAAGGGTAGAAGGGACCACTGTGACCATTTAGTCTGTCTTCCTGCATAACACAGGCCACAAAACCTCACTCTAACTCCTGCATCAATGGCATATCTTCTGGTTGAGCTAGAGCATCCAATACATTTTCTCCCTCCCCAGAGCAGCAGAAGTAAGAGGGAGATTGTGGCTGAGTCACAATCTCCCTTCCAGGCTGCTCCAGGAGTCTCTACAAGACTAAAATTATACGGCACTGTAGTACAATGCCTTCATTTTCCATCACAGAATAAACTACTCTATAGTTCCAAAACAAAGATAACATTTTACATACAGCTCAAATAACGGTCTTAGGTAGGTTAACTAGCATAGTGCAAAGAACCAATCCCTGCAAGGCCCCACTAGAAACACACCTGGTTGATGATGATTTCCCATTTACAATTACATTTTGAGATCTATCAGTTAGTCAGCTTTTAATCTATTTAATATATGTCACGTTATTTTTATTAAAAAAGTAGAACGATATAAAATTGTCATGTAATACCAAGTGAAAAACCTTACAGAAGTCTTATTATATCTACACTATTACTTTTATAAACAAAAAACTTAATTTACTCAAAAAAATATAAAGTTAGTTTGACAGGATCTATATTTAATAAACCCAGGTTGATTGGCATTAATTGCATTATCCTCCTTTATTAATCAAATTCAGTATCAGCTACTCTATTATCTTGCCTGGGATCAATGTCAAACCGACAGGCTTATAATTATCTGGATCATCCCATTTAACTTTTTTTAATACTGGCTCAACAGTAGCTTTCTTTCAGTCTTCCGGAATTTCCCCAGAGTTCCAAGGCTCATTGAAAATCAACACTAATGGTCCATAGAGCTCCTCAGCCAACATTTTTAAAGCTGTTGGATGCAAGTTATCCACACCTGCTGATTTAAAATGTCTAACTTTAGTAGCTGCTTTTTAACATCCTTCTGAGACACTTGTGGAATGGAAAAACTATGATCATCATCATATGATATGACTACATAATCTGTTTTTCCCTAAATACAGAACAGAGATATTTATTGAACACTTTTTCCTTTTCTGCCTTATTATTGATAATTCTACCATTTCCATCTTGTAATAGACCAATAACATTGTTAGGATTCCTTTTATTTCTAATATACTTTAAAAATGTATTATCCTTTAGTTGCTGGCCAGGAACTCCTCCTTGTATCCCTTTACTTCCCTTGTCAATTTTCTTTTGTCCTAACTTTTGATTTATATTCATTACTATTAACTTCCCCTTTCTTTCTTCCAATTCTTTTTTTTTTATAGCTGTCTTCACTTCCACGCTAAACCAGGTCGTTTTTTAACCAATACGACCTTCTTCCTCAATTGTGGCTCTTTGAGCATCTAGTAAAGTGTTCTTAATCAAGTCCCACTTACCATTCACATTTTTTTTGTCTCACAGTTAAGGTTTAGATTTTTTTCACAGTTATTTTTAGTAAAAGTCACAGACAGGTTGTGGGAAATAAACAAAAATTCACGGAAGCCAGAACCTGTCTGTGTCTTACTAAAAATAATGGGGGAGACTGACGGGGAGCGGGGGGGGAGGAGGACGACTGAAGCCTGAGCCGGGGGGAGGAGAGAGACTGAGCAGAGCCCCGTGGCAGCTGGGGATTCTCCCTTCGCGGCAGCTGGGAGATCCAGGGCCCCCCAGCCAGCAGACAGATCCACCCCTGAGCTGAAGCGGAAGATGTCACGGAGGTGTCTGAAAGTCATGGAATCCATGACTTCCGTGACAATCTTATCCTTACTCGTAATTGTTTTTAGCTTTGTGAAACTGGCCCTTTTAAAGCACCAAGTACATATTATTGGTCAGGACTTTATTCTGTCTGCACATTATAAATGTGTTCAAGTCATGATCACTTGTACCTAAGCCACTTTATAATGGCCCACCTTATTTTCCCAAAATTCAGACCTAAGGGACCCCACAATGGCCTTTCTATCCTATTAGCCTAGTTAACAGGTGGTGGCCCACCCTAGAGGAATTGCCCAGGTTTTACCAGGGAGTTTGTCTGTGACCAGCAGAGGACTCCCGAGAACAGACTAGTTCTGTTAACCCTTGGGAGGACATGGATACAACCTTCTGCTCAAAAGGGTTAACACTCAGGCAGTAATTTCTTCAAAAATAAAATATCCTTAATTTAACACATAATATTCTCTAATACAATAAGTCTAATGCATATACCAAAGGAATAAACCATAAACATAACAGGCATAAATTAGAATACAAACAAACTCTATCAACACATATGCATATTCAAATACCCAATACCATACAATTAACACAGTTTTAGGTGGTTACATTCTGCATGCAATAGCCAGTCACATGCAGAATGCTGACAGCACAGCATTAACACATGGACACACATACACAGACATCCAGCTTTATTAACTCAGGCATACACATACACACTTCAATGAGAGTCTTCTATTAAAATCATCATGCTTACTTTCTCCGATGTCTTCTATTCCCTCTGAGAGGTCCTTCTGCTCTGTCCCCTTATGTTGCTCCAAGCTCTGCTTCTTTCTTCTGTGATTTCAGCTCTTATGTTGTTCTCCTTCTTAGTCTTGATCTTCTTAATGGTTTCGCTACTGCTCCCACTCACGCCGGCGTCTTTCACTCAGGCAGATGACATTGAACATGGACTGACACAGACTGACTAAAGCCTGTCAGTGGTCTGCCTTATATAAAGTTGACCCACCATTCAGCTTCAAGCCCTTTAGAATGTGGACCTAATTAAAAACTTGTGCCTTTAGAGCTGGACCTGTTTGAAGCCTTGTGTTCTACCTGACTGACCCCTCCCTTCAGGTGTGGAAGTGACCTTTATTTCACCCCAGTGTACCTGCTTGCCATTGGTCGGACCATTCTAAGGCCACCATTTTGGTATTCACAGCTCTAATTCCTTGAGGTTGCCATTTTGTTTTCCCTCACTGTGACTGCTTAAAACTATCTTTATTAACTATTTAAACTCTTATAATTACTAAACAAATTACATATTTATATACACCTTATCATTGTGTTTCACTGTCACTACTCCAATTTCACTAATTTACATAAGCCCAAATCTCAATCTTTTCCCTGCTTCAGCTAATGGTGACAGATCAGCACCATTAATGCTGGACAGTGCCTAGTACTGAACAGCATTTTCAGCACACAGAGAGCAGCTGAAAACTCCTCTGAATCAACTTAGTTTTTGGTAGTCTTCCTAGATGGGTAGAGGGACAATTCCCATGCCTGGATTCACAAGTTCAGAGCAAACATTTTCAAAGAAATAATAGAAAGAATAGTAAATATGGGTGTAGAAAGAATAGTAAATATGGCAGGCGACCAGCTTGGCTAAACAGTGAAATCCTTGCTGATCTTAAACGCAAAAAAGAAGCTTACAAGAAGTGGAAGCTTGGACAAATGACCAGCGAGGAGTATAAAAATATTGCTCANTCGGTGAACTGGTTTGGTTTTCAGCTATAAGTTTGTCAGTTCTTAGCTAACACCTACAGCCTTGGTCAGAGCTGGTACTTGGTTTACCAGCATCACAACCCCATCTTGTGCATTCAAGATCATTTTCTTCCAACTTATCAGTGACTCTGAAATAGGTGATGCCATTTTTGCCACTGCCCCTCCCCTTGTGCCCACTCAATCCTTCCTAAATAGGTTATAACCATTGATTTTAACATTCCCATCATCCTCAGGTAGCAGTGGGGAATGAGCACAGCCTGCGCTCCACCCCATTTGCTGGCCACAGTAGCTGAACCAGCATGGGATGGTCAGTTATTTAGTTATGATATAGGGATCAGTAAACTATTCCCACACTCAGAGGTGTGTCTGAGTCATAATGCTTCCCAGGGCTATTCTTGGGTTGTTGCAGTTTATAAACCATCCTTATTCAGGGCTGTGTTTAAACTCAGAATTTAGCCCTTACCTGCTTGTACAGCACTTTGAAATTGTGATGTGCTATACAAGTGCTAAGTGTTGTTATTACATAGTCACTGAGGAACACCACAAACATGTTACTAAGATACAGAGACATGTACAGTATGGTCAGAGAGACCACAATATGCCTCACCAATGTGCCTCCATATTGCCCTGCACGCTGATGGCAATGCCTTTCAGCCGCCACTATTGCACTACCCAAGTCCCACCCACTTTTACATTTTAACAGGTACTTCTAATGAATATTTCTTATTTTCCATATTAAATAGTGGCTAACTGCAATGGCATTTCTGCACTGCTATTGGGGATTTGAAAGACAAAGCAGGAGAACTAATCTGGGCTCCTTTTGTCCTTCCTGCCTCATCTTTGGAGCAGGCAAAGTAAGAAGAATACAGATCCCTTGGTGCTCCTCTTCAGCACCAACGCTAAGAGGGCCTGCCTTGTTTCCAAAGGACAAAGACTGATCATCCAGAAAAATGCCAGGGAAAGGGAACTTCAGGCTGAATGTAATTACTCAGACAGGATTCCTGTCCCCCAGGAAACAGAATTATCCATTCATTCCAGTCCTCTATGAATTGCAATGTTTTCTGTAAATGTACCATTTCCCCTCCCAACTCCCCAACACACATTAAAACACTTTGACCAAAGACGTTCAGGCTTAAAAGAGGTTAAATCTGACCTTGGTCAGTAATGTTCACATTTTCAAAACATAGCTTTAATGTGTGTGTAGGCAATTTTGCATATTCAATCATTTAATGTAAAATTGGGCATTGCTACTGGAGCACATGAATGACAGAATTTACACATGTAAAATCCCATTGGGGTACCCTTCCTCCATTTTCCTCCAGCAACTGAGCTGCCTCAAGAATACACCCATCTCTGATAGCCAGCAGTCAGATACCTAATAGGAGTCCCAATCTCTGATACATCTCATTTTTAAAAAGGACATATGTAGCATCTCCATGTCTGGAAGGGATCCAAGCAACTGCTGTGTTCGAATAATGCATGTCGTATTTTATCAAGGGTGTTTGAACTCTTTTGTATCTTGCAGTCAGATAGTCTTAAAAAAAAAGTAATTGTAGTAGTAAAATTATTCCATATTACAACTCAGAGACTAGCTTCAATAACATGTGAGTGAAGATTCTAGCAGCATATTGAGAACGTTGTACTCAGAGGAAGGGATGAATTCCAGTCCCAGCGATGTTTTGTGGGGTGTGTGCGTGCACACACAAGATTAATTTCTGGAACAGAGAATGGCAGGGAGGAGAAAACAGCCTTTGTTCCCTGAAGCTGGCTCATGCTGTTGCAATCAGTGCTGGCATTCATAACACACACTCTCATACACATACACTGCTGTGAGAAAAGCTTTTAGCATTCTGGTCCCTCCTTTTGATTCCCAACTGGAAATGATCAAGGAACAGAAAAATAGAGAGGAGAAGGGGGGAAGGAAACTGAGATTAATGTTTTATTTGCAATTTACATTCAATTGTTTTTATCTTTATAATAATTTGAAAACAATGGTGCCATATTGCCAGTGAAAATAAAATAGTGCCTATCTGCTATGAACTATGGGCCAGATCCTAAACTCTTCTCCTCTGGCTGTTTGAAACTGTGCTGGAGGCTCAAGTCACACTGCCTACCTGGGGATTCCACTAAGTTAAGGGAAGTCCCTGGGCCATATATTGCTGAGACAGCTGCCACTACATCACCCCCGTCCAGGCACAGAGGGCATGTTGGTCATGGCTGGGAGAAAGGGGATGTGGCTGGAGTGCTGCTGTACTCCAGTGACCTCTAGCTATTACCATGTCCCCAAAGGGCTTGTAGCAGCTGCACACAACTTAGAGCAGCCCTGAGGCCACTAAGTTGTGCTGGAGGCCAAATGGGTACAGGTCCAGTCTCAGAATTGGGACGGCGGGGACAGAGATGGCATCAAGCCACCCAGCAGCTGCTGTGGGTGCAACACCACTACAGCTGAGAATCTAAGCCTATATTCTTAACCTTAAATCTGCCCCCTTGCGCACAAATATTATGATACAATATTTTATTTCCTGATGATATACTATGGTATTTGAGCAAGAGTCTATCAGCAAACTATCAGAGGGGTAGCCGTGTTAGTCTGGATCTGTAAAAGCAGCAAAGAATCCTGTGGCACCTTATAGACTAACAGAGGTTTTGCAGCATTAGCTTTCGTGGGTGAATACCCACTTCTTCGGATGCAAGTAGTGGAAATCTCCAGGGGCAGGTATATATATGCAAGCAAGAAGCAAGCTAGAGATAACGAGGTTAGTTCAATCAGGGAGGGTGAGGTCCTGTTCTAGCAGTAGAGGTGTGAAAACCAAGGGAGGAGAAACTGGTTCTGTAGTTGGCAAGCCATTCATAGTCTTTGTTTAATCCTGAGCTGATGGTGTCAAATTTGCAGATGAACTCCATTACACTCAATGTAATTTTAAGTCTGGTCCTGAAGTTTTTTTGGTCCTTGAAGTTTTATCTGATATTAGGAATGGCAATATACAAAAACCTGTAGGAGAACACTTCAACCTCCCTTGACACACAATAGCAGATGTTAGGGTCACCGTCCTGCAGCAAAAAAACTTCAGGACCAGACTCCAAAGAGAAACTGCTGAGCTTCAGTTCATCTGCAAATTTGACACCATCAGCTCAGGATTAAACAAAGACTATGAATGGCTTGCCAACTACAGAACCAGTTTCTCCTCCCTTGGTTTTCACACCTCTACTGCTAGAACAGGGCCTCACCCTCCCTGATTGAACTAAACTCGTTATCTCTAGCTTGCTTCTTGCTTGCATATATATACCTGCCCCTGGAGATTTCCACTACTTGCATCCGAAGAAGTGGGTATTCACCCACGAAAGCTCATGCTGCAAAACCTCTGTTAGTCTATAAGGTGCCACAGGATTCTTTGCTGCTTATCAGCAAACTGCAGTTTTTCCTACAAACTTAGATGGACATATATTATCTGTATTTTTTTCTTATATTTACAGGTCTGTCACATCTTAGGCGCATTTAACATGCGCGATTTCAGCTTTACACGGTCAGCAAAAAACAAAAAAAATCCAAAAGAAGAGAAAAATAACAATTTAAATACTGTTTCTGTAGTGCAGGCGATTCCGCCCGCCATTACACTCAATGTAATTTTGACTATACGCGATTTTCGCTTTAGGCGCTGACTGCGGAACGTAACCCCAGTGTAAGATGAGACAGACCTGTACAACTATTTAATTATCTAAAGGTCCAGTATATCTTTATTGACTAAAGCTTTGGGATGTAGGTTTTCTTCTGTTTAAGAATGTATTTAATAATTGCCACCACCAACATTTCAACCAGAAGCATAGTCTTCCTTCCTTTGGTGCAATCCAGGTGATAAGGAATGAACTACACAGCTAACTTAGCTGCAAAAAGATATGCAACACAGACTCTCTTAACTTGCTCAGCTCCTGAACGGCACCTAACTGTGAAGCCAACGTAACCAACTGTGAAGCCAGTTCAAGACAATCTGCCACCTTAGGCAACACTTCAGTGTGCTGCCTCCACACCACTCAAATTCTGTCATGACGGAGAAGCAGCCAGGCCAAATCTGCCATCCTAGGTATCTGCCCAGAAAACTGGCACCCCAGGTAGCTGCCTAACTTGCCTATAGCTAGAGCAGCCTCTGTGGGTTGTAAATGAGGCAGGGGATGGCAGGAAGAGAAAGGATAGTTTCAGGGTTAGGACAGTTTGAATGCTGCCCTGGAGAAAAGACAGTTACTGTTTTTCTTCAGGATATGTTGCTCATGTCCATTCCATATTAGGTGTTTGTGCTCACCACATGCACCGGTGCCGGAAGTTTTTCCCTCGGCAGTATCCATAGGGGACCATCTCTGGCACCCCCCGGAGTGGCATGTGTATGCCGCGGCATATAGGGTGCCGCCAGCCCCCTCCACCCTCAGTTCCTTCTTGCCGGAAAATGCCAACAGTGGGGAAGGAGGGCAGGCTGTGGAATGGACATGAGCAACACATCTCGAAGAACATCAGTTTCGGAAAAAGGTAACTGTCTTTTCTTCTTTGAGTGATTGCTCATGTCCAGTCAACTTAGGTGACTCCCAGCAGTACCCCTGGAGGCGGGTAAGGAGTTCACGGACATGTAGATTGCAATACAGCTCTGCCAAACCCAGCATCGCTCCTGGCCTGCTGTGTGATGGCATAGTGAGCCATGAACGTGTGTACTGAGGACCACGTCGGAGCTTTACAGATGTCCTTGATTGGAACGTGTGCCAGGAAGGCCGCCAAGGATGCCTGTGCTCTAGTCGAGTGGGCTCTGACGATTGGTGGGGGAGGGACTCCCACTAACTCGTAGCAGGTCCGAATGCAAGAGGGGATCCAGTTAGAAATCATTTGCGTGGATGCTGGGAGGCCCTTCATCCTATCAGCTGTAGAGATGAAAAGCAGAGTCAACTTACAGAAAGGTTTTGCCCGATCTAGGTAGAAAGCCAGAGCCCTTCTTATGTCCAAAGCGTGAAGGAGCCTTTCTTCACTAGTCTCATGGGGCTTAGGGCAGAAGACCAGAAGAAAGATGTCCTGTCTCATGTGGAAAGCGGACACTACCTTGGGGAGGAAGGCCGGGTGAGGCCGGAGCTGGACCTTGTCCTTATAGAAGGCCGTGTACGGCAGTTCTGAGATCAGGGCTCGCAACTCGGAGACTCACCTCGCCGATGTCACCGCTACCAAGAAAGCTACCTTTCATGATAAGTGAGATAGAGAGCACGAGGCTAAAGGCTCAACGGGTGGGCCCATGAGCCTGGACAGAACCAAGTTGAGATCCCACTGAGGGGCCGGTGACCAGACTTGAGGAAAGAGCCTCTCAAGGCCTCTAAGGAACCTGACCGTCACGTTATGGGAGAACACAGTCTGCCCCTGGATTGGCAGATGAAAGGCCAAAATGGCTGCCAGGTGCACCCTGATCGAGGAGTGTGCCAGGCCCTGGTTCCTTAAATGAAGCAGGTAGTCCAAGATCAACTGCACTGAAGAATGAGAAGGGGAGATGTCCCGTTCGGCCGCCCAGTGGAAGAACCTCGTCCACTTTGCCAGGTAGGTCTGCCTAGTCAAGGGCTTTCTACTCTCGAGGAGGACCTTCTGGACCCCGTCCAAACAGGCCCGTTCATCCGGGTTCAGCCACGCAACATCCACGCTGTGAGGTGGAAGGACGCGAGGTTGGGGTGCACGAGTCGGCCGTGATCCTGATAGCGTCCTGAACCAGTGCTAGCAAGGACACACTGGGGCGATCATAATAACCTGCGTCTTGTCCCTCTTGATTTTTGCTAGGACCTTGCTGATGAGCAGAATCGAAGGGGACGCATACATCAGGCTTCCTGCCGATGGCAGGAGGAAGACGTCGGAGAGGGAGTCTTTGCTCAGACCCTGTCTGGAGCAAAACCTGTGGCACCTCCTGTTCTGCCTGGTGGCGAACAAATCCACTTGGGGAGTTCCCCACCTCTGGAAGATCATGCCAGCTACCTCTAGGTGGAGCACCCTTTCGTGGTGAGAGGAGAAGTCCCTGCTTAGGTGATCTGCTAGCGTGTTCCTGGCACCCGGAAGGTGACACGCTTCTAGATGGATTCCGTGGTCAATGCAGAAGTCCCAGACATAGAGTGCCTCTTGGCAAAGGGCCAAGGATCATGCTCCACCTTGCCTGTTGATGTAGAACATCGAGGCTGTGTTGTCCATGAGGACTCTGACCACTCTGCCCGACAGCACCACCCTGAGCTCTTTGACGTTTATGTGTAGTGTCAATTCCTCTGGGGACTACATACCTTGGGTCTGGAAGGTGCCGACGTGCGCCCCCTCCTTCCTCCCCCCCTCAAGCTGAGGTCTGAGGCATCCGAAATCAACTCAGCCGAGTGAGGAATGCTGATGAAGGGAACTCCTTCCAGGACTTTCCCGGGGTCGGTCCACCATCGCAGTGAGGTAAGTACTGTTGCGGGGATGACGACGACCTTCTCCAGGTGGTCCCTGGACTAGGAGTAGACTGTCGCCAGCCATTGCTGCAGGGTCGCACCTGGAGCCTGGTGTGGCACACCACATATGTACACGCTGCCATGTGACCTACTACATGTAGGCAAACCCTGGCTGTGGTCAGGGGAAACGCGGAGACTTCCGTGATGAGGTCCGTCAGTGCCCTAAATCTCTCCAGTGGCAGGAATGCCCTGGCGCAGGTCGAGTGGAGCACCGCTCCGATGAACTCTATCCTCTGTACTAGAACTAATGTGGATTTTGTGTCGTTCACCAACAGGCCGAGGTGACGGCACATGGCTAGAAGCACCGCAACGTCCCCTTGGACCTGGAGTTGCCCTTGACGAGCCAGTTGTTGAGGTACAGGTAGATCTGGATACACTGATGTCTGAGGTAAGCCGCCATCACTGACATGCACTTGGTAAATACCTTGGTAAATACCTGTGGTGCTGTCGCTAGGGCACACGGAAGGACCGCGAACTGACAGTGGTCGGGACCTACCTTGAACTGGAGGAAGCGTCTATGTCCCTCGAAGATGGCGATGTGGAAGTATTCATCTTTCAGATCGAGGGTGGCGTACCAGTCTCCCAGATTGAGGGAGGGGATGGTGGAAGCCAGGGAGACCATGCGGAACTTCAGTTTTGTTAAGTAGCAGTTCAAGCCCCGCAGGTCTATTATGGGCCGCAGACCGCTCTTGGCTTTGGGGATTAAAAAGTATCGGGAATAGAACCCCTTGTTCCTGCACTCCACAGTAACTACCTCCACCGCACCCAGCTGTAGTAGAACCTCTACCTCCTGTATGAGAAGATTCTTGTGAGAGGGGTCCCTGAAGAGGGATGGGGGGATCTGGAAGGGGGGGGGGAAAGTAACTGAAGGGTGTAACCCTACGCCACTATATTGAGGACCCATCAGTCTGACGTTATAGACACCCACACAGGGAGGAAGGAAGAAAGGTGGTTGGCAAACAGAGGGGAGGAAGGATCCGGGGAACAGTCCGGTAGGTCGCCCTCAGACGTACCCTCAAAACAGGCACTTGCCCATCTGTTTACTGTGCGTCGCGCCCGCCTGGGATGTAGATGGGGATTGGTGGCCAGGGCACCTCTTGTAGCCCCTGGATCTTTTGTGGGAGGCTCCTGACGAGGGTGGCTCCCCTGGCTCTGAGGCTGGTGCAGCTTAAACCGCTTGCGGGCAGGGCCGGGGATGTACAGGCCCAGTGTTTTTAGGGTCGTGTGGGAATCTTTCAGGCCATGGAGTTTAATTTCAGTCTGTTCTGCGAACAGGGCATGCCTGTCGAAAGGGAGGTCTTGCATTGACTGCTGAGCCTCCAAGGAAAGACCAGAGACAAGCAGCCAGGAAGCCCTGTGCTATGAGATGGCCGATGCCATGGTACGGGCAGCAGTATCCACCACGTCCGATGCCGCCTGGAGAGCTGCTCTGGCTGCAGTTGAGCCCTCATCCAGGATCATCTAGAAGCCTCAGGAAGGGCACTCTCAAACTTGGTCTTGGCCTGCCACATATTAAAATCATTGCGGCCTAGTAAAGCATGATGGTTGGCCACTCACAACTATAGACTGGAGGATGAATAAACTTTATGCCCAAACAAGTCTAGTCTCCTTAGTCTTTATTCCTAGGAGTAGCCCCTGGTTGACCCTGTCTCTCCCTGTGGTTGACCCCCTCTACCACTAGGGAATTGGGAGCAGGGTGGGTATAAAGTTACTCGTAGCCCTTAGATGGCACAAAGTACTTGCGCTCCGCCCTCTTGGAGATTGGAGGCTAGGAGGAGGGGGTTCGCAAGAGGGCATTTGTAATTTTAGTGACCCCATCATGTAGGGGCAAAGCTACACTGGCCGGGGCCATGGGGCAGAGAACATTAAAGATGGAGTCTGCAGGTTCCTCTGACTCCTCTGCCTAGAGGCCCAGGTTGGCAGCAACCCTCTTTAACAGCTCCTGATGCACCTTAGCATCATCCTCGGGCACTAGTGGAGGGGGCCCCACTATGGCTTCATCTGGTGACAACGAGGAGGAAGCCAGTACCAAGGGGTCCTCCACAACCATAGGTGGTCCAGCAGCTTGCTCGCCCACTTCCTCCTGTGCCTGCAGGGTGCCTGTAGCCAAGGCCTCTTCATCTGGAGGGGGTGGGAGAGGGCTGTAGCCGGTCTCTCCGAAGCTCCAGATACTGAGCAGGTGGCCTGAGAAGGCTGAGTGAACCCCCCTGCTGGCCACAAAGTCTGAGGCTATGGGCCCGGATGTGGTGCTGCCGACATAGTCTGTACCATAGGTGCTGGAGCCTGACCTGCTAGGGAACCTTGCTCCGAACCAGAGCTAGTGCCCGAGCAGTCACTCCTCTGCGACTAAGACGAGGCTGATTGGTGGCTCTGTCCCGATCGGTTCCAGTCGCCCCTCCTGGAGTTGGATCTGACTGATCTCGAGGAGCATCTGGATTGGGGCCTCGGCGACCGGCGGATCCGCAACGGCCTTGGGCCAGCGACCTATGTCTCACGCTTAACGAGCGGTACCAGTATATGGAGCAGGATTGGGAACTAGTGCGGCTACATCTTCATGATGCCAAGCCCACTCGTGGTGATGCCGCCCTGGGGGATCGGCAATGGTCCGGAGAATGGTACCGTCGGTCCCTCGACCTGTCCCAGGAGCGGTACCGGTGCCACGAAGATTCCAGACACCAACTCCGAAACTCCTGCCAGGGGGTGCATGCCTCCAGAGGTCTGTGCCCGGTTACTGGCAAGCTGCACCTCAAGCTTCTCTGCCCTTGTCCAAGGTCCGGAGACCAGATGGGGCTGCCTATCAGTCAGAAGTGTGTCAGCTTGCTTGCTTCCTATAGGATAACTCAGTGGAAACTTGAGATTGAAATCCATTTCCTCTTTCATGCTCACACATTGCATGATACTATAGTGTAAGCAGGGTCTGAATGAGCTCTCCCCTGACATCTAGTGATGAGCTGTGGAAGAGGACTTCAGGACCTGATCTTGTTTGCATGGGAATACCCACCCTGCCTAGGTGCTCAGCATGACGGGATTGTTTGCCCAAATGATCACTTTGGCTGGTGTTGGATTCCCAGTCTGCTTGTTATTGGGGCATGTGTGCATCAAAGGCAGCAGAACTGTGCTTGGCATATCCCGATTGAGGGACTCACCCTCAACTAAACGGCACTCGCTAGACAGGGGACATGGGTTCCCAAGCCCAGTGAGTTGAGAGAGGGTGGGAACAGATATTTGTTCCTGGTGGTGTGGGTCTTGCTTAAGGGTCTCAGACAGCATTAGACCCTTCTCTCCACTGTGTAATAAAAGAGCTAATTTAGACTCAATTGAGAGTCTTGTTACACACTGCAGAGCTGAAATCACTGATACCTAGGTTTAAGTGTTTGACCTGCTTTGGGACAGTGTCTCCGATGCAAGAGACTGATCAGTGTGCACCAACAGTGAGGCTCCCCCACTAATAGAATCATAGAATATCAGGGTTGGAAGGGACCTCAGGAGGTCATCTAGTCCAACCCCCTGCTGAAAGCAGGACCAATCTCCAGACAGATTTTTGCCCCAGATCCCTAAATGGCCCCCATCACTGAGAGCTGTGTTAAGTGGTGGGACCTAAAGACATCCTGGAGGATTGGTGATCAGCTGGCAGAGCAACCAGCGGAAAAGGCATGGCATGAGAACCAGAATGGGGACCCACAGAGAGGAGTGGCGATCAACCAGCAGGGCGGCTGTTGGAGAGGATCAGAGCAGATCCCAGCAGAGAGGTGTGGCGATCAGCCAGCAGGGCGGCTGGCGGAGAGGAGTGGAGCCCAACGGAGGGGCGTGGCAATCAGCCAGCAGGGTGGCTGGTGGAGCGGATCCTGGCGGAGAGGCATGGTGATCGGCCAACAGGGCAGCTGGCAGAGAGGAGCAGCGAGCAAGTGCCTGCGCAGCAGAGCGAGTGAGGTGGCTTTTTACACCCCCTCCACCTAGGGTGGGAGGTGAACCCTGCACATGTACCTCTGAACTCTGGGTCTGCACTGACCAAGGACAGCAACTGTGAGTGGGACGCAGTGAAGGGATGGGCATGTTAAAGGGACTTTTGGTTGCTGGACTTAAGAACCTGAGGGAAAAGGACACTGCCCAACTTACTTGGGGGTGGAACTTTTGCTCATGGTTTATGTTTAGGAACCCTGTTTGCTGTGTTCTCCCAAATTAATGCCAGGTTACTTCCCCCCTTTTATTAAAAGTTTCTTTGCTACACTCAGATGCTGTGCTTGCGAGAGGGGAAGTATTGCCCCTTAGAGGTTCCCAGGCTGTGGTGTGTAATTGTCCCAGGTCACTGGGTGGGGGCTCGAGCCGGTTTTGTGTTGAATTGTTGCAAAAAGGAACCCCTATACTGAACCCGACACTTGTTGCTGCCAACACTGACCGGCAGAAGGGTTACAGTAGGGCTACTCATGAGTGTTGTTCATGGCAGTTATTCATCTGGAAAACAGCAATGAAGCATTTGTTTTGGAGAAGAAGAAAAAAATAGGTAGATTTCTGATTGTCCCTACCAGTGATCAGAGGGAAAATAGTTATGGGAGCTCCATTTATTTGGCACTGGTGCAACTGCTATTGGAATATTGTGTCTAGTTCTGGTGTCCATAATTCAGGACAGATGTTGATAAATTAGAAAGGGTTCAGAGAAGAGCCAAAAGAATGGTTACAGGATTAGAAAACATGCCTTATAGTGATAGATTCAAGGAACTTAACCTATTTACAAAGAGAAGATTAAGGGGTGACTTGATCACAATCTGTAAGTAACCACATCGGGAACAAATATTTGATAATGGGCCACTGAATCTATTAGAGAAAGCAATAACATGATCCAATGACTGGAAGTTGTAGCTAGACAAATTCAGAATAGAAATAAGGTGTACATTTTTAAGAATGAGAGTAATTAACCATTGGAACAATTTACAAAGGGTCATGGTGGATTCTCCATCACTGAAATTTTTTAAATCAAGATTGGATGTTTTCCTAAAAGATATACTCCATGAATTATTTTGGGGAAGTTCTATGGCCTGGTATAAAGAGGGTCAGACAAGATGATCAAAATGGTCCCTTCTGGCCTTGTAATCTATGAGATTCACTTTTCAGAGGTTCCTCTCCAGTTCCTTATAATGGAGTGTGAGCGGGAGGGTGGTTCTGATCTTGTGCAAAGGGAGAGTTTGGGACATAGAAACTACATGGAGCCCTACAATTCTTTAAAAAAGCAGACTCCATTCCCATGGATTCTCAGGGCAGTGGTGAAAAGAGTAGACCCTTCCATGATGCTCCCGGGCCACTCCCCTTCCATCTGGCAGCATGGCTCCCTCAGGAACCATGCTGCAGAAGTTTCCCCCCTGCAATTGCAATCACTTTCCCTCCGAAAGGAGTAGAGAGGACATAGAGGGAGTTAAGGCTGCCCTGTGCAACATTAACTCCTGCATGTGTTTACTATTAAAATCTACTAGGGTCAGAAGGGTCTATGACATGTAAAAAGCAGCTGCTCCAAGGCACTGCCCCAAATTGAACAGCACACTATTGAACCTCAGATACCAGACAACAGAGCATAAGGGTTTGATCCTACAAACTGCAGAGCACTCTGGTCCCAGTTCAACATTTTGGGGATCAGGCCAGAGCCCTTGCAGGACTGTGCCCCAACAACAGAGGCTCTTCTGTAGACTTGGGCATGAGGCAGCAGGCCAGGAAGCTGCTCTCCCTCCTCTGTGCCTTATTTCCACTTGATATTGCTCCCCTCCATCAACATCTAGGAGTTACATGGACTTTTCAAAGAGATACAGTTTAAAAGGGCACAGCTAAATTTTGGGCCAACTATAATTCTTTCAGCATGGCTTAAAAAAAACTTTTCTGGAGCTCTCAAAGGCATATAGAATGCTCCACCATTTTCAGAGCTTGGCATATAATCAAAGGAATGTGGGTTATTTCTCCTGGAGCTCCCTGCAGTGCTGAGCCAGGGCAGGCTGCTTGCTCAACTTCCTTCCTCTTCTCTTGTCCTTTGGGCAGCTGTATCCCCACATTCAAAAAACACTGATCTTAAACAATAAATTCCAAAAAGAAAATGGGTGGTTGCAGCTTGAATCTAACAACCCCTTGTTCATTTAGTCATTCACAATGAATACGACCACTGCCAATAAGTGCCCGATTCTGATCTCCCACCAGTGTAAGTCAGGAGCTGCTCCACTGAAATCAGTGGCATTACAGCTGTGTAAAACTTGCTTAAGTGCCTGAGAAATATCAGGCCCAAAATTTTAGAGGCAACATTTTACATTATGAGCTCAGTTAACTCGGAATTTAACACATAGGAATATGGTTAGTCAGTGTCTGTTACAGAGAAAAATTTAGATTTTTTTGGCATCAGCATATGATTTAAATACTGCACGCAGATTAACCTGGCAACTGAGAAGACTAAACGGATTATAGTATTAATAATTCCGTAAATACAGCCTTGCAAAATTCTATTCACCCAGGTAGGGATATTTTTTTTTAAAGGACACATAAAATATCTTCAGGGTTTTTTTCCATGTAATTTTCATTCTATTGAAGGGCAGACAAGCAGAGAGAGAGAGAGAGAGAGAGAGAGAGTGTGTGTGTGTGTGTGTGTGTGTGTGTGTGAGAGAGAGAGAGAGACACACACACACACACACACACACACAGAGTTACAGTATTGGATGTAACTGGGAACAAAGACTACAGGGAACAGAGTTTAATGGATTGTGATTACTGTTCTGGAACAGACTGAACCTCTTTATAGCCTATGAGAAGACAATGTGAACTGAATTCAAACAAAGAACTGATAATGGGTTTTACTGCAAGCTACACAGTAAAAAAAGAAGCTCTTATAATTTACAACTATGGACAATATTTCAAAGTAAAAAAGGATTTAAAATAAATAAGACATATCGGGAAAACCACAGACTTATTTATTTTCTCCTGATACAGCAGGCTACCTCCCCTGAAAGCAATACCAATAACATTCTTATTTTTATTTTAAATGTTATCATTGCTATTGTTATGTTCTCGTTATTTTGCACTAACATAGTAACTTTCATTTCTTGTTGCTCACTGAAGCTGCTATTCACGTCTCTGTCTAGCACAAGTCCTTGCTGCTGCGGAACCAGATCAATTGTACTTCAGCCAATGCTTCAAAATGAAGCATAGTCTGTGTCAGCAATTCTGTTTTGTTCCCCTCTTTACTCCAAATCAAGTATTCAGGCATTTTTCTGCCCTATAATCAGCGGGGTAAGGGAAGAGATGTTTTCTCAGCTATCCATAATGTTCCTGTGTAGCTGGTGGCATGGGGGAGGGGAGACACGCCATCTCTATGTAGGTACCTCCCTTTGTGGCAAAATATTCAGTTCTATGATGCACCCAGCCTTGGTTTATTCATTTGTATCTGTTATCTCCCCAAGTAGGAGAGGAACATTTCATAGGTAAATGACTCCTGCATTTTAGTAAGAGAATGAGCAAATTAACTAAAACTACAGCATGGAAGCAGCTGCCTTACCTTGCCATGCCATCCTGATGCAGATTCCCCTCTCATAAACCAGAACATGCCTGATCCCATTTCTTACCAATAGAGACTGCCAGATAAAAGTTGCTCTTTGTGGGAGTGAAAGGGTAGATGAGTTAACCCATAAAAAAACACCAAAATGACTAGAACCCGATTGCGATTTCTCTCACACCAGTGGTATACTAGTGAATACCAGTGGTATTCAGGAGCAATTTCACTAATGTCAATAGGGTTACACTGGCATAAAAAGTGATGAGAGATCAGAATCAGGCCCCAATTCTCTACAGATAAAACTCGACTTTTTCATTGAATTGTGGCAGGTCTGTTCTGTGTATGAACAACAGTTTTCACATCTTGAATTATTGTCCACAAACTGTGACACTAGAAATACTGGTGAGTTTGTCAGAATCGAGCTCAAGTCAAAGTTTTTGCAGTAGAATATGACTGGGTATTTTTCCCCCTTCTAAGTCTGAATCCTCCCACCAGACGCCCACACTTTTCTAGTCTTTTTGTACTGCCTGCACAACACACATCTCCAGCAGAAAGACTCAAACAATTACCTAATGGTGCAGAACAAGCACGACAGCCCTCTGTGCTGTGCCCCCCATTTCAATGAGGATGTGTTCTGTATGACTCAGAATGAATCAGACTGAAGAAACAGAACTGCAGCCTCAGAAATAATAATGACAGTGTACAATTTGGAGCAAAGATACTACACTGCCTAATCATTGCCCAGCACCTAATTGCATTGCATATTGTATGCCTAATAGGATACACATGCATGCGCATGATCATGCTTGTAATAAAGTAAATGCCCTTTAAATCAATCATAATTTGATTTTGTTAGGTGCATTATCAAAATAAAATAGTGAGGGATATCAAGAAATCCATTCCCTGGCCAACACTTTGGCTCTGCATGGGAGTGCATCACTTGGGAGAGGTCACAAGGACCCTTTACTCCTTAGACTCATGGACTTTAAGGTCAGAAGGGACCATCATGATTATGTACTCTGACCTGCACATTGCAGGCTACAGAACGTCTCCCACCCACTTCTGTAATAGACTCCTAACCTCTAGCTGAGTTACTGAAGTCCTCAAACCATGCATAACAGCCAGGCATGACTGGGCTGTGGATTGCAGGTTCCCAAAAGGAAGCGTGGCCATGGACCCATACTCTTCACAGTGGTCTGCAGAGTCCACCTGACAAAGACCTGAGTGCACACTACACCTTTTGGAAGGTTAGCAAGTCTGTCACTCCAGCACGTGCTCCTCTGGGGCCCCAAGAAGAATTTTGGCTGACTCAGCCAGAATTCCTTCTGCTGACATGCTCCTCTCCCAGTTCTCCTCCAGCACAAAGCATTGCTCAGAGCCCAGCTCTGGCCCTTTAAGCACAGATTTTTAGCAGTAATGTTCAGTCAGAAAATTCCCATTCCTGATCATTCTTCTTTCTTCTCACTTCAGCTCGATATTTAAAAAAAAATAGTAGTCCTTTATTAAAATTTTATCAGACAGTTCTTTCAGATTAGAAGAGAAAAAATTATCTTGGATATTACAAAGCAATAATATAATTATTACATTCATGTATCAGACTCTTACCCCCTCTAATCCTCCAGCATCTATTTTCTGCCTTGTTTTTCTAAATCTAGCCCTCTTGCATACACTGATGCTTCTTATTTCAGTGACTATTTTGCCAACTTCTTTCATGCATTTCTATTAAGCTCTACTCTTATATACTCCCATTTTTGCATTATGTCCTCTTGTTTTCCTATATTTTTGTCACAATAAAGGTTTTATGTGGATCAAATTTTAGCAATCCGTAGTGAAAGGGTAATTAATCTCAATAAGGTCAGCATTAAAAATCTGTTCTTTCACTACTAGGAAGAAGTTCAATCTCCTAAGTCATTGCACATAACACAAATCCTTGAGATGTCCTACACTGCACCATCTCATGGCCAACTGCATCTTTTCAAAAGCATTAAAGTTAATGCAGTACTTACTAACGCTTCTACAGAGGGACATGTTCCCTGGGGACAGTAACTCTGGACCATTGCAGCTGCACATTTTCAATCAAGAACATTTTTATTTGTGTTTTCAGTTTGTTACACATGGTAAATGCCAACATTTCACCTCCCCAGGCTGGAATAGCCTCTGTTCCAGAAGGGCTTCCCCAGAAAAATTTCTGAGTTCTGCTCTGTGAGGCAGAAGAAAGAGCATAAGGCTGCTTTTGCCAACTCTATTTCATCATTTTCTTACCACTAAAGGGAGATGAAATTGATTGTAAAGAACAGATAGATTCCTCAGCAATCAACTGCTACAGCTTCCTTTTGTTTCCCAGTTTCTTGATCTGCTCTGTTTCTTCAAGGATGACTGCTGGGATTTGCTTTCTTATTCGGCTGCTATGCTTCACCTGAAACAGGAGCTCCAGAATCTATCCAGAGACTAAGTTATTCAGAGGCTCCCTCCTGCCCCAAATCACTAACCTCAAAGTTATTTTCACATGGGGAGAGGGGAAAGACAGAAAGGATCACGCCAGAACAGCAAACTCTGAGTCTTCAGAAACTCTGGTTTTATCCTACCACTTTTTTCTTCCAACTTTCCCTCACACCAGTCCTCCCCTCTGGGTGCATGAGGCCCCATCTTGCAGCAGGACTGAGGGCAGAAATGGGGTGGTTACAGGAGAGGTTAGAACATGCTACCCCACCCCAGAACTCTGCATAGGACACTCCCCCTATCCAGCCCCTCTGATCTGAGCACACCAGGCCCCATGAGCACCAATCATCCCCCAAACATGTAGGTTCAGGGAAGGGAGAAAGGCCAGGAGGAGCTAGCCCTGAGGCAGAGACACAGTTGGCTGGAGCAGACACAGAAGCAGTTGCATTAGGAGGGGGGGGGGCATGTGGAAGTGATGAGCCTCCACCTAACTTACACTTCCCCATCCCCAGCACTGACTGTACAGGGGCGAGCCTCCCATACCTCCAAGGGCACCAGGTGCAGGTAGTGCTACCACTACCTTGGCCAGAGGAAGGAGAAACTCCTTGGCAGAGCCAGCCAGCAGGAGCAGACATCAACAGGGCAGCAGGAAACTTGGATTTTTTGGGAGGGTAGGCGGTGTTTGTTTTCCCCCTCCCAAGTTTTACACTGGTCTTTCCTTCCCTGGCTGACTGGCAGCTTGCCCTAACATCCCTGCTCCATCTTCCACAATCACTTCAGTTCAGCCTCACTCCTTCTGCCCTCTTCCCTTCCTTCACTACTTCTTCTCCCTTATCCTCATAATAATGTTGAGGGGAAGTTAATAAAGAGCTTCAGGTAAAGAGCAGCCAGAGAAAGCTATTTATGGTGCAGTATTGGTCCTCAAATCCCAGGAACTATGCTACTTATTCTTAAGTGCCATCTACTGGCACCCTAGATATTAACTAGCTACTTACACAGAAACAGAAGACTCCTGAAACAAATGTCCCCCTTCCTCACAATCCCCCACCCCAAAATTAAACAAAAAAAATCATGTAACTAGTATGACATTTGCAAACCATCACACGGTTTACTCTGCTGGTACACAGATTAACTGAGGCAGAGAAGAAATGAACCCTAGTTATAGTTTGGGGGACACAAATATTTTCTTTTTTACCTTTATGAAGCTCCTTGTCAAGTAGTTACAGACCAGTGAAGCTTTGGTTTTACTATTTGGAAAACTAGAGCTAAAACAGCCATCAAGGCTAGAAAGATGTAGATAGCACACAAACCTGGCAAAACAATACCCTGGAGATTATTTATCTAGACATTTGCTGTGCAACACATTTAAAACTTCCACCAGCAGAGAAATATCTTAATTATGTCATTGCAAAGTTGCCATCTAGAACACTAAGGGCGAGATTTTGTTCAGTTACATTGGTACAAACCTGGAATAACTTCCTTGACTTTAGTGGAATTATTTGGAATTTACACTGGTACAACAGAGAACAGAGTGTGGACCAACATTTTAAGGTGATTATAGAGACAAAATTAAGCAGATCATGTCTCCTATCTTAGGTACTTATAAGTAAGATTTTGTCATGGTTATTTTTAGTAAACGTCACAGACAGGTCACGGGCATGGGCAATAAACAAAAATTCACAGAAGCTGTGACCCGTCTGACTTTTGCTGCTGCAGGTCCATGGTTTCTCCTGCCACCATGATGGCTGGGAGCTGTTGGGTCTCCTCCCCACCCACATGCGCGCGAGGCTGTCACCGGTCGCTGGACCTGCAGGAGGACCCTGAGGAGGCTGTCACCCATTGCCGGAACTCCACCGGGGCCCCGCTGGCTGCTAGCTCCAGTCCCACGGCTCCAGGGGCTGAAGCAGAAAATGTCACAGGGGATCTCTGGAAGTCATGGATTCCGTGACTTCTGTGACATCAATGTAGCCTTACTTATAAGGCTCATTTCTGTAGCATGTGAGCACCTCACCACCTTTAATGTACTTATCCTCACAAAACCTCTGTGAGGTAGGGAAGTATTATTTTCCTTGTTTTACAAGTGGGAAAACTCAGGCACAGAAAGACAATGTGACTTGTTATGGATCACACCAGAAGTCTGTGACAGAGAAGAGACTTGAACCCTCAAAAGGAAGTCAGTGGGTCATTTAAAAGAATTTACTATATTGAGAAATATTAAAGAGTTGCCATTTGCAGAAGATCCTATTAAAAAGGAGGACAATAATACTGACTATATAATACTGACTATAGCACACTCAAAACACTGATGTTTAGTGAAGACTAAATACCTATTGAGAGGAGAGGTCTTTTCTTCAAATGGACAAAGAAATTCATAGATTTTAGGGCCAGAATGGAGCATTATGATCATCTATTCCAGGGGTCGGCAACCTTTCCGAAGTGGTGTGCCGAGTCTTCATTTGTTCACTCTCATTTAAGGTTTCGCGTGCCAGTAATACATTTTAACGTTTTTTGGAAGGTCTCTTTCTCTAAGTCTATAATATATAACTAAACTATTGTATGTAAAGTAAATAAGGTTTTTAAAATGTTGAAGAAGCTTCATTTAAAATTAAATTAAAATGCAGAGCCCCCCGGACCGGTGGCCAGGACCCGGGCAGTGTGAGTGCCACTGAAAATCAGCTCGCGTGCCGCCTTCGGCACACGTGCCATAGGTTGCCTACCCCTGATCTATTCAGACCTCCTGCATAACACAGGACATAGAACTTACCCCAATATTTCCTGTATCAAACCCATCACTTCTGTTTGAACTACTACACTAGCTTTAGAAAGCCATCCAGATAAATAGAGAAAACAGAAATATTGTACATTATACCCTGTGGTTAACTCACAAATGAGAGCCTAGACCAATGGTTCCCAAACTTGTTCCGCCACTTGTGCAGGGAAAGCCCCTGGCGGGCCGGTTTGTTTACCTGCCGCGTCCGCAGGTTCGGCCAATCGCGGCTCCCAGTGGCCGCGGTTCGCTGCTCCAGCCCAATGGGAGCTGCTGGAAGCGGTGCAGGCCGAGGGACGTACTGGCCGCTGCTTCCAGCAGCTCCCATTGGCCTGGAGCAGCGAACCACGGCCACAGGGAACCGCAATCGGCCGAACCTGCGGACGCGGCAGGTAAACAAACCGGCCCGCCAGGGGCTTTCCCTGCACAAGCAGCGGAACAAGTTTGGGAACCACTGACCTAGACAGATGTCACTTTATTCCTCAAAGTGACCACAGATCTTTATGAAACACTGCAGAGTAGTCTTTACCCATTTGTAATAATGGATGAGTATTCCAGATTTCCTGCAATAGCAGTGGTGTCATCCTCATCTTTATCGGATTGTTTATTCACAGTGTAAACAATTCATCCAATAGTTAAATCAGACAGTGATCCACCTTTTAATGTTCAAGGCTTTGTTTATTTTGCAAATTAAATATAGTTTGCACACAGAAAGACACCATCACCCTGCCTACAGGAAATTGAATGGAGGAAGACTTAAGTCAACAAGATCAAGATTGCTGCCATCTATCTAAAGAATTCTAACAGGAAAAGCATTAAATACCTCTAAGACATTGCAGCTCAGGAAAAACTTCAGTTCACAGGTGAAACGGCTTTAAAGTTAGTGATTAACGAACTGGTGATAATACACATCCTGAAATCTTAAGAAATATACCATTAATTGATCATCGAATTTAGAAAAACGATTAAAAAAAAGTCAAGCAAAATGCAGATCTTAAGAGGCAGGTAGTACATTCACTTTTGTATCTGAGACACATGGGATGAAATCCTGGCTCTATTGAGGTCGACAGCAAAGGTTCCACTGACATTAATGGGCCCAGGATTGCATCCCTAGTACAGGTAAAACAATCTATTCATACTGGGTGAAATTCACACCTGTGCAAAGGGCCAGCACAAGGCCTATGTGCCTCTCAAGTTCCATTTAAGTTTTATTTTAAGTGGTGCTTAAGTGGTGCATAGGCCTAATGGTGACTTCTACGGGAGTGAATTTCACCCACTAAGAAGATTACCCATTTAACCCTGTCTGACTATGGGTAACACGGAAGGAAGGGATCCATGATAACTACAGAAGGATGTGGGAGAACAGCAACTAAAAATTCACCTGATTTCAAAGAGGATCTAATTAGACGGTAAGCTCTCCGGCACTGGGACAGGCTTTCCAATATGTGGAATGAACAGTGTCTAACTGCACAATGAGGCCCCAGCCCCTGAGGGCAGGGCTTTGGAGCTGTCCTCCGGCTCCGCTCCAGCTCCAGGCAAAAACCTGCAGCTCCACTGCTCCGGAGCTGCTCCGCGCTCCAGCTCCGGGCTCCACTCCAAAGCCCTGCCCGAGGGCGGCCTTTATACACTGCTGCAATTCAGGTGATGCTATTTTGAAAAACACCATGAGAAAACTAGGAAGACGTGAATGTATTTAAAAACATGTTTGAATACTAGGTCTCTGTAAATACAGAGAAGTTCTATTTTAAAAAGCTGTGTTCTGTATAACCAATAAGACTTAAGGACTGTGACTTTAAGAACTGGCTGCCTAACTGTACCATCAGTCAAGAGTACAACTTCCTGATGAGTAGAAAGATCAATGGATACCTTTAGTCACTGAACAGAGCAGATATCCTTACTCCATTTCAATAGAACGTATTAAATAAAGGGGGGTTGATTATAACAAGAAACTGAACTTTCTATCAACTGATTTTCATAATATGCTAAAGCACAACTTTAGAGAGGTTATTTTTCCAGGAAGATATCGCAAGTTCCAGTGCTGAGTTGCCAGCCCATCAACTGCAGTTCTACTTCTACCGCATCAAATCTTAAACCATAATCATATGGATTTCCCTCACTAACTTTTCTGCATGAAACATTCAAAAGTGAACACATCACATGGCTTTTCAAAAATCTATAGGCCCAGAAAAAACAGAAATCTTGCTCCATTATCCAGCATTCACAGTTTTAAAACAAAATTACTTCCCTGGTCTTTTTGGTAATAAAGTGTCCAATCCTGCACAGTGCTGGGAAGCTTCAACTCCCACCTGAGTCAAATTAAAGGTGATTCAGTGGGTCACAACAATATGCAGAACCTGGAAGGGAATCAATATCTCTCAGGATCAGAGCAGAAGATCTCTTTCTTCATGTAAACTAGTGTACTGGTGTCCTATTGAACTTGCAAAGGACAGATAGAGAGGAATAACCAATTAGGCAGAAACCTGAACCAGGCTGGACAGTGGCTATGAAAAACTTCCAATCCAATTCCCAATCTTTCCTCCCTCTTCCTGTACTCCAGCATTAAGAGTTTAATACGATTTAAAATTATGTATTATAGTTTACTCTAATTTCCAGTATGCTAACTTGGCAGTAAAACCATATGCACTAATACAATTAGTTTTACTTAAATGGCACTTCTTGCAACTCATTGACAGGATATGCTGCCTTATGAATGGGTGAACCAGCCGAATCCAGGAACAGAGCAGCAAACATGAGCTGCAGCAGCAACTTCTTCCGTGAACCTGTTTAATTATATTTCATTGATTCTCAATCCTGCAAGATGTACAGTCTATTAGTTACAATGATTATTGGCACAAATATACCTCAAAAATAAAAACAGACTCACATGGATAGGAGTTTACCTACAAATTCACAGAAGCAGCAGGAGGGTCCTACCCTACATTTTTCTGTTTTAAAAAATTAACAAAAGACAAAACAAAGGATAAAGCAGAACACTAAATAACATTGTCTGTTGTCATCCCATTTCATACGACATTACAACAGGAAATCCTTCAATTCAGAACACATCAGTAAAGAATTATCCCCAACACATCCACAAAAATGTGCCAGACAGAATTATTTCTGCATAGGCATCAACAAGAGTGATGCTGCCATATTATATACCATTTACAAATTAAAAAAATAAAATTGAAAACAAAGCATATTTCCACCCACATTTTCCTGTAGAAAGCACTGCCTAACGTTCTCATCTGCTGAAGCAGTGGATAATTTGTCTTTCAACAACAACAAAATGTGTGGCCAGATTATGGGTCTAGATGACCTCTCATCTAGCAACTCTGTAAAGTAATAGGAAAGGCAGTGGTTTTGCAGCATTTCCAGAGATAGACCAGAGAACCCTCTGTATAAACTCCGTGCTGACAGGGCTCCGCATACATATGGAAGATAGTATTAATGCCATAGCAGTAACGGGGGAGGCCAGGAGACAGCCACTCTGCACGGCACAGCCCTCCCTCTTGAGTACAGGCAGTAGTTAGTTGTAACCGGTATTAACGCCCCTCTGTCCCTCAACTGTTGTGGGAATTCTTGGGGGACAAAGCTATGAGAGCTAAGGGATCCTGTGTGTGAGTATGAGAGAGAAAAAATAGTTCATTACAGAAGAGTCAGCTCCCCACATAACCGCCTGAGGACCCACAGGATGGAGCCCTAGAGTTTCCAGGTCTTCCACACTGTATGAATCACCATAACTCATTCCTTGAAAGAATGCTATTGAAGAAATCTCTAAGGTTCCCTTCCTGGAGTTTCATGCATACTTTTGCTCCAGTTGGTTTTCCCTGGTAAAGAAGCATGAAGCCCATAGTTCATATAAAATTGTTAAGGTGTACACTGGAGGCAGGGGTAACAAGATGACTCGTAACCTTGAGGTCGATGGCGTCTGGGACAAATTACAACATGGTTTTACGAAAGGTAGATCGTGCCAAACCAACCTGATCTCCTTCTTTGAGAAAGTAACAGATTTTTTAGATAAGGGCAATGCGGTGGATCTGATATATCTTGATTTCAGTAAGGCGTTTGATACGGTACCGCATGAAGAATTACTGCGTAAATTGGAAAGGATGGGGATCGAAATGAAATTCCGGAGGTGGATAAAGAACTGGTTAAAGGGGAGACTGCAGAGGGTCGTACTGAAAGGGGAGCTGTCGGGTTGGAGGGAGGTTACCAG
>QXTE01000003.1:16478245-16494281 GCA_003942145.1 Platysternon megacephalum
GGGGGGGGGGGGCGGAGGAGAAGCTGCATGATTATGGGGAACTTCAATTTGAGTGATATGCTGGAGGTCTCATGCTGCCAGTACTAAAACATCCTTGGAAATTCTAAATGTTATAGACGACAATTTCCTAACTGAAAGGGTAGCATCCAGCACAGGGAAATTCTGTTAGACTTCATCTTGACAGATAAAGAGGAACTGATCATAGAGGCTTAAAAATAATGGTAGTTTAGGTACAAGTGGTCATTATTCAGTTTGCACACAATAAATGTAATCAAATCAAGTCCAGACCAGAGACAGATATATATTTGGTGTTCTCAAAGGGTCAATTTCACAAAGCTGAAAACAATTATGAGCCAATTCAGCTAGAAGGAAGAACTTAATAAGAAAAATGTGAATGATAATTGGGAATTGTTTAAGAACAGTTTACTAGAAACCCCCAAAAGCCACAACTGAGGAAGAAAGTTCAAATACTAACATGGTTTAGAGGTGAAGTGAACACAGGGGTGTGTAAGAAAGGGGAAGACTATGTAATAAATATAAATCAGAAGTTAGGATGAGGGAAGCAAAGGGACACAAGGATTAAGGCCAGCAGAATTAAGGACAAGAAGGAGCTTGTAAAGTATAGTAGGAAGAAAAAAAAAGAATCCTAACAATGGTATTCATCGATTATTAGATAGAAATGGTAGAATTATCAATAACAATGCAGAAAAGGAAGAAGTGTTCAAAGAATGTTTTCATTCTGTATTTGGGAAAAACAGATGATGTAGTGATATCATATAAATGCACTCTTTTCATTCCACTAGTATCTCAGGAGGCTGTTAAAAAGCAGCTACTAAAGTGAGACATTTTTAAAATCAGCAGGTTTGGATAACTTGCATCCAAGAGTTTTAAAAGAGCTGCTGAGAAGCACGTTGGACAATTAATGTTGATTTTTCAATAAGTTTTCGAACACATGGGAAGAGTCAAAGAAAGCTAATGTGGTGCCAATATTTTAAAAGGGTAAATGGGATGACCCAGGTAATTATAGGCCTGTCAGGCTTACATCGATTCTGGACAAGATAATGGAGTTTCTGATATGGGACTCTATTAATAAAGAGTTAAAGGAGGGTAATAAAATTAATGCCAATCAACATGGACTTATAGAAAATAGATCTTGTCAAACTAACTAGATATCTTTGTTTTGATGAAATTACAAGTTTGGTTGATACAGGGTAATGAGGTTGATTTACACTTCTGTAAGGCGTTTCACATTTAGATTAAAAAAACTAGAATATAAAATCAACATGGGATACATATTAAGTTAATTTAAAAAGATGGCTAACTGATAGATCTCAAAATATAGTTGTAAAAGTGGAATCATCATCAACCATGTGGGTTTCCAGTCAGGTCCTGCAGGGATCAGTTCTTGGCCCTATGCAATTTAACATTTTTATCAATTACCTGGAAGAGGACAAAAAATAATTACTGATAAATAGGGCTGTCAAGCAATTTAAAAAATTGTGATTAATCGCATGATTAATCACAGTGTTAAACAATAATAGAATACCATTTATTTAAATATTTTTGGATGTTTTCTACATTTTCAAATATACTGATTTCAATTACAAAGTGTACAGAGCTCATTTTATATTTATTTTTGATTACAAATATTTGCACTGTAAAAAACAAAAGAATAGTATTTTTCAATTCACCTAATACAAGTACTGTATTGCAATCTCTTTATCATGAAAGCTGAACTTGCAAATGTAGAATTATGTACAAAAAATAACTGCATTCAAAAATAAAACAGTATAATACTTTAGAGTCTACAAGTCGACTCAGTCCTACTTCTTGTTCAGCCAATCATAGACTCATAGACTTTAAGGTCAGAAGGGACCATTATGATCATCTAGTCTGACCTCCCGCATGATGCAGGCCACAAAAGCTGACCCACCCACTCCTGGAATAATTCTCTCCCTTGACTCAGCTGTTGAAGTCCCCAAATCATGATTTAAAGACTTCAAGTTGCAGAGAATCCTCCAGCAAGCGACCCCTGCCCCATGCTGCGGAGGAAGGCGAAAAACCTCCAGGGCCTCTGCCAATCTACCCTGGAGGAAAATTCCTTCCCGACCCCAAATATGGCGATCAGCTGAACCCCGAGCATGCGGGCAAGACTCTCCAGCCAGACACTCAGGAAAAAGTTCTCTGTAGTAACTTTTAATATCCCATCATTGACCATTGGTACTAATTACCAGTGATGGCACGTTATTGACCTATTGACTAAGATCACGTTATCCCATCAAACCATCCCCTCCATAAACTTATCAAGCTTAATCTTAAAGCCAGAGAGGTCTTTCGCCCCCACTGTTTCCCTCGGAAGGCTGTTCCAGAACTTCACTCCTCTGATGGTTAGAAACCTTCGTCTAATTTCAAGCCTAAACTTCCCGACGGCCAATTTATATCCATTTGTTCTCGTGTCCACATTAGTACTGAGCTGAAATAATTCCTCTCCCTCCCTGGTATTTATCCCTCTGATATATTTAAAGAGAGCAATCATATCTCCCCTCAGCCTTCTTTTGGTTAAGGTAAACAAACCGAGCTCCTCAAGTCTCCTTTCATACGACAGGCTTTCCATTCCTCGGATCATCCTAGTGGCCCTTCTTTGTACCCGTTCCAGTTTGAATTCATCCTTCTTAAACATGGGAGACCAGAACTGCACACAGTACTCCAAATGAGGTCTCACCAATGCCTTGTATAACGGGACTAGCACCTCCTTATCTCTACTAGAAATACCTCGCCTAATGCATCCCAAGACCGCATTAGCTTTTTTTACGGCCACGTCACATTGCCGACTCATAGTCATCCTGCGATCAACCAGGACTCCGAGGTCCTTCTCCTCTTCCGTTACTTCCAACTGATGCGTCCCCAGCTTATAACTAAAATTCTTGTTAGTCATCCCTAAATGCATAACCTTACACTTCTCACTATTAAATTTCATCCTATTACTATTACTCCAGTTTACAAGGTCATCCAAATCTCCCTGCAGGATATCCCGATCCTTTTCCGAATTGGCAATACCTCCCAACTTTGTGTCATCCGCAAACTTTATCAGCCCACTCCTACTTTTGGTTCCGAGGTCAGTAATAAATAGATTAAATAAAATTGGACCCAAAACCGAACCTTGAGGAACTCCACTGGTAACCTCCCTCCAACCTGACAGTTCACCTTTCAGTACGACCCGCTGCAGTCTCCCCTTTAACCAGTTCTTTATCCACCTCTGGATTTTCATATCGATCCCCATCTTTTCCAATTTAACCAATAATTCCTCATGCGGTACCGTATCAAACGCCTTACTGAAATTGAGGTATATTAGATCCATCCACATTTGCAGGAGATAATGCAGCCCGCTTCTTGTTTACAATGTCACCTGAAAGTGGGAACAGGCGTTTGCATGGCACTGTTGTAGCCAGCATCGCAAGATATTTACATGCCAGATGTGCTAAAGATTCTTATGTCCTTTCATGTTTCAACCACCATTTCAGAGGCCATGCGTCCATGCTGATGACAGATTCTGCTCGATAACGATCCAAAGCAGTATGGACCAATGCATGCTCATTTTCATCATTTGAGTCAGATGCCACCAACAGAAGGTTGATTTTATTTTTGGTGGTTTGGGTTCTGTAGTTTCTGCATCAGAGTGTTGCTCTTTTAAGAAATCTGAAAGTATGCTCCACACCTCATCCCCCTCAGATTTTGGAAGGCACATCAGATTCTTAAACCTTGGGTTGAGTGCTGTAGCTATCTTTAGAAATCTGATATTGGAACCTTTTTTGTGTTTTGTCAAATCTGAAGTAAAAGTGTTCTTAAATCAAACAACATATGCTGGGTCGTCATCCTAGACTACCATAACACAAAATATATGGCAGAATGTGGGTAAAACCATGGAGCAGGAGACATACAATTCTCCTCCAAGGAGTTCAGTCACAAATTTAATTAACATTTTTTTTAAACAAGCATCATCAGCATGGAAGCATGTCCTCTGGAATGGTGGTTAAAGCATGAAGAAGCATATGAATGTTTAGCATATCTGGCACATAAATACCTTGCAATGCCAGCTACATAAGTGCCATGCGAATGCCTTTTCTCACTTTCAGGTGACATTGTAAATAAGAAGCAGGCAGTATTATCTCCCTAAACATAAACAAACTTGTTTCTCTTAGCGATTGGCTGAACAAGAAGTAGGACTGAGTCGACTTGTAGGCTCTAAAGTTTTGCATTGTTTTGTTATTGAGTGCAGTTATGTAACAAACAAACAAAATCTACATTTGTAAGTTGCACTTTCATGATAAAGAGATTGCACTACAGTACTTGTATGAGGTGAATTGAAAAAGAGTATTGCTTTTATAATTTTTACAATGCAAATATTTGTAATCAAAAGTAATATAAAGTGAGCACTGTACACTTTGTATTCTGTGTTGTAATTGAAATCAATATATTTGAAAATGTAGAAATACATCCAAAAATATTTAACAAATTTCAGTTGGTAGTCTATTGTTTAACAGTATGATTAAAATGGTGATTAATCTCAATTAATTTTTTTAATCATGATTACTTTTTTTGAGTTGATCACGTGAGTTAACTGTGATTAATCAACAACCCTACTGATAAAGTTTGCAGATGACACAAATTGGGGGACTGGTCAATAATGAAGAGGACATGTCACTGATTCAGAGTGATCTGGATTGCTTG
The DNA here is from genome assembly GCA_003942145.1 of Platysternon megacephalum. NCBI lineage: Eukaryota > Metazoa > Chordata > Testudines > Platysternidae > Platysternon > Platysternon megacephalum. The sequence goes on from QXTE01000003.1 coordinate 16,482,974, forward strand.
GTAAGCTGGGCACAAGTAAACTATGTGTTCTAATATGGCTAAATGAAAATATATACATCCAGGAACAAAGAATATAGGCCATACTTACAGGATTGGGAACTCTATCCTAGGAAGCAGTGACTCTGAAAAAGATTTGGAGGTCTTGGTAGGTAATCAGCTGAACAAGAGTTCCCAATACAACTCTGTGGCCAAAAGGGCTCATGTGATCTTTGGATGCATAAACAGGGAAATCTTGAGTAGGAGTTGACAGGTTATTTTACCTCTGTGGCACTAGTGTGACTGCTGCTGGAATACAGTGTATAGTTCTGGTGTCAAACAGTTCAGGAATGATGTTGATAAATTGGAGAGAGTTCAGAGAAGAGCCACAAGAATGATGAAAGCATTAGATAATATGTCTTATAGTGATAGAATCAAAGAGCTCAATCTATTTAGCTTAGCAAAGAGAAGGTTAGGGCAGGGGTCACTTGATTACAGTCTAGAAATACTTACCCGGGGAACAAATATTTAATAATGGTCTCTTCAGTCTAGCAGAGAAAAGTATAACACAATCCAATGGTTGGAAGTTGAAGCTAGACAAATTCAGACTGGAAATAAGGTGTAAACTTTTAACAGTGAGGGTAATTAATCATTGGAACAATTTAGGAAGGTTTGTGGTGGATTCTCCATCACTGGCAATTTTAAACCAAAATTGGATGTGTTTCTGTAAGATATAATCTACTAACTTTTTTGCAGGAAGTTCCATGGCCTGTGTTGTAAGGAGGTCAGACTAGGTGATCACAATGGTCCCTTCTGGCCTTTGAATAATAGTGGCCCTTGTTATAGGCCAGGCTATACTTACAAACTTAAGTTTATGATTGTTTTGGCTGATGAGGTTTGTCTAGGCAAGTTGTCTAAGCAAGATTAGAACCCACGTCTTATGATTTCCAGTCCTATGTTCTACCCACTAGATCATCCAGCAGGTCTGGCTCCACTGGGTCCTCTTGAGACAGGGCCGCCCAGAGGGAGGGGGGGGCAAGTGGGGCAATTTTCCCCAGGCCCTGGGCCCCGCAGGGGCCCCCCACTAGAATAAAGTATTCTATAGTATTGCAACTTTTTTTTAAATGGAAGGGGCCCCCGAAATTGCTTTGCCCTGGGCGGCCCTGTCTTGAGAGCTGTGCAGATCTTGAGGCATCCCCTGGACATACAGGGATCTATACATGGATGGCCTGCATCTCTACATGATCTCAGGGACCCCCGTAGCTATCCCCAACTTCCAGGAAGATTCCCATATGTGGAAAAAGCATGGTGGAATAGGTAATCAGCCTGGTTTTTCTGAGTTCTGGAGGTAGAGATGTGCACCCCCACATCACCTCCCTGGCAAACTGAAAACCTGGTCATGCAGAGTGCTCTGCAGGGTTTCAAGTAGGAAGGACAGTGGCAAACATGTTGCACTTGTATGAGCTGGGTGAGATCTGTACGCAGATATGAGAGAATGAGTTACTCAATAGAGACTCTAAATCATGAAGTAAGCTTATCAATTACTTTAAGGTGCTGCAAGAAATGTCATTGATGCTTTAAGTGGCATTCCTTTCTGAATTAGTACTGAGGTTAGTAGTAGGCACAAGATATGGAGGTACCATATAGGGTGACCAGACAGCAAGTGTGAAAAATCGGGACGGGGTGGGGGGTAATAGGAGCCTATATAAGAAAAAGACTCTAAAATCGGGACATCTGGTCACTCTACATAGCTTACAGAACCCAACCAACTGTAGTCATCAGCCACTTTCACGTGAGTAGGGTTGCTAGCCTCGTTAACCCAATGTAGTTAATGACATTCAACCTACCTATGTTCTTTCAATAGCTTCCGTTAGATATGGAGACTGTGAGCTAGATCCTCTGCAAGTGTAAATCAGCATAGCTGTGTAGAAATCAGTGGAACTACACCCATTTATAGCAGTTGAGGATCAGGCCTGCTCTTTTGACCCCCTTGTTCTAAACTGTTGCATAGCATTGCTATATGGTATTTAAATAGTTTCACTCCAGTTCACAAAGGAAAAGATGCTGCAGTATCTAAAAGTAGTTTTTCATTCTCCTTATTGAACAGAAAACTTCTTATGGTTTTCTCATTAGCTGTGAATAAAAACTCTGCTTTTTTTATTTGAGATTCCAAAAGAAATTCATTACCAGAACAGAAGCATATGTGTTTTGAATGGAAACATTTGGATATCAACCTGCTTTTTGTCTGCCATATCCATAAATATTAGGCCTGATCCTGAGAGGTCCTGAGCCTTATTTAATCCTATATATTCCTCTTACACCACCCTCATTGCCATGTTATCTGAATGCCAACCAAAAAACTAACACCACTATCTAGATGACCATACATAGTCCAGTGCACTTCTGTTTTCCCTTGGGACAGCAGTGAAAATTTTCCTGTTGAAGTAAATTGGAACTGAGAGAGCCTAGCACCTCTTAGGAACCACATAGCACCTTATCGGACGTGGCTCATTTATAATGTCTGCAGTGGTGTGTGTTTTGTTCTTTCTCCCTTTGGCTTGCTTATTTATTTAGTCATTTTAGGTGCTTTAGCATCATGGCACCTTACAGTAATTAAAAATTAAGCAAACATTAAAGCTGCTAACATGATCAGATAACCAAGATAAATTGCTGCATCCACTTGCCAACATAAAATTACTTAGTTAGCAAAATGTCTGCTAAATGTAAGTGTCCCTTGGATCACACTCTGAAAACCACAAAGCTCAGGTTATGGTGAACTACAAGGGGGAGCAAGTTCCCCTGGTGAAGATGCTCTACACAGAGCACTACCCTGCCACTAATCCTAAAATGGTCTCTTCGAGAATATGATAGCAAGAGGTGCCCCACTGATCTCTGCCCTCAGGGCGTGGTGAAGGGTGGGTATAACACATAAGCAGAACAGACAGACTAGGATTTATATTCTGGTTTCTATATGATATAAATATTTGGGATGCGGGATGTATTCTAGCAGCAAAACCTAGAGTAACTGTGAGGACATGTTCCTTTAAGGGCTGTAGCCAACTTAGCTGAATAGATACATTAGGTGGACCTGTAAGCAGTTCTGACACAGCCACGTAAGCAGTAACAGTACCTTCTAAGTTGCTGAGCTGAATCTATAATAAACAATATATTCTGAGCTTCCTAAAATCCTGACTGAGTCTCTTTATGCAGAACCCATAAACACAGCATGGTACCAGAAGGGGACAGATAAGAGTAATTGGAGAAGAGTGTACAGGACAAAAGGGGTAAAGAAAATGGAGCAGCTGAGAGCTCCACAAGAGTTGAAATTATCTGGCAATGCAGCACATAACTGGAAAAGATTTCAAAAGAGATTCAGCCTGTACATGCGAGTGGCTTCGTTGAAAAAAAAGATAAGCAGAAGGTAGCTGTTTTTTTAAATATTCCAGAGCAGAAAGTGCTAGCTGTTTATAATAGTATGCAGGAAAGTCAGGCAGAGAAAGCATGTTATGAGAAAAGTTATGAAGGAGTTTGAAGACTACTGCACACCCAAGACAAATGAAACTTTTGAAAGATATAAATTACAGGAGAACTCAGAGAGAAGGAGAGTCGTTTGAAGAATTTATGTTGGATCGCAAACTGTTGAGCCAAACATTTCATTATTGTATCTATCCGCTGTCCATAATCGGAGCTCAAATAGTGATGGGCTTTCAAGATCCGAAGATTAGAAAAAGATTTTGGACAATGCAGATTTGAACTCAGACAAGTGTTGGGGACAGGCAACACAAGGCAGAAAGAATATGCAGAGTAGCAGGGGTTACCCAGAGCAGACTGACTCTTTTGGAGGGAAAACAAGACACTGTCTTGATTGACAGAATCACAAATCCTCAATGTAAAAGGAAATCCCAACAGCAGTGCACAGCAGAAATGTACAACAAGCCTGCAAAAAGTGAGTTTGCAAGAAAGGAGTTTGTTGAGGACAACATAAAGAATGGCACAAGGTGTAGAAGCAAACACAGACCTCAGCAATGTCCCACCTTTGGACAAAGTGCAAAAATTTTAAATATTGTGCAAGAGTGTGCAAGCAGGAACAGCAGGTGCACAAAAAGAAACACACTGGGTACCAGGAGGACAACAGAGCTAGCAGTACAGACAAAGAGGGTTTTTTTAGGATCTTTGAAGCACCTGCACCAAATGATTGGATATTGCCCTGGCAATGAATCGATCTTTTGTGAGTTTTAAACTAGACACTGGTGCTCAAGCAAACGTGGTATCAGAATATATGTGAAAGGGTTGAAAGAAAAAAAACTGGGTATAATAAACAGGTATCGTTAAGGGCTTACAGTGGAGAGCTCATTTCTACTCTGGGCACATGTGAACTAGAGTTAAGGTGAAATAAGATTGAAATAACAAAATTTGTAATTGTGGCAGGAAAAAATGTGCCTATGCTGGGCATGAAAACATTTCAAGTTCTATGTATAGCACAGAGACTATACTCATTAGAGGGGCAAGGGGCTCAGGCATTGAGAAGCAGTTTCAAGATGTCTTTAAGGGCATAGGAGAACTACCAATGGAATACCAAATTGAATTGATAGAGCCTAATTGCCCCACCACATATTCCCCTAGAAATGTTCCTCTAACCCTGAGAAAATCAGGGGCACTAAAAATAATCAAGAAAATAGAGAAGCCTACAGAATGGATACATTCATTAGTAATTGTGGGAAAAGAAAGATGGAATCCTAAGGTTATGCTTAGACCCTAAAGAACTTAACAGATATGTCAAAAAAGCACACATTCCCATACCCACTGTGAAACACATTTTTGGAAAAATAGCTGGTGCTAGATATTTTTCCACATTGGCTGCATGAGTAGGATTTTGGTAAATCCCCTTAGATGAGAGTAGCACATGCTTATGTACTTTTTAATACAACATATGGAAGATACTGCTTTTGTAGACTGCCATTCTGGTTAAGATCTGCACCAGAGGGATTTCAGAGGACTATGCAACAAATATTTGAAGGTATAGAAGGTGCTAAGGTATACATCGATGACATTTTAATATGGGGAAGAACAATAAAACAACATGACCACAGGTTACAGCGAGCACTGGAAAGGGTTAGGGCAGTAAGATTAAAATTAAACAAGCCAAAATGTAAATTTCAGGTCTGAGATATCACATACCTTGGAGAAAGAGTACTGGCATAGGAAGTTCAAATAGATCCTAACAGTTCAGGCAATTACAAATATGCCATACCCAGTTGACAAAGGAGTGTAACTATTCTTAGGGATGGTTAACTCTATGGGAAAGTTTGTACCTAATTTGGCTGCTAAGACCAGCAACCTTAGAATGCTCTTGCACAAAAATAATCAATGGAGATAGGATGCCAGTCTAGACAAGGAATTTGAAAACTTGAAACAGCTAATTAAGAAGGCTCCGGTCCTTAGATTTGATGATGGCAAGGGACAGATTAAGGTGTCCACAGATGCCTCAAAGGCAGGCATAAGGGCAACGTTACTACAAAAGTATGAAGAACACTGGGGACCAGTGGCATACGCTTCTGGGGCCCTCACTAAAACTGGATGTCAGTATGCACAAATTGAGAAGAAGGCTTTAGCTTTGGTGCACAGTTGCAAGAAATTTCATGTGTTCATCTATGGGCAACCGGACATTGCTAAAACAAACCATATGCCTTTAATATCTGTTGCAAAGAAGGGACTGGCTGACACTCCTCCCAGAATACAGAGACTGTTTTTTCAGTTGCAGTTTTATGATATGAAAATAGAATATAAACCAGGAAGGGGTTTAGTGGTAGCAGACACTCTGTCTAGAGCTTTTGGCAATACTGTAGCAGAAAATTATTCAGAATCTGATATAGTGCATGTGAACCTTATTTAAAAAAACTACCCAGTCTCTGACAAAATGTGGACTGTGTTTGCAGAAGTCACAGCACAGGATGAAACCTTGCAAAGATTGATCAAAGTTATAACAGTAGGTTGGCCTGGGCACCATACACTTAGTCCATATTTTCACTTCAAAGAAGAACTTTCAATGACTGATGGTATTTTGTTTAGAGGCAACCAATTAATTTGTTCCCAAAGTGTTACAGCCTGACATGCTTATTAGAATTTATGAAAGACACTTAGGAACTGAAAAATGCAGAAGGGTCAGAGATGTGTTGTATTGGCATTAAATGAATGAGGATATAGAAAAAGCAGTTAAGAAATGTGAAATGTTAAAATTTACAGCCTACACCTGTGAAAGAGCCTATGCTTTAAAAGCTTGGAATAAAGTTGGTGTTCATTTATTCTATTCTATTCTGCTGACAAAGATTATGTTTTGATTTTAAATTATTACTCACACTTTCCACAGATTGCTTTACTGGACAACACCACAGGAAAGCATGTATTAACATGCATTAAATCAATATTTGCTAGACATGGTATTCCTGTAGGGGTAATGTCAGACAACATTTTACAGCTTGCAGGATATGAACTGAAGAAATTTGCAAGAGACTGTGAGTTTAAGAATACTACAGAGAGTCCTACATACTCACAGCCAAATGGTCTAGTAGAGAAGGGTATACAAATAATAAAGAGGCTACTAAAAAGTGAAAGCATCTAATTCAGATCCTTACTTGGCATTGCTTAACTATATGGTAGCACCTTTGAGACGTGGGTTGTCTCCTACAGAAATTCTGTTTAATGGAAAACTAAAATGAGACTGCCTAATTTTGTAGAAAATGATGTTAACAATGACCGTGATGTAAAAGGGTTGACGAAAGCTCATAAGAAAAACAAAAAATGCACTATGACTGAGGGTTACGAGAACTAGACCCTTTGCAGCCTCAGGATGTTGTGTATGCATATGATGGAAATTGTTGGGAACAAAAGGCAATAGTTACCTGTGCAGTGGCTCATAGGGCAGATGAAATAGTCACTCCTGAAGATTAGACTTACCAAAGGAAGAGGAGACATCTCCCTTTCTTCAGGAATGTATTGTAGGAGGAGGAATAGGGTTGCTAGGTGTCCGGTTTTCGACCGGAATGCCTGGTCAAAAAGGGACCCTGGTGGCTCTAGTCAGCACTGCTGACCGGGCTGTTAAAAGTCCAGTCGGTGGTGCAGCAGGGCTAAGGCAGGCTCCCTGCCTGCCGTGGCTCCGCAAGGCTCCCGGAAGCAGCAGCATATCCCCGCTCCAGCTCCTAGGCATAGGGGCAGCCAGGGGGCTCCACATGCTGCCCCCGCCCAAGCGCCAGCTCTGCAGCTCCCATTGGCCGGGAACCATGGCCAATGGGATCTGTGGGGGTGGCGCCTGCGGGTGGGGCAGCACGCAGAGCCGCCTGGCCTCACCTCCGCGTAGGAGCCAGAGGAAGGACATGCCGCTGCTTCTGGGAGCTGCTTGAGGTAAGCGCCACCCGGAGCCTGCACCCCTGACCTCCCGCCCATGTCCCTTAAAACATAAAATCTGTGTGGTTTTTTAAAAAAAATTAGTCATTATATATATATTATCTATATTGCAACATAATCAGACTTCAATTTACAGTATATTGTTTACTTAATTGTCTAGATATCTTGGATAAACAATTATAACAATATTTTAAATCAATCAGGCCAAAAATACGTTTCTTTTACCAAAAAGACAGCTTTATGCTTCTAGTTTTGCAAACAAAACTCAGAAAATAGGCAGTTTGACAACAAATATTATGTACCAAGTAAATGAAAATGACTGTTGGGTATTTAGGACCTGTGTTGTGGTGGGAAAACACATTGACTATGCACAGAAAATTATTACAGTCCTCTATATCTTGTCTTATTTAATCAAAGAAATAATCAAGGAGTTCAATACAGATTATGATCTTGGTTTACTGTTCACACAATTCCACTTTTTAAATGAAGCTGCTTTTAATGTTAGAATGAGTGAGAAGGCTCAAAGTTTTATGGCAGGCTTGTGGCTTTAAAATGCCCAAATGTATCTGAAAAATAAAGTTTATGAAAATCTTATAAACCCATACACACAAATAGAAACAATAACAGGTCTTGAGGGCCTAAATGACATAGTTGGAATAAAAAGATAATGATACAAAATTGATTCCTGCTGTACCTCACAATGACCTCTTTTCAGAGAAAAACACTATTGTGTCTAGCTCTTTAGTCAGTTGACACTTTCTGTCTTCATAGAATCTGCTCCTGTTAGACCTTCACAACGCTGCACCTTACTTGCTTCACACAGAAAATTCTCTTGCTGTTTTCTAAATTATTGTCCATAATGTCTTTTGCATTTTTCTTGTCTGCCCTTACAGAATAGAAATATGCCAAGAAAGTCCCCAAAGTCAGCATTAATGAACCATGACCTTTCTTTCCTGAAATCATGTTTGCTGTCTTTAATCAAGCTGCTATTTTTAGACATGTTCGCCTCTGGATCCCTTAAGAGTTACCAAGTTTTAGCTGATGTGAAATTAAGTGCTCTTTAATATTTTGTTGTATCCTTAGGCTCTATTTTAAATAATGATGTTGCCATACTAACCATGTCACAGGCTACAAGAGTCTCACCAGAAATAAATAGATTTCTGAGAATTCTAATAAAGCATCTCTAAAAATTTACCTTACTGTTACATAAGGCATAATAGCGTCCTGTCTGTTGTAGGCTGCTACTCTCCATAGTAGTGGGCAGAGCATAGCAGAACTAGCTGCATGGTGGGCACTGAACCATTCTAACAGCAGAGGATGTGATGGATAAGGAAACATACAGTTGGGTGCAATTTACATAACTTGAAGCAGCATGTAATCCCTTCTCATGTATACAACTGACAGTAGCACACACAAAGCAGAACAGGTCTCACCATGACCCCTAACTAACAAACTATGCCTTCTTTAGGCCAGAGAGTACCAGCTGTGGTGGTGGCTGATCTCCCAACGTAAAGCTCTTGAGTAGTAAGTTTGGAATACTGTAGCACCTCAGAGTTATAAACATCAGAGTTATGAACTGACCGGTCAGCCACTCACCTCATTTGGAACCAGAAGTATGCAATCAGGCAGCATCAGAGACCAAAAAAAAAAAAAAAAAAAGAGCAAATACAGTACAATATGTGTTAAACGTAAGCTACTAAAAAAATAAAGGGAAAGTAGCATATTTCTTCTGCATAGTAATGTTTCAAAACTCTAGTATTAAGTCAATGTTCAGTGGTAAACTTTTGAAAGAACAACCATAAAGTTTTGTTCAGAGTTATGAACAACCTCCATTCCCAACGTGGTCATAACTCTGAGGTTCTACTGTGCAGGCATGAACATGGGCTGTGGAGCAAAAGAAGAAACCTCCCCATGACCTCTTCCCCCAACTACAATTGGACAGCACAGAGCAGTTCTATACCCAAAATCATTACCCAGTGGCTATAACAGTAAACTCTGGGCAATGGGCATTTTCCTTCTCTCCTCTCTGCATCTGCCTGTATCTCTATCCAAACTGCTTATTTTTTCAGGGATTTCCAGGGCTCTCTATTCCATCTGTCATACTTTTTCTCCTCTATTCCCAAACACTATACATCACAGATACACTCTTTCCCCTGAGGAGACCTGTGCTGACCTTCCTCTTAAGTCTGTTAATGTCACTAATTTCTTTATTTCAACACAGAAGAATACTATTTGACTCAATAACTCATCAGTCTGAGGATGGCTTTAAGCTAGGTTTCCTACTACAATCAGCATTACTAGCCTTTAGCCTTTTGACATTAACTGTTATGTACAGTGTGACAAAGACTGGAGAAATCAGATATTGAGAGGTTTATAATGATTACAGGCATGTAATCAGGCACTCACCTCTGACACATCTCTGAGTGGCAAGGTACGGTATCACAGTCTTTTTCTTGCATGTGGTGCCTTCTATAGGCTTCCGGCCAACTTTGGTGGGTCTTCAGTGGCTTGGGCCTCCGGCCAACTCATGAAGTCCTAATGAACCCCTTCTGGGGTATTAGACTGTTTATTTACTAGATTCTTTATCTGCCCTCCCAAGGGTCTTCAGCCTCAGTTCTGGGTCCTTTAAATTCAGCCTTTTGTTCAAGCTCACAGGTAAGCTTTTGGGATTTGTGAGAGTGCAAAAGGAGTGAAAGAGCTGCCTGTAGGAGACTTGATGCCTGGAGCAAGCTTGCTAAATGACCTAACCAGAGACACCTGGTGTGGGAAGGGAACTGCAAGCAGCTGGTTCCTTATAAGAAAGCTGAAGCAGTTGTTTGAGGAAGCTGACTCTGGAAAGTCTCCAGGGGAGTCAGCTGTGAGCATGACAGATGCAAGTTGAACCCTGAAGCAAGTCACCCCCTAAGAACTCATAAATAGGGAAAATGAGTTGATGAAGGAACCTTTTTGTTCACCCTGGCTCTGAGATAATTGCCATGCCTTAGGACAGATTTTGGGACTCTGAATTTTGCTTTTATATTATTGTCTGAGTAAACCTATATCCCTATAAGGGTGGCAATTGGACAAGCGTGTGGAGTCTCTGTAAAAGAGGCTGGAACAGGGAGAATAAAGGGCAGGGCAGAGGCACTTTGGCCACAAGAGGGTACATGGTGCAGCCCACTCAGCCACAGGATTTATGCAACTTTATCTGTGGCTGGTAAACAAACCTAGGGTTACCCAATATTCTAGCTTCCAGTGCAGGGACCCTGTAAAACAGCACTTCTCAATTTGGTTAATTGCTGCTTCTTCCCTGGGCCTCTTCCTATATTGTCCCTTCATCTTCATCCTTATCTCAGAGTTAAGGTTCTTAGGTCATCTCTCTCCCCAAAAACCCTGCTATGCAAAATGCAGGCAGAAAACAAACTCTGGCTATCCCTCAAGTTCCTTTGGCCAGAGAGGCACACCCTTTTTTTTTTTTTTTTAAATATGTCCTAAACTTGAGGATAAAGCTATACTTAATGGCAATGATAAAAGAAGTGAAGTAACTATAGTTACAGTGTCAAGTATCAGAGGGGTAGCCGTGTTAGTCTGGATCTGTAAAAGCAGCAAAGAATCCTGTGGCACCTTATAGACTAACAGAGGTTTTGAAGCATGAGCTTTCGTGGGTGAATACCCACTTCTTCGGATGCAAGTAGTGGAAATCTCCAGGGGCAGGTATATATATGCAAGCAAGAAGCAAGCTAGAGATAACGAGTTTAGTTCAATCAGGGAGGGTGAGGTCCTGTTCTAGCAGTAGAGGTGTGAAAACCAAGGGAGGAGAAACTGGTTCTGTAGTTGGCAAGCCATTCATAGTCTTTGTTTAATCCTGAGCTGATGGTGTCAAATTTGCAGATGAACTGAAGCTCAGCAGTTTCTCTTTGAAGTCTGGTCCTGAAGTTTTTTTGCTGCAGGA
>QXTE01000003.1:16501663-16626297 GCA_003942145.1 Platysternon megacephalum
TATCAAATGCCTTACTAAAGTCTAGGTATACCACATCCACAGCTTCTCCCTTATCCACAAGACTCGTTATCCTATCAAAGAAAGCTATCAGATTGGTTTGACACGATTTGTTCTTTACAAATCCATGCTGGCTATTCCCTATCACCTTACCACCTTCCAAGTGTTTGCAGATGATTTCCTTAATTACTTGCTCCATTATCTTCCCTGGCACAGAAGTTAAACTAACTGGTCTGTAGTTTCCTGGGTTGTTTTTATTTCCCTTTTTATAGATGGGCACTATATTTGCCCTTTTCCAGTCTTCTGGAATCTCTCCCATCTCCCATGATTTTCCAAAGATAATAGCCAGAGGCTCAGATACCTCCTCTATTAGCTCCTTGAGTATTCTAGGATGCATTTCATCAGGCCCTGGTGACTTGCAGGCATCTAACTTTTCTAAGTGATTTTTAACTTGTTCTTTTTTTATACCAGTAATAAAGAAGACTTTCCCCCTAGCAGTAGCTGATAAAATTGTAAGAAATCTTGGGGAAAACCAAATAAATTTAGTATTGGTAAAACACACTAGTCTCCGTTTTAAAGCTTATACACGGTAAACTCATAAATTGTTCGCCCTCTATAACACTGATAGAGAGATATGCACAGTTGTTTGCTCCCCCAGGTATTAATACATACTCTGAGTTAATTAATAAGTAGAAAGTGATTTTATTAAATACAGAAAGTAGGATTTAAGTGATTCCAAGTAGTAACAGACAGAACAAAGTAAGTTACCCAGCAAAATAAAATAAAATGCGCAAATCTATGTCTAATCAAACTGAATACAGATAATCTCACCCTCAGAGATGCTTCAGTAAGTTTTTTCTCAGACTGGACACCTTCCAGGCCTGGGCACAATTCTTTCCCCTGGTACAGCTCTTGTTCCAGCTCAGGTGATAGCTAGGGGATTCTTCATGATGGCTCCTCCCCCCCTTTGTTCTCTTCCACCCCTTTATATATCTTTTGCATAAGGCGGGAATCCTTTGTCCCTCTGGGTTTCCACCCCCCCTCACTGGAAAAGCACCAGGTTAAAGATGGATTCCAGTTCAGGTGACATGATCACATGTCACTGCAAGCCCCCAAGCCTTCATTCCTCCCAGCCTGACTCACAGGAAGGCTTGCTTGTAAACAGAGCCCCAGTCAATTGTTTTGGTTGATGGGAGCCATTAAGATTCCAAACCACCATTAATGGCCCACACTTTGCATAATTACAATAGGCCCTCAGAGTTATATTTCATATTTCTAGTTTTAGATACAAGAGTGGTACATTTATACAAATAAGATGATCACACTCAGATTATAAGATTTATAATACCTTACAAGAGACCTTTATAAAACTATTCCAGTTACATTATATTTACTTATTATCATGTTTTTATAAAACCATATAGACTGCATAACATCACAAGGGTATCCTGGAAAAGTAGTCTTACAGCTGTATGCCACAGTGCCTGAGCTGGGGAAATCATTCCCTGTCTAGATACAAAGCTTTTAGGGCCCTTTTAAACCACTGCAGCCCTTTTATGAAGAGCAAAGAAGCCAGAGAGGTGCATGTGGGGGAAAGGACAGGCAGCAAAGAATGTATCCACAGAGGTGTGTGGAATGCCCCTGCTTATCCTACATAGTTTTGCTCTGCAGTGGTCATCAGCTTCTCATTGTAAAGAGTATTGCGGGTAGGTCAAGGGTTATGGTGGGTCAATCCATACACAGTGTATTTCCACTAGGCCAAAACCCAAGAGGGATGGGAGCAGTAGACCACAAGAACTGTTCCTCCTGCATATACATCTATTAGGAGGCCATGACCCATCTGTAATAATACCATGGTTAGTTGGGTCTGGGGGTTTCATCCCTGAACTCGGCAACGTTTTCTGTGTAGAGCAAAATTGTTGTACCTGGGGTTTGCTAACATTACCAGGATTTGACCCCAATTACTTATTCCAGGAAATTGAGAAGACAGAGAGCATTCTTTGCCTGTCTGACCCTAGTGCAGACTTTAGCAAGAAATGTCTTTTGCCACTACCATCAATAAAACCCAGACTAAAACTGTCTCTCCTCCTATGCTGTGTAGATTACAGTAACTCCTGCGTACTGGAAGAATTTGTTTTCAAATGCAGTTTCGTGACAGAGCAGCATGTTGTGTTGCCACCTGGTGTAGATGTGGTGTAAAAAAACTCTTTCACTTCCATGTGAGCAAAGCCTGCATAATTGCAAAGCCAAATCTCTCAGAAAAAAGAAAAATATCTCAGCAATGTGACCAGCCTGCTGACTCATGCAGTGGACTGAAGTTAGTTCTGGTGGAAAAGACTGTACTCCAACTTGTGATCTAGTCCTGTGTCTAATCCCCACACCTAGAGGATTTGACAAGGGGAAAAGTTAGGGTGGCAGGCAAGGAAATTACAGCACTCAAACTGAAAGGAAAAATGTACAGATCTACAGTTGTCAATCACTAACACTATGATCCTGCCACAAACATTGAGTGTCACACAATTGCTCATATAAATGGGATACTGTTAGAGGAAGGATGAAAGACTGTTTGTTTTAAATTAATCATTTCCGTTTTTCTTTTCTTACACATCAGTTTCCAAACAGATCTATACTTTATAATGGAGATTCTATTCAAAGGTTCTACCTAGTATTCCTTTGCACAAAGAAACTCTTAAAAGCAATAATATAAGTAGTATGAATATAATTAAAGCAGACAGATAATGATGGAAGCTATTGTTATTTCTAAAGGGTTTTTTATTGGTGAACAGAAAGTTAATATAATTGAAGTTTAAAAGCTTTTTACTTATGTTCACAAAAACAGTTTAATTGTTGCCAACAGTTCTTTGTAGAGTCCAGCAAGTAAGACTTTTCTGCCTTTCTTTAAATATTACAGACTACTGCAAACAAGAATTACAAAATAAAAATTGTCTGGTTTTGAATAACAGATTTCAGAAGAAACTGCAGTCTTTTCTGAAAGATGTTGATATTGTGCATTTTATGGTCATTCAATACTATATAGTTATAGTAGAATTCTATAACTCCTGAAGGAAAATGTCACCATAAATATGTTGCACATATGCATATTACCATTGAGGTCTCAAGAAATGTTGATCTTTTTGATCTCATATCAGAAATGATTTAATTGATCGTCTGTTCTTTATAGTTTAAAAAACGATAAAGTATCTTTACCACAGAAATACTCAAGTGGTTGTTTAGCAAAATTCTTGATGGATGATGTTTTGACTACACTGAAGACTATTTCCTGCAGCTGGTATACGTCAGTGAATTGGGATTGTGTGACATGGCACTATTTGTAGCACCCTAGTCACTGAAGTTGCTGCAGCATGAAGAAAGCTGCAGGCTCGGCTATGAGCAATTATATGCTTTCTGCAGTGTGGGGGAGACCGAGCACCTGCATGGTAATCATTGGGCTAAAATTGTATTTGGGAGGATACAAGTGGAAGGAACAGGAAGTAAGGGGGAGCTCAGAGGATGAAACCGGGCTGAGGAGTGAAGGCTATAGGGACACCTTCTCTTGCTGTAAACCTGCAGTACACTGTGTTACTTTGCAAGGAAGGAATAAATACACACATGGTGAAAAGGTGGTGTGTGTCTATGACTGAGAGTCCACACAAACTGGCCAGGCAGTGCAGTTCACCAGGTAGTGACAGAGACACCCTATGACACATGGGGGCTTGTCCAGGAGCATTAACCTTCTCTGCTGAGAGGAGACTCTAAGGGGACCTGTGCAAGGGCAAGAGATGCAGGCACAATGAATGAGATGCTGCACTGGGTAGTGGAACAACAAAAGGAGATGAAAACCCAGCAGGTGGAGAGGCAAGCATTTCTGGGTTAGCAGGCAGCTCAGCAACGAACGTTACAGGAGTTCATCAGGAACAGGCCCAGATGCAGCAATGTCTCCTGCAGAGGCTGGTGAGTTCCAGTGAGACGACTGGAAATTGAACAGTAAACCTGGGGAAACGCAAAATGTCCCTGGGGGATGACCGATGCCTTTTTACTAACCTTTTAACGGGAGGTTACTAGCGCTGGATGGGACAAGGGTGTGTGGGCACTTCAGCTAGCCCCTTATCTGGCTGGTGAGGCTCAGGCGGCCTATATGGCCCTGAGTGAGCACCAAGCCAAAAATTGATACCCTGTCAGAAAAATCCTGCCAAAAATTCAGGGCAGCCAGTTGAAACGGCAGGATACGTCCCAGGGCCTTTGCACAGAAATTGTCAGATTGGACCCCTCAGTGGTTGCAGATGGATAGACAGGACATTGAGGCTCTAATGGACTCCATTATTCTGGAACAGTTTACACAGGGCCTCCCTGAGACTACAGGGTTCAGAGGCACCAGCCAGACTCATTAGAGGCAGCAGTAAAATTAACAGAGCTGTATGTGGAGATGGACTTTCCATGGAAAGAGCTCTGTCCCCCTGTGACCAAGGATGGGGGAAATAAGGTTGAAGAAACTCATTTCGGAAAGCCCAGGAAGGCAATGCAAGGGGCAAACAAGGGGCCCCAGCTGCCTGTGCAGTAGTTTGCTACTAGTGCAAGGCAGAGGGCACATAAAGAGAAACTTCACTTTCATGGACTGCAGGATCGCAGAATTCTATAGGTGGACAGGTGTAAAAGGGGAACCTGGGATAAGGATGATTCCTGTCACAGCAGGCTGAAGAATGACAAAGAGCGTTGTGGATTCAGCAGCAGCATGTTCCCTTGTATAGAGCACCCTGGTTAAGTCACAGTGGTGACAGGAGGGGATGACAATAACTATTTATTGTATGTGGGGGGGGGGGGGGGGGGGAGAAGAGCACTTATCCAGTGGCAATTATCCACTTGGAAGTAGAAGGGAAGTTTAGATGGCAGCAAGTAGGGACACTGAAGTCATTGCCTTACTCAGTAATCCTAGGAACTGACTGGACCCCATTCCCCTTATGTAAAATGTGTAGACTATGGAGGAAGAGAACCCAACTGGTGGATCCACGTAAAAAGGTCACCAGTGTAGACTCTCCAGTGAGTCCTCCAGGTCTAGTGTGTGATAACCCTAGACATACGGTAACAAGCTCAGAAAGATGCAATACATGGGAAGACTTGGGGAGGAAGAGGAGGAAAACGTGAGAAGGGGCAGTGAAGCAGGGAGTGCTAGATCAGGGACACCTAGAGAAGGAGGGCAGAGGCTTCGCCAACTCCCAGGAGGTACAAGCCCTGGACAGCCATGGGATACCGAACACACTGGAGAGGAAAGAAGCCTTGGTGGGCAAACCTACCCTACTAGTCCCCAACTAGGGGCAAGATAAGTCGGGAAGAGAAGGATCCCAAGATTCTAGCTCTAGAGGGACAATTCACGGGGGTTGATATGAGCCTGGAGTCAAGTAAACTAGAGGAAAGATGGTTGGGATGTGATTGGTATGATCAATGGGCAGAGATGGAACTGTGGGGGAAACCTCCACCCTCTAATTGTACCTTTTGTGGGTGGAAGGGAGGAGACCTTCACCAGTGTTCCATGGAGGCTAGCTCCAAATGGAACGATCCCCCAGTAGAATCCCAACCCTGTAAAGACGGTAGGGCACAGGCAGCAAAGAAGACCTCTTCTGGAGGCAAGAGAAGACCTCAGGTGAAATAAGCACGGGAGGGCTGTGACAGGGCACTGTTAGAAGCACCCTGGTCATTGATGTTCCTGAAGCATGAAGAAGGCTGCAGGCTCAGCTATGAGTAATTAAACTTTTCTGTTGGGGGTATACTTATGGTGAGCTCTTCATAAAACAATTTTAAAGTCATGACTCCTGAGGTATGAAGCACTTTTTCCCTAGGATACAGAGACTCTGTTTACGACCATAGCAATCAATGTGTGTTAATTCACTACAGGAGGGTATCACAGTTACAGGGTTAAATGCACCTCTCTTTCCCCTCTGGTCTCTGAGTTCACCCCCTCAGGCCTTGTCCCCTTACCTCTCCTGGGGTGGAATCATGTGATTCTTCCCCTTTTAGACCAAGTCCTGGTCTATAGTACCCTGTGTATCTACCATGCTTACCTAACAAGTCTGATTGGGTTTGGAACCTGCAATTCTCCCCTGTGGGAGTCTGACTAGTGATGAACCAAGTGACCAGACAGCTGTCTTAAACCCAAGTATTGTTTTATCTTAACAGTAGGAATAAAGCATAACACACGAGAAAAAGGATTTTAAATCAGTGAAAGGTCTACACACATGTCTTACCTACAGTCCTGCCATCCTTTAGTAGCACCCCTAATGGGCCCTTACTTTTCCAGTCACCTCTAACCTTTGGGGTCAGGGTGTCAGTCTATATCACTGTCTCTCCCTCTGCTTGAAGAAGTATGTCACTTTAAATCTAGTCGGGATCTTTCTTCTCTTGTTCTCCTTGGACCCCATCTTGACAGTCTAATCCAGTGAGCTCATCAGGGGGTCAAAGGTAAAACACCAAAGCCAATGGCTATTGTATTGTGTCTAAGAGTTAGTAGTCAGATATCTCAAGCCATTGTTCTGCTTCCTGATTATTTTTCCAACAGCCTGCTATTAAACCAAAACATTCATATGTAAACATCCCAGTATTTAGCCCAGTATTGTCATACAGTAAACATTCCAATAACCAGGTCAAATATAGTATTCATAAATTACAGAGCAGCCTCTCTTGCACCACGGAGGACTCACTTATTAGTTCCCAAATTCAAGGGAAACTTATTGAGTATTATAAGAACTAGTGTGTGTAACATAGTTCAGGCCAAGCTTGACAAGCACGAAAATTTCATGCAGATGAGACTCACTTTATCTTTTGAATCCTTCAGTAAGTGTTTTGAAGAACAAGGGTTGTTTTTTTGTGTAGGTGATATTAAAATGATTAAATCTGTGCAAAAAACACAAACAAAAACATAGAGAAAACAATAAGAGCTATAGTATTTAGACTTGTTAACTTTTCCTACATGGTTCAGTCTGTGCAGATGATACTTTTTCTGGCTTCAAACCACTGTGACTCTTGTTTGACTAGAAAAGCAAATGAGTATAAGGAGCTGGAAAGGCCTAGAATAATTATCTTCCCTCAGTGAAAATATCTGTACATACTGCACTGCAATAGAAGCTAACAGTGAAGATGATTAGTATTTTTGATGCACAGTAGGAATCAAAAAGTTTCAATAGATTTCCTCAGTCGACAAAACCCAAAGTGTGGGAGGAGAATAATTATTGTCATTTCCCCACTCTCTAGGCATCTACAATTATCCTTTTCATTGTAGTAATCAGCTTCATACCCTTTGATCTCCTTTGCCTTTTATCCACCTAATTACAAAGTGCTGGTAAACGTTTGCACAATAAAGATTGGTTTGAGTAATCATTGCAAACCCCCCACAATTTTCAAATGCTTGCATCTCCTCAACCAAAGGCTGTATCAGGTTGAAAAATTGACACACTCATATTTTCTTAAAGGCCAAATATTGCTCTGACTGGTGAGAATCATATTACAATGTATTATTATTATTTATTTATTTATTATGGACCATATGTTTACGAACTGTTCTGTGGGGGGCATACACTGTTGCTTTATTAAAGAAGGAGCAATGTGCACCCTAAACTAGCTTGTGCTGCACAACACAGCATATACAATAGCTATTGGGAGCTTGACCATGTTTCTAGTCAGAAGAGTGTGCCCCATAGGTATTCTGGCCTGAGGCAAGATAGCTTGACCCCCTCTTAACATTCAAATACTAAACAGGTATCCTACCCTGCAGTGAAGACACTGTTGAGAGAGTGGATGGTGAAAAGCCTTTTATTTCCTTTGCCCTCAACTGTTCCTATGCAGTACAGGCAGTATTTGCCCCTATATAACGTAACTTCACATCTTGGTTACTTTTTAGGAATATCAGAAAACATTTGAAAGATATTTTCTTTTTAGAGTTTCACAATGTACATGTACCTCTTATGTGGAAACACTAATCAATCCTTTAATTGATGCATTCCGCTCAAGTGGAATGCGTGCTGGAGCAGTCTTTTAAATGCCCACATGGCATTGCAACATTTCTTTCACAGAAATTTGCCAATTGGGTAGAACTAGAAGTATATTTTACCCCATATTAGTGGTATGATGAGGTAGAAATGAAGCCATTATAAGGGACCAGGGCATAAGCGGATATAGAGTGATATAGAGATCACAGCTGGGCTGAAGTCCACAAGTGAGGAACAGTAGCCAGTGAGCAGAGGTCAGAGGAATCAGTAGAGCCAGTTTCAATAAGAAAAAGAGTTGAATCATAGAACCGTAAGGTTGGGACCACAAGGGTGATCTAGTTGAATCTAAACCAGTGGTCACCAACCAGTCAATTGCGATCGACTGGTCCATCCTAGAGGATCTCCCAGTTAATCATAATCTACAGCGGCGGAGTGTGGCTGCAGCTAGGGCAGACTCCCTGCCTACCCCAGCCTCACACCACTCCCGGAAGCAGCCAGGGGCAGGGGGGCAGGGGTCTCCCTCCGCGTGCTGCTCCTGCTCCCATTGGCCAGGAGATCTGCGGAGGCGGTTCTTGCAGAGAGGGGCAGCGCGCGGAGCCACTTGCCCCCCGACCTCCCCCAGGGACCGCAGGGGCGCATTGGCTCCTTCCAGGAGCGGTGTGGGGCTGGGGTAGGCAGGGAGCCTGCCGTAGCCTCACTGTGCCTGCCACTGACCAGGAGCCACCGGAGGTAAGTGCTGCCCAATGGGAGGCCGCACCCCAACCCTCATCCCTGAGCCCCTTCCCAGAGCCAGCACCCCAAACCCATTCCCCCCAGTCCCAAGTCCCCTCCTGGAGCCAGCACCCCATACCTCCTCCTCTACCCCAACACTCTGCCCCAGCCCAGACCCCCCTCCTGCACCCCAACCTCCTGCCCCAGGCTCAGCCCAGAGCCACCCCCATCCCACACTCTGAACCCTTTGGCCCCAGCCCAGAGCCCACACCCCCTTCCGAACCTCAACCCCCTGTCCCAGCCTGGTGAAAGTGAGTGAGGGTGGGATAGAGCGAGCGACAGAGAAGGGGGGGGTTGGAGTGAGCAGAGTGGGGCTTTGGGAAGGGGGGGAGGGGCTTCAGGGAAGGGTCATGGTAGATTAGGGTGACCAGAAAGCAAGTGTGAAAAATCGGGACAGAGGGGGTGGTGGTGGTAATAGGACCCTATATAAGAAAAAGCCCCAAATATCGGGACTGTTCCTATAAAATCGGGACATCTGGTCACCCTAGGGTAGATCCTGGGTTCCCCTTAGATTCAAAAAGTAATCTTGGATGTAAAAAGGTTAGAGACCACTGATCTAAACCATCCAAGAGAGATGGCTATCCAGCCTCCTTTTGAAAACCTTCAGTGAAGGAGCTTCCACAACCTCCCTAGGTAGTCTGTTCCATTGTCCTACTATTCTTACAGTTAGGAAGTTTTTCCTGAGTTTTGATCCAAATCTGCTATGCTGTAGTTTCAACCTATTGCCCCTTGTCCTGCCCTTTTTGACAAAAGAGAACAACTTTTCTCCATCTATTTTATGGCAGTATGTGCCGGGGTGCTGGGCAGGAACACCTGAGCCAGCCATCTGTCACACCAGCTCCAATTAAGGGAGGTAAATTGGAGCTGACTGGAAAAACCTGCACCTGATTGACAAAGGGGAAACAGCCTGATTAGTCTGGGAGTATATGCAGGCCCAGAGGAAGGAAGCACTGGGGAAGCCAGAGAGTGATAGCTCTTCTTTCCTGCCTGCAGAGACTGAGAAGTCCCTAAGGCTGAAGCCCTCAAGCTGTATGTGGTGAGAAGGTGGTGGGATTGTATGCTGTAAATAAACTGCACTGGTGATTGCTGAGCCAGAAGGTCTCTGAGTGGTTTTTGGAATGCAGCAGAGACAGGACCAAGGGGGACCCTACTGCACCCTGCTACACAGTAATTGAAGACCACTATCATGTCTCCCTTACTCTCCTCTTTTCCAAACTAAACATACCTAGTTCCTTCAGCCTTTCTTTGCTCATATGGCTTGCATTCCATTCCTTTGATCATCTTTGTCACTTGCCTCTGGATCCTTTCCAGTTTCACTACATCCTTTCTGTACATTGGTGACCAAAATAATTGGACACAGTACTCCAGCTGAGGCTTAACTAGCACTGAGTAGAGTGGTACTATCATCTCCTGTGACTTGCACACTATGCTGTTAATGCAACCTAAAATTTCATTTTTATTTTTTTTTGTTTTTTGGGGTTTTTTTCTGCAAAAGCATTGCATTGTTGACTCATGTTGAGGTTGTGATCCACCACAACTCCCAGATCCTTCTCAGCAGTGCTGCTGCCAAGCCAGTTATCCCTCATTCTGTATTTGTGCATTATTTTTTCTTCCCTAAGTGTACCATCTTATATTTGTCTTTTTTTAATTTCATTGTTGTCTATAGTCCAGTTCTCCAATTTATCAAGATCCTTTTGAATTTTAACTTTAGACTCAAAAGTGTTAGCAACCTGCCTCCCCCCACCCAGTTTTGTGTCATCTGAAAATTTGATCAGTATGCTCTCTATTCCTATATCTTGGCCATTAATAAAGGTGTTAAATAACACTGAACCCAAAGCATATCCCTGTGAAACCCCACTGGAGACCTCCCTCCAATCTGACATCATTCCATTAATAGCTACTTTTTGTTTGTGGTTGTTTAACCAATTACATATCCATTTAATGGTAGTCCTGCCAAGTCCACATTTCTCCAGTTTAACTGATCAGAATGTCATATGGAACTGTGTCAAAAGCCTTGCTGAAGTCCAGGTATATTAGGTCCACTGCATTCCCCCAATCCACCAAACCAGTTACCCTATCAAAGAAGGAACTCAAGCTTGTTTGGCATGATTTGTTCTTAGTAAATCCATGCTAGCTGCTAGTGATTACCCCATCATCCTCCAGATATTTGCAAACAATGTTTTATATATTGCTCCAGTAGCTTCCCAGGTATCGAGGTCAGGATGACTAGTCTATAGTTCCTTGGCTCCTTTTCCCCCTTTTCAAAGATGGGCACTACATTAGCCCCTCTCCAGTCTTCTGGGACCTCATGTCATCCATGAATTTGCAAATATAATTGCCAGTGGCTCTGAGATTTCTTCAGCTAATTCCTTTAGCACCCCGGGGGGGATAGCATTGGGCCCTGCTGACTTTAATTCATGGAAATTAGTCAGAAGATCTCCAACATGTTCTTTACTTATCTTGATCTGCATCCCATCCCCTTTATTGTGTATGGCACTTCACTAGTTGTCCAGTCACATGTTATTTTTTTATGAGAAGACTGATAGGCATTGAACAGCTCTGCCTTCCTATCATCTTCCATTACCAGCTCATCTTCTCCATTGTGCAGAGCACCGTCCCTGAGCTTTCTTTTTTGTCTGACATATTTGTAGAACCTCTTCTTGTTGTTTTGCCCGATGTAACTCATTCTTTGCTTTGGCTTTCCTGTTTTTGTCCCTATATGCTCGTGCTATTCCTATGTATACTTCCTCAGTGACATGCCCCTCCTTCCATTTCCTATTTGTATCCCTTTTGGCTTTTAGATAGCTAAAAAGCTCCTTGTACAGCCACATTTGCCCCCTGAGGCTCCTCTTATCTTTCTTCTGCATTGGAATAGCTTGATGTTGAGCCTATAGTATTTCATTTTTTAGGAACTGCCAGCTGCCTTTGACTCCTTTTCTTCCTAATTTGTCTTTCCATGGGCCTTTCTCTGAGTTGGTTGAAATCTACCTTTCTGAAGTCCAGTGTCCTTGTTTTGCTGTTTTGTGTCCTCCTATCTTTTGGATCTTGAATTCTATCAGATCATGATCACTTCCTCCCAAGTTCCCGACCACTTTCGCATTCGCAACCAATTCATCCCTGTTGGTCAACACCAGATCCAAAATGGATGACCCCCTAGTCATTTCTTCAACTTTCTGAATCAGAAAGTTGTCCCCTACACACACTAAGAATTTGCAGGACATATTATGTTGTGCTGTAATAGTCTTCCAACAGATATGAGGGAAATTAAAATCCCCCATTAATACTAGCTCATGTGTGTTAGCTAATCTTGTTACCTGCTTGTAGAATGCATCATCCACTTCCTCTTCTTGATTTGGTGATCTGTAATAGACTCCCACCATAACATCACTACTATTCTTTTCCCTTTTTATTCTCTCCTAGAAACTCTCAGTATGTCTTCCGCTCACTTCCTCTTGGACCTCGGAGCAAGTTTATACATTCATGATAAACAATTCCACACCTCCTCCTTTTTTCCCATACCTATCCTTCCGGAACAAGCTATATCCTTCATCCTCCAATCATGGGAGTTGTCCCACCAAGTCCCTAATGCCAATTATGTCATTTTTTTCATATACCATGACTTCCAATTCATCCTGCTTGTTCCCCATACTCCTTGCATTGGTATACGGGCACTGAATATATTTTGCAGCCTGCCCTGTTACTTTTCTTCTTGCCTCTTTAATGCAGTTGTGGTTTCCAGCCCCTTCTCCAGAATTTAGCCCCTTCCCCTTGTCTTCATGACTTGAGCCTAGATGCACATTGGCTGAATTTTTGTCACCATCCCCAATAATATCTAGTTTAAACCTTTCTTTATCAGATTAGCCAGATTAGTCCAAAGATGCTCTTCCCAGGATTTGATATATGGAGCCCATCCCAATACAGTAATCCTCTTTCCCGGAACATCAGCTTGTTGGTGGAGAAGCCAAAGCCCTCTAACCGACACCATCTGTGTAGCCATTTACTTCCACAATTCAATGCCCAGGCCTTTTCCTTCAACAGGGAGGTTTGACTACAACATCATTTGCGCCCCAAACTCTTTTACCCTTCTTCCCAGAGCCATGTAGTCTGCAGTGATTCACTCAAAGTCATTTTTGGCAGAATTGTTGGTGCCCACGTGGATAAGTAGGAAGGGGTAGCGGTCCAAGGGTTTGATGAGTCTCAGCAGACTTTGTCACATCCTGAATTTTAGCTCCAAGCAAGCAGCACGTTTCTTGGGATTCCCAGTCCGGACAGCAGATGGATGACTGCCCCTTAGAAGAGAGGCCCCGATCACCACCGCTCTTCTCCTCTTGGGAGTGATGGTCATATAACCCCCATCCCTAGGGCAATGCATCCCATTGCCTTCCAGTTGACAGGATCTCCTTCTGATCCTTTCCCTCAGATGATTCTTTCAAGGCATTATAAGCAGTAGTACCAAAAATGTTATACTTATAAGAAGCACACGGGATCTTTATAGGGGAGAAGGCAGCACGCTGCATTTATTGAGAATACAACAGTTAGCATATGCTTTTTAATTATACACACACACACACACCATGCACAGAGTCCCGACAGTTGATGTTTATAGTTACCAGTCCAGAGTCTGGATTAATCTAGTGGCCAGCCAGATTGGTCGCAGAGGGGACATTGCAATTGAGACATTGAAAACCATCTACATCATAGGCTGCAATTCCCACTGTCTCTCAGAGAGGAAAGGATACCAATTTATATGCCTCATACCCTTGGACATGGATTGGCACCAGGGGCAGCTGTTGAGACCTATCTGGAAAAAGGTCCTCTGTGTTGGCTTCAGGAAGAACAAATCCAGAAGGATCTGAGGAACTGGTGGTCTAGCTTGCAGGATGGCCTGTTTGTACGGAGGTGTTTTGTTGCAAGCCTGACCTTTTGACCCACCTGGTGTTGATGGTCTGCATACCACTTATAGAACCCTTTTCATGTTTTCGAGGTGGTCCTTAAGGTCCTCCTGGATAAGATGAATTTGTTGGATCCAGTCGGCAACTGCTGGGTTTGGGGAGGCTGCTGGCAAGGCCAGGTAGAAGTGAGAGTGGAGCCCATAATTTGCAAAGAAGGGACTCTGTCCTGTGGAAGCGTGGGCAGTGTAATTGTATGAGAACTTGGCATAAGGAAGGAGGGAGAACCAGTTATCTTGATGGCAGCTGACAAAGTACAATAGGTATTGCTCCAATACTTGGTTCACCCTTCCTGTCTGTCCACCTGTGTGCGGGTGGTACATGGTGGAGGTAAAAGCGTGAACATCCATTACCCAGAGCACTTCACGCCAGAAGCGTGAGACAAACTGCAGGCCTTGGTCCAAGGTGATACAGTGTGAAAGCCCATGAAGACAGATCATCTGAACCACTAGGAGTCGAGCCGTTGTTTCGGCAGATGGCAGGCTGTTACAGGGGATTAAGTGTAAGTGTACAGGGGATTTCGGTCAGTTGGATTAAAATAGTCAAGACGACTGTGTGGCCATCAGAGTCGGGGAGTTCCACTATGAAGTCCAGG
Organism: Platysternon megacephalum; assembly: GCA_003942145.1. Classification (NCBI taxonomy): domain Eukaryota; kingdom Metazoa; phylum Chordata; order Testudines; family Platysternidae; genus Platysternon; species Platysternon megacephalum. The sequence continues at coordinate 16,515,949 of QXTE01000003.1, forward strand.
GTGATCAAGGCCCAGGGTCTAGGGGTTCTCCAGGGGTACTAAGGTGCCGAGGGGTTTAGCACGATTGTCTTGGTGCGAGCACACAGATCACAAGAGTTTACATAATCCTGGACTTCAGCTTGTATACAGGACCACCAGAAGAAATGGGAAGCATGTGGAAAGTCTTAAGGAGGCCAAAGTGGTCTGCCAGGGGAGTGTCATGGCAGAGATGGAGCTCTTCTAGTTGGGGGTGGAACATATATGCACCCATAGAGGTAGGTGATCGCATCCTGCATAGACCATTGCATTTTGGTTCTGGCTCTCGTTTGTTCAGTCTGTTCCATCACCTCCTAGGCTAAAGGGTTGCCCTGCAAAGCAGATCGGATTAGATCAAGCAGGTCTTGGAGTACTGTGGCACTAAGGAACCTGAGTTTCAGGAGACAGAGTGGTTCTTGGTTAAGCTCCTCTCCCTCTTGCTGGTAGTCCCCTTTTCAGTATAGAGTGTTAGCTTTCCCAATCCTGATTCCTGGGTGATAAGTGATAACAAAATCGAACATAGAGAAGAATAAAGCCCACCTGAGCTGTCTTTGGTTCGAAGCTCAAGCCTTCTGCAGATATTCAAGTTTCTTATAATCAGAAAAGATTTGCACTGGAGGTGATGGTGCCACTCTTCAAAGACTGGTTTAATTCGAGTAGTTCCTTATCTAATATCTCTAATAATTCTGTTCAGCAGGGGTGAGTTTTTGGGAGTAGGAGGTGCAGGGATGCAACACGTGGTGTGGACCATGCCTCAGAGAAAATGGCCCCCGATGGCTACATCAGAGGCATCAGCTTCCATTATGAATGCCTTGGCCAGGTCCAAGCGTGCTAGAATGGGAGCAGTGGTGAAAGCAGTCTTGAGCTGTTTGACAGCTTCACATGTCCAAACAAATTTGACGTCGTTGTGGAGGAGATTGGTCATGGGGGCTATTTACACTGAGAAGCCTGGAAGGAACAGTCAGTAAAAATCCTCTGTTCAGGGAGATGGGGTCTCAGGCTTGGGAGTGACTCCTTCTGGCTAGCCACCGTTGTGATGGGTTGGATCACAGAAACCCTCTTGCGAGCTGCCACCTGATGTGCCAAGACTACTTCTACCCCTGCTTTCCCTTCCGGCTCAGGACTCCAGCACCCGGTCTTGCTGAGCCAGACACACCCGTCTGCTCCAACAAAGACCCAGGGTCTGAATTACTTACCCCAAAGCTGCAGGTTTACCTGAAAGTAGCTAACAGAAGTGTTCCTGTCTTTAACACTCAGATGCCCAACCCCCAATGGGGTCTAAACCCAAATAAATCCATTTTACCATGTATAAAGCTTATACAGGGTAAACTCATAAATTGTTCGCCCTCTATAACACTGATAGAGAGATATGCACAGTTGTTTGCTCCCCCAGGTATTAATACATACTCTGAGTTAACTAATAAGTAAAAAGTGATTTTATTAAATACAGAAAGTAGGATTTAAGTGGTTCCAAGTAGTAACAGACAGAACAAAGTAAGTCACCAAGCAAAATAAAATAAAATGCGCAAATCTATGTCTAATCAAACTGAATACAGATAAGATCCTCATCAGTTCCAGAATGCTCCCTTTTACAGACTAATCTCCTTTTAGCCTGGGTCCAGCAATCACTCACACCCCCTGTAGTTACTGTCCTTTGTTCCAGTTTCATCCAAGTATCCTGGGGGGTGGAGATGCTCTCTCTTTAGCCAGCTAAAGACCAAATGGAGGGGTCTCCCAGGGGTTTAATAGACTCTCTCTTCTGGGTGGAGACCCCCTCCTCACTCCTATGCAAAGTCTGCAGAGCCTGGGACAGCTGCCATCCCCACAGTGCCACCAGGAGGCTATGCAGAGCCACACCAAGGGCGCACTGTGGAGAATAGGCTTTGCAGGAAGTACTGCCCCAGGGAGCCAGAGTGACACTACCCTGCAGCCCTCTGATTGGTCAGCCACCCTGTTTAACTCTGTGGGGTTGCCCAGACAACTTCCTGGGCTGGGCCACACCACAGAGTCTGGGCCTGCTGTGACTCCACACCTCACCTCCTCTCCTGATCTCTGGCCTCTGATCCCAGCCTGAATCTAGCCTGGTACAACCTCTGATCTCTGGTCTCTAACCCCAACTAGGGTGACCCAGTATCCGGTTTTCGACCAGAACATCAGGTCGAAAAGGGACCTAGAAAGGAAATTTTCCAAGAGTTAGTTCTCATGAGACACTGTAATTCTTTGCTATCTGAGATGTTGGCTAAAATAATGTGCCAGATCGGTGGGTCAGATCAAGCTCTGTGTGGCACAGGACCTGAGGTTGGTGGAAGCAAAGGTGCATGTAACCCCACATTTACACTCTCCAGATCCTGAGCTGACCTTAGGGCTTCTCTTACTTGCACCCAGATGCAATGGCCTCTAAGAAGATACTCTGGCAGCCAAGGAACACTGTAGAAAGGACTTGACGGGGGAAATCTTTATGGGGAGAAGACTTTATTTTGAGGATGGGGCAGAGGTGAAAAAGTAAGCCGGTATGCCCCGGTACGGCGTACCGGCAAGAGCCTGTGCGCCGTACCGGGGCGGATCGGCTTCCCCTGGCAGCCTGGGCCCTTTAAATCGCCGCCAGAGCCCTGCTGCCGGAGCCCTGGGGAAGCGGCGGGGCTCGGGCAGCGATATAAAGGGCCTGGGGCGCCTGCTGCAGCTACCACCCTGGGTCCCTTAAATCGTCCCCGGAGCCCTGTGGTAGCGGCGGCGGGGCTCCGGTGGCTATTTAAAGGATCCGGGGCTGCGGCAGCCGCTACAGCCCTGGCCCTTAAAATAGCCACCGGAGACCGCCACCGCCTCCCCAGGGCTCCGGCAGCAGGGCTCCGGGGACGATTTCCCCCCCCCCGGGCTCCGGGGACAATTTAAAGGGTCTGGGGCTCCGGTAGCCGCTACCACCAGGGACTATTTAAAGGCCCTGGGGTGGTAGCGGCAGCCGGAGCCCCGGGCCCTTTAAATCAGTGCCCGAGCCCCCGGCTGCTGCTGCTACCCCGGGGCTCTGGCAGCGCGGCTCGGGTGGTAATTTAAAGGGCTCAGGGATCCCACTGCTGCTACCCTCTGGGGCCCTTTAAATCGCCACCCGAGCCCCGCTGCTGGAGCCCTGGGGTAGCGGCAGCGGGGCTCTGGCGGTGATTTAAAGGGCCAGGGACTCCCGGCTGCTGCTACTGCCCCAGGCCCTTTAAAGCTCCGTCAGAGGCCGGGGCCTCCTCTGATGGTGATTTAAAGTGCCCGGGGCTCCACTGCGGTAGTAGCAGCTGGAGCCCCAGGCCCTTTAAATCCTGATTTAAAGCTCCCTGGTATTTAAAGGCCCCGCCTCTACTGGTTGAGTCCCCGCCCGCTCCTAAGGACTCCGGAGTACCGGTAAGTCCTTTAAGTTACTTTCACCCCTGGGATGGGGACTGACTATTGCTAGGGATGAAGTTTTGTGGTGGTTTGGCTGCTTTTATTTTGATTAAGTGTATTTTAGTGGGTGTTAAAAGCATCTAGAAGTAACAGGTTTTAAAATATATATATAAAAATCTAAAATAAAATACAGTATATTATATTTTTGTGTATATTTGCTCTAAGTTTATACATTTAGATGCTATGTTTCTTCTGTCATCAGGCTAAATGTCATGTCTATTTCATAAGTTATCAGAGCTAGACTGTTGGACATGTGTCTGTTGTACACCAGATGGTGTAACTGTCACCAGCATAACTGGAGGCTATAATTTACTGTGGAGCGGTTTTACACCCCACCACCTGTTCTACAAAAAGCATGATTTAAATGGTATCAGGATAAACAAAGAGACTAATGGGCAAAGGGACTCTCTATATTCCCTATTATATGCAAGTACAGCCTTAAAATCTTTCTATTGACTTTCTATTAATTATAGGCCCCGGACTTAATGCTATTGGCCACTCAATGGTCACATGCAATGGAGTGATTTTGCTCCAAATGCCAAAGATGTAGCTTTTGCCCAACATACTGAGCTACACTGACAGTAAGAGCCAGAGGGGCACCGTTCTCTCTACACCAGCTGTCGTTTCCGAGGGTTTAAAACAACCCATGGACACTGGGGTGACCTGTATGTGTTTTGCTGGATCAGGCCAGAGCACCAGTGCGGGCAGCCCCCTGACGGGACTGGTGCGTTTATCATGGATTTCCGCAATTGACAGGAGCGTCCCAGGCAGCCGGGGGCCGTTAGGCCAGGCCCTAGCGTCAGCCACGCACAATACGTGCCTGAACCCAATGACGGCAACAGAAAACCGGCCCTGCTCACGTGACCCCCTCACGCTAACTGCCCGTTCACTACCCGCCTTCCCGGCCCGGGCAGCATCGCTGGCCAATCAGCGGGCGGAAGCAGTCCTACCCACGGGGCACGCGATGCCGATCAGAGACTGGCAGAGCGCTCTACTCCCAGACGTGAGGCGCCCTGGCAGCGGCTGCTCGCCGATTGGGGAGGCAGTTACCTGTGAGCCCCGCCCCGCGTTAATTGCGCACATAGTGATTGGCTGCGCTACGAAACGGCTATCCAATGATAGGATGCTTTACAAAAGTACTCAGAACCAATCTCAGAAGCTTTGGCTTTTATCGACGGCAGTTTGAAACTGTCAAGCTCCCGAGTCAGCCGGGGCCGCGCCGGGGGAGGCTGAGCCCGGAGGCGGGGGGCTGTGCAGGTATGGGGAGCTCGCGGGGGTCCTGCAGGGGAGACTGAGTCCCTGCCAGCCTCCCTGGGGGAGAAGGGGCGGGTGCACATCATACAGTGGAGAGTCTCCATAGTTCTATGAGCCTGCAGCCCCCCCCATAGCCACGGTTTCCCGCCCCCCCCCCCCCAATGGCTACTGCCCTCCAGCCACGGCCCCTAATTCCTAGCGCGTCTTAGCCACGGCCTCTCCTGTCCTTTCGGCCTCCCGCCCCATAGCCACGGCCCCTTCTGCCTCGCCCCTCCCCCAGAGCCACGGCCCCAACTGCTCCTCTGCCTCCTCGACTCATATAGCCTCTGGCCCTGTGTCTCCCTGCCCCATAACCACAGATGCCACTGCCCCTCTGCCTCCCCCCCTCCCCTGCAACCTGGCCCCCACTAACCCATAGCTCCTACTGATCTCCTTCCATCCCCCATAATTGCAGCCTCCACTAACCATCCTGCCTCATAACCCTTGTGGCCCCCCTGCTCCAATATCTACAGTCCTTGCTGAACTTCCCCACTCGCCCATTATTCACAACCCCCACTGAACCCAGCCTCATGTATGGTTATACATTAACACCATTAGCATATTTGTAATTTTATCTGAACTTCTATGTCCATTTGTATCTTGGAGATTTTCATTGAAATCCTGACACTCCCCCCTGCACACCTGTGCATAGATGAGTCTCCCCCTGGATTCCACACTCCTATCACTCCTTCAGTTATGTCAAATCCGCCACATTATTATCTATGACCTTATACAGTTAGCTTTGTAGGTAGCACTTGCAATTATTAGCAGTGCCCTCAATATGACTACTTGTGGAGTTATCCACAGCCCTCACGGAACATGTGACCTTCTATCCCATATTTCAATACAGTAATAATCCCCTTCCCCAGTGGGAGTCAGCAACCTGTTTTCTCAGTTGTATGTTCCTGTCTTCCTCATTCCCCAGAGACTTTTGAAGACTCAATTTCTCCTCCCAATCTGCACATCTCAGCAGTATTATTGTTCAGTCTGACCTTGTTCTCACTAGTGCCCTTTGTAGCAGTTGTTCACCCACCATTGGAGCAACTCTACTGGTGGTACTAATGGTGGAAGCTGTAGAGTGACCATTACTTGGAAAGTCCAAATACAAAACTTAATAGTATAGATATCACCTGTGTTTGCAAACTCAGGTGAGGTAAGGGAGGGCGGGGGAAGATGAGGTGAAACCTGGCTTATATAGAGAGAGGACAGATTTTCTTTTCTAACCTACAGAAAGATGCCCCTGCTAAGAGCTGTGTCAATACCAGGTTATTTGCAACATACTACGCTTACCAAAGAAAAGTAAACATTGAACTGATCCTCACTTAAAGTCAAGTGCTTTGCCCACTGAAATCAAAACAAATAAGTTACTCCCTGCCCTAATTGGACCTTGATTTCTGAAAATAGTGATCTCAATGCAGTAAGACAGTCTTCCTGTTTTGTTTTAGTGTGGGTTTCTGTTGTGAAATCTATTCTTCTGGATATAAACTGAGAGAATCCCAAAATTTAAGACATACTGGATTTTTGCTTTCAAATAAATGACCCAAACCTGAAACCGACAAATCTTGCAATTATTTTAGTTGCACAACAAAATGCACAGTGAAGAAATATGAAGTGTTTTAGCAAATACTTGAAATTTCACTCTGTGTGGGTGTATAGATATAATATTATATAGTCTTTATATATAACAGCTATTATATAGCTTATGGCACATTGGGCACTAGCATTAATTGGAGACTCAGCAGTCCTGTCTCTTTGAGTTTGGACCAGAAACAATCACAGCCTTTAAATTGCCTTTGAAGCATTTTTAAAATGTCAATTTCTCTGTTCTGAGAGTAACTTTCCATTCCCCAAGTCATGGATAATTCAAAGGCAGGACATGCTGCATCTCCTGTCTTTGAAGTATCTACAACAGTCACCCTGAGCACTGAGAAACCAAACGTGTGAATTTCAGCAAGGGATTAAGCATTCTAGGGCTTCCAGTCTCTCTAACTGATTTTAAATGAGTTAAAACAAATTCAAAATCATAGTGGGGAAAGTAGCTTAAAGCTTTTCTTTATCTTTTTACGTGACTGTATTGATCTTGGAGGCTATTGTAGCCAACTTGTTCTGATGTCTGTGTGTGCTGTCCTCCACAAATATGAGTTTGGGCCCTGACAGCATGCCTGCGCATCACTGAATTTAGTGGAGCTCTATGTGAGTGAAAGGGTGTGCCCGTCTAGAGTCAGTTGCAGGATTGGGGTCTGGAATTATTAACTAAGGTGTGCTCACATTTTATAAACCGATCTATTGTAGCATTGCTCTCTGCAATGTGTAAAGCCCTGACAACATTTACATCAAATGACTGGATTTATGGGTTTATACTTGGCTGTGTAAAAGTTCAGTCTGGTGAAATCTTTGCATACATGATTTCTGCCTATAAAGTTTTCTTCCGCACACCAGAAAATTAGGAAAGTTACTTAAATTCTGCAAGTATTGAAAGTAAAAAACAACTATACTAGAGGCAAAAAGTTTATATAGTGCAAGAAGAGCCTCTTTTGCTGTTTTTTTTGTTTTGTTTGTTTTGTCCCTGTCCCCCCCCCCCAAAAAAAACAAAAAACAACAACCCCAAATAAACCCTGAAACTGTTTAAGCGATACTGGGTGATCAATTAGCCTGAGTAATGGAGTCTCCCCATTCTTTAATGTGCAAACACAACTTCCATCCACATTACTTCACATAACTAGGGGAATAAGACACTACCTATTGCTCGTCATTTTGAAAACAACAATGGATATACAGATACTTAAAGGTGGTTACTTTCTGCCAATTTAATAAAATTTAAAGGAATACTGGCAAATTAAAAATTATACTTCTATCAGAAAATATTTAAAAATTAGATAGAAAATATTTTTTCAGTTTTCTTTTCGTACTTTATTTCACTTGTATAGACAGCCAGTTTCTCCTGTTGTCTGTGTAGGTCTTTTTATACACAACCCTTTCCCTGCCTATAAAACAATTTGCATGAATGTACTCTAGACAAAACTTTGCTGTTCTCTTTTGCTCAGACACAGCTAATACCTGTTCCTCACCTGCACACCAGATAACCACACCAACCTGTCATATACACTCTCTAATCAGTCCTCCAAGCTCACAAATTCATACTTGACTCAATAATCATTTGTTTATTCACCCATTCTCTTCCGCATACCCTCAAATTAATCAGTTTTCTTCTGTGCCCCACAAAATCTACTGCCTTTCAGCAGGGACGTCAGCACCTTTCTTCCTGTTGGGCCTCAAGTCCTTTGACTGCTCCACGTCCCAGGTCCCTACATAGGGTCTATCCTATCCAACTCCCTTGTTTAGGGAAGGGCCACAATCATTTGTTGTAACTAGAAAATGAAGTCCAGCTTCTGCTATTTTATAGAATTGTCTTTGTGCAGAATGTCATCAGATGAGGAGAAAAGCTCAAGTCCAGTTTTGCCAAAAGACTCAGATCGAGGCAGTTCTGTCTCTTCAGATCTTCAGGTAGGACAGAAGCAACTGCATTTGAACCTCTTTTACGGCATTTTATTTGACAAAGTGTAACTGTGAAGAAATGCTGTGGATAACTTTTTCATCTTTTTAAATTTTTATTTATTTTAGGCATACAATAGAGAGATAAAAATGTTAATGGAAGGACGCAAAATAGAGAATACAAGCAAAATTTGAGTTTTTAATAAGCAAATAACCACATTGCTAATTTTTGCTTAGTAAAGATTCAAACTTGATGTAACTGCACACAAAAAATTTAATATATGGAGGATGTGTCTTGACTTAAGCTTAAGAGACAGCACATTAATCCCAAAAGTAGAAAAATGCTGCTTTCTTACAGCTGTTCTTACAGGTGTGCATTACCAAATTAAAACAACAAAACTGCTATTAAGGATAGAAAGCATCATTCTGCCTTTTGACTCTAGTGGCTAATCAATATTCAAGATCTTGAATGTTGTTTCCGTTAGGAGGAAAAAAACGATGCTAGTAGTTTCTTTGGTGCAATACTGTTTATTTACAAAGAATGTACATAGTCCCGTTTCCTTGAACACAATAGGAATCAAACAGAAGGCAGTTTCTTTGCTCGATATTCCAAGCCTCTTTTTCCAGCCAGCACTCTACCCAGAAAGTTCTCTTTGCTTTTTTTCCCCAGTGTCATGCTGCAAGTACTTCTCTGGCTGTCCTTACCTTTCTGCTGCCTTATCCTTCTTTGATATTTATCTGTGTCTGCCCAGCTCCCATGCCCCCCAAAATACCCAGTCTTCTGCATTTGCATTCTTCCCCCGTGAAGCGCCTCTGCCCACATAGCTCAGCTCGTGACTAACCTTGCCTCTGGCATGTCTTTTGGATGGTTGTTCTTATTATTTCAGCTATATGCTTTCCTGGGTCTGAGGCGGCTGGAGCACTATTTCCTCTCTTAGCCTCTCTGGCACACTTCCTGTGCACTTTCTGCTACCCTTTCATGGAAATGGAGCCCTGCAGCCCACTTGCCCCAGGCCCCAAAGACCAGCACTGACCCATACGATACCCTAATAACTCAAATATACCCTCTCCCAGAACTCCGCCCAAATCTTTGAGCCTTCCAGTTTCCTTCTTCAACAGGCCAAATGGTAGGTGTGGCATGTAACAGACACTTAGCTCAATATTCTAACACCATTGCACTCTGGTTAACAAATAATGCACAAGAGCACATATCATTTAGAAAACATCTAACATCCTAAACGCGATGCTGCTCACTAGCTCATCCTTCCCTTGGGAGTCTTTGGGGTCCATCTGTGTTCAGGAAGGCAGGGTTCTCCATACCTTATTAGGCTCCTACATGCAAATCTTTTCAGCCTGAGCTGGTGAAAAATGATTGAAGAGTTACGGGGTCAGCTCCTGTCTTTTTATCACCTTCTAGGCCCTCTGTCATGTGACCTCCTGGCCAGTGCCAACTGTTGATCTTGTTGCTAGGAGGATCTCTCCCTTGACAAACTAGTTCTCCAGGTTGAGAGCCTGTCTTTTGGTAGAGCAATTACATTTGAGTGGTCAAGTACTTAAGTCAGTGGCCCTATTTTGTTAGCCCTTTGCTACCTACCTTTCGAATTGTAGTCCAACGTGGAGGCAAAAGTCCACAGAGAAGCTGCTACATTCAAAATGTAGTTTGCAGCTTGTTAAAGATAGAGAGAGAGTTAAAAATTTCACAAAACTAATAAGCTGTGCAAAAAATCTCAAATCATTGTAGGTTATACCCATGGCTGAGGATGGATCAACATTATTTGGAAAGCTTAGAAGAGAATGGTTTTGAGCTCTCACCTGGATTTGCAGTATCTCCAGTCTCTTTCATCCACAAGAATTATTTTCATTAAAGAACTTGTATGTTTTGAATGGGTTGTTTTTTTTGTATTCTTAATCTTTCGATCTTTTCAGCACCTATAACATGAGTCCAATACTAACAAAGATTCAACTTTCTCCTTTATTTAGTATAGAGATATTTTCAAAACATGTACCTTCAACCACAAAATAAATTACAATCCCTCTCTTTTTCCTGCTGTACCTTCTGTGGGACAGGATGGCATGAGGATGCATCACTGCTGACCAGGGGTGAAATTGTGGCACATTGAAGTCTAGCAGAACTGCAGTTAATGTCTGTTGGGTCAGGATTTCACTCCAGAGGTCTGTGGTCTAAAGATGTCAGCCCATTCAGATGTTACTATACTTACTCCCCCCACCTTTTTGTGTGACTGCTCATTGATCTGGTATCTGGGAGGAAGCACCCTCTCAGAATAGAAAAGGAGGTTGAAAATGACTGGCCTTTGGGAGATTTCAGTACCTACCCTAAACCAGAACTATTTTATGTCTATTCTAGTTGGCACCATGTTTTCATCCCCTCTAACCTTTCCTTCAGTTTGTTCACAAAGATTTTACAATACAAGTGTTCTATCAGAAACCTTAAGTTCCAGAAACCGTATATCCGAACTTGTCTTTAATTGTCCCAAACAATGGATCTTCTATCACATCCCTTGAGAATCTATTCTACAGTCAGCTACATCTCAGTACAGGGGAGTTGAGCCTGATAATGAAAGGAAATTTTATTTTTCTTAATATAATCCCATTATTTCTAGTTATATCTCTGTGTATTGCTCCATCTCCAGAGTTAACATTTTCAAATATTTGTAGACTTAAATTCCTGCTTGGCTGTATTGTCTGTATTGTTCTGAAACCTTAAAACAGGTCAGCTAGAGAGCTCCCCTGGCTTTACAGTTGATACAGTGTGCTATTGAAGATGTTTGTAAAGCACTTTAAAGGTGAAAGGTGCTGTTTAAGTTTTAAACATTAGTAAATGCAACCTAGTGGCACCTCATTCCCTGATCAAAAATTGTACTACAATATAAGTTTGGTCCTTAATGTAGCTCTTGCTTCTTAAAGCCTCTAGAAACCACAATTGTTTTATGGAGTTTGACCAGATATTTCCTCTTATAGGAATGTAGCCAAAACAGACTAATTTTGGCAACAAAAGAAAGTTTTGCCAGTTGGTAGAGAGGCATCCTAGCTTTCAGTCACTCAGTGGAACAAGTGTGTAATGTTGAAGCCCTTTTCTCAGGTTGAGCTGATTTGGTTTCTACCTGTCGGACATCTATACATTTGTCCCTTTGAACTATAGATTTAGAAGTGATTCATCTTTGCAAGGCATGTGCTTCTTCCCCAAGTATAGTGTATATATATGACTATGCCTCTTGTTGAATCCACCATCAGAAAGCCTATTAGCAAGGACAATTCATCCATATTTCCAACACTTAAGTCAGAGGATAAGACAAAGGCATTGCCATATAACAAGTTCTGAAAATAGACAGGACTGTGTCTGCATTAAATTGTTACTGAATATCAGGCAGGTCCTGAGGTCAACATGCAGATAATAATCATCCTTATGATTGGTTCAAAGTCTAGTCTAGTGTGACATAGTCACTATGGGTCAGATTTACAGAGATACTTAACATCTATATACTGATGCTGCTTTTCTTAGAACTATTAGAGTCTGATTATTTTTTTAATCTTGAAATCATAGAATCCTAGAAACAGGACTGGAAGGGATCTGGATAGGTCATCTAGTTCAGTCCTCTGCATTGAGGCGGAACTAAGTATTATTTAGCCCATCCCTGACAGGTGTTTGTCTAACCTGCTCTTAAAAATCTCCACTGATGGAGATCCACAGTCTCTCTAGGTAATTTTGTTCCAGTGATTAAGTACCCTGACAGGAAGATTTTCCTAATATCTAATCTAAATATCCCTTGCTGCACTTTAAATCCACTACTTCTTGTCCTGTCCTCAATGGATAAGGAGAACAGTTTATCACTCTTCTCTTTATAACAGCTTTTTACATACTTGAAGACTGTTACCATGTACCCCCTCAGTCTTCTCTTCTCCAGATTACACAAACCCATTTTTTTCTATCTTTCCTTGTAGGTCATGTTTTCTAGACCTATAATCATTTTTGTTGCTCTCCTCTGGATTTTCTCCAATTTGTCCAAATCTTTCCTGAAGTGTAGTGCCCAGAACTAGACACAATAGTCCAGTTGAGGCCTTATCAGTGCTGAGTAGAATGGAAGAATTAATTTTTCTTACTTACAACACTCCTGCTAATACATCCCAGAATGATGTTTGCTTTTTTTTTGCAACAGTATTACATTGTTGACTCATATTTAGTTTGTGACACACTATCATCCCCAGATCCTTTTCTACAGTACTCCTTCCTAGGCAGTCATTTCCCATTTTGTATTTATGCAATTGATTATTCCTTCCTGAGTGTAGTACTTTGCATTTGTCCGTATTGAATTTCATCTTATTTATTTCAGACCACTTCTCCAGTTTGTAAAGATCATTTTGAATTCTAATCCTGTCCTCCAAAGTGCTTGCACTCCCTCCCAGCTTGGTTTTGTCTGCAAACTTTATAAGTGTACTCTCTACATGCAGATATTTAATAGAACCAGGCCCTGGACAGATCCCTGCAGGACCCCGCTTGATATGCCTTTCCAGCTTGACAGTGAAGCACTGATAACTATTTTGAGTTTGGTTTTCCAACCAGTTATGCACCCACCTTATAGTAGGTTCGTCTAGGTTATATTTCCCTAGTTTGCTTATGAGAAGGTCATGTGAAACAGTATCAAAGCCTCACTAAAGTTGAGATATATCACATCTACTGCTTCCCTCCATCCACAGGGCTTCTTACCCTGTCAAATAAGGCTATTAGATTCGTTTGACTTGATTTGTTCTTGATGAATCCATGCTGACTGTTACTTATCACCTTATGTTTAGGTGCTTACAAGTTGGTTGATTAATTATTTGCTCAAATTTCTTTCTGGGTACCAAAGTTAAGATGATGGGTTGATAATTCCTTGTTGTTTATATTCCCCTTTTTTTAATAGATAGGTACTATATTTGCCCTTTTTCAGTCCTCTGGTATCTCTCCCATCCTCCACAAGTTCTCAAAGATAATCGCTAATGGCTCAGATCTCTTCAGCCAGTTTCTTAAGTATTCTAGGATGTATTCCATCAGGCCCTGCTGACTTGAAAACATTTAGCTTGTCTAAATAATTCTTAACTTGTTCTTTCCCTATTTTAGCCTTAGATCCTACCCATTTACACTGATGTTCACTACGTTTGTCATCTGATCACGCTAACCTTTTTGTTAAAAGCGGGGAAAAAAACTCATTTAATATTCAGCTATTGCTGAGTTTTCTGTTATAGGTTTTTCCCATCTCATAGAATAATGGGCCTATTGTGTTCTTAGATATATTAATGTTTTAATATTGCAAAACTAGGCTAAATAATCCCAACCTGTCTGACCTCCAGTTTCCAGCTCTTTACCTCTAGAAGCCAATTTTATGCTCCAGTGGGATTTTGTGGTTGATGTGCAGCACTGAAATAGCTTTGGAGTAATATTTAGAGCATGGGGGAAGGGAGGGGGAATAACATTTTGTATCCATGTGAACATTAAACCATTTGGATTTTTTTTTATACTTCTGTTGGCCACCTCTGCACTTCAGTGACAGGGTTGGGTTTTTTTTGTTTTGATTTTTTTTTAAATAGGATAGAGGCTTCTCCTTTTGGTTAATCACTTAAAATGTTCATAGTCCACATTAAATCTCATAGTTTGCTCTTTGCTTGTTTCAATTTAAAAAAAATATACAAACTTCCTTTCTGTCAGCATTGCCCTGTAACTTTCTATGGCAAAGTTCCATACCATAAATTTGGTGACTGTTTTAGATACATGAGCAATACTTCTGTGATATTACATGTTGGATCAGTTTGGATATACCGTCATATGTGTTTTTGCAAGTAATTAATGGGGTCTTACTGAGAGAAATGAGAACTTCAGAGGGCTGTCTATATACTCTATTTCCCTTGGGTTTGGTATGAATATTTTGAGTGCTCGGGATGTACATATTAAGCAGCATGACAGTGAGAAGAAGAGTGTGGCCAAACCATGTGACTGGAAATGAAAACATCTATGTTGCATCTGTGTGTCTTGCTACCTTCTTGCTGCCTGATTTTGAGCAGATGCATTAACCTTGGTCAAATAATTAATCCTTGCCCAGCTCACCATGCAGGGTTGCTATGAAACTTGATTTATCATTTGTATTGTGTAGTGCCTTGATATTCTAAAATAGAAGGGACAGTAGGAGTAAATAGTGATGTTGTTAGTGAACTAACAGCTTTGAGCTGTTGGTTGGGCTTTCATTTCCTTGACATCTCACTGTACTCTGGTCACAGCAAATTTCAAGGGAATCCAATTTAGCGTTTCATTGTTAGAGGACTTAGAAAGCTCAACCTTTAAACAGGGGTTGTGATGCGACCTCAACTATAGTGGTGTTGCAGGGTTGCTATAATACATAGCAGATTTCTGAACACAGTTTCACTAGAGGTGCTTGCATACTATGTAAAGTGATACAACCCATTTCCAGTATGCTACAATACCACACATTGAAAATTATACAATCCAAGTTCTGGAGTTTATGGTGGTGGTGGTAAGCTAGATTGGTCTTTGTTTTTCTAATAAGGTATAAGAGTAACATGCAACAAAAGTTAAATATTTTAAAGTAGGTGAGAATATTCAAATCAAATTTAGATGGGAAGACATTAAACAACCAAATTTCATATTTGTAATTCCTCCCAAATATATTCTCATTGTACAAACATTGAAACCTGATTTACTCCTCATTGGCACCTCTGTGATAGGAATAAAACTATATTTCTTCATATACAATAAGAATGATGCGCAAAAGCAATTGTAGGCCATCTGATAACTTACCGTAAGTGATTTGAAGAAATATTTGTCCAACTCTTATGCTGCTTTTTAAAGGAATTTAGAGTGCTTCCTATAAGATCTATAATTTTAGTTCAGCTAGCAAAGAATTATTTAGAATGTGTACTGTGTGGTCATTATAATGCATTAACTAGAATACAGTATGGGCTTTCTAAAATAGGAAATAAAAGGGAGCTAAATCATTAACTCTGCCTATTAAATTGAAGGGAAACAGCTGAGCCATGAAAACATGAGTAAAATTATTATTCTGCCATGTGATACAAAACTCTCATTTAAAAGCTAACATATCCATTTTCATTCCTTTCTTCCTGTGTTTGCGTTTAAAAATGATGGCAGTAGCTGTATAATTATTTATCATCCTGTTATGACAGGATGAATATGAAGAGCTGCTTCGTTATGCCGTAGTGACTCCAAAGTTTGAACCGTGTGTCCTGAGGCAGTCTGAGCCTGCTGCAGAACTGACAGCACATGACAGATTTTCAAGTTTAATGGATGAAGTCATCAATCACCCTAAGACTCCAGGTAGTGTGTGGGGAGTGGAGGGGGGGGGGAAGAGAAATGTGTTTATATGTTTGAGTATAAAGAGAATTTTCATAACATAAATAGATACTATTATCTGAGTATCTGGTGATTGCATAATTTGAACTGCACTGGCTGATACAATATGCAAACTTAGTTACTTTAAGAAAAAAAACTCGTTGTGATAAAGGGTTCTTTTAAATATCTGCTATTCTGGAGTTCAAAACATAAGTGTTGTGATGTAGTTAAAGCCTGTAGCATTGTTTGTCTAGTCTTAAGTTTTGTAGGGAATTTTGACATTTTTAAAGAAACTGTCAGTCTTCTATCTTACTTTAGCTTAAATCTACCTTGTGTAATAGTTAGAAAATAAGCTAAGGAGGGAGTTCTACTAACAGGGGATCCCAAAACCACTGTCTGTGGAGCATTCCTGATGGTTTGTGGAAAGCTGGCTGGTTACATGGTGCTGGTGGTTCTCTTAATTTCTAGTTGCTAAATCATAACAAAGAACTAAAAATACATAAATAGTTTTCATTTTCCTGTAGGTGATTGCAAAATAAGAACATAAGAACATAAGAAAGGCCGTACCGGGTCAGACCAAAGGTCCATCTAGCCCAGTATCTGTCTACCGACAGTGGCCAATACCAGGTGCCCCAGAGGGAGTGAACCTAACAGGCAATGATCAAGTGATCTCTCTCCTGCCATCCATCTCCATCCTCTGACGAACAGAGGCTAGGGACACCATTCTTACCCATCCTGGCTAATAGCCATTTATGGACTTAGCCACCATGAATTTATCCAGTCCCCTTTTAAACATTGTTATAGTCCTAGCCTTCACAACCTCCTCAGGTAAGGAGTTCCACAAGTTGACTGTGCGCTGCGTGAAGAAGAACTTCCTTTTATTTGTTTTAAACCTGCTGCCTATTAATTTCATTTGGTGACCCCTAGTTCTTGTATTATGGGAATAAGTAAATAACTTTTCCTTATCCACTTTCTCAACATCACTCATGATTTTATATACCTCTATCATGTCCCCCCTTAGTCTTCTCTTTTCCAAGCCGAAGAGTCCCAGCCTCTCTAATCTCTCCTCGTATGGGACCCTCTCTAAACCCCTAATCATTTTAGTTGCCCTTTTCTGAACCTTTTCTAGTGCTAGAATATCCTTTTTGAGGTGAGGAGACCACATCTGTACACAGTATTCGAGATGTGGGCGTACCATGGATTTATATAAGGGCAATAATATATTCTCTGTCTTATTCTCTATCCCCTTTTTAATGATTCCTAACATCCTGTTTGCTTTTTTGACCGCCTCTGCACACTGCGTGGACATCTTTAGAGAACTATCCACAATGACGCCAAGATCTTTTTCCTGACTCGTTGTAGCTAAATTAGCCCCCATCATGTTGTATGTATAGTTGGGGTTATTTTTTCCAATGTGCATTACTTTACATTTATCCACATTAAATTTCATTTGCCATTTTGTTGCCCAATCACTTAGTTTTGTGAGATCTTTTTGAAGTTCTTCACAATCTGCTTTGGTCTTAACTATCTTGAGTAGTTTAGTATCATCTGCAAACTTTGCCACCTCACTGTTTACCCCTTTCTCCAGATCATTTATGAATAAATTGAATAGGATTGGTCCTAGGACTGACCCTTGGGGAACACCACTAGTTACCTCTCTCCATTCTGAGAATTTACCATTAATTCCTACCCTTTGTTCCCTGTCCTTTAACCAGTTCTCAATCCATGAAAGGACCTTCCCTTTTATCCCATGACAGCTTAATTTACGTAGGAGCCTTTGGTGAGGGACCTTGTCAAAGGCTTTCTGGAAATCTAAGTACACTATGTCCACCGGATCCCCCTTGTCCACATGTTTGTTGACCCCTTCAAAGAACTCTAATAGATTAGTAAGACACGATTTCCCTTTACAGAAGCCATGTTGACTCTTGCTCAAGAGTTTGTTTTTCTATGTGTCTGACAATTTTGTCCTTTACTATTGTTTCAACTAATTTCCCCGGTACCGACGTTAGACTTACCGGTCTGTAATTGCCGGGATCACCCCTAGAGCCCTTTTTAAATATTGGCATTACATTAGCTAACTTCCAGTCATTGGGTACCGAAGCCGATTTAAAGGACCGGTTACAAACCTTAGTTAAATATCCCTATGGAAACTATGGCAATATGGAATGGGAGGGGAGGTGGTCCACAAAGCGCACTCTATTAAGATGTGGTCCGCATTAAGAACAAGTATTTTCAATTTTTTTCAAATACATACTATGAGATTATATGTTCTTCTCTTAAGAAGTGAAGATACTAGCAAATGACACCAAAATAAAAGTCTCCTTTCCACTTACATCCATGAGAATATATGATTTTTCTCTGATGCCAATGACCAAGTAATACCCTTCCACTGATGTCTTTGAACTGACAACTTTAAACCTAAGAAACCAGTGCTATGTGTTACTTCAAAGTACCTTGGATAATTTCCCCTTTCATCTTATTAATAACGTATACTGTACTAACTTTTCCTAAGAACATAGCTTTTCATGTTAGAGAGCTGTTGTGAGAGTAGTTTGAGGAAGAATGATAAGCATCATAAGATAAAGCAAAGTATTTTGTGTCTTGTCTAATGTGAAAAAGATGCTCCAACATGGAGACCATTTATTAAGATGCATTTTTTTATCAATAGGAATCTGCTGGGTGTACACAATGTTTGACAGGTTTAATTTTTAAAAATGGCTTTTTTTGTTTAGTTTTTTTTTAAATTTTCAAGTAGTAACAATTTAACAGTTCATTGGATGTTCTAGGCCATAAGTCAATGTTTTCAGGGCAGCAGTAGCATCTGTGTCCCTTGTACTTCCCCTTCCACAGAGGTTTGGCCAGTTAATCTGTGTAGTGAAAGCCACATTCATGCACTCTGGCCAGCAACACCCTTGCTCCTACTCTCTCCTTCCCTTCCAAACACACAGATGCCACTTGAAGAAATGCTTGTTCATTTATAAGAGGAGCTGAGTCATCTTCTGAGCTGAGCCATTAGTGCATCTTCTCCAAAACTTCTCCCCAGTGCAGCACAACCACAGTGGATTCTCTGAACATAAGAACCTCTGTGGGGAGGGGTAGAAGGCAGGTTTTTACCCCGATAAGAGCAAAAGAATGGCAGGTGATACTGAAATGCAGACACACAAGGAATTTGAAAACTCATATTTGAGAACAATTAATGCTGTCATGGAAAGGTTCAAATGCAGTCTCTGTAGTTCTGTGCTTATGAAGCTTATGTGTGTGAGCATGAAGTGACCTCTCTGGGATGAGAAGAGGTGATGAGAATGTTTGTGGCTACATCTACATTACAGCCAGGATTGACGCTCTGAGATCAATCCACCGGCGGTCGATTTAGCGGGTCTAGTGAAGACCCACCAAATTGACAGCAGATCGCTCTTCAGTTGACCCCCCCCTTGGTAATTCGACCTAAGGTATGTCGACTCCAACTACGTTATTCATGTAGCTGGAGTTGTGTAGCATAAGTCGACTTACCGCAGTGTAGACATAGCCTGTGTGTCCTGTATGGGAAGTGTTTCAGTGCTGTGTAATAAATAGTAACATGTCCAGTGCCGACAGCCAGAGCCAAAGAAGTCACAGATCTGTTAAAGTCACAGAATACATGACCTCTGTGACCAATTCGTATCCTTAGTCATAGAGTTCCACGTTGTCCTCCAACTCCTTCTAAAGTGAGAGCAGATACATCTGGGAATAGAATCCACTATGGTACAAATTATTTGAATTCAAAAGAATTTTTCTCTGGGCTTCAAATCTCCCAGCACAATGAATGTGGATGGTGGGGAAAACATTATTTACAATTGGTTAGTTTTATGTATCTTTCAGTTTCTCCTTCTGTAAAATGAGGGTAATGAGACTCATCCCCATTGGAAAGCATTTTGATATCTATGGATAAAAAGCACTAAGAAAGAGCTAAGTGGTATTAACATGATGATGTGGGTCAATAGGATTCAAACACAATTGTAAAACTCTAGAATTCTAGGATAGTTCTAGAACAAGTTGCTGGAAACCCCTGAGTTGCTGAGCCTGTGAAGGTAAATGGGAAAAGTCCCAATTTTGTACCAATTACATAGCAAATCCCAGTCCAAAAAATACTGCTGGTGTTGACTAGAGATTTCAATTCCAACTACATTGAGAATCTTTAAAGCTACCGTATACACCACAAATACGCATTTATTTTCAGTCAGGCAAAACAGACTGGTTACACTGGTATTTCTAGTATAAAACAGCCAAAACCTTGTGAAGGACTAGCTTAATAACCAAATAAGAAACTGAGAGATGTTTTCTCCCTGCAAGTTATCCTTCTAAAAATGTTCATAGATTAAAAATAATCTTACATCCAAGGTCAGCGCTCAGGATTCTGTGTTTCTCTTGTCGTGATTTATGACCTGACTATTTAAAGCTTTTTTATTTTTATATATATATATCTATATATAGATATAGATATATATATATAGATATATATATAGAGATATATAATATATATATATATATATATATATATAGATATATAGATATATAGATATATACTGTGCTTATCAACTCTGTATCTGAGTGCTTATCAGTGTAGAATTGAATTGGCAGCTCTGCGTTAGTTTGAGTGGGTATTCTTGCTGTCTAAACATAGAACCTGAGCTACTAAATGGTCAGGTAAGAAAGGAAAAACTGACTTTAGACTAAATATTTCCAGATAAACAATGTTTTCTTTCATGGTTCAATTAAAACTGACAAATTGAAAAGGGAACTAAAGAAACTTTAGGTTCTTTAGAGAAAAAGAGATTCACCTTTACTTCTCTTCAGTCCTTATTGGTAGTGAACTAACACTTTTTTTGTCATTTTAAAAACTTTGAGTTCATAATTTGATAGTAATTTGTTCTGAACTTAAAATGGAAACATTTTTCTAGGTGAGCTATATGCAAAATGTAGCCTCTCAGTTATGCTCCATTCAATTTATCCTGGATCATTTAATACCTCTAAGGATGTATGGTTTATCTGTTGCAATGATTTAGGCTCATTTGGTGAGTAGCAGTTCACCCATCACCCCCACCCAATTAAAGGATCTTCAATTTTTGTACATTCTACGGTTAAATGATTCCTTAAGGGGATGATTTATCTTTCCGCTTGGGTATGGAATTCCTCCACCTCGGCAGACTTAAGCATAACTCTTACTAGACTCAACTTTCCACTATTAGAGTCTGCTGGGGACTATTCCTTATACCATCTCTAAAGTTTTGTTTGTGGTTATTTCAACTGATAAATTTCACTTATTTTTGGTGCTTGTTGATCCTCCTTTCATAGGTCTTTTTTTAAAAAAAAAACAAAACACAAGCATAAGCTGACATTACATCCTTCCCCTGGAAAGCCTTCTGATTTATTAACCTGACAATCTTTCTATTCCCATGCAGTTTCTGTGGAGAAGCAAGACTAAATAGATTCCAAGGCCAGAAGGAACCATTAGGATCATGTAGTCTGACCCCATATAACACAGGCCATAGAACTTTCCTAAAACAATTTCTAGAACGTGTCTCTTAGAAAAACATGCAATTTTGATTTAAAAATTCAGTGATGGAGAATCCACCACGACCCTTGGTAAATTGTTCCAAGTTAATTACTCACACCATCAAAAATGTATGCCTTATTTCCCATCTGAATTTGTGTAGGTTCAACTTCTAGCCATTGATTGTGTTATACATTTCTCAGCTAGCTTGAAGAACTCCTTATTAAATATTTGTTCCCCAGGGAGGTACTTATAGGCTAATCAAGTCACTCCTTAACCATCTCTTTGTTAGACTCAAGGAGCTCAATCTATTTAGCTTATCACTATAAGGCATGTTTTCTAATCCTTTAATCATTCTCGTGGGTCTTTTCTGAATCCTCTCCAGTTTTTCAACATCCTTCTTGAATTTTTGACACCGGAACTAGAAACAATATTCCAGCAGCAGTCACACCAGTGCCAAATATAGAGGTAAAAATAACCCTGTTTATGCATCCAAGGATCGCATCAGCCCTTCTGGCCACAGCATCACAGTGAGCGCTCATGTTTAGCTGCTTATCCTCCATCACCCCAAATCTTTTTCAGGGTCACTGCTTCCCAAAATAGAGTCCTCCATCCTGTAAGTATGGCCTACAGTCTTTGTTCCTAAATGTACAGGTTTACATTTCACCATGTTATAAAACATATTGTTTGCTTGCATTCAGTTTACCAGGCAATCCAGATTAGGACAGGTCACTGACTCAGAGCATTCATTATTTACCACTCCCCCAATTTTTGTGTCATCTGTAAACTTTATCAGTGATTTTTGTTTTCTTCCACATCATTTGATAAAAATGTTAAATAGGGTAGGACCAAGAACAGATCTCTGCTGGACCCCATTGGAAATAGACCCGCTCAATGATGGTTCCCCATTTACAGTTACATTGAGACAAATCAATTAGCCAGTTTTAATCCATTAAAGGTGCCCACACGTTCATTATATAGTGTTCTAGGTTTTTTAAATCAAAATGTCATGCAGTACCAAGTCAAATGCCTTACAGAAGTCTACGTATATTGTATCAAAACTATTACTTCTATCAGCCAAACTGGTCATCTCATCCCAAAAAAATCGTTAGTTTGACAGGATCGGTTTTCCATGAACCTGTGACAATTTGCATTAATTACATTATCCTCCTTTAGTTCTGTATTAATCGAGTCTGGTATCAGCTGCTCCATTATCTTGTCCAGAATCGATGTCAGACTGACAGGCCTATAATTACCTGGGTCATCCTGTTAACCTTTTAAAAAAATTTGCACAACATTAGCTTTCTTCCAGTCTTCTGGAACTTCCCCAGTGCTCCAAGGCTTACTGAAAATCAAATTAGCAGTCTGAGTTCCTCAGCCAGCTCTCTAAAAACTCTTGAATGCAAGTTATCCAGACCGGCTGATTTTAAAATGTCTAACTCTACTAGCATCTGTTTACCATCCTGCAGATATACTAGTGGAATGGGAAGAGTATTATCATCACCATATGGTGAGAATATATCTGTTTTTACCCCAAAAAATATAGGACAAATATTTATTAAACCCTTCTGACTTTTCTGCATTATTATTTATTATTCTACCATTTCTGTATAGTAATGGACCAATACCATTGTTGGGGTTCTTTTTGTTCCTAATATATTTCAAAAACTCCTTTTGTCCTTATCTGCTAGGCTTCCTTTTTCAATTTTCTACAATTCCTAACTTCTGATTTATATTCATCACTATCAACTTCCTCTCTTTCATATTTTTTTTTATATATATTTATTTTACAGCTGCCTTCACTTCCCCTCTGAACCAGATTGGTTTTTTTTAAATGAGTACAGCCTTCTCCCTTGATTGCGGTTTGTGATTTTTTTTTTTGGGGGGGGGAACGCATCTAATAGAGTGTTAAGGTGATTCCCACTTACTCACATTTTTTCGGATTTAAATTCTTCACAGAGGATTTGGCTCATAATTGTTTTCAGCTTTGTGAAATTGGCCATATTAAAGCAACAAGTGTATATATACCGGTACACCTCTACCCCGATATAACGCGACCCGATATAACACGAATTCGGATATAACGCGGTAAAGCAGCGCTCCAGGGCGGCAGGGCTGCGCACTCCGGCAGATCAAAGCAAGTTCGATATAACGCAGTAAGATTTTTTGGCTCCTGAGGACAGCGGTATATCGGGGTAGACGTGTATATTACTGGTCTGGGCTTTATTCTGCTTGCACATTATAAATATGATCAAGTTATGATCACTTGTACCTAAGCTACTGTTAATTTTTAGTTCTCTATCAGTTTTTCTTTATCATAAGCTAAGAGACTTAAGACATATTTCAATACCTTGAATAGGGCCAAACTCTTTTGGAAATTATCCTACTTCTTCGTAGCCTTTGTCTATATATTAGGTATTTTCAGATGTTCTCCCACTGTTGATTTAGCACCAGTGCAACTCTACCAGTGCTAGGAATGCTAGTGGTGTGTAGCCCAGTCACAGAGGGTTTTACTCCAGTATCATCTTAACCCAGTTCTGAAAATGCCTGTGCCTGGTTTACCCTAGAGAGCTTATCATTCTGAGCACCAGTGGCATTTCAGAAGACTAAAGGTGAGCAAATAGCAAGGGGGATCTTCAACAAAAAATCTTGTGCTGCTCTGCTCCCATTTGGTCTTTATCTATTGCTATGTTATGACAGTAAAATTCTCAAGACAGGGTTCTATAACTTTTTTTTAACTGCCTGCAAAGGGGGGGAAGTGTACACCTATGCTGTATATAATATTAAATGGCTGGAGTTCTCGGTATTCTTGTTTACCCAACTTCCCCTCATTTTTGGAGGGTTTTTTTTCCCCCACTAGATTTTGAACTTGAGGGCAGTTGGAATTGCAGCTCTTACATATCGTACAGAACACAGCCTTGTTTGAGGGGTAAGTGCAGGTGGCTCCATTGGTTACTATTTTTTCCAAATAGTTCCAGGACTTTTGGAAGCATGCATTTAAAGTCGATGAGTGTGGCTCTGTAGAGGTGATATACTTTTGATGTAGAACTTCAATTGTACTAACCTTTGTTTAAAATAGTTTTTACAATAATAATAGTTTCCAGTCAAATAAGAAAACTACTCAGAATAAAACATGCTGTGCTATTAAATCCAGAGTTCAGAGGCTTTGGAATTTTAAAAAATGAACTTTTTAGTTTCCTGTTCTGTGTGATCAGTATAGTTAATTTGATCTGAAAACTTGAGAGACTGGAACAAGACATTTCTTGTAGCAGAGATGTACAGGAGTGACTCATCTCCAAACAGTTGAGATGTGAGTTCTCTTTAGGCTATCAGTCCACAATACTGACCCATTATATTCCACATTTGCAGTTTACTTAAAAAAATTCTCTCCCTGAATGTTATTTTTAAAAGTTGATTAATGTGCTTAGAATGTAAACAGGGCACCCCAGTGGGCCTGAACTCCCAGACCATATAAGATAATTTGATTGACCTACCAAAATCTCCCCCCCCCCTTCCTCCTTAAGTATTTTCTCTCCCACTCTTCCCCCTGCCTCCCCCCCCCCCCCCCCCCCCCCCCCCAAAAATCAATGTATTCTTTCACCAG
Source organism: Platysternon megacephalum (assembly GCA_003942145.1). Lineage (NCBI taxonomy): Eukaryota > Metazoa > Chordata > Testudines > Platysternidae > Platysternon > Platysternon megacephalum. Next base: position 16,540,663 of record QXTE01000003.1, read on the forward strand.
GAAATGCTTGCAGTATCTCATGAAGGTCACCATAGGAGAGGGGGAAATGTTTATGCTGCCGCCTTTTTTTTTTCTTTTTTTCTTTTCCCCCATCCAAGTTTTTCTACCACGTGTCAAGGAAGCCTGAAAGGTGTGGTATTTATAAAGGTTTTCTCTGCTTGCTCTTTTATATTTAGATATACCATGTTTATCAAGTCTCATCTTCTGTTTCTTGAAGCTCTTTCAACCTTGAGTTAAAGGAATGGAGGTATTTTGATAATTGAGAGCTTCTCCCATGTGTTAGTTTTGTTTATTTAATTCAAATTTCCAACAAAGAGTTTTAATCAGGCTGACTAAAAATTGTTCAGGCTTCAGTATCTTGTAGTGATCTCTCTCTACTTCTCCTGTTTTCCATAGAATTCTCCAGCAAAAATAGGGAAATAGTACCTGATATGTCTGATACAAAACAAAAACCAAAAAATATTCCTTTCCTCTACACCTCCCCCCACTAATACTATTATAAGTATACATTAAGAGAGAGATAAAATTGCATTGATAAGTGATTAGAAAACAGAGTGTTTAAGTTAGTGTTAACGTTCCACATAGTCATAGACTTTAAGGTCAGAAGGGACCATTATGATCGTCTAGTCTGACCTCCTGCACAACGCAGGCCACAGAATCTCACCCACCCACTCCTGTATCAAACCCCTAACCTATGTCTGAGCTATTGAAGTCCTCAAATCATGGTTTAAAGATTTCAAGGTGCAGAGAATCCTCCAGCAAGTGACCCTGGCCCCACGCAATTTTTTTCCTACATTCGTAGGTAAATATGTAATGTATTTTAGCACTGCATCATATTACTCTGTATTCCAGCCAGAGGAGACACATGGGGGAAGAGGGGACATGCAGGGTCATGTTCCCCCCCCCCACTCAGATTTGCTGCTTTGCTTGTGCTGAGCTCACACAGAGTGAGCATGTGCAGTAATACTGCTGAAGCCAGCTGCCCCCCCCTCTCCCCTCCACTATCCGCAGGCATGGGTTGTCTCTAATGCCAGATGCTCCATTAAAGTATTTCACATTAAAAATAGATCATGTAAAACAGTCTTGTACTACAGATCAAAGTATAACCACACAGAGTAATAGTGAAAGCACATATATGCCATTTAAATGTATATTTAAGTAAATTTTGTAGTTAATTACCTTTTACTCTGAATGACTGACTGCTGCTTATTGGAAAGGAACTGTATAGCACATTTTTGACTAAATTATTAAAATACATACCATAGAAAACCATTTTTAAAATTCTCTACATTGGATTACTCAATGCAGTAGCATATGTGTATGAGAATGGAAAAAATGGGATCAGGCTACACCTGTAAATACAGGTCTGGAAAACTGTATAATCTGATAAATGAAATAATCCGTTAACTAAAGACTACCATAATGCTTATACACAAAGGAGGTAGAGATATAGTTGAGACCTGAAAATCAAAGTCCTCTGCTTGTGGCTGTCATTAAAGATCACATAATACTTTTCACAAGAGTTAACCCTGTCGCTGGCCAAATTCCAGACTATGAAACTATATTCCTCTTGCATTTTTACTGGATGATAGTATTTCTCATTTCCTGATGCTGTCTGATGATAAACAGTTACCCTGTTTCACCCAAAGGTGGTTGTGTTTCAGTGGTGGATTAGGTGGGCTCTTGTATTTAGCATTGTGTATCAAATTCTAAGCATTTTGGAATACTTTGGCCTAAAAGCTTCTACATAAATGCAGTTATCATTCAACACAAACAGCTTCCAAGATAGGGTTGTGTAAACCTGAAAGGGGGTCAATTTTTATCAATTTGCCAACATGCCAGTTAGATTTTACAGCTGAAATCTAACAAACTAGATTTGTCAATTGGATAAGTGTTGTGACCAATGTAGAATGGAATCTAATATAATAACCCCTTTTTATTGAGCCCAGGGAGCATTACTTAATCATTTCAATGCTGGGTTCTCTTCAGATCAACTTTCAACTTCAACAATATTTCTCAATCAGGACACTTGATTCATTAAGAATAACCAATCAACAATTTTTTAATTCACCCAGAACTACATTAATATAAAACCAACAGTTCACCAATTAAGTGTAGGCATAGCCAATGTTCTAGGTACGTACTGAATAAACTGATAGTCTTGCAAGCAATTGTCAATTACTAGGCTTGAGGCTCAACTGTTACACCAAGAAACAATGTAAATTACCAAGATTTCTTATTACATTTACTTACGAACATCAGTTCTTTAGTAGCTAAGACATGTATCACCTTTCCAGTATTTCTCCAAGAAGGAAGAAGGTACTTGTCTCTAAGGAACTTTTGAGTGTTTGGTCCTTGCTTTTTGAATGGATTGGTGCAACAGGGACAAGTTTAGAATATCAAAAGAAATTGCATGAAGATTATGGTTCAGAGCTCTTGTGGCCAATTTGCTTGGACTTAAAGGAGTAAAATGGTTACTTAAGATCCCAATAGAGAGTGTAGACTTAAGATAACCTAAAGAACAGAAGAGGAATCTTTGACATGAAATCTCACCACTTTTCCTCTTAACTTGGTCTGGTGTCTGTTGCAATGGGGATTCTACAGCTTCCTTGTGGGTTCAGTCAACTCTGGAGTCTCACCTGCTGACCTTCATTTTTTTAATATTTTTTTTAATACACACACACACACACACACACACATCCTGATTTCAGAGCTCACTGGAGGTGGCCACCCTTTGATTTCTATTGGTCACATGCCAATTGAGTGCTCAGGTTTCAGCTGTTCCTCTGTTGCTTCCATCAGTATCCAGTAGATAGCATTGATGTATATCAAATTTCTTCAATGATTTTCTTATCAGAGACTGATTCATTTCAAGGATTGTACTTTTATTGATCCACATTATTGGATTCCCCCTTCCCTTTTAGCACTTTTTAATAATCAAAATTATATCCTGGTTTATATCTTTCAACATTCCTTCTTCCTTGTGCCATACAATTCCTATTACTTCTAGAGTGCCCCAATTATTTACAATGAAAACCAACAAAATCCCTTATCTTCCAGATTTGATGGATGTACTTCATACATTCTTTGATTGTACATGAGCGCTTCCTGTTGTTTAGGGTTTGCAACAAAACAAGAGACGTTATCCACATGTAGAGAGATTTAGATCTGCCTCATAAGGCAAGCAAATGTGCAGCTCCTAATTTGGGGTGAAACATTTTGACAAGGCAAAACAGATTTCCATGGTATATTTGATTTACAGTGCAAACAAATTTGGGGTGAAAACTTGTGGTTTGCCTTATTTGACCTTCTCTCTCAGCAAGAGATTTGTAGTTTGGTTAACTTGCAGCTTCCACATCCATCTCTTGATCTACTCAGTGTGCAATGGGCAAAAAACTACTGGGCAAGGATAGTTTTCTTCTTGGAGTTTTCTTCTTCCCAACCTATATAGAAGAGGTTTTATCCATATGCAAATTGAGAGATTCTTGCCTTGGTTATTAACAATGCTCTCATTTAGCCATTTTAGTTTCTATTATTGAGGAATGGAACTCCCAACCTTGGCTGATCTTTGGTCTGTAGACCAAGTGTCTTACATGATATGAACAGTTTTGTTTGTTTGTTTGTTTTGAGTGCCTTTACTTCCTAGGTGGACCCTATTTTAGGATAAACAGAGGTGGACAGATTTCCTAACTTTGAGGGCCAGGAGAAATTAAGTCATTAACTAATCAAGGCATATCTGTTTACTCTATCCCTTACAGTGATGAGGATACTGTGTATTTGTATAAAAAATATCTTAAATGCTTCCAGTTACTTTTGCCTTTCCAATTTTGTATCTGATTTCAACTTCTATGCCGCTCTATCAGAAGCTATTTACTGACTTGTATCTAAAACAGGAAGAGGTCAGGTATTAGAGGAACATAGAAAGGAGCTGTAGTAACATCATCTGGGAAAACAGTTGATTTCATTACCTCTGTTTTGATGACAAGGATAGAAGGTATAGTTGGTTTTTTTTAGGATTGAGCAGTTAGTGGAATTATTCTCAAATAACTTCCCATAGGCATCCTCCTACTATATTCTTCCATATGTTTCCTGCATAGGTAACCACTTGTTTATTTGGCATGACTTGCTGTCCCTATTAAATCTCAAGCATTACAGGGAATGTAAATTATTGGTAATGATTAAAAGATTGATTTTATAGGGGTCTGTTACTTTCTATTCTTATCCTGCAATTTAACAGTTTCTATCTCTAATGTTCATGGCATAGCATAGCAAAAGCAAAGGTGTGTGCAGAAGTAGTATTGGGTAATCATTGTATTGGGAAGGGTGGAATAGGAGGACGACAGCATAGTGAAAAGGAAGGTAAATGGGGACAGGTTGTTTGCAGTGACGATTAAATAAAAAATCAAAGCGAAGAACCTATAATACTACTAAAATGTAGGAATACACCAGTTGTCCATCTAGCCTAATATCCTGTCTCTGACCATTACCTATATGAAGTGCTTCAGAGTAATGTGAAAACAGAATAAAAGGCATCTGGCAAGCTATGCAAAAACATACAATGGAATATGTACATCTCCCTAAACCAAGTTGGTGATTTAGTTTGCCTTGGAGTGTGAGAGGCTTTTAATTCTTAATTTCAGATGCTAATCTGAGTTTAAATGTTTCCTTTTATTGATTTTTACTAAATTATTTACCTTTATTGCCAGCAATGAGTTCAAACAAATTCAGTATCAAGGTTGTTGTTGTTTTTTCCCCACTTTACATTTGTTGCATACTGACTTCTTTGGCTGTTTTTGTTTAAGCAAGAGTGCCAGAGATTGTTCTTTATCCCATTTGTTTTATATATGGAATTTCTGCCAAAACTTTGGCTTAAGTTTCAAATCTCTCCTCGTATGAGGGTGGGAGTCAGTCATACCTCTTTTTATTGTAGGTTTTTTCCAGATTTTATCTATTTGAGTCTGCATAACTGAGAGTAGGTAACCAATACTAATATTTAGCATGTTACATTTTTCAGAGTCTTGTACAGAAATAATAATCCTCAAAAACCAGCCCCATTAAATAGGTAAGTAATATTATCCCCATTTTAACAGATGACAATACAGTGACTGAGCCAGATCCTGACCTCCATTTACACACATGTAAATTGGGAGTGAGTCTGTGGACTACAACAAGTTAGACTTGCACTTGTGTAAGTGAAATTGGAATTTGGTCCAGAGAGACTAACAGCTAGATTTTTTTTTTTGTTAAGGCTGAAGGTGGTATATAGTGCCATCTCAAGAGGAGCCTGGGAAGGAATTGTGACTGACTTTTGAGTCACAATTCCTTCCTGGCAGCCCTTCTGGCTTGGAGGGAGATAATGTCAGCTCTGCCCGCCTGCTTGGAAGGAAATATCAGTCCAGGAAAGGCATTTTTGCTGACCACACTCACCCTCAGTGCCCCAACTTATTTCCCTGAATGGCCATAATGTAGAGTCACAATCTAGTCCCAAAAGACTGCTAGCCAACTTGCCTTGGGTAGACTGGAACACACATTTTCTGGCTCCGTATGCTCAGTCTATCAGATGCTGCTGCTGGTCAAATGAACACAGAATTCAAGGCTAATATTAATTATATACAGTAGAACCTCAGTTCCAAACACCTTGGGAATGGAAGTTGTTCGTAACTCTGAAATGTTCATAACTCTGAACAAAACATTATGGTTGTTCTTCAAAAGTTTACAACTGAACATTGATTTAATACAGCTTTGAAACTTTACTGTGCAGAATTAAAATGTTGCTTTCCCTGCCTTTTTTTAGTAGTTTACATTTAACAGTACTGTACTTGTTTTTTGGGGGTTTTTTCTGTCTCTGTTACTGCCTGATTGCATACTTCTGGTTCCAAATGAGGTATGTGGTTAACTGGTTAGTTTGTAACTCTGGTGTTCGTAACTCTGAGGTTCTGCTGTAATTCTTTTTTCTATTCCCTTAATAGAGCCTGGCTGTCTTATTTGCTTTTTTTCCCCCCACTGCAGTTGCAACTTAAATGGATCATTGCACTGATAATAGTGACTGTGTATTCTCCTCCCCATGAAATATTTCTGTTCAGTGTACTTTTACCTTTTACTAGTCCGTGCTGACTTTCTATTGGTCCTTTCAGAGTTAGCAAAAACTCTTCCAGTACACTAAATATTTTGAATCCAAATGATATTCCCCAGCCAGATTGTAATTATAACATCTCAACTTTTAAATTACATGACAACATCCTTTATATGTTAAGTTTCAAAAATTAACATTATCTTGCAATTTTCTCTACACACACACATACACATTCTCAGAAAGGTTGAATACTAAAATAAAACACAAGTGTGTGAGACTTCTCCTTTCCCTGTGTACAAGAAAAGAGATGTTCTATCCAGGGTTGCTTTTTAATACCTTTTTAAAAATTAGAATTTGTTCTTGTCAGGGGATGCTCCACCGTCGCTACACTGACGCCTCCCCTTGGTCACTCTGGGAATTAGCACTTGAGGTAGACACCCTCTGGTCTGCAGCTCCTCTTTTGCTCTAGGATCCTGTCTCTCCTTTGTGACTTAGCCCTCCAGCTAGGTCCCTCAGCATTCCCCCTTCCAGGGTACAGTCCATCAGCAGTCCTGGGCAGTTTTCCCATTCACTGCCTCAGGTCTATGCTATGCAGTGCCCTCTTCTCCGGGTTCCAATCCAGGGACCCTCAGCTCAGTGGTTCTGGGCTTCCTCTTTCTGCCCTCCCTGCTCCTTCCCTGGACTGATTCCTACACTCTGGTTCCCCATCTCTTTCCTCCCCCTCCTCAGAGAGTGACTGCTGCCTGATTTCCTTAGCAGCCCAGTCTGTAGCCTGCTACCTGTCTTTATAGGCCTTCCCTGTTCCTGCACAGGTGAGCCTCTCTCTAATTAACTGCCTCCAGTCTAAAGCTCCCCTCTTTGCAGTCAATTAGCTGATTGGGCCCACCTGGCCCTATTCTGTTCTTGCAGGGCTAGTGTGGGGATCTCCCCCATCACAGTTCTAAATATAACACTAACAGCAGAAATTTTCCAATGGATATGCTTTCCAACTGCTCTTAAAAATATTGTTCATCTTCATATTGTCAACTTGGGGGACTTGTTGCATATTTTAGTTGTTCTTTGTGTATAAGCATTGTGACGGGTTGGATCACAGAAACCCACTTGAGAGCTGCCAGCTGATGTGCAAAGACTACTTCTGTTTCTATTCTCCCTGCCAGCCCAGTAGTTTCAGCACCCTGTCTTGCTGAAGCCAGACACACCCATCTGCTCCAGCACAGACCCAGAGTCTGAATAACCTGTCTCAAAGCTGCAGGTTTACCTAAGAACAACTCACAGAAGTCTGCTTGCCCTTAGCACTCAGATGCCCAATTCCCAATGGGGTCTAAACCCAAATAAATCAGTTTTACCCTGTATAAAGCATATACGGGGTAAACTCATAAATTGTTCGCCCTCTATAACACTGATAGAGAGAGATGCACAGCTGTTTGCTCCCCCAGGTATTAATACATACTCTGAGTTATTTAATAAGTAGAAAGTGATTTTATTAAATACAGATAGTAGGATTTAAGTGATTTCAAGTAGTAACAGACAGAACAAAATAAGTTACCAAGCAAAATAAAATAAAATACGCAAATCTATGTCTAATCAAACACTGAATACAGATAATCTCACCCTCAGAGATGCTTCAGTAAGTTTCTTCTCAGACTGGACACCTTCCAGGCCTGGGCACAATTCTTTCCCCTGGTACAGCTCTTGTTCCAGCTCAGGTGATAGCTAGGGGATTTTTCATGATGGCTTCTCCCCCCTCTGTTCTCTTCCACCCCTTTATATATCTTTTGCATAAGGCGGGAATCCTTTGTCCCTCTGGGTTCCCCCACCCCTCACTGGAAAAGCACCAGGTTAAAGATGGATTCCAGTTCAGGTGACATGATCACATGTCACTGCAAGGCTGCATTACTCACTTGCCAGCACACACATATACAGGAAGACTCACAGGTAAATACAGCCATCTGCAGACAATGGCTCTGGTTAATGGGAGTCATCAAGATTCCAAACCACCATCAATGGCCCACACTTTGCATAATTACAATAGGCCCTCAGAGTTATATTTTATACTTCTAGTTTTAGATACAAGAGTGATACATTTATACAAATAGGATGATCACTCTCAGTAGATTATAAGCTTTGTGATGATACCTTTTGCATGAAGCATATTTCAGTTACATTAAACTCACTTATCATGTTTTTATAAAACTATTCCAATTACATTATATTCACTTATCATGTTTTTACAAAATCATATAGACTGCACAACGTCACAAGCATATTTGCCTTTCCTGAATTAAATCCAGTCCTACTTCATCTTCAGTCTGTCTCCAATAGTTTCTTGGCATGTATTTATCTGTATTGCAGTGGCACCTAGTAGCCCCAACTCTCAGTTAGGACCTATTGTGTTAAGGCACGGTACAAACACATAGTAAGATACTGCCTGCCCAAAAAAGTTAAAAATCATAATAGGCGATCAAGTCAAAGGGTGTCGAAAAGGTAGCATTATTTCTTCCATTTACAGCTGGGGAATTGAGGCACAGAGAATCCAGTGTAATGTTTTATTTATTTATGGAGTGCTGTTTATGTTGATACCAGGGTGAGGAGGGCCATATACATACCTGAATGTATAAATAAAGGTACACTGTACATTGCAAACATACAAGACATACTCCCCACCCTGAGGAGCTTACGGTCTAATGTAGATACAGTAGAACCCCATTTATCTGACCCTCAATTATCCGACTCTACACGGAAAACCAGTGCACACAGGTCCAGAAGCTGGGGGGGGTCTCTCTCATATGGTGCTAGATGGCGCTGCAGCATTGTCCTTTCCCATTCTCTGGTTTATCCCGATTGTATATTATCCGATCTGGCCCCGGTCCCAATTAGATCGCATAAAGGGGGTTCTGCTGTATTATGAAACCTGGGGAAACAATTCAGAAAATGGTCAGGGGGTAACGTTTAAATGGACTCCACTTGACATGATTTCCTGAAAGAAGTCTTTCAAGTAGAGGGATGCTTTCTGCTTCCTTGTAAAGCTAGTTTCTCAACACTAGAAAATTCACTTGGTCTATAAACAGTGCTATGTTTTGGCACAAATGACCTTGAAAGTTTCTGGTTTTAAAGGGAACAATACTTTGACTTGGGAAGCATAGTTCATTCTTTCTGAGAGTAAAACTTATCAGCCAACTGCTGTTTTACAGATGTTCATCCCTTAGGATATGTCTACACTGCAGCTGGCAGTGTGCTTCCTGGCTCCTGCGGACCTATCATGCTAAAAGTAGCAGTGTAGCAAGAGGGTAGCTTGGTGCCTGAGCACGTACCTAGGATGTCCGAGCAAGAATGCGTACTCGGGAGGGAGGGGACTTGACCAAAGCTACCACTTTTGCTGCCCGCTGCTATTTTCGGTGCTGGTCTGAGCAGAGTTAGTATGTCTGTCTGCCTGTGCTGGGAAGCATGCTCCCAGATGCAGTGTGGAAATACCCTTAGAGGCATACTTTTGAATAGGGTTTACGTGCATAGAGAAGGAAGACTTCTGGCGACATAGGCCTTTTGTATACCCAACTTCTGACTTGCCTCCTGAATATACAACAACTAAACCCTTCAAAGAATCAACTTTTAACCCTTTTGTTTTATTTTTAGTTTTAACACCGGTAAAGGGACCTTCTCAGGCAGACATGGAAGGACTTTGCCCTGTTCGTTCGGGAGAGACTTCTTCACAAGGGTCCTCATCTGGTCCAAGAGAGATTGATGAGACTATAGTGACTGAGTTAAGTGTTTCAGATGAAAAAGTGACCCAGATAGAAAGCATACTTGATCTCTGGAGTGGAAGTCTTAAGGTATTAAATTTGTGCTAAATATAATATCCTTATATTGAGCAGATGGCTATTGTGGCATTGGTAGAAGCACAGGAGAAAATATAATCTAACTACATTGGGAAATTGATGTAACTTATGTTGCTTGATAGCTAAACAGTTGAAAACCTACTGGACTGGCACAGAGATGGACTAATATTCTGCTTGCCTTTGACTAGTGAACACTAAATACTCCAAGAATCAGTTCTGTTCATGCAGTGGCGGCTATAAGTGTGTCTGTATCTGTGGTCCCAGAAAGCTCCTTAAATTTCAAGCTCTGTGGATGTGCACAGGCAGGATCAAAACTGCCTATCAAAAACAGATCAGATGGGAATTGGTGGAGCAATAGTTGTATTCTTCCAGCTCCCACCTGCAAGCAAGCTCCACCCACTTGACACCAGAATGAGACTCCAGTCACAGTAGAATGGGTCATATTTTGAACATCTGCACATTCATGTTCTGTTGGATTTCTCAGGAGCGGCTCCTTTTCAGTGGAATTTGTAACATCAGTGGGCTCTACTGGACTCCTTTGAGTTTGGCTCCGAGTGGAGCTGGATGCCCTGTAGGAGTGGCTTCCTCTTAGTGGTACTTAGTTACCCAACCCCCAGGCTTTGCTCCTCTCCTCTCCCTTGTTGGCTCCACTGGCTAGATTAAAATGGTACAGGTACTTAAGTGTCACTGGTTGTGGCACCAAAATGAAATATTCTTAGTAGATTGATCATGGTTTGGTTCTCCTCCTCTTTTACATGCTTTTATTAGCAGTCTAATAATTAAATGTATTTAAGTTATCATAATTAGATGTGTCAGTGTGTCTGGTAACTGGACAAAGTTGTGCATGCAAGGTTCAGTGTAAATTTTGATGTCTGTATTAGCTGCCATACATTCTAGGATTAAAAGACTTGGAGAGAATAATTTTCCTAGTTTCATTAGTGCTACCCTTTTCAGACAAATGTTCTGACTGAACTCAGAAAATGGAAAATGACTTTTATTGAACATCACAAGCTGGAAATGAGACAAGAGAAAGAGAAACATGCTGCACATGTGAGACAGCTGAACAATCAGATGGAGAACCTGAGAGAGCTGCTACATACTTATGAAATCTCCATTGGCAGAAAGGATGAGGTAACCGTTTTCTTATTCTGTTCTGTCTTCTATTTCTAGAACTCTCTGAGATTGAATCTTTCTCTCTCTTAATTGTACTTTCGCAACAGGTAATGTATACACTCTAAACTAACTTAGTCAGAAAAGAAGCAGAGTATTTCAAGCCACTCAGGATGAACGTTAGCAATTGTAGAATCAAACTACATTATCAGTAAACCACATAATTACTGTGCATTCTCTAATACTAATAAGGAAATTTTACTGTTTTGTCCCTAATTTATGGTTTCTCTTTCATGAAATTCAGACTGTTTTTGATTAGTAATTACAGATCACTTCCACTTACCTCATCCCTTACAACAAAGTTGGTTTAAAGGCTTTAATTAAATTTTTTGTGTAGATTGGATGGGTTTCCACATAATCTTTCAAATGGGAAGAAATCTTACATATTTAGGGAGAGTTTTTTTTATTTTAGCATAATCTGATATAAAATGAGCACTATGGTTCTGTGCTCTTAGAGTAGTATTTTCCTTGCAGCACTTACACCAATTGTCTTGAATTCAACTAGTATTACACAAATAGGTATAAAAGAGTAGGAATCGTGGGAACCTTGCAATCACAAGCCACTTTAATCCCCTCTTCTACATAATAGCATTTAAAACCTTCACTTGAGAACACTTCAGCTGAATTTTGAATTTTAACAGTTTATTTTGAAAATACTGTTCAAGCTATATTCACAAACACCCATTGAAAGACATTACATAGAAAGAGTAAAAGTACACTTCCCCCTATTCACTGGACATACACATAGTCCAGCTACGCAGACCATGTACATTCAATTGCTGCAACTACATTCAAGTCCCATATTTGCCAATGGAATTTCAGTTGCTTGCAGTCAGGCCCACAATGTTTCCAGTGTATTCCATTTTGATATATTTAGTTCCAGATGGAGTAATTAGTGCAAAAATTATACTTGTATAGCACTAATATGAATGTATTATAATTGCTGGTGATGCATTTACAATATTAACACCTCTACCCCCTACAAGACAAACTCTTCCTCACCAAATCACGTCTATCACTATCCTTTATGGAGCTAATTGTGTAATGACAAGGGCATATTTTGATTTAGCTGTAGATGAGTGTTCTTCTGCTTCCTCACATCAGTGCATGATTTGGTAGAATGAATTCTAAAATATTGGTCCATAAGCCTTTTTAGAGATTGACCTAAATTGTTCACTGCTTTAACCTTTCCCCTAACAAGATTGACAGTCTTAGACTTCAAGTAGTAATCACCTACCAACTTCATAAATAAAAATTGTTCATAATTTAGGTTTTTGCTCTAGTCTTAGAAATCTTACAAAGATCTATCACTGACTTTCTATCTTAATAGCAAGAAGTATTTAATGTTTTTCATTTACATCAGATGCCTTAAACTTGTACAGTTTTAAGAAGTTGGTAGTGGCTATATGTGCCACTGTAAACACAATAACAGACAAAAATATTGCCAACATGAAAATCAAATAGCCTGTAAACTACTAAATAAAATATATGCAAAAATGGTTTTGTTTTCTAATTGACTTGTAAACACTTCATGAAGATTGACTTGTAATGTTACATCAGTTCAGCATTTACACTGAAACGACAAAAAGTTATAAATAGCCATGACACCCAGGCAGAACAAAGCAGTTTAACCAAAGTAGATTTCACAAAATACAACATTATGAATTGCTAATGTTTACAAACTAAAGAAGGATCAGCCTTACTTAAAATATTTCAGATAGGCTGCCTTTAGTATTTTTGAGCTAAACTTAACTTGCCTCAAATGGCATAATTTTCTTAAATATTATTTTCTGCAAACTACAACCACTACAGCATGAGTTAAATTCTGCATGGAGGTATAGGAATACTGCACTAGTCTCTAGTCCATTACTTCTATGATAAATGTACATTAATGGAATGAATCAGAAATGTAGGACTGGAAGGAACCTTGAGAGGTCATCAAGTCCATACCAAGGCAGGACCAAGTATACCAGACCATCCCTGACAGGGTTTGTGTATTCTTAAAATCCTCCAGTGATGGGAATTCCTCAGCCTCCCTTGGAAACCTGTCCCAGTACTTGACTAGCCTTACAGATAGAAAGATTTTCCATATCTTTCTTAGTATGGCACCCAAAATTGGACACAATACTCCAGGTGAGGCCTTACCATTGTCAGGTGGAGCGGAACAATCACCTACCATGTCTTACATTTGGTGCTCCTGTTAATAAACTCCAGAATATTTGCTTTTTTTGCAACTGCATCACATTTTTGGCTCATATTTAATTTATGATCCACTAACACCTCAAATCTTTTTCTGCCTAACCAGTTATCCCCCATTTTGTAATTGTGCATTTTATTTTTCCTTCCTAAGTGTAGTACTTTGTATGTCTTTACTGAATCTCATCTTGTTGGTTTCCAACAAGTTTCCAACTTATCAAGGTCATTTTGAATTCTAATCCTCTCCTCCAAGGTGGTACTTATGTAGCAAATTATTAATAGCACAGTGTTTCCCAAGTGGTGGGTCCTGCTGTATTATTTAGATGAAATAAATGGGCCAAAGGTGTTAACATAACAGTTACTGTCCAGCATTAAATAGTGTTAAACAAGGTCTGGGTTTTGGTATATAGAGACCTCTACCTGCTTAGTACCTTTTAATCTTTATTACAGATACAGAAAAGAAGGAAAAACAATTAAAGCTTTTGAAATATGAAGTATTAAGTGAGGCTTTCAATTAACAGTTGTTGTTCCCTTTCCCTTTAGCTGGAGAGAGTTTTAGAAGGAAAACCCCCTTTGTTTGACTGTCTCTTAAATGGTGTCAAAGATGGTAACAATGGTCCTTTTGGGGGAAAGAGAAGAAGTTAGTTGAGATGGGCTGGAACTGTTGCTGTTAAAGTCTGATCCCATTTCATCTCAGGTGCTGGTTGGGATTAAGATGGAGCTGGTAGAAGTGGCGATGTCATTTGGATCTATCTCTCTCTCTCTCTCTCTCTCTCTCTCTCTCTCTCTCTAGTTAGGACATCCCTCATGACTAGGATGATGAAGACCCATGGTCTGAGGAGATGGTGCAGGGTAGCAGCCATGATGGTGAAGCTTGCTTCAGTAGCTTCTATCTATCTGTTCTTCCATTTTTCCTCCAACTCTTTCCTTAAGGATCCAAAAAGGGAGTGAGGGATGGAATAGCCCATTCCCTCATTATTTTGTCCACCACTTAGGCCTAATATTTGACACCCCAATTTTGGTTCATTACTTTCCAGTTCCACATCTTTTGTTTTTAACCAAGCATGATTTCAGCATAGTCCATGAATCATATCAACTTGGCCTTTCTATTTGGATTAACTTGGGGTTTTGTTTTGTCTAGTTCTGTTGCACCTGTTTATAATATTCATGATAGAAAGTAGGTCAGCGTGCTTTCAATAAACATTTGTTGTTGTAGGTTATTGTAACATCTTATGAACTTTCATATCTTCTTATAATTAAGCTCACAATTAGGGTAAATTTATCAGCCCAATTATTAAACAGTTCCAAGATGGGTCATGCGGTCTGGTGCGGAGGCCTGGGGCCATGGAAAGCAATCCCACCTTGCACTCTCACCCCACAGTGGCAGCTCCTGTCCTGTGGGACTTGCCCTGGCTCCCCACTCTGAGCGTTAGGACCTGGTGCATGTCGTTGCAGCACTAATGAGGTTTGGCCCTGAATTTGGCCCTGGGTGGATTGCAAAACAAAAAAAGATAAAATGCAGTTGGTGTGTCACCTAAGTAAAAATTTGGGAACCACTGAATTACTACATATATTTACACCTTTAGTATATATTTTCTAATACTAATTTCCATAATTCTTCTGTGAGGTAGGCAAGTATATTATCCCTATGCCAAACTTTCAATAATACAAATCATCATTGTTTCTGATTTGCTGAGTTGTTGTTTTTGTGAGTAATTAAAAGTTTATATATTCTTCTAAGTCTTTGCTTCCTCTTAATTCAGTGATGCCACAGTGTAGCATTCATGACATAAGTTTGCAGATGTAGTAGAAAATAACAGTTTAATTCTGATTAAGTTACACAGTGTAAAACCTTCCTTGAGTGTAGCAATGTCATTGAATGATGAAGTAGAGTTAATTTTAGTACTGATTTGAACTTTAAATTATTGTTCTTCTTTTAAGGAAAAGACACAAGTAGAAATCTTGTTAGAAGTATTTCATTAAAATGGTAAATAACCCATCCAGGTAGCAAACTTCCATTCATTCCCCAAAGAGCATGAAAATATCTGTCTAAACCTTCTGTTTAATAAATATTTTGGCAGGTAATCACTAACTTGTCCCATGCGATAGACAAGCAAAAGGAGAGGATAGAGCTAATGAAAAAATTTACACGGTGGCGGATTCAGCACGTGGAGGCCAGACAAGAGGTATGTGTGGAAAATAGAAGATGTGATGGTAGATAAGCCTCTGAACTGAAAAGGATCAGAGTTACTGTAGCTCTTGTTACAATCAAAAGAAATGACAACTTTTCTATTTTGATGTATGTGACAAAATATTGAATAAGTTCAAGAGCATCAATTAAAAAGAGAACATTACACTGTACTTACAGAAATAATTATGGTAGGGCAAGTGAATCAAAATTATGCCTTTTTTATCACTAATTAGAAGGATATGCTGATAGCTGATCAGTGTCAATTACCACCTATATTAGTAAGGATGATATCTTCCCAGTGTCTGCAGCAGCATGAATAAAAGTGTTCACTCTAAAATCCTGTCACAGAAGCCATTGCTTTTATGTGAAATGTGAAAAATACATTACTTATCACCATTTGATTTTGGTGCTGGTTTTGCAATTAAGGTCTGTGTTGTTGTCCTCCCCTCCCCTATATTTTGTGTCTCCACACTTCTTCCTCAGCCCTAAAACATCTGTCAGCCGCACTCATACAGATCTTGGAAGTTCTGATAGTCAGCTAACTAAACCTACTAGCCAATTACTGATGTGAAAGATGAAGGGCCCCACTGTCTAGGGTCAATTCCCAAACCCCTCTGACCTCAAGCTGTCAGTAAGGACTTTCTGGGCTCCATTTTTCATTAAGGTTTTGGATGGTGTCTGAGAAGTCTGAAGCTCCTCATCACACAAAACCCCTCTGGCTGCTGGAAGGGAGGAGCATTTTCTCTCTCCTACCTTCCCACCTAGAATTTGCTGGTAGCTGTGAGGCTGGTGTGGACATCTTTTGGCTACTCAGCCCTTCTTCAGCTTGTTCCTTTTGTTTTAATCTCACTGATGGACTGGATAAGTGGATCTACTGTTACCATTTTAGAAAATATTTTGAGTGTCGGGTACTTGAAAATATTATTTGATTTTTTTTTAAAAGGTACAAATCTTTTAAGCGTTCAAAGCGTGCTCTGTGTGTGTGTGTGTATGAATTATATATATATATAAAAAAACTCTATTTTAAAAATATCTGGTACATGTGACTCTCCAGCTACCATTGTGACTGCAGATGCTATGCGGTTCCTGCAATAACTCCATACAAGTACCTTGCACTTCTAAAGTGGCAGCAGTATGTGTGGTGGTGTGTCAGCTAAAGTATATTTAAACAAAGTATAAACTACAATATTTCATATAATCTGTTATGCTATAATCCATTTAATATTACAAAACAATTGACTATATTCTCTTTAATGATCATAGTGCTCATTAAAGAAATAGGAAACATATAATTTGGTAATATTTTACTATTTAAGGCATATGCAAATAGACTGGCGGACAGACAGTTCCAGATAGCTTTGATGAAGAAGGTTTGGGCAGCTTGGCGCTCTCTTAGTGAAGCAAGATGGAAAGAGAAAGTAGCAAAAGCCTGTCAGTTAAGGGCTGAGGAAGTCTGTGTTCAGCTTTCCAAGGATTATGAAGCTAAAATTGTGGAGGTAAGGGTCTTTTTGGTTGGTTTGTTTGTTTTTAAGTGCCTCTTACTAAACAAACTTTTAAATAAATGCATTGCTTTTCTTCAGAGTGCCAGGAAACCTTTCCCAATTGCAGGACTGGGAATCCGGAGATCTGGGTTATGTAGGTAGCTCTGCTATAGATTCCAACTTTCTAGGCCTGAGTCACCTGTCACTTAAGCTAGTTGGATACCAATATAAGTGAAGTTACTCAACACTTATGCCAGAGAGGAAAATCAGAACCTATGTTTGAAATTAGATGAGTCACTTAACTTATCTGTTGGCTCCTTTTGTCTGCCCGCAAAAAGGGGATGACACATACCTACTTAACAGTGGTATTTGTAAGTCTTAATTCATTAATGTTTGTAAAGTCTTTCGGATCCTCTCATGGAAGGTCCTATAGAAATGCAAGATTATGATTGTGAATGAGCAAGTCTATCATATTGTATAAACAGAAATCTTTGTATAATAACTGCTTTTCTGTTAAAAGTTGATAAAGATATTTTCCCTACAACTCTCAACTTCATCCTAATGAAGATGTGTGAAAATTTAAGCTAAGGAAGCCATCACACATCAGACCACTGTGATATTACTTTTCAAGATTGTTACAATTTAAAGGAATTAAAAAGCACAGTCAAAGACAGGGGCGGCTCTAGCTTTTTTTGCCGCCCCAAGCACGGCTGGCAGGCTGCCTGCAGGAGGTCCGCCGGTCCCGCGGCTTCGGCATACCCGCTGCCGAATTGCCGCCAAATCCGTGGGACCGGCGGCCCTCCCGCAGGCAAGCCGCCGAAGGCTGCCTGACTGCCGCCCTCGCAGCTGGACTTACATTACAGGAGCAAAGATAAAATTATAAGATAGTTAGACTGATCTCTAGGTGAGGTCAGGAAGAAGTGTTTGCTGTGTTTTCCCCCTGCCACACCACAATATTGTATAGCACAGTTAAATGCATTACAAGGATTTGACCTTGAAGTTCCTGGTTTTAATCATGGTTCGGACAGAATACTGGACTGCACAGACTGTTAGTCTGTTTGGGTATGGTAGCGCCTGTGGTTTCCATCCTTGCCATGTACGCACTCTAGTCTGAGGTATCCAAAGAATTGTGTTTGAAAGATCTATATTTAATCTTATTTCTAAAACAACAAAGACATGGAAGGAAAATATTGCACTGAGAAATTAGTAAAGTGGCTTTTTAAAGCTGAATGAATAATATGATGGTTTTGTGTACTCACAGGTGTATAAAAATAATTATTTGGTTTTTATCTCTTTATTGTAGTTAAATGTTGCTCTGGAAGAGGCAAAAGCTGATATTCTGAGACTGCATAGTGAAAGGGAACAGTATGAAGGCACCATGAAAAAAGCCTTTATGCGTGGTGTGTGTGCACTGAATCTAGAAGCAATGACCATGTTTCAGGGCAAAGAAAGTAGGACAGACCATGGTTAGTATTAAAAGTAAAGTAAAAATATATCACTGCATGGCCTTGCTTGCAGTGCCATTCAGATTAGTTTACTCTTTATTTTTAATTTGGGGATTTAAATAGGAGTATGACAACACCAAACTTATCATGGGATCAGCTTTGTTACATGCTTAAAAATGCACTGAATATGTAAATAAGCTGTCTACTGGAGAGGTGTAAGTAACATACCCCTGTGGCTGGCTGATTCTTCAGCAAAATATTGCAGGCTTTGAAAAGACAGGAAGTCTGTAGTGATCATGTCGGGGATATATGCTCTCCAGCCAGCTCTTTTCCCCCTTCCTTCTAATCTTACTCATTTGTGCTTCAGGGTGCTAAAGTCTTAGACATGTAGTGTCACTTATAGAAGCTAATAATTATTAATTTTTTTATTTTTGAGCATCCAAAAGTGTGCTAGGTATCTTTGTAGAAATTAGCAAAGACCTAGTCCATGCACCCAAACAGTTTATACAGTAGTCTAAATGGAGATGTGATGCAACAAATTAGGAAAAGAAGAAAAAAGCAAAGAGCAGGGTGGTAGAATATGATTTTTGCCTCATATACCACCTGATCTTAGGTGTATGTAGTGCATAGTAATACCCACTATACTAGGTTTTCAGAATCTCAGGGAGCTAATTAGAGATTACCGTGTAGTGGGTGGTCAACATGAATGCTCTGTATTGGTACAAAAATAGTCTGTTAGATTTTTTTTTTCTTTATTTTTAAAGCACAGTTTAAGTAACTGACTACTCCGAATGAGTACTAATTGGAACCGCAGACATTTAAGTCTTTTTTTTAAATCTTCTTAGCTGGGTTATATTTTAACAAAGTTGTTTTTTTTGCCGTTGTGGAACTTGAGAATAAAAGTTTAAGGGCCATGCTAGGTACTTCAACTTTTAGCTTTGTTCCAGAACAGTAGAAAGGGACTATCTCTTGAACACTTACTCGACTATAACACTTCTCTTCTCCTTCTATTCAGCAAGCAATTTTTTACCTATTGGAGCATCGCCTTTCTACCACTGACTGTCTTCATTACCTTCACAGCTGTAAACAGAATTCTTGTAATAGGGTTTAACTTGGGATCCCAACTTGGGTTGCTGCTTCTGCGGCAACAGAACCAAGAAAATGTTGGGGCTATTCATACTCAAACTGTGTGTATTAATTAGTTAGCAACAGAGTAGTGGATTTAATTAAAAAACAAAAAACCTAAATATGTGAAGCTAGAGAACATTCCCTGCTAAAATAAGGGCTTGCCTACATGGTACAGCAATGTGCACTATTGGGAGCGGGGAGAGATTAATTTTTAAAGTGCACTAACATGTTGTGCACTAATTGGTCCATGTAGACCTTGCTGGTGCACACTAAAAGTTCCTTAGTGGGCTTTAATGTAGCATTTTTTTTTAGTACTACTACATTAAAATGCATTAATGAACTTTTAGTGCACACCAGCAGGGTCTTCGTGTTTTGTTTTTTAACGTAGCAGCATTTTTTTAATTATTATTTTATTATTTTTTTCAGTACTAAGTTAAAGCGCACTGGGAAACCTTTGGTGTGCACTAGCAGAATCTACAGGGACCAATCAGCGACAGTTGTGTAGACAAGCCCTAGGTTTAGAATTTGGCGCCTTAAACTACTTCACATTCTTTTAAATATCTGAGATAATAGTAGGGCATCTCTAATCCACAATTCCCCAAAAGGAAAAAAAAAATTACTTGGTCTCACTTCCCAGCATTAATGCTTCATGCTCTTACACTTGAATGTACTCTTTATTTACTATTCTCGTGATTAAAACCAAATTAATTGTCACAAATAGCAAAACTAAACTTCTGTGATGCATTAACATTTGTTTGTTTACTTCTTGTTTTACAAAATTTTGTAGTTCAGTGGGTCTTCAAGTCATTAGTGAGAGGGTATTTACATACCTGTGAGATAGAGAATTTCTCTAAAGCTATAGCAGGAGGCCAGGCAGGAAAGGGCTGGAGAAGGTTCTAGGCAGAAGTTCTATAGTGAAGCAGGGAGTGTCAGAATAGCATTTGAGATGACCATACTCCTTTAGGAGGGCAGACTAGATGATAACAGTGTCCCTTCTGGCTTTATAATCTATGAATTTGAAAGCTTCAAAGACGGCAAGCCAAAAATCAGAGATCAGTTATTTATGCACAACTCCCATTTGAAGACAAGTATCAGCTGCGGAAATGACTTTTAAAATGTTTAATTCAAACTCCTCCCCTTCCCCCTGCCATGGATGTATGGCACTCAGGTCTGATGGATGATTCTCAGACTTATCTCCAAGTTTTATACTTTCTCTCTCTATATTTGAAGAAAAAGAAACCAAAGCATCTGAACTCATGCATGTCATTACAAAAAACACTTCTTAGATTATTTTTGTAACTAGTATACACTCGTCCTATGGTCATACACTGGCCCTTTCATATCTTAAACTAAAAGCAAAAAGTAATCCGTGTATATTTTCATTCCTTCTTCTGACATCAGTAGTGATTACTGTATTAACGGAAATGTCCTGCTTATTGACTTTTTTCCTAGAAAAATACATATTTAAACTAATGCATCATAAAAGCAAATATTATGAAATGAATACATAAGCAGAAGATTAAAGTAGTAATGTTAGGTTGTTCTAAAACTTGGAGTGATGAAAATTTAACTGCCACATGGGGTCACTGTAGTCTATGGAATGATCAAAATCTCTATCCTAGCACTACCAATAGTGAGAGTTTCAACTTTGTGAATCTGCTTTTAGAGAGGGCAAGGAAGTCAATAAATAAAAAAACATCTTCCTGCTTGCTGTATTAAAGAAACTGTGTTCTGAAAGAAAAGAACAAAACCTGTTTGGAAAAGGTACTGGACTCAGTTCTCCCTGACCTCTGCTTTGTGCAGTGTTGGGAGCTGGTTATGGCTCCCTGAATCTGTAGCAGGCCAATTCTCATGTGAGTTAGCTACAGTACTTACCCTACTGATGCAGTGTCCCTAAGTGATCTTACACCAGTGCAGCAGGGCTCCAACATGCCACCTCCTTTCATTGCCATGCTCCCTACACCAAGGTTGGGGTGGGATACCTAATATAGGAGCCCCTCTGCCTAGGGAATTCTCCATTGGCAAGTTATGTCCAGAATCCTACCTATTTGCATCACCTGACCAGCACCAAGAGATTGGGGTGTAACAGAGGATCTGGCCTATGGTATTTGAAAGCTTCTGAGAGAGGGATTCAAATACAGGAGAGCTAAATAAAACCCTATGTAATAGACTGATCCTTTTAATAAGATTATACACAAATCCCAATGGAACAGAGAGGTTTTACTGTGACTCATCTTCTCTCCTTAAGGCTTGCTAGTGTTCATTGGGTTTACCAGGTTCTGTGCTGATTGCTTTAATCTGTGTTTCTAATAATAGATCCAGTAAATAGGAGAGAAGATCCTGGAACTAATGCCACTGGAAGGCTCCCTCCTTCCCAATTTGATCCTCCCTCACCACCACCTCCAACAGCAGCCACTGTTCCACAAGAGGAAATTGTAAGTATTATAGCAGGAATTGAATTTTAAAATGTGGTATTAGAAAAAGTTCATTAAGCTATTTAGGCATCAGGTTTTTTTCATTGAACAAACTGAATAACTCATGCATTGAGAGAACTTTCAGTAATGTTTTTGCACTTGGATAATTTACAAATAGCTTCTTTTTAAAACGTCAGAACTTGGTTACTTTGGAGACATAAATACTTGTACTATAGTACATGCTGTTATATCTAAAACACTATATGCACATGGTTGTTGGGTTATGGTTGCTATGTTGTTGGGTTTTTTTCAGAAAGTTCTAATTTTGTAAGTAGAAAATTTGCAAGCTAGTTACTTAGGACAAAGAAGGTCACAATCTTAAGCAGAATCTGCTTTCCAAGGTACCTTTGTGGAAAACAGTTGCTGAGACTTGTTTGGAAAAAATATCTGAACTTGATTTAGTTTGAGAAAATAGAATTTTACATTAACTTAAAGGCCAATTTTCAGAAATGTATTATTTACAAGGGACAGTACCAACTTGGAATCTAGTCACTTTCAAAACCTGAGTTAAAAATAGTTTCAGGTACTACATCTGCCCTTAGATTCCACTGAGAATTTGTGATGTTTACAGTTACATTTTTCCATTTTATTAAAGACCCGCCCAAGCAGGGGAAACAGTGAAATTGACTACACACAAAATAGCCAAACTGAAAAAAAGTCAACATTTTTTCCTTCTGATCTTTGTTACAGAATCTTTGATATTACTCAGATCTCTATCGGTACCCAACTTTCTGACAATGTGATGGTTTTAAAGTTGACTGTGACTCTATTTAACTTTGAGTATAGAATCTGTAAAGAATAAAATTCAGCAGCTAATTGAAGTGTCAGACTAATCAAATAATAAAACTGCATTTTCAGTAAAGAATTAAGTATGATCCAAACTACAGTTCTCATTCCTCTATAAAACCCTTTGATTTATTTACAGTTTTCATCCCATCTGGGCCACGCAAGTACTTCTCAGACCAGATTAGAATCAAATTCTCCAGTAATAGTCGCTAGTGCAGCTGTAGGATCTGGCATTACATCAGCTCAAAAACTGGTAACAAACTAGAATTAATTGATTTAATATTTGAAGTCATTGTAGGTATTAAAGTCTGTCTTGGATCCTTTCTTACAGTGAGAATTTGGGGTAACATACAGAAGTATGAAGTAGAGGCATTTGTCCAAGAGTTTAAGTAAAGGCCTGGAGAGAAACTTGAAAATGCATCAGTTCATTTTAAATGGATTATTTGTTGTCTATTAAATTGTTAAAAATGGGGAAGGCTTTTAGGAAAATGAATGTGTGGGGTTAGGAAATAAAATGGGGATGATATGAGAGGAGAAGTTTGCAAAATTATATACAGCACATCATGAGCAATTAACATTTCAACAGCTGAAAGGTTGGGTTGGGTTTTTTAAACAAATCTGCCTCGCTTTTAGCTTACTAGTTGAAATCTGTTCCTCGTTCCCTCCTCTGCTCTTGCATCTAACCTACTCCTTTTTGTTTCTCTTCCTCCTCCATCTTCTTCATTGCTAAGCTCATACCTATCTGGCAGTTTGCTATCAGTACTTCTCTGGGGAAGGATGGAAGATTGAAAAATTGCAGTGCCTCCGTTTCATTATGTGTAACCTTTTTGGTGCCTGGTATATTATTGATTCAAGGACCCTGCTGGGCTGATGTGGGTGCCTACAGCTGTCACTAGCTTGCAGCCAGAAAGCAAAGCTACAATTGTTCCACACTGCTAGATTTGTCAAAGTAGCTGACAAAGAGGGCCCTTTCATGATCGAGGTTTGCTATGCTTCAGCACAATATTCATTAACCACATCACAGTACTTACTATTATCATGATAAATGTAGTATTGCCTTTATTTAGAATGGGAAATACCATGGTAAATGTAACTGCAGGTAATAAATACCCAATTTTTAATTGTGCCCACTGTATAGAATCTGTTCTATACCATTATGGACTCTAGTTTACCTACAGTACCCATAAGTTCTATTCATATATGTAGCTAATAAACCAAAGCAGTTGTCTGGTTGAATTGTACATACTGTGTGTAGGCATCTCTACTAATGTGTCTTGTTTATTTGTAGCCCGTGGCAAGAGTAGTGACATATGCTCAGCAGAAGGCAGGAAGAACAATCACTGCTCGAATCACAGGCCGATCTGATTTGGGACAAAAGAACAGAATTTGTAGTAGTTTAGCTGTAATGGGAGTCTCACCACCCATGAGTTCAGTCATTGTAGAAAAGCATCATCCAGTCACTCAAGTAAGTCCAACTGATATTAGGGTAATAACTGCCTTGTTACACCATGTCTACTAGTAGTTTAAAAGTTCATCAGGGGGAGGGGTCTCATCTTTCTGTTTTAACAGGTACGTGTGAGCGCTCCTAGATAAATAAGCAGTATTTTTTTTCTGTTGGGTATGTGTTCTAGCAACAAAGATTCACATCAAAATGATGAGGGCTGGAAATGAATAATCCCATTTAAACTCTAACCCCATTTGCCCCTTCCAATTGTAATAATCGTTCTGATAGGTTTTGAAGCTTTTGTTGGTTCATTGTACATCTACTGCTGTCAGTGCCCTCTGCACAACTGAGGTTAAATAGCTTTTTGGAAGCAATGCTTCCTCAGTCATTGTGGAGCTAGAACTTGTGTATGAACTTGATTTAATGAGTGAGAAATGTGGCTGGGCCAAAAGCAGTAGTGACAGGATGGACTGACAAGCTTAAAGCATGTATTACTTTTTTTTAATGTCATACCCCTAACCAAACAACTGTGTGGATGGCAACAAAGCCGCCGCCCCCCCCCCCCCCCCCCCCCCCCCCCNCCCCTTCCCCACCGCGCACACATCCCTTTCCTATGCAGTATGTTGTGTGATGGTGAATTGAATGACTATAGTAATAGGATATTGGATTGCCAATATACACCAAGGAAAGAGTTTTGAGCAGTGGCTTTATTAGCATAAAAAGCTCATTCTAAGTCATTTGTACAGCATAATAGGCTGACCACCATCCGAGCAAGAGCCTTTGATCACTTGGATGTATATGAAGGAGAAATCTGGCTGAAGATGTTAGCTTTAACCTGTGAAGTCCTAAGTGGTTTGGGTCTGGTTACATGAAAGATCAACTGCCTCCTTGGGTGATGTACTTGAGCTTCCTTGATATAAGCAGCTGGGGTTGCCAACAAAACACTTCCTCAACTCTGCATTGGTTTTCCAGCTCCTTTGGCCCACCAGAGCCTGGATTTAACCTTCTAGCATGTGGCAAGATCTCTTTTCTATGGGCTTTTGGGAAAGATACAAGTTCGTAAGCAGTGGTGGTCTATGCCCTGGGGCTCCAGAGGTGTGCTGTTAGCTTTATTTTTCTGAAGGCGAGGACTGGATGCAGAGTGCATGACTAGACAGACACTTGAACTATTAGACTAATTTTTGTAGATGTGTTAAATATGAGCTTGCTGGAGCTTGGAAAAGGAATTTAAAAAGGGGCAGGGGAAGAGAGCAAATTTGGAAGGCATGTGCACCCTCTCTTCAGTCTCAAACTAGAAAAGGAAACAACTAGCCCCCCTTGAGGCTCTCTGAACCAGGGGATGTTTCAGGCCTCTGTCCCGTATACCTTACCACTTGTCATGTACATTTGGCAATAAATACATAACGCAGCATCAGCTGTAGTGAAGTGCCTTTCTGATTGAATTAATCTTTGGCAATGGAAAGATTCTGGCTGGAGAGTCGTTAGTGTGATTAAAAAGAGAATGACCATAGTTACTGCAACAGGGAGGCCATCTGCCTGGTAGCAAAACAGCCTTAAGCCTTGTAAGGAAACTCCTGTGATGGAAATGTAATTGTCTTCTTACCTAAGGGTAACTGACATCTCAATATTTCCTTAGGAGGAAGCCATCTTGATTTATTCAGAAACTATCCTAACTTTAAAGGAATGTTGCTGTAACTAAATAGGACCACAACAGAATAACTTAACCAAGGGGCTTGAATTAAACAAGCTGATCTTTTTCTAAGCTAATTACAGAAGCTTAGCACTGTTGTCTGCACTGTTTATTAAAAGCTCCCATCTACACAAATAAGATAATTTTTTTTATTTTGAAAAGAGTTAAAGCATAGATGGTGATGAATGGCCAAGAGCTAAGAGAAAGTGAGGTCAGTGACCCATATTACTCTCTATCCATCACTGGTTGTTTCTTCTCTGTTTTAGGTGCAGGTTCACTGCATTCCAGCTAACTCAATAGGGAATTCAGTTTCTAGGAGTATTTTTCAAAATGTTCATAGATGTATCTTCTTTTATTTTTCAGCAAACTATATCCCAAGCCACTGCTGCTAAATACCCTCGAACTGTGCACCATGCTTCTAGTGCCACCAGTGTGAGACCTACTGGACACGGTGGACGAACGCCTCATAGCCAGTCTCATACTAACATTCAGTCAATAAAAGTTGTGGACTAAGGAATATTTTGAAATGCTTGAATTTTTCCTTCCAGGTGGAGAGTTTTACCAAGTTGCAGAGTAAAGCTCTTCCCAATGTTTCCAGACTGATGTAGCAAGGCTCAAGGATACATCATGTTTTTACCTTTTAAAAATCAAATTGTAGACCTACTCAAATGTTGTGAGGGGGAAAAAAATAGCAATTTGACTTTACAATGTAGTTCTCTGTAAGTGCAAGCTATGTCTATCTGAGAACCTATTTTATTACATGTATACTTTATTTAAGGAAGCTGTTGAATATGGTTTTTAATAAAGGATCAAAATAGATGTTTGTCCAGGGTCTTTTATATAAAATGTTAATTACAAGTAGATTTAAGTTTAAAAAAAAAACTGATTTGGATTCAGTCACATAATGAGACTTGCGATTCTTTGTAGTACCGTAACACATGAAATTAGGTGGACGGATTAATGCTAGGGAAAGAGTATGAAGGTAACTTTAGCAAACATAGATCCAAGATCTTACAAGGAAAAAAATTATTCAACATAGCAGCCTCCTAGCTGTTTCCATAATCAGTATTGGGGTTCTTTCCATTTTTAAGACCAAACCAACTGATTGTTTAAGCTCATGTTACAACACAGTCACTATTCGTCTAATGTATTCGTGAAAGGGAACCTGGTCCTCAAGACTGCAGAATGCTGTTAATTCAGAATTTGTTTTATTGCCACCTTTACCAAAGCTACAGTCAGGCTTGTTGGAGACTTTTTTCCCCCCAGATGAGTACAACTAGAAAAGAATAAGTTTCAATTTTGTCATTCGAATTTAATATATGAAAAAATTACCAGATGAACAGATGCTTGACTTGTTCATTTAAAGTATCTTCTGCAGAACCAAATGTAAGTTGTTTGTTAAAATAGCCAAATGGCACTCATGACAAATGTTCAGTGCTCTCATTATAGAGAGAAGCTACCATTAAGTATTACAGTAAAATATTCATTCCCAAATAACAAAGCTTGGTGTTTTAGAAAAAGGAACAGTACAGTTGCATCCACTAGCTGTTTTCAATTTACAGCAAGAGTGAGTAATCAGTATATAGTGTTACGTGTCCTTTTGTTGGATAAGTTTATTCCTAACATGAGGCACCTGCCCATGTTATATTGAAGTTGTATCTTGTATTTTTGTCCTGTATAAATCAAAAAAGGTTTAAGAATAAACATCCACCCAAATCATGTCATTAAACAAGACAAAGCCAGTCAAATCAGGAAAGTGTTATCTCTTTGCAATTTACTTTAAAATGAGCTAAATCTCAAATTAGGCTGGATGCTGGCCTATTTCTGGAGAAGGTGTTGATTATTTATCCACATAATCCTCACTTATGAAATACAAGTGATTTGCTTTCTAGCTGACAGGAACTACATTCAGTATCAAGCACAAACTGGTTTAAGTGCAGTTCCAATATGGAATTATTGTATTAGTGTAAGTCACATACAAAAACATTGTAGCATGTTCTCTCATTTGGCAGGATAGTCACAAATTACTGAGAACGATCACTACAATTACATGAACGTTAATTTTAATTGAATTTATGGCAGTGTAATTTATTTCAAAGGTGAAATGTCAGAAAAAGGCAGAGTATGGAACTAACCAAATTAATAACTCAGGTAGAGAAGTTTGAGTTGTTGCACTAATAACCTGTAAATAGAGCTTTGAAAAACTTCATAGGTGGTGAGCTACATTTTGCAAATACAGTAGAACCTCAGAGTTATGACCTGACTACTCAACCACACACCTCATTTGGAACCGGAAGTAGACAAAAAGGCAGGAACAGAGACGAAAAGAAAAAAAAGCAAGTACAGTACTGTGTTAAATGTGTAACCTACTAAAAAAATAAAGGGAAAGCAGTATTTTTCTTCTGCACGGTAAAGTTTCAAAGCTGTATTAAGTCAATGTTTAATTGTAAACTTCTGAAAGAACAACCGTAATGTTTTGTTCAGTATTGCAAACATTCCAGAGTTACAAGCAACCTCCATTCCCGAGGTATTTGTAACTCTGAGGTTCTATTGTAAGATCTTTTCTGGAAAGAGTATTTACAAATGACTTTCCATCTGGAACATAGTCCATAACCTATGACAGCTTCTGTTAAAAAGTTCATGAAACTGCACATTTCCTCGAATCCATCTCAGTGCTCCTTTCAGCTCTGATTTTCTCTGTAAAGAAAGAAGGAAAAATGCTCTTACTAGACAGGCATTGCTCCTTCCCAGGTCTACAGTTAAACAGTTTTGCCCATGTCAGGCATGCCACTACATTTGGAACTGGGTGTGTTGTAAAACAAGTCTGTCCATCCCCCTCCCCCCACCTCCAAATCCCAAAGTAATTTTAATGGTTTCTTCTGCCCAGTCAAGCCAAAAATCCCCATAACTACAGATCTAGTAAGGAGCCTTGTTCTTTTACAGGACTGCACTTATGGAGCATCTCCCCCACATAGCTCTGTCTTGCATATTAAACAATAGCTTACCAGCTACTTGTTGAAATCCTACATACACCAGATCTTCATATATATGTTTGACAGGATTCTGGTGAGCCAGCAATATACCATGTAACCAGATGAGCAACATTCGGTGTCCATGTTCCTTATAGCTTTTTTTCCCTATGCAATATACAACATACATGTCTGGGTCATATGCTTGGAGTAAAATACCCTGATGTCCTAGCTGCTTTTGTAAAAGCTCCCAGGTTGTACGGCATTCCTCCAACTCTACTCATGCACTCATTTCCTTTCTGACCTATAAGCAAAATGGAAACTAAGACTTCCAAAGGTGAAAGACTAGTTTTCACTCTAAAGCGAATGGAAAAATCAAGGTTAATGGTTCTTAAAATAAATGTATTCCTTTAACTTGTTTTAATGTATGGAAATACTGCATTCTTTGCTAGTACACCATGGTGTATGTGCTGCTGAAATTGTGAACTGTCAACACTATATGGTTCTTTCCTAAAAAAAAAAAAAGGAGATATTGCCAACATTCCCTGAGGATTCTGAAGCAGGTGCATGAGTGAGGTCTCTCAGAATGTGTTAACATGAAATTTAATTCACAATTAAAGTTAATTTTAAAAAATCAGATAAAATATCATGAATTTGATTTGAGTGAAATGTCCCTATTTGACCAAGGAAATCATGTGTAGTTGTGAACCCATGTCAAAAACCAGGTCAGAGTTGACTATAACTCCCAGCAGCCATGTCTTCACCTAAGCTATTTATATACTACTGTACCTGATCAGTGTATTTCATTACCTGTCCACTGTTCTTCAATAGCTTTAATTTGCTCCTCTGTAAACTTCCAGAACAGAGCCAGCTTTTTCCATTCTTGGGGTTTTAACTGATTGTAAGCCAGATTCCAGAGGCAGGAACGGATTTGCTTAGTCTGTGCACTGTGATCCTGTTTGAAGGCTAGAATAAAATCTGGTGCATCAACATGGTTTTCTAGATGTTCCTAGAAAGAAAACAAAGATGTTAAATAAGCTGCACAAATTTTAACTCCAGATTCAGAAACAATAGTGAACATTTGGACTTGGCTACCCTGGCAGTTAAACCAACAAGTTCAGCTGTGTACGTTGACATCCATTGTCAGCAACAGGTAATTTTCTTAGTATAGACAAAATAAAGAGTAGCCTGTTATCATAGTTTGGCTAGCAGGGCCCAGGGGTGGGGGAGGAAATCCCTTTTCCTCACTGCTTAGGGCAACTGCTACTAATCTCAAAACACGGCTGAGCAAAATTAACTGTAGAGCGGACAGGACCTAAGGCCTCCTGTTGTATGAGTTAAAATGTAATATATTAAGATACTTGTCAAATTAAATGCTGCTTTCACCAGCAATCTTGCTATAGATTTACTATTAATATGCTTTTGTAGGTGGGCCCTGTCTATGCTACAAAAATTATCATTTTTAAACATAATTGTGACTAAGCCACATAAGATGCTTTCTCTTGCCTCTGTGGACAGAAAAAACAAGTTTAAGCCATGTTTTATGGTCTGTCTACATTAGGCTTTTTTGTCAAGTTTCCCACCATTGCTACCACTGGCTCAACTTCCTTAGTGAGGGCACTAGTGTAGACAATGCGCTGGTTGCTGGCAAGTTAACTATAGCAACGTGTAGACTATTCTCTCAGGGTTAGATGACATGGTTAGAAGTAGAACACAGTGGACCCTTGGAGCCCTTACTGCATTGAGGCTCTTACTAATGGAGCAGCACCAGTGGGAAATCTTGGAAGGGTGGGGGGAAAACAAGGGAGTTTTGTCATTGACATCAAAGGGCCAGAATTGAACCTCTATTGCAGACATCCAATAAGGCCCCAGTTCAGCAAAGCATCTAAGCCTGTGAATTCAATGGGACTAAAGTATGTGTTTAACTCTGCTCATAATGGAGTGGGATGAATATTTTAAACCCCAGAACAGTGTGCCAGGAGAATAAAATATTAGCCGTCTAAAGCATCCAAAGTATGGCTTAGGGTTGTAGGACATTTTAATTTAATAAAAGTGTTATTCTAAAATAATGGTTACAATATTTTAACTATTTTTTTAACACCACCACTTGTTTATTTCCTAGCAGCTTATGTTCCATACTAGTAATATTTTTGCTACTCCAACGCCCTTGCCCATCTGTACTGAGATACTTGGCTACAGATAATGTGGTAGAAGCACTATGGTTTTATTTCCTAACATCTGTTCAACTGTTTCACAAAAACACCTGCTTAAACATCTTTTCTTTTCCTCAGACAGTTAAGTAAATGTATTGAAAGGAGTATTCTTTAGTGCTATCTCAGTTGTCATATTTTCTCCAGGAATGAATAGCTTGACCTCCAATTCCCTTTTAAGCTGAAAGGAATAATAATGTACCTGACAACGATTCCAGCTGAACCAAACCCAATCAGACACACAGAAGCTGTGTAGTCCGTGGACTTATCTCAAGAACTCTGCTTTACCAGCACTAGTTCCCTGCAGCATTAATTATCAGGAAGTATGAAGGAATGACAAGTAATCTATTTGTGTAAGAGCTTAGCAATGATAGGCAGAGGTAAAGCAGAGAAAAGATTGCAGAGTTACACCCTGAAGTGTAACAAGGAGGCAGGCAACTGAATTTCTTTCTCAGTCTATTTATATTTCCAAGGAACTAGTAAGAACCAGCAAACATTGTCTAAAGGCAGGCGGTTCCATTGTCTGATCAGGTGTGTGTATTGGAAGTAGTGATATAAGTCCACTTCCTGATACTTATCTGAGGGTGGGCCTCTCAGCAAGGGGAAATGTCTCACTGGACGCTGGATGCCAAGAAAGGGAGGCGGGCCAGGTGAGAATGCAGTGAGAGGCACATTAACTGAACTGAAGCTCAGGCTATGGCTACACTGGCGCTTTACAGCGCTGCAACTTTTTCGCTCAGGGGTGTGAAAAAAACACACCCCTGAGCGCACCAAGTAACAGCGCTGTAAAGCGCCAGTGTAAACAGTGCCCCAGCGCTGGGAGCCGTGCTCAGCGCTGTAAGCTAATCCCCTCGTGGAGGTGGAGTACCTGCAGCGCTGGGAGAGCTCTCTCCCAGCGCTGGCATGCGACTTTGAAGTTTTGAGTGTAGCCACGGCCTTAGAG
Source organism: Platysternon megacephalum (assembly GCA_003942145.1). NCBI lineage: Eukaryota > Metazoa > Chordata > Testudines > Platysternidae > Platysternon > Platysternon megacephalum. The sequence goes on from QXTE01000003.1 coordinate 16,572,696, forward strand.
CTTGTCTACGCTTACATTTTATAGCGCTCTAACTTGCTGGCTCAGGGGTGTGAAAAATCACCCCACTGAGTGCAGCAAGTCTGATCGCTTTAAAGCGCTAGTGTAGACAGGCTGCGAGTGCTGGGAGCCATGCTCCCAGCTCGGAGCTAATCCGCTCGTGGAGGTGGATTACCAGGAGCGCTGGGAGAGCTCTCTCTCAGTGCTCACGCACAACCACTTCAAAGCGCTGCCATGGGAGCATCCCCGCAGCAGTGCTTTGAAGTTTCCAGTGTAGACATACCCCTAGTTAATGCTTTTGGCTGGTTGTTTTTTTTTTTAATAGGTGGGGCTTGATTTTCAGAGGAGCAGCCTGGATCTGGAACATCCTGGCTCCTGGGACTTCGTGGCCACAATTTGAAGTTTGGTTAATGTCACCTCTGCAATTTTTCCATGTGGCAGAGAAGGGATGGAATGTGCCCAAGGCCTCATGTCAGGGGCAAAACCTGGACTAGAACTCTGCACTCTCCAATCCTGCATTCACTCTTCTGAATTTGTAAACGGTGGGTGACACTTGGTGATGGGCAAGAAGGGAACCAGCTGAGGCAGAAGGGGCTTTAAATCTGGTTAGAATCTGCTTCTTCAGCTACCGTCCCCTTTGGAAAGACAGAGCTGTTCCGTACCTGTTTCAAGGTGTAATGCCTTTCTGCTTTAATAATCATATCAACAATGAGGGCATGGTTGCTCCTGGATGCGACAGACAGTGCAGTTTTTCCTTGCTGAAAACAGAGACAGTGAGTTACAGCATGTGTCCAGGTGACGGGCAGAATAGCAGGAATCTAGAGTCTTTGTTTACTGAGCCCTGACATTTGCATTTGCAAAGAAAATGTTTCAATATAATTGAATGTCTCCAGAGTAACAGTAAGTAAATCTCCTCGCTGCTCTGGGTGAACTGGAGCCCTTTCGTTCAGTGCATTCCAGATGCCTGCAAATGGACCAGTAGAGCATTTCAGATATTTGTGGTTGCTAAGGTAGGGATGAGAAGCCCTAGCATAAGAACAAGTTTATGTCCTGGACCCTGGTATATTGCTGCCGCTCACCTCTCATTCTCTATTGTGTACTCTAGCCTGTAAAGTACATGGGCTGTTTGATGACAGGGTGGAGCAACTTCTTGGTAGGTTGAAGCATACATACCTGACTAGGAGGTGGTGCTCAATGTCTGGTACAGCCACCAAAACACATAAGAACCACTGCTTTCATTCCAGCCACAGAGCACTGTTTAATCTATCTGAATACCTCTCTGCTACTAAGAGTTCAAAGCCCATGTAAATGCTTCTGTGACTTTACTGGTTTATCTCTGTAATCATTTTATGTCGTTGGATTTGCACTGAGCTCAGCTGCCCTACATATAAATATTCTAGATGTTTTCCACCTATTAAGGTGTAGGTGATCTTTCACATTAGGACTGAAAGAAATCAGCCTCTAATTAGAGGGCTCAGAAATTAAATTACAAAGCACTTTCACACTCCAGCTATTATAAAGTTCGCTAATATATACCTTCTGAATTCTAGCTCCCAGCTCCATTCAAGATCATTATAATTAGCCCCTTTGAGAGCCCAGGAATTTACATTTCACAAAATCCTCATCAGATAGAGAACATTCTACATAAGAGAAAAGACAAAGGGCCTTAAGAACTTCCTGGAACTCACATCTGCCTGGTCGCTCCCCATTCACAGGAGAGCAATCCTGTCTTCTCTAATATATGTTCATGCCATTAGGACACCTGTTACTATATTCAACAAGTTATATGACATCCTGACAAATGGGGGGTTCTTTCCTGGCCACTGAAGAGTCCAATAACCAAGGCAGAATTTTAATGAATCTGGAGAAAGAAACAGGTTCAAATGGAGCATCCTCTGTGCACTAAGAAGCAACAACACGCATCTAGGACCATCCCATCACCTCCTTTCTAGCCAGAAAAACTGAAGACTCAAGATACGGGAGGGGAGAGAGGCCTGGCAACAACACAAGGTCAATCCAAGCAGGCTGCCTTTTCCCTAACATAGGGATGGGAGTACCCCTGACCTGCTCACCCCATTCCAAACCAATCCAGTCCCCAAACCCCCATATCTGCCAATGTCCCCAACCACTTAACCTGTCCAGCCCATGGACAGGGAAGCTTCTAGCCCACGAACTAACAGTAATGCAGCTGGGGAGAGCATTTGTGACGCTCCTTCTACACTATTCTGCAGCTCACAGCCAAGAAGCACTTCTAGTCTGGGTGTAACCTGGCCCAGAAGGATACGGGTATTTGATGCTGAAGTGGGCACGAAATATTTATTTTCATTGTTCGCCTTCTCACCTGTACCTTTAAAGCACTGTGATCTCTCAGGTGGCGAAGGGCTTGTCTGCAATGGGCCAGGGATTTTGTTACCCAAACAGGGTTTAATCTTGGTTTAAGCCTGATATGGGAACCACAATTCTTGGCTCAGGGTAGACAGACCACAGGCTGATCGAACGTGAAGACTACATCTCATACCAGTATCTTACCGCAGCCTCACAGAACGCATCAGCCACGTAATCCTCCCTCTGAGTCATGGGTCTCTTCTCACATGGGGAACAAGTGGCTTTTGTAGAATCAATATTGGCTTTTTATTTTTCTGCCAAGCTATATCAGTTTCAAACTCAGTCAGGGCAGCTTTACGTAAGGAAATAACTTGTATTGTCAACAATTCGGTTTATTAATTTTTTAAAGAGCTACATTTGCTTGCCAGACACTTCAGGGCCCTACAGCCGTCAGTGTATCCAGCTCATTCACCAAATTAATAACAGGCCAAGAAAACACTTGATGCTTTTTGCTTACTATGGTATTTCTCCACAGACTGTTTTTTTTTTGGTGCTTATACAAATCCTTACAAATTATGGCTCTGTTTTTCCAAAGCAGTCTCTAATGAAGACATGGCTTGGGGCACCAGAGCAGTGTAACCAGGCACAACTCCACTGAAATTAATTAGAGAAGCACATGCCTCTACCGGCAGTGAACCTGGCTCCAGACATGTAGCTATTACATCTGCAAACTGTTATTCTGTCCTGTTAGTCTTATGTTTTTTCCATCAGTGCTCTTTGATAGCAAGGTCTGTAACACAAACCTCATAACTGAGTAGGCCTTTGCTGCATGTTTCTCAGTGGATTTAGTTTTGAAGTACATTGGATTTCGTCACATTTGGCCTCACAACTAGCTATTCACTGAAACATTCAGATCTCTGTGAGTTGTAGCCCCATGACAGTATTAAAGGGAAACTCTCTTCATAACAGCTACATTCTAGTCATGCTCGTTTTATGAAGAATGTTTGGAAACAGTGACCTCCATATCTTCAGCGAGAGGGGCATCAAAGCAATGATCACATAACCGCGTCGCGACGTGAATAATGCAGTACTGTATACCTTGTCGGCAACCTTGAGATCACAGCCTGCCTTTAGCAGCAGTTCCACTAGTTCCACATTGCCAAGATCAGCTGCCAGGTGGAGAGGGGTTTGTTGCTTCTGCAGGGATTAACACAAAAAAGTGAAATAAACCAGTGTCCCTTTAGAAATAAAACACACACGATTAAAATCCAAAGGTTTATGATGAGAGCATGCACTTCACTGGAAAACCCTGAACAGAATGAAGGCATGTAACAGCCGAATGATCAAACTGTCAATTTTCTTTCAAACAAACAAGAGAGTGATGAGTCTCTAAAGCAATGCATGTCACATATGCAGAAATTTTTTGCATACATGACTTGTGTTTACATAGATGAGAACTGGCAAAGGAGAAAAGCCTAAAATTTTTTGCATTAGAAATGTTTGTTTCAAAGTAGCAGCAAGCCCAGCTATAGATCATGATTACTACCCATGTTACCCTTTCTTTGCCTGTTTAATTGACCAGCTTCATGGAGGGTACATTTTCTGAGAGAGAGAATTACAAGCAGATTAGCAGGACTTTATACTTTGTTTACTGACTGTTCAGACGGAATGAGAATCCAGCTTGCATAAGTTAAGTACCATCAAACAGTAAATATGGGTGAAATTCACCCTGCGAGGAAGCTTTGTTCAAGGCCCTGTACACTACTTAAGCCGTGTAGTGAAGCTATACAGAGGGAAAGCAGTGGGACAGTCTTGGTGGAATTCTCATATATTCATTGATTTTAAGGCCAGAAGGGACCGTTATGGTCATCCAGTCTGACCTCCTGTATAACACAGGACATGGAATTTCACCAAGTGATTCTTGTATTGAGCCCATAACTTCTGTTTGAGCTAGAGCATATATTTTAGAATGACATCCAGTCTTGATTCAAAGGGATGGAGAATCCACTGTCTCCCTAAGTAAGTTAGCATACACTCTATGGAGAGAAGTCTCCAAACCAGCCCTGGCATTGAAATTGGTGTTGGAGGAAAGCCAGAGGAGGAGCCACAGAATCTGTAATCATGCAGGTCCAGTGGCCTTCAAACTGTGAACAAAGGCATACAGGCTGGAGCAGTGGCCCCACGGGTGCTACACTTCAGCTTCATTCCCTGAACCTGAAGATGGGAATCTTGTTGTCATCGTCCCCCCCCACACACAATGCTCTTCACTTCACCCACATAAAGCCTAATTACTTGGCCTTTCTGGAGCATTACATTCCAAACAAAATTTTAACTCAGTATACACTGGAATTCAGTTCTAGTAATCACTCCACTACCAATCAAACTGAATTTCCCACTTTCTTTTCATGATGAACCATTTGCCCCTGGCTTATATCAGATTGAAAGGTAATTCTTTGATTTTCTTTGTTATTTGGAAGTGTAGGAAAATATTTAACACCTCTATGAGTGCCACTTCACTGCAGATAAGGTATGTTATTTATGGGAGTGCCATATAAGAATCAATATATTCTGATACCGACCTTTGGATTGAAACATCTCATGTTGTCCACAGGGTCCTTGTAAGTTGAATATTTTTTGATTCTATGCTCCTGTATAATTTATGAAGTCTATGGGTCTGTTTAGAGTGATTTTTATGTCTTTATATATCCATTATAAATCTAGCATAAAAGATTGTTAAGATTGCATGGCTAAATGCTCACGAATCAGGAAATGCCAGAGTTACGTTTCCATATGCAACCTTAACTCTGCCTTCTTGTGCTTATGCACCATGATACAGTCTTTGATTTCATGATCACTTACTCTTCTTCATAAAATGTCACAACTTTTTCTACAATCTTAAAAATACAAGTATAGTTTCTCTTACTAGCATGTATTTATCTGAGTGTGCCAGAGACAATAAAAGTAATTTATATATAAGATGGGCCAGAAAAGTTTGCAGAAGTGTTTTTCTTTTCTTACTTATGGATCATGTACAGTAACTCCTCACTTAACATTGTAGTTATGTTCCTGAAAAATGCAACTTTAAGTGAAACGATGTTAAACGAATCCAATTTTCCCATAAGATTCAATGTAAATGCGGGGGGTTAGGTTCCAAGGAAATTTTTTGGGGGCAGACAAAAGGCATTATATACTGTACAGTACTGTACTGTACTGTGGTGGGGAGGTGCCCCTGGCTTACCCCACACAGGAACAGCCTGCTGCAAACAAAGAGGCAGGCAAGGATGCTAGGAAGCACCTTGCGCAGCAGCAGCTTCCCCCCCAGAAGAACAGGTGCTGTCTTTGCCGGGGGATGCTCCAGGCCCGCTTCTTCCCACCCCCACTCCACCTCCTCCCCGGAGCACGCCGCGTCCCCGCTCCTCCCTCTTCCTCCCAGCACTTCCCTGACGCCAAACAGCTGTTTGGCAGCACTTAGGACTTTCTGGGAGGGAGAGGGAGGAAACATGGCACTTCCCTGCTCCTCCCCCTCCCACCAGTGGCGGATTTAGAGTTAGTGGGGCCCTGTGCTCAGCTTCATTTTTGGGGCCCCCCCTTGGGGGGAGCATTCTCTCTTATCTCTCCCCACCCCTGTTTTTCATTCTTTTTTTCTCCATTCTCCTCCTGGGGCTCAGGGCTGGGAGTGCGGGGTCTGGGAGGGAGTTAGGGTGCGGGAGGGTGCTCAGGGTGGGGTGCGGGGTCTGGGAGGGAATTAGGGTGCGGGAGCGCGCTCAGGGTGGGGGTGCGGGAGGAGGCCCCTAGGCCCTGGCCTGCATCTCTAAAGCCCCTTTTGGAATGTGGCCGGAGGACTCAGGAGGAGCAGGGGCAGCCACGCAGCCACGGCCGGAGAGAAGCGGCACTTTCCCCTTCAAAGCTGGCCGGAGAGAAGCGGCGCTTTGAAGGGGAAAGCGCTGCTTCTCTCCAGCCACAGCTGCGCGGCTGCCCCTGCTCCTCCTGAGTCCTCTGGCCCGTGCTCTCAGGGCCGCATTCTGAAAGGGGCTTTAGAGCTGCAGGCCAGGACCCCGGGGCCCCCTTAGCCCAGAGCCCTGCAGCCCCTGCGTTCCGGGTGGCCCTGCCTGCCGGGGGGGAGGGCAGCTTCCCGCTCGCTCGCTCCCTCCCTCCCTCCCAGAAAGTCCTAAGTGCCGCCAAACAGCTGTTTGGCGGCGGGGGGAAGCGCTGGGAGGGAGGGAGGGAGGGAGGGAGGAAGGAAGTGGGAGGAGGCGGAGAAGAGGAACTTGTGCAATGCTCCCTTGTAAAGTCAGCCAAACGACATTCTAAGGGAGCATTGCACAACTTTAAACAAGCATGTTCCCTAATGGAGCAGTGACATAACTTCGAAACAACGTTAAGCGGGAGGACGTTAAGTGAGGAGTTACTGTAGTTAAACTGTATATTATTTTTAATGTTTAGATTTAAAAATATGCAAAATGCTGCCTCTCTCAGGTTCCAGGTGATTTGTAACAATATTACAAATACAATCCAAGAGCTACAACAGAAAAAAAGCAGCAGATCCCACAAAACCTAGTTCTTCTTCAGAAAACAACATATGCACAAGGAGGCAGAGCAATCTTAAGTCTGGTATTTTCTGACTCCTGAATGCCTAATTGGGCAATTTTTATTTTCTCTTGATGTAGCTGTTTTGATGGAATTCCTTCATTGCTTTTTTTGTTGTTGTTTTTTGTCCAGGACAAATAAACACCTAATCTGGAACTATCTGACTGGGTCTCCACAAGGTTCCCATTAACCAAGAGAAGGGCTCCTGTGCAGATCAAAACTTTATGCATCACATCAAGTTTTCAACTGTGTGAGTTAACTGGAGCTTGACTGAGGCTGGGATCCTACAAGCCTCTGCCTCATTTAACATGCACCTTAGAAGATCACTTTGAAAGGAAAAAAAGGGCGGGGGGGAATTTAGAGTTTTTTCTTGAGGAAATAAAATGTTCTTCCAGTTAACTGACATACTGCAGTTATCGGGTTTGTCTTTAGGCTCAAGAAGAGCGATATGCTTTAGCAATGTATTAAATACAAAATATAATATTAAAATAGAAATTAATGAAAGCATTTTCTGAATATATATCACATTGCTATCCAACTCTAAAACAATACCAGCAGAATGTGTGGAATGAATAATACACTCATGAATAAGTCGGAGGCAACTGCCTTTTCTTCCACCTTTTTGTACTTTGACCTCTTAAAGAGATATGTAAAATAAACACACACTTGTATTTAAAGTGAAGAAAATACAATCTTTTCTTTCAGTCTCTGATTCAGTTTGCTTACCTGATTCAAGGCGTTTATATCATGATTAGCATCCAAGAGGCTAATTACTATAGGAAGGTGATTATTGAGGACAGCCAAATGGAGAGGGGAATTCTGCTGTAGAGAGAAACAAATGAACTGTAAGACTAGTACAATTTCATTAACAATAGCATTCAGATAATACAGGAGAGTCCCATTAAAACCTGCTGCTCAGATTTGAAACGCATGCCATGATCCAGTAACATTTTTCCCTGATTGTACTTCTGCATTTTGAAGAACTATCTGCTCTCTCAGCCCTAGAAGAAAGTCAGATTCACTAAAGAGCTTTTAGTTGCTAATAAACCTATATTTGTGAATTACTTTTTCAGTCAAAACACACCTCCTTGGCAGCCAATTGCTTTACACCAGTGGTTCTCAACCAGGGGTACGTGTACCCCTGGTGGTAAACAGAGGTCTACCAGGGCAGGGGTTCTCAAACTTTTTCTTTCCAAGGCCCCCTCAACATACTATAGAAATTCCACATCCTGTCTGCGCCACAACAACTGTTTTTCTGTGTATAAAAGCCAGGGCCAGCGTTAGGGGATAGCAATTGCCTGGGACCCCACGCCACAGGGGGCACTGTGAAGCTAAGTTGCTCAGGCTTCGGCTTCAGCCCCAGGCGGTGGGACTTCGGCTTTCTGCCCTGGGCCCCAGCAAGTCTAATGCTGGCCCTACTTGGCGGATGCCCTGAAACCTGCTTGCGGCCCCCTGGCCACGGTTGAGAACCACTGTTCCAGGGGTATGCGTTCATCTACATATTTGCCTAGTTTTACAACAGGCTGCATAAAAAGCACTAGCTAAGTCAGTACAAACTAAAATTTCATACAATGACTGGTTTATATTGCTCTGTATACAATACACTGAAATGTAAGTACAATATTTATATTCCAATTGATTTATTTTATAAGTATATGGTAAAAATGAGAAAGGAAGTAATTTTTCAGTAACAGCGTGCTGTGACACTTGTATTTTTAAGTCTGATTTTGAAAGCAAGTAGTTTTTAAGTAAGGTGAAACTTGGGGTATGCAAGAGAAATTGGACTCCTGAAAGGGGTACAGTAGTCTAGAAAGGTTAAGAACCACTGCTTTACACAAAGTGGTACTGTGCATGGGAAGGGCCCATGCAAAAGAGAACTACTTGAATTCTGCCTCAGGGATTACGTATTCCCTGTTATATATTAAAAAAAACAAAAAACTTTTTTTCTAAATAACTATTGTTTTCCCCATATTTAATTAAGCTGTGATTTAGGGATACCTCCTCACCCTTGTAATACTAAAAAGTCCTTTTAGGGTTGCCAAGAAAGAAATTAAGCAGCTATTCAAAATCATCTGCACTTAGAGGTGAGTGACTATATTGTGTAGCTGTGAATCGGGTTTCTGGGAAAATACTCAAGAATACACATTCAAAATCCACTTTCCAGGAATATTCTCTAACATTCACTTAAATATTGCTGCTTTGGTGAGCACTCTTGCCAGTGAACTTGTTTGCTACAATATCTGTGGAAAGTGAATGCAGCTGGAAGTGAGTTCAGTTTTATTATTCAAGTGATTATTAGTTGAAAAAATTATGAGGCATTTGTCCAACTCTAGTCACCATGGAACCATGAGACTGATCAGATCAGTTTGTATGTTGAACCTGTAAACCAGGAAGGTTTCTTGTTAAATATCTTTTAGAAAAATCAGCACCCGTTCAAGTTCATTACTCTCTTTATAAACAATACCCATTTCTTCAAGGCTGTAGAAAAATAAAGCTCTTACCCAGCTTTTTACTGAAAACATTTCAAAGAAAAAACCACTGATATTAACATTTGATAAGTTACTGCAGCCATAGAAAGGCAATGTAAATAAGCAGTGCTACTATGGCTGACTGGTTTTTAAACTAATAAAATAAACTGTTTCAAAGACTTTAATATTATTTATATAATTTCACCTCCTCCACAGTGATAAACAAACAAACAGCAAATGGTCAGTAGGCAGCATAGCTGTAACTGTGTCAGTCCCAGGATATTAGAGAGACAAGGTGGATGAGACAATATTTTTTATTGGACCAACTCCTGTTGGCCTGTGATACACAGGAGGTCAGGCTGGGTCAGGGGTGGGCAAACTTTTTGGCCCACGGGCCACATCTGGGTATGGAAATTGTATGGCGGGACATGAATGCTCATGAAATTGGGGGTTGGGGTGCGGAGAGGGTGAAGGCTCTGGGGGTGGGGCCAGAAATTAGGAGATAATGGTGAGGGAAGGGGCTCTGGACAGGGGCAGAGCGTTGGGGTGCGGGGGGGGGTGTGTGAGGGCTCCAGCTGGGGGTGCAGGCTCTGGGGTGAGGCTGGAAATGAGGGGTTGGGGGTGCAGGAGGGTGCTCTGGGCTGGGACCGAGGGGCTCAGAGGACAGGAGGGGGATCAGGGCTAGGGCAGAGGGTTGGGGCGCAGGAGGGGGTCAGGGGTGCAGGTGGCACTTACCTCAATCAGCTCCCAGAAGCAGCGGCATGTCCCCCCTCCAGCTCCTATGCATATGGGCAGCTGGGGGCTCCGCACGCTGCCCCATCCTCAGGTGCCGCCCCTGCAGCTCCCATTGGCCGCGGTTTCTGGCCAATGGGAGCTGTGGGGGCGGCACTTGGGGCAGGGGCAGCGTGCGGAGCCCCCTGACTGCCCTACGCATAGGAACCAGAGGGGGGACATGCCGCTGCTTCTGGGAGCTGTGCGGAGCCATGACACAGAGATGGGCAAGCCCAGACGGGAGCTTGAGGGCCAGATTAAAACATCTGAAGGGCCAGATGTGGCCCCCGGGCCATAGTTTGCCCACCCCTGGGCTAGGTGATCTGATGGTCCCTTCTGGCCTTAAACTCTATGACTCTAGCAATAATAGGTAAACAACCACAAATCTCAGAAAAGGCAGTCAAGAAAGATAAAACACACTTGACAACAATGGAAGTAACACTAAAATAGTAACTGTAATAGACTCACCTCAGGTTTAGGAACCAGATCGATATTTTTACTGACAAGAAACGTGACCAAGGATGTATGTCCATTCTGTGTTGAAATGTGCAAAGCATTACTATTGTGCTGAAAGAAACACATTGGGAAAGGGAAAAAGACTTTTTACCACTGGAAAGAATTCAGAGAATTTAGAAAAACTGTTTTTTTAAAACATCTATTGAAACAGATGAAGCTTCAGTTTAAATTCGTGTTACTGTCAAAACTAGTCCCTTTAGTTAAATGATGAAGTAGAATATAAATTCACACAACATTTTTATGACTGTCAAAGGTACTATAAATCATTACTAGACTACAACACAGGTAGTTGGCAAAATACGTATCCAGCAATGCTAATAATTTACTACTCCTTTTTAATCTACCATAAAAAAGAGAAAAATCAGTTTTATCAGCCACCCTGTGCCACTGAAAATTATGATTTCAATTTATCTCCCAATCCCGTATCTTGGTATGACCTTTAACAAGTAATTACATTCACATTTATACACTTTGAAAATCACTGAAAAACTTTCCTTTAATACTTCTGCTAAAGGCAGCAAAGATTAATTTTCCTGAGGATCAAAACTAGTCATTTGTGCTGCAGATGAGACTTCACCCTGCTGATGAATTATCAAACACTGTAATTATTAATGGTTTCCAAGTCAAAACATATCAGAAATACTTTCATATTTTAATATGAGCAACAGTCACTGTCCTGCTTGTTATCAGCACATGCTTCTGTTCTCAATTTTCTAGGGACCAAAAGGTTCACCTCAAATTCCTACAGCATGTGAGCCATAAAACAAATCAAACTTGGACATAAGTCCAGGAACCAAATGTGGAAAACAGGCTTATTATTAGCTTAGTTATATATCCTGCCAAAAATGCCGATTTTTCAATTACTTCTCTTTGTCATATTTCCAAGCCATATGTTGTATAATTGCACATACATTAAATAAAAAAGCTCCAACACACTACTATGTAAAATAAATATTTTTTTCTTTTTCTTTTTCCATATAGTTTTTAAAATATTAAAGTTCTCCATATTCTTGAGTAATGCCCTTATTAAACAATCAGAGGGGTAGCCGTGTTAGTCTGGATCTGTAAAAAGCGACAAAGAGTCCTGTGGCACCTTACAGACCCACTTCGTCAGACGCATTGTACGTCTGTTAGTCTATAAGGTGCCACAGGACTCTTTGTCACTTTTTACTTATTAAACAATGTAAGTCACATTTGCCTTCAATACATAGAGAACAGACAGGATGTGGATCTTTGTAGAGTCTATGATGTACCACTAATATGCCAGAGGGAATATTAAGTCCGTACTTTATTTGAAATGTTGATGTCACTTCCTGCTTCCAGTAACAGCTCAGCACATTTTTCATGACCTCCTTCAACAGCCAAATAAAATGGTGTTTCTCCATTCTGGCCCAACACAATGGAAGAGAAAAATGTTTGTTCAAATTCAAACTGTGCAATTGTAAAGCTGACGTATTACACCACGATATTTGGTACAGACAGTACAGGTCTGTCTCATCTTACGCTGGGGTTATGTTCTGCAGTCAGCGCGTAAAGCGAAAACTGCGTATAGTCAAAATTACATTGAGTGTAATGGCGGGCGGAATCGCCCGCACTACAGGTACAGTATTTAAATTGTTATTTTTCTCTCTTTTTTTTCCCCCCCCGACCACGTAAAGCTGAAATCGCACACGTTAAATGCGCGTAAGATGTGACAGACCTGTATGCAAGCTTAGCCAGACTGATACAATGTAAAGGGAAAATAAGATTTGGTCACAAATGTCAATACAGTAAAAGCTTTGTTATCCGGCATGTTGGGGCAATGGGGGTGCCAGTAAGTCAAAAATTCTGGTTAACAAAGAGGGAGGGAGTTTGGGTGCAGGAGAAGGCTCGGGGCAGGGGGCTGGGGTGCGGGAGGCAGTGCAGGGTGCCGGATCCGGACAGTGCTCACCTCAGGTGGCTCCCCACAAGCAATGACATGTCCCTAATGCTCCTAGGCGGAGGCGTGGCCAGTGCTTGGAGCAGGGTGGGGGCAGCGCACGGAGCCTCCCTGGCCGTTCCTCCACCTAGGAGCAGCAGGGACATGTCGCCGCTTTCGGGGAGCCACACGGAGCCAGGTAGAGAGCCTGCTGGCCCCGCTTGAAGATCAGAAATATTGGTTTATAGAGCTTTCCAGTTGGTAAAGTGCCGGATAACAAAGTTTTTGCTGTAATCTGAATTTTTCAATATTAGCATTCAGATACAATGGGGATTAACAACAAACATTTCTAACACCAACATTTTTAATGAATTCTTGTGTTTAAAAAAACACCCCATGCTAATACAGAGTTACAACAGCTTGCAATGACTGACTCCTAGAGTAAAACATTACCATTACTGTGTGAACCATCAAGCACAGATCACGAATGCCAGAAACTATTCCAAATCACCACATTCACTGCAGTATTAAAAATTTCTAACTCTACTGCGCTTGAACTCTGGGTGATTTTTTTGCTGTTGTTTTAGTAAATTTAGTGTTTGTGAAAGGCACCACCCTGACAACTGTAGAGGCGGAAGTTCTCTATCCATCCACAGAAGAGAGCAGGTAAATACAACCCAGGCAGCAGCACTCCACTCACACTACTCTGCCAACGGAATTCAGCTTTGGGCTACGCTTCAAAGTTAGGTTGACATAGATATGTTGGTCAGGGGTGTGAACCGCTCCCCTCCCGGCCAACCTAGCTATGTCGACCTAACCCCAAGTGTAGATGCAGCTCTGCTGCTAGAAGAATGCTTCCATCAACCTACCTAGTGTGGTTTGGGGAGGTGGTATTCCACATCAGAAGGGACCACTTCTAGGAGTGAAGTCTCTGTGTCTGTTTAGTCTATGACCTCTCCGCTGAGACTACAACATGAAGTTCAAGCTGTTAGAGAGATTTTTGTGATGCACATTCCATTAGGAATTGGACTGATCCAACCCATTCATTTCAGATGCACCACAGATCGGCCAACAGATAGCGTCTTTCAGACACTACTGACGTGAGCTGGATTCCAATCAGTAACCTTGAGAAAGACTATAGATTACTAGTCATTCCTCTTCAACAATGGAGCTCTAGGTCTAAAGGGACCTTGGTGAATTCAAGCTTTGTGCTGATTAGCTTGACCACCACAGAAATGAGATTACTTTTACACCTATTTGTAGGTTCTGGGTATTTTTTTTAATACTTTGTTTTCACTTTGTCTTGCACACCTTTTACCTTTATTCTTTATCTCCCTCAGCAGCTTCTGTGTCCTTACCTGATTGAGTTCATTTATTTCTTCCCATTGATTTAACAGAACTTCCAGCACCTCACAGTGACCATTTTTAGCAGCTAGATGCACTGCTGTGTTTCCCTCCTGTAAATGAAAACAGCCAAAAACATACTGTAAAGCCCAAATTAAGCAGAATGTGCTGCAATTAATAAAAACAACCACCTATGGACTGTGGACAAGTACTTTAATACAAGGTCCTATGGTCTCTTCCTCCAGCATGCACAGAAGGGATGCAAACCTAGTGAAACCACCTCCTCATGTGACAGACAGAAAAGAAGTAGCTTTATAGAATGTTCTGACGTAGCCCTAATTCTAAGGAAGTCCTTCCATGTATACACAGAGGAAGCCATGCTAACAAGGGGGAAAGGAGCTCTGAGGATTTAATGGATGTCTCAATATCTCTTCAATTTCCCTCCAGTTCTCAGGAATTCCATTGATGTAAAGGCCTGAAATTCCTATTCTGCAAGGGTACAAAACCACAGTCCCTGCATGAACAATTCAGAAGAAAATCCATGAAGTAAATCTTGGAACTTCCAGTGAGTTTTTTCCATAGGTTTCTCCATGGAAGGGGACTGGGCCTAACCCACAGTCCCTTGAAAAACAACGTAAAGATTAAGGGCCAAAACCTGATCTTGTGAAATTAGGCATAGCTCCATTGAAGTCAGTGTAGTCATCTTCCCCCTACTGACACCATCCCCTACTAAAAGCAGCTCACAGAACTAACATGGCATTGGCCACCCATCACCTTGCTTGCCCGGCTTGCATATTATATACAGCCTTCTCCTCCCCCACCATTATGGTATTTTCTGTTCGGAATGTAAGCTAATGGATGCTTATCTATCCAAAGTACTCATAGAGCCCCCATTTCCATAGTATCTGAGGTAGGGGAGTGTTGTTTTTACAGATTTTACAGATTTTAACATTTTACAGATGGGCAACTGGCACAAGGAGACTAAGAGCCAGATATTTAAAGGTGTTTGGGCACCTAAAAAATGCAGACAGTCACCCAGTGAGGTTTCCAAAAGTTACATCAACGGGAGTTATGCTCCTAGACACCTCTCTGCATCATTAGGTACCTAAATGTCTTGAAAATCTGGCCCTTTGGGACCTGCCCAAGGTCACAGGAAGTCTGCAGCAGATCAGGGAACTGAACCCAAGTTTCCCGAGTCCTAGGCTATGCACTAGACCATCCTTCCCCTCCAAGCATTAGAAAGCTTAACTTCAGATTGCATCACGTCTCCTATTAATACGCATACAAAACCTTACTGGCAATAATCACTGACAGCTCCACTATTCTCTCTGGATTACTGAAAATGGCTGTGCTTGTCTGTCTACATTTTGTAGACCACATCCAATACCATGGTATCCGAACACTGTGTATGAGTGTATGACCTTCAGTTACACAAGTAATTACATTGGGGTCAGTTATGACTCTTAAGCACCCTTTATCTGGATTTGTATGTAAAGGGGAGACTTACCTTGTCTTTTTCAGAGGTGAACAGCTTGAGAGAAATCAGACTGTATATCATTTCAACATGGCCTTTTTCAGCTGCCAGAAGAAATGCCCTTTTACCTTTCTAATAGGAAACAGTCATCAGAAAGGTTTTGTTATTAAAAATAAAAAGTCACTCTGCTGCAGAAATGTCACCAATTATTAGAAGAGCCATGTCATACGTAGGTGCACATATATTGTGAATAAATATTTACATGACATATGCACAGGTAAACAAAAAACCGGAGTCTAGATCCACCCATGAAGGGGGGAAAAAAAGTAAAATGTCTTCAGTGTAAAATCTGGATTAAATAATTAAAAAAAAACCATTTGTAAACTGACCAGAAATCCTGAAATAACAACACTAGAAACAGAAGCTGTTCTTCAAATATTTAATTTTTAGCCATTACATCTTCCCGAGATGCAAATATTGGTTGGAAAGATTATTTCACTAATGTTTGTAAATCATTTTTGAGCTCCTCAGAAAGAGGCACTCTAAAAGTCCAAAAAAGTATTATTTTTGTTATACGCTGTATGTGACCAGAATTTTGCAAACAAAGCCAGCTCTAGATACCTCTGAAATCAAGAGGGGTGGGGAAGGTGGAGAGGGAATTAGAGCATTTTTATTCATCTTAACCCGCCATAGTATTTACAACTGTGTCCTAGCAAACTCTCCTGAAACAATACTGTGGAATTGCTTTACCAGATCAGGCCAGCTAGCCAGCCACCAATGGGATAGCTAGATGCTTCAGAGGGAGATTCATGAAACTCCACAACAGACAATTATGGAATAACCTGCCCAAAGATACCTCAGTGCAAACTGAGGGTGCTTAGAACCTTGCACAATCAGATTATTATGGCCCACTGGTTTCAAAGGAAGATGTGGGAGCTCAGCACCCGACATGATCAGATCCTAGATGACTACATTCCCATGTGCAAAGATAAAAATACACCATTTGGCTAGGTAAGCCCTCAGTGTGGGATCCTGACACAACAAGGCAAAGGGCTAATCGGAAAAAGCTCAGGTCCGTCCCTGACACTCCAGAAAATCCAAGGAGTCTCTGTGTGATGCAGGTCATATTGTACTTCACCTCATAATGTGAAGGAAACAAGCCCCTATATTTTATAGGTAACTAGACACATACTGTACCTCATCTGGCTTGTTTAGGTCCTTCAGCTGAAGTTCCTGGAGAAGATAATCCACTATGTTAACGTTATTGTTCAGAGCTGCAAAGTGCAGGACATTCATTCCCTCCTAAGGAAAACACAAGCCAGTTTTGTAAGATTATATTACACTTCTTCTCAAAATGAATATGTTTAGTGTTGGTTACAATTTTTCATCAACAAACCTGGTCCGTAGCCTTTTGGTCAGCACCTGCTTTAACTAACATTCGCATTATGTCTAGGTTTCCAGACCAAGCTGCAAGATGAATCGCCATCAACCCATGCTTCAAATAAAATTAAAAAGGCAGAAATTACCATTAAAATACCCTAGACTACCATTCAAATTGCACTATATGATCTTATATGATTAATGTGCTGAGCTGACTCTGATACAGGCTCTAGGGCACCCCTGTTAACACTATTCCCAGACACTGAAGGACTAACTGTGGATAATATAGCCATAACTTTTCCAGGTGAATAAAAGTTACCTCTTTTAATTTTCATTCCTTTGTCCTGTGTTTCTTCATCTCTGATAAACCTCTTTGGGCTCTTGCTCTCTCTCTCTCTTTGTGCCTCCTCCTCCTCCCTCACTCCCACCAAAGGAATACACATCAGGAGCTTCTAATCTCTCTTTCCTGGCACCATTCTCATAGGTATTCTGTCTTTTGTCCTTGGATCCCCGATCTCTCTTCCTTTATTAGCATTATTATTATTTATACTGGAGCCTCAGTCATGGATCAGGACCCCATTGTTCTAGGTGCTGGACAGACACACAAAAAGACAGCTACTGACACAAAAAGTTTGTAATCTAAGTATAAGACAAGACACAACCGATGGATACAAACAGACGGGGGAGTATGGAGAAACAATAAGGCAATCACCTAATGGCTATGTCCTGCCACCAACCTTTCTCTGTTCAGTCCTACCCCTTGTTACCCATCACAATCCCACTTCATCTCCCCTCTGCAAAGCAAACCAGACTACTTGTTCCTCAATCTGTGATCCTAGTTCTCTGAAGTCAGTGAGAATAGAGACAAGCAGGCTACACAAGAGGACTGTTAAAGTCCTCCAGAGCCATACAGCCAAGGAACTAAGAGATTAAACAAGCCTGTTTCAGCAGTACAGGTGAATATGACACAGGGACATATATCCAGGACTGCATAGGGAAAAAAACATCAGAATCAAGGGGTCTGCTGTGGAGACCTCTGGACTCAGAACTTTGAACAGATGTGTGTAGTGATTTGCTATTATGCTTATGCTTCCCCTGCCATAGGGATATAATCATGTTGTATGAAGGATCACTGCCAAATTGAAAATCACATTTCTATCTGAAAATGTTGTACCTGCCTTTCTTACAGTCGATACTTAAAAAGACTAGTGTAGAAGTTAGAGAAAAGTAATTATTTTACTCTATTTTTTCCCAGCTTGTCAACTTTGTATATTTGTGTATAGTTAGTTTCACTGCATTGTTGATGGTACACCTTCTTCCCCAGAGTCTACAATAGGATGCAGGGACTATGTCTTCATATGTGTTAGTACAGCATTCAGCATAATAGGTCTTTGATTGAGACTGTGGCCTCGGGGTGCTACTGTAATATAAATATTAAACAACAATGAACAGCAGCAACAGAGCTGAAAGTGAATGTGGAACAAGCATCACCCACTGTGCACACGTAAAGAAAGGGGGTAGACGGGTGGGATTGTGACTCACGAAGACCTTTCTAAGCAAACATGGGAGCAGAAGAAAGCTTAATTTTTTTTAAAAGGAGTTTTACAGACCCTACAATTTCACACCATACTATTCAAAAGGAGCTCAGTTAGAATACAGGCTTACATAAGAACTAAGAACGGCCATACTGTGTCAGACCAAAGGTCCATCTAGCCCAGTATCCTGTCTTCCGACAGTGGCCAATGCCAGGTGCCCCAAAAGGAATGAACAGAACAGGGAATCATCAAGTGATCCATCCCCTATTGCCCATTCCCAGCTTCTGGCAAACAGAGGCTGGAGACACCATCCCTACTGAAAAAAAATAGTCACTTTAATCATAAAAGTCCCCATCCTTGCAATCTGTGTGCATGTGCTTGACTTCAGCAGGATTAGCTGCGTGCTTACAGTTAATCATGTGATTAAATGTTTGCAAGATGGGGTCATTAAAGTGTGCCTTTAATCATTTCTGGAATCTACCTCTCTGAACACAGCTGTACTTTAGAGGTGGCTGGTGTAATGTCAGAAATGTTAAACTGCCTGCGGCATTATTTCCCACACCTGCAATAATACTTTCTAGATGTTGTAATTCCAGGAATAAGGCCAGAATGCACTGTGTCATCTCCACAGACATAGTATTAGACATTATTTCCATAGTGGACGAGTAAGTAGAATAAAAAGGAAAAATGCTTTTAAATATATAATTTTTAACAAGTAAGCTGAAAAATGAAGAGCAATATTATGTTTATTTCCAAGGTTTTAATTTTTTTTTCAACTTAAATTTTACACAAACAATGATGTTTAAGAACACCTTGGACCCTACTGTTATTTATTTGGAATGTTATTTACTTGGAATGAAGATGAAATTCATACCAGATTCAGAAACAAAGTCAGAACATTTCATATATCATAGAATTTCTTATTAATTGCAAGCTACAAGTGACTGCCAAAGAGTGCATGAGTTATCTGCAAGTGCATTACATTATATGGATTTTAAATTTCTATCTGTAAAGTTCAATTAATAACGATGGGGAAAATATTTCCATAGGGTTTTTGGTGGAGGGAGAACTAGGGGATTACCAACATTTACTAATTAAATTAATTAAAAATGAATCCTTCCAAGCCTAATTATAATCAGAACAAGACGCTGAGGGGCATGTTTAATGAGGCCACTAGCATACACCTTTGTAATTCCACAGCCTTATGATGCACCCAAAAAATGTTAATGATCCCATACATTTTTTTAAATTATTTTATTGCTTAAATATACTTTAAACAAAGCTCAGAGAGAGATATTGGAAAACAGTTTACCGCTGACGATAGCTTAATACAGTTTAGATACAAGTTATACAAATACAGAAGATACACACATTACAATTATATATATTAGGGATTATCTCCAAGAACTCATGTGTGACATGTGAGGTCCCAGAAGACTGGAGAAGAACAAACATATCTTTAAAAAGGGGAACAAAGAGGACCTGGGAAATTATAGACCAGTCAGCCTAACTCCAACACCTGGGAAGATACTGGAACCAATTATTAAACAATCAGTCTGTAAACACCTAGAGGATTATAAGGATTAAGCAAGGACAAATCATGCCAAACCAACCTAATTTCCTTCTTTGTCAGGTTTGGCCTAGTGAATGGCAGACGGAGTTGTAGATGTGGTATATCTGATTTACAAGGCTTTTGACACAGTCCCACATGACATTCTCATAAACAAACTAGGGAAATGTGGTTCAGGTGAAATTACTATAAGGTAGGTGCACAACTGGTTGAAAGACTATTCTCAATGAGTACTTATTAATGGCTCACTGTCAAACTGGGAGAATGTATCTAGTTGGGTCCTGCAAACGTATATCCTGGGTCCAGTATTATCCACATAACCCTAGATCATAGCTAGCTCGAGTACAGCTGCAGCAGCAAGGGTGGTGGCACAGTCTAGCCTCCCAGGTACAATCCTGCCCAGGACCCAGGGTACACCCTTAAGCAGCTAGTCCGTGCCACTGCAGCTACCCTGCAATTGTTACTCAAGCTAGCTGTGATCTAGCTAGTTCAAAGCTGACTTAGGCACTACATGTGCTGCAATCACACCTCATAATTGCAGTGTAGGCAGACCCTTAGTCATTGGTATGGAGGACTATTGTCCAAAGCCAGCTGTCCACCACTTGTAAAATTGATCTGTTAAGGTTATTATATTATAGCTGTAGTCATTTTAGAACTTTTCATATTAATCATACACATGGGTTTCAGCTTGTCAGACAAAAATGGTACAATCACATGGCTAATTTGCTATGAACATTTTGGGTTCAGAATGATAAGACTTACTTAATTGTCTTTCCTGATGGTATAAATATTTAAGTTTCTAAATGGCAACTCTGTTCAGTTTCTCATCCCTGCTTGCAAGTGATTCACAATAAGGAAATCTCGGAGCTGTAATAGAAGTCGAAGTCTATGGGATATACAAAAGTTAACTCAGTTGCAGACCCTGGCAGCAGTGGACAATATTGCTCAGGTGATTTCATCTCTACCTTTCAAAAAGATCCCTGCAGATGGTCTAGGTTAATTGCTCCACCATGCTAGAGTCTCTTTCACATGGGGCTCTGCAGGATTCTATTCTGTCTCACTTCTTCTGTACTGTACATATGCCAACTGGGGAGAGGGGGAAGACAGTTTGGAAGGCGCAGATATCAGTATGCAGATGACACTGAGCACCAGGTCTCTCTCTCACTGAGCCCAAAGGGTACATTATCTTTGTTTTTCCAGTACCTGGCCAAGGGGGCTTGGAGTAGAGCAAAATGGCCAAAACTCAAACCAGGCAGGACAGAAGCGATATTGGTTGATTGGAGGAAAGCATTTGAAGGGCCCAGCAGGGATAGCGTCTGCCTCCTTGACTGAGGTGGTGTCTATCCAAGCCTTTGTCAAAGAGGTACACAATGTAGCAGTCCTTCTGAAGCCTCATTTGCCTTGGCGTCCCAGGTGGTCTTGGTGGCCCAAGTGACTTTTCCCATCAACATCTTACACCGTTTGTCTCGAATGTGGACCTTGTAACAGTTATTCGTGCCTTTTGACCTCCACCGGAATATTGTATAACACTGCACTCTTTAAAGACTACTCAGAAGCCAGAGCTGGAGCACAGTGCGATATTAGCGATGGGAAGCACCAAAGATTGCGCTGGCTCTTCGTTTGCTTCCGAGTGTTGCTATTGTTCTTTATATATAGCTTTAATTAAATATAGCTGCTTTCACATGCCCCTAGTGACGAAACTACGAGGATAGTTGTGATAAATCCACTGTGTAGACTGCACATACATTTTTAATCTAGGACTCTAGAAACCCAATCCTGCCTCAGTTGAAGTCAAGGCCAAAACTCCCATAGACTTCAATGGAGCAGAACGCTCTGCAGAACAAAAAGCAGTTGTATTGCCAATGTCTGCAACAATAACAAAAACCCCAGGTGAAATGGGGCTAGTGAAAAGTTAAGAATGACGTCTTGGCACTTTTTCCTGATCAAACTAATCACTCCATTCTTCCCCTCGCTACCTCAATCTGGATTCCCATTTGCAACACAGAGCCAGGATTTGTGTGATGTAACATGGTAGCCCATATGCCAGGCAGCCTCCTTTCTCCCTTTGGGACACTTCACTGCCTTCAAATTAAAGTGTTCTAGAATGCCTAACTTTTGGAACATACCCTGCTATGGCATTTTTTGAAGCCTATGAATGTCACATACTGTGGAAGAGGTGGGTCACACAAAGAAGCATTCACATATTTCACAGATTATTTTTCCTCCTAGCTCACAACCAGCTGTAATGAGTAGCCTCCTCCCAGGTGCCTCATTGTGGCCTCAGGGCAGCCTTGCAAGTAGCCCCTTGCCTCATTTTCCCTTTTGGGTTCTCAGTAATTCCAAAGAAGCACACACTCAAGTCCATAACATAATTTATTAACCAAAAATAATACAAAAGTCTCCAAGAATAGTACATATCACCCCAGTGCAAGTAGGTGTTAAAAATCATATATCCTCTTGGCCATTCACATAACAGGTACCACTTTCCAGTGCCCTCTGCCACACCCAGATTCTTTGTCAGTCCTCCTCTGTCCCTCTATCGACACAGCCACCCCAACCCTCCTTCTGGGGTACAACCCCACTCTTCCCAGTGGGAACTTCCACAGCCTCTTTATTGGGAGCCTCTCATTGTTCCTCTGGGCCCCAGCTCTCCAGCAAGGAGATACCAGTGGGACATTTCCTCTACTTCTCTCCCTTCCTTCAGCCCTCTTTGGCCCTTGGCTCCAGCCCTCTGTCTTAGAGCCAGCAGGATGTCACTCTGCTGTTTCTCCTGCCTTTAGCGCTCTCCAGCCCTGGCTCTCTGGCTTGGGAACACCAGCCAGCAATCCCCTTGCGGATCTCCTGCCTTCATCCTCTACCAGGGAGAACCTTCTTTCTCTGGTAGCTCTCATCTCCTGCTCTGTCTCCTGACTGATTCTGTCCGTTCTGATGCACTGGATCTCACCAGACCTCTTAGAGTATCCTAGATGCTGCCCCACCCTCTTAAGTGGCCCAACTGGGAGCATCAGGACAGGAACAAGGTCGCTGAGCCCAGTTCCTCTTAATGGCCCAGCCACTCTGTTACTCTCGCCCGTAATCAGGATTTGCACTTTAAGTTCTTTTTAGCGATGGTTTAGTTTTAGTTTAGAAAAAAAAAGTATAAAACAGGAGAAGTCTTGCATGAAAAGGGTATAAATATTTCTAGAATTTTCACAAAAACATCTCTAATATAATGTTTTAAGAACTCCAAAACCGCTCTGTTGGGCCCTTAAACAGGAATGAGAAATTCTAGAAGACAGGACAGAGACAGGGGCTTAAAATGTCGGTTTCATTTTTTAAAAATTACAACACCCAATTATTCATAGAAATATTGTCATGAATTACAAGTCATAACTTGTAACCCAGCTGTTTGGATGTATGCATTTCCCTTCAGTGTTTGTAAGTCAAACATTGCAGCACTGTGTTAGTATATGGGAAGACAGTGAAACAAACCGAAACAAAATTGAAAATGGCTAATCTATTTTCACCATATCCAAGCAGAATGAAGTACAAAAAGTAAACAAACAGTGAATTGCATTTTAAAAGCTATTTCCATTTGAAATCTGTTCATTCTTAGTAACCCATAAGGAGTTTTGCTTCATTAATACCGTATATGGGCCGGATCTCCCACTGTGCTGCAGCCACTCTGCCTCAAACTGCTGGCCAAAGTGGCTCTAAAACTGACAGTCTAGCCACCCACCCCAGTGCAGGGAGTCCTTTGATGGCATAGAGACAGCATAGTGGCTACTATACTACTCCCCTCTCAGCTGCCAGAGTAGGGGGGTGTGCTGGAGGAAAGGGGACATGGCCAGTGGTTATCTGTTCTCCAGTGATCCCTGGTTGCTTTGTCAGCCCGTTGGGGCTATTGGTAGTGTAAATTAGAGCAGTCTAACAGCTGCTCTAATTTACACACGGATCCAAACTGGTACACACCCACCCCAGGATTGGGGAACTGCACTGATGGCGTTAAATCACCTTTACACACACACACACCCCTCCTGTGCTGTACTGTTGCAACTGTAGCAGCCAAGGGTTCAGACCATGTTTTTTGATCTGACAGTAGTGGTATGCTTACCTTATCTGCAACATCCACTCTAGCTTTGTGATGGAGAAGAAAATCCACAGTAGATATATGATTTCCTGCAACAGCAAAATGGAGAGCTGTGCGCTGCAGCTGAAATAAAACAAGCTTGGGTGGATAGGTATGTAATATAGTTATTTTTATTACACAAATTATCAGGATTTCTGAATCCTCTGATCAAAGCTCCCCAACACACATTCATTTGCACACTCTCTAGCCAAAATTTGCCATTATCTGTATTTCTGTTCCCTTGTATCTAAATTAAATATTGTGTTTAATGAAATCTAGTAGAACCAGAGTACATTAGGTATTTATGTGCCATTCTAATCCCTTCCCTGAAACTCACTAATGTGTCATAAACAGGTCTTAAGTTAACACACATTGCTTAGAGAGAGGAGATATGCTGTGCAGAAAACATTCATTTTCACAATTTCTTTTTTACTGTGTGATTTTAAAAGCAAAGATTTAGGTGATATCTATACTATGAGTGCTATGCAATAGCTGTAGACCAGGCCTAAGATTTACGTAATTCAATTTGTTTCTTGGTGATATCCTGGTTGCTACATATTTGTTTTTGATTTTATCTCTGTAATGCATGACTCGAATGCTCCTCTTACTTGGTATTAGTCACCGTTTCAGTTTGGTCTGTTGTTTATGCAAATGAAGGTTTCCATCCTCCAACCCTCAATAAATAACTTTACACATGCGAATAATCTGAAGGAGTTCAATGGGTCTACCCATATGAAATAGGCGTGGTCTGCACTTAAAAATGAGATCAACCTAGTTACATCGCTCAGGGCTGTCAAAAATTTCATGCCTGGAGTACCATTAATAGCTGTATGTATTGATGGAAACAATATTCTTATTCAAAAGAATGTAATTTTAAAAGGATCCTTTTTCTCTTTCTTTTCTGAAGGAGGACTCAGGAATCCAGCTGCAGGTACTCTTACTTCTCCAGTTCCAAATCAAGCACGTGGAAAAGGAGGCACATTTTTTTCAGAACTTGTGATTAAGTTTTAAGATCGCGCTAAGTCAGACAGTTTACACCTAAAAGTTTGATGCAGGCTGGCGACCATTTGTACCAACCCCCTGGATGGGCTGCCCAAGGGGAGTGCACTGCCGTGGACAGGCGCTACAGGGGGACACTCTTTGTTATTGCAGGATGCCCTGGACTAACATTCTTCTCCATGAAATGCTGCAACACTTTGTGTAGAATTTTCTAGTCCAAATTTAGATCTATACCAAAAGGCTACAACTCTTGTTGATATCAATGGAGTTCCATCTGCTTGCACCAGGTCTGAATTCTGACCTCACCTTGTAGCCACAGAATACAAGTGCAGTCATGTTTCAGCACACATTGAACAACACAACTCTTTATGTGCATTTTAATCTGCAAAGCATTTCACAAGAACCAAAAATGCCTGTGAGGTTAAGTATACCCATTTTACAGATGGGGATATTGAGGCAGAGGTTAAACTAATTGCCCAAGGTCACAGAGTATCAAGATTATAACTCAGAAGTTCCTGGTCCCACTCTTATACACTGACCACTAGACCTGTGAATTACTGATCACCCTGCACTCTTGTTAAGTGCAAGTGGAGGGCACTCTTCACTTCACAAGATTTAGGCACTCAACTGGACACCTGAAATACTACTTGTTCAGAGAATTTTCTACAAGGGTATCATTATCCTCCTCCTCTTGCAGTCAAATACACTAGTACTTTTGAGATTTCACTTAGTGACCATACACAAGGCATATTTCTGGTAATTAAAATGTCATACAGTATTTTATACTCACTGTATTTACAGCATTAATGTTAACATTCTTCCTAAGTAACTTCTCCATGGTTTCCAAATTGTTCATTTTAGCAGCATGCTGAAATTCTCTCTCGTGTGGTAACACTGTAGAAAATGTGACAAAGTAGTTTATGGTATTTAAGAAATAGTCATGAAAAACTTAAATGACAACTCTACTTTCTTCAACATCTTCATTAATGATCTGGATGATGGGATGGATTGCACCCTCAGCAAGTTTGTGGATGACACTAAGATGAGGGGAGAGGTAGATAAGCTGGAGGGATAGGGTCCAGAGTGAGCTAGACAAATTGGAGGATTGGACCAAAAGAAATCTAATGAGGTTCAACAAGGACAAGTACAGGGCCCTGCACTTAGGATGGAAGAATCCCATGTATTGCTACAGGCTGGGGACCAACTGGCTAAGCGGCAGTTCTGCAGAAAAGGACCTGGGGATTACAGTGGATGAGAAGCGGGATATGAGTCAACAGTGTGCCCTTGTTGCCAAGAAGGCCAACGGCATATTGGGCTGCATTAGTAGGAGCATTGCCAGCAGATGGAGGGAAGTGATTATTCCCCTCTATTCGGCACTGGTGAGGCCACATCTGGGGTATTGCGTTCAGTTTTGGGCCCCCCACTACAGAGAGTCCAGCAGAGGGCAATGAAAATGATTAGGGGGCTGGGGCACATGACTTATGAGGAGTGGCTGAGGGAACTGGGCTTATTTAGTCAGCAGAAAAGAAGAGTGAGGGGGGATTTGATAGCAGCCTTCAACTACCTGAAGGGGGGTTCCAAAGAGGATGAAGCTAGGCTGTTCTCAGTGGTGGCAGATGACAGAACAAGAAGCAATGGTCTCAAGTTGCAGTGGGGGAAGTCTAGTTTGGATATTAGGAAAAACTATTTCACTAGGAGGGCGTGAAGCACTGGAATGGATTACCTAGGGAGGTGGTGGAATCTCCATCCTTAGAGATTTTTAAGGCCCAGCTTGACAAAGCCCTGGCTGGGATGATTTAGTTGGGGTTGGTCCTGCTTTGAGCAGGGTGTTGGACTAGATGACCTCCTGAGGTCTCTTCCAACCCTAATCTTCTATGATTCTACTCCCCTTACCTCCTGTTGTGATATGCACATCTTGTTTCAATATTCTATGTGAATTATTTGCTTTTTATCATGGAATTGTTGTTACAACATTACATTCTTGTTCAGCTTGAGGTCTAGTGAGATCACAGCTTGAGGTAGAATGATTTCAGGCTACATTCAGGGATAGCAGCACCCACTTAACTGTATCTTATCTTTTATCCCAGAATTATCTTTCTGGGAATAATCCATAGCCACAGTGGACAAAACAGACTTTCAGCTGGACAGTTCCAAAGCAACGTATTTATTATAGGCTTTTCTATGGCAATGTCACAGCAGTATCTAAGTACCACACAATGAATGTATTTTTCCACACAATATCCCTATGAGGCAAAGAAATATAATCTAACAGATGGGGACAAAGACCAAGAAAATCAGCAAGATGCAAACAAAAGTGCATTTCTGCACTAAATACGAAAGACAACAGCCTAAGAAGTTATCCAGCCATGATTCACCAAAGCAGTGATATCCCGAGAGCTATTATATTTCTGTAATGTGGAAGTTCCCCTCCATGCTAAGGGCATGTCTACACATACAGTGCTGCAGCAGTACAGCTGCACCGATGCAGCTGTGCCGCTGCAGTGCATCTGGTGAAGACACTCTCACATTGGCATAATAAAACCGCCTCTGCGAACGGCAGAAGCTGTCTGCAGGAGAAGCCCTCCTGCCGACGATGCGCTGTGCACACGAGTGCTTATGTCGGTATAACTTATATTGCTCAGGGAGCTGGTTTATTCACACCTCTGAGTGATATACATTAAACCGACATAACCTGTAGTGTAGACATAGTCTAATTCTCCCTCTCACCTGGAGTCCTGAAGTCAGAATTTCTCAGTGTCACATTAATGAATTTTCAAGAGATCTTAATGTAAAAAAACATTCCACTCTGTTCACACTGTGCCTGGGATAAAGAGGAGTAAGACTGATGGCAGAAACAGTACAGGAAGCAATAACCTGCACAGAAACAAGAAAAAATCTTGTTTGGAAGGCCAAGCCTACAAATCCCTATGCTTCTTCAATTGCCACATTTAACCATTATTTCAGCACTAATGAACCTGATTCTCCTTTACCTACATTGCTGCAAACAAGGAATAATTCTATTGAAATCAAGAGTTGAAAGAGAGGTCCTTTGGTATGCTCACTGTGTGGAAGAAGGCAAGGACACGTGCTATGGGTTTTTAACCAGGCCGCAACTTTGTCAAATTACATCCAAGGTTCTCATCAGGGGACAGCCCAGAGCAGTCACTCACTCCCCTTTGATCATTTGCTAATTCTTGGAGGCTTCCACTGCAGGGGAAGCCAATCATCACACAAGGAGGGTCTCTGTGAGCTCTACTTGCCTGCTAGCTCCCTCCCACTTTTGGGGGAAGAGGCAAGAAGGGAGCTCAACCCCCAGCCAGCATCGCTGCCAAGTGTGTTGGCAGGGCGGTCCACCAAGGTAATGCCCCGGCTCCTGGTTTGCATTTGCCCCCAGTGAGTTAGACACGATGCCCCAATCTCAGAAGAAGATGCCCTTGGGACGCCTACAGCGTTACCTTTTTGGATCCGGAGCCTAAATCAGCCAGTTCCTGCACTGGGCACCTGCCAAAAGCTAGAACAACTAAATGACTCCCATGTATGTCCAAGCTGTGACCTTTGGGAGGGGGAGAATTCCAGCCTTCTGGCTATCCAACATCCAACCCCTAGGTTTCACTGGGAGGAAGACAAACAAAAACCCCAACCAGCTTCACCCAATCTGGTGGTACGGGGAAAAATTCCTTCCTAGCCCTGAAGTGGCAACCAGCACAGCCCACAAAGACCTAGGTAGCGGAGGAAGGGTGGGTGGACTACTGGAAACCAACAAACAGGAAGTGGCTCTGAGCACTTGGGTTTTATTAAGTCCAAATCTCCTGGCTCCAAATCATTGGCCAAATCCTGCAGCCTATCCTGAAGTCCTGTCGGAGCTGGAAATCTCACAGGAACCAGCCCATCCTGTCATTTTGCCCTCTTCCATTGCAGGAGCCACCAAAACACATCCCTCGCTAAGCTTGAGGTCCGCATTGCTTCAGCATTCTCTCTTGGGATGGTTTAGAGCAGGGGTAGTCAATTATTTTGTGCCACGGTCCAAATTTCTTAGTCATGGTATAGTCAAGGTCCGGACTCCAGAGAAAATAATAATAAGAAACCAACAAAAATGATAAGTAAATAAAGATTTCAGGGTCTGTTCAAAAGTGTCTGGCGGTCCGGATTTGGCCCATGGTCCACCTATTGACTACCCTGGTTTAGAGTTTGAATAATGAATCTTTCCATGCTTGTCTCACTTTTAGTTTCCTGCCATGTTATCCACAAAGATAAAATCTCTCATTACCCTGCAGGAAATACAATATGTTTTGCAGGCTAAACAGAGAGTTTGGCTGGTTGAATAGTGGAGGAAGAGGGTTCCAAGAAGCTATGCTTTTTCATTTACTCAATTTTTTGGTGAAATTTTTCATTTTTGAATTTTAATTTTTTCAGGTTTTTGTCTTTTCCTCCAAACCCTCTCCACTTTTTTTTTCCTATTTGGCATTGAACTTCGGGAAAGGAGAGAAAAAATGAAAAAGACATTTTAAAATTAACAACATTTCCAATGTCTAAAAAAGGGCCATTTTCCTATTAAAAAATGATTCACTTGACAAATTTCTGCCAGCTCTTACAGTGATATTACTTGACTTATCAACTATACCTTATTCTATAGCACCCTTTCCCACCTAACCTCAAAAGCGCTCTCTGTATGGGCTGCAGACAGGAAGTAGGATACTACACCCCTGGAGACTGCAAAAGTTTTACCATTGACTGCCATGGGACCAGATATTCACCCAATGTCCTTTCATAGTTGATTTGGGCCCTGATTCTGCAAAATGTATGTATGTGCTTCAAGCATGTGAGCAGTCCCACTGAAATCAGTGGGATTTCTCATGTGTTTCAAGTTAAGCATGTGCACAAGTATTTGCAGGACCAGGGACTTGGATTGTAGATGGGCCAAAACCAGCGCCCCTGATTCTCATTATACCAGACTTGTAAAGACTGAGGGGCTCTGATAGATACTCGATGTGCATTATTTTTAATGTACATAAAATTGTACATAGTTTGATTACTTCCTTCTCTGCCACCCTTGGTTGCCCCAACCTTTGCGTTGGGGCAAAAAGGAAAACAAAAAAATGGACCTAATAACCTGACCACTTCACTTGCATGTTGTATCTTGTTCCCCCACCCTTTGTCTGCTCCTCCTCTAGTTTAGAAGGTAAGCTCTCTGGGGCAAGGTGTGTGTCATACACTCAAAGCCTCCTGATTAGATGCTACTATACCTATAACACAAATTAATAATAATCCCCCCCAAAATGTTGGGAGGGGAGGGGATTCAGACTTGTAGCCAAACTTTACAGCTCAGCTCCCCTTCAGTTTCCACAGTGGGCCAACCCAGAACTGCAGAGCCAAACACCAAAGGCCCTCGGGAAAGTCTGGATCTTAACTGTGCAGCTTGAGCCCGCGTCTAAAGCGGATCAGGGAGGGAACACAAGAAACCGGCTCGACTTCGGTCAGCTTGCTCCGGTTTCTCAGTCCAGGCTCAGGAAAACACCTCCTGCAACGGATCTGACGGGGATTGTAAAACGTGTCCCCGAGAGATGCAAACGGCCCGGTGCAGAGCCGAGGGACAGCTTCTGCCCAGTCTAGCTGTCTAAAAGCAGTTTCTTCCTCCTCCTGCAGCGGGGCTGCTCTCGCTCAGCTCTCACGGCCGCCCCGCAGCAGCCGGGCCACGTTGCCCTTCTGTGGTCTGCCCGCGGCGCGATCCCCGCTGCGGCCGCGCAGCGCCGAGCCCCAGCCACGCGCACACTCACGCGTCTCGTCGTCGGCTGCGGGTGCCTCCGCCGCCGGCTGCGTTCCATCCTGTCTGGGGCTCAGCGCGCCCAGGAAATCGCTCAGCGCCTTCATAGCGCGGCCCCAACTCCTCTCCTTTGCCCTCCAGGGAAGCAGCCGCCTCCAGGCAGGGCTCTGGGGCTAGCGCTACTCAACAGGGTGCGAGGAGGGAGGTGCCCGCTGGCAGCAGCGCCCTGTGTGCGCAGGAGAAGCATTTGACTTTGACTTGTTTTAAGCGCATAGAAAAACCGGTTGGTTAGGGTTGTAGGTTGTTATGATGCGGGCTATAACCGAGAGGCAGCCAGAAGAAAAGGGCCACCCTGCCCTCCCAGCCCAGGCTGTGGGGCACACAATAGTACTAGTGAGCTGCCCAAACCGTGCCAGGCACCATTAAAGTACAACTCCCATCTCCCACCTCTCACTCACCAGCTTTACTGCCTCCTTGACAAAAGGAAAAGATTAAAATCACCTTAAAATAAGGCAAGTAGAAGCAGGAAATAACCAAACACTTGATACTGCCCAGGCAACAGAGTCCATCTAATTGCTGCTCACTGTACAAAGTATGATGGTGTCACTTTTATCTTGACCTCCCCATATTAGTCTCTTTTCATACATTTAGATTGCAAACTGGAACCAGCACAGACTTTTATGGTACAGCTACAGGAATGCAAATAAATCAATAATGTACATTCAATGTCTAATACAATGGGTCCTGAGGGTATGTCTACACTGCACTGCAATAAAACACCCACAGCTCGCCCATGTTGGCTGACTCAGGCTCACAAGGCAGTAAAATTGCAGTGTAGCCATTCCACCTGGGCTCCAGCCTGAGCAGGAACACGCTGCAATTTTATAGTCCCACCATCTGAGTAAGCTGATCTGGGCCAGCCACAAATATTTTATTGCACTGAAGACATATCTTAAGTGCTACCACAGTACAAATAAGTAATGTGTGTGAAAATACCGGCTTTGTACATGCAAATTGCTGTGCTTCTACAAAGTCAAGACGTGGCAGTACCAACAAACTAGGTCTACTCTCCACTCCTACTTTCATCTACTTTAGCCACTCTTCATATATTATTCTAAAGGTGAATACCCTTTTGTTATAGAATATAGAAATTTTTTTTGAATGTGACCTTTTAAAAACATGAATATAGAATTCTGTAATATTAATATTGTTAACTTGATATTGGAAAAACTACCTCAAGCTGTGCAAAAATATAATTCATCTATCTTGTGTGGTTGAAAGCACTTAAGATTAAATATTTTTGCCTCTGGCTATTGAATTAAGTGCTAACATTTCAAAAGCTTAATTGTCTTTTTATTTAAAAAAATATTAACAGGAATTTACTTAGCATGTTTCATCTGTGACTTTCACAGTGGTTTACAAATTAAGTAGAGTGGGGTATAGAATCCAGAAGTCTTGGCTACTAGTCTCATGTTCTAATCACTATGCAATGCACTATTTTACATTTTTTTCAGTCAGCTGGCTTAAATCTTTCCAATACAGTCATGCTGAAGTGTATACATAATCTTTAAATATGATAAACCTAGGCCTAATTATGAGAGGCAACAGCATCAACATACACGTCAGAGATAATAAAAAAAATGAATCAGTGTGAAAGTAAACATCTAAAGATGAGAATGAATGACTTACCATGTCACAGATGAATCACAGAGATTTTGCTTTCAGTTGCTTAAAATTCCTATGAGTCAGGTGTTCCAGAATAATTTCTTTTGAGTAGGAGACTTATCTTTGTATTGTACCTGGCACTGGTAATTTAATATAGGTCTTAGTATTCCTTTTTCCACAGTAAAACCCAAAGAAGAGTAACTACTTAAACAATAAGGTTTACCTTGTGAAATTGGCACCACTGAGGTTAGGGATTTGCAGCTTCATAAAGAACCAGGGGTAGAGTTGAGTATAGAATCCAGGAGTGCTGGCTACTAGTCCAAGGTTTTAATCAGTACCTACAGCACCAGTTTACAATTCCTCTCTGTCATCTGAATTAATGCTTCCATTACAGCCATGTCATAAGTGCCCAAACTTTGAAGATGATAAAACCAGAGCACCAAATGAGGTGAACTCGCCATGGAATTCACCAGGCTGGTGACCATTTCAGAAGGCTTCAGCATCTTCCAGAAGACTGAGTGAGTAGCTGCCAACAGTATCAGGGCAAAGGGGTAGCTATAAATCTCCCTCATTCTGTGCCCCTAGACTAGAGCCAGGACTTTGCAGCTCATAGCCCCAGAAGCCCCTCCTCTCTCAGAAGCACCAGGGTCTATCTATGAGAGTTGAAGGCATTAGTTTATATTACAAAAATTGTGGCCAAGCTAGTAATATTAGGCAGAGTGGTGGTTGAGGATAAGCTATTAAAAAGGAAAGGGAACAAACACAAACAAATAACAGAAAGCTAAGTGAACCTTGGGTCACTTTTCACAGGGATTAGGGGACGGGAGCAAATGTTGCAGGAACACAGATTATTAGATTTTGATAGGGAAATAAAAACATTTAAGTGTACATGATTCAGAACCATCAAATCATGCACACACTATTAGCCTGTGTAACGACAGGGCCTTGTTATCCTGGTTATTGGTATCCTTCTCTTCCTCCTCACCCCCTGTCTCCTATTATTTGTTATGCCCATTTGTTGTGTCTTGTCTTTAATCAGAGTACAAGCTCCTTGGAGCAGGGCAAATCTCAACAAAGGTGTTTAAACAGAGTTTAGCACAAAGGAGCCTGATCCCAACTGGTGCTGCAGTAATATAAATAGCGATGTGAAGTGGGGGCATGACTGCGAGATCCCTCAGAACACAAGCATGCAAGAGGAAATCTGTTCCCAGCCCCAGGGCATCTTTATTGAGCCCCCTCTGGGCTGCTCCCCAGACCTCTCTCCTGGCAGCATGACTCTTGACAGACATCCCCTACATTTGCCTCCTTTGGGATAGAAGACAGAGAGAAGGATTTCAGTTGATTTGTAAATACAGCAATAATTTCAATGTATGAGTCTGCCAGTAGTTCAGGAGTGGAACTGCTGCCCAGATTCAGCCCCTGCTGTCCACACCTTTGGAGCTACCATCAATTAGAGTGGCTTTTGGAACTGGGGAAAAAAGCAAAACAGTGGTTGGAATATCACCCTATCATCCCAATTTTGGAAGAATCAAATGCTTTCCAAATCTCCAATCTGATCAGTATGTGGGTGGGTGCGGAAGGAAGGTGACTGACTGGACCCCTAGCATATTCAGGAATCCAACTACAGCAGAACCCTGTTTATTCGACCGAATTGGGATCTGGGCCAGATCGGATCGTCAAATTTGGATAAACTGGAGAATGGGAAAGTGCAAGGCTGCAGTGCCATCTAGTGGCCACAGGAGAGATCACCTGCTTCTGGATCTGTGTGCGCTGGTTGTTCGGTTAATACAGAGAGCCAGATAATGGAGGGTCAGATAAAAGGGATTCTACTGTAATGGACTCTGGACAGTTAAAAGAAACTACACAAAGTTAGTCATAGTATTATCAAATGATGGTGAGATATTCTGTAGGTAAGATTAGGATGACACTTCAGAATTTAGAAGTAAAAAGCAAATGACAAACTTACTGTAGATAGATATGTGTTAAATTGACTCAATGCTGTTACAATGCTATTACACTCAACTGCATTATTTGGTTCTGTTAATTTACATGATAATTGAAACCTGCTTTGTGCTTCAGAGGACCTCCCCTTATGTTTGTGCTAGCCATACTAAGTATATGCTTCCCCCCAACAAATTCCCTCCAAACCATCAGTGTTCGGTTTGTTGCTTTTTTGTTTCTCTTCTTCAGATGTAGCAGTGCAAAGTATAAACTTTTCATGCCTTTCACAGCTAGGGCCATGAAATATTCACCCTTCACTCAGTCACTTGCAACTAAAAGAAAAGTAAATTCAAGAAGAAGAAATGTTCTTTTTATCATTTTAAATTAAAAGAAAGAAACTCATATTGTACAAAAGGTGAGTGAAAGAGGCATAGAACTAACAGTAAGGCATATTGAGAATGGTTCAAGATTTCCATTCTACACCAAGATTAACCCTCTCCAAGCCTTTCCTCTTACATGGATATTTGGTGGTATCAACACAAGGGGACAATGTGGTACAGATGAAATTACTATAAGGTGGGTACACAACTGGTTGAAAGACTGCACTCAAGAGTAATTACCAATGGTTCACTGTTAAACTGTGATGGTGTATCTAGTGGGGTCTCTCAGAGGTCATTTCTGGATCTGGCAATATTCTCGTCAATGACTTGGAAAATGGAGTGGAGAGTATGCTGATAAAAATTTGTGGATGACACCAGGCTGGGAGGAATTGCAAGCACTGTGGAGGATGAGATTAGAATTCAAAATGACCTTGACAAATTAGAGAACTGAGCTGAAATCAACAAGATGAAATTGGATTAAGACAAGTGCAAATTACTTCACTTAAGAAGAAAATAAAATCATATCCCCAACTGCAAAACGGGGAATAGCTGGTTAGGCAGTAGTACTGCTGAAAAGGATCTGGGGGGTATAGTGGATCACAGATTGAATATGAGTCAACAATGTGATACAGTTCCAAAAAGGGCTAATATTCTGGAGTATATTAGCAGGCGTGTTAACTGTCCCACTCTACTCAGCAGTGGTGAGGCCTCAGGTGTAGTACTGTGTTCAGTTCTGGGAGCCACACTTTAAGAAAGATGTGGTGATACTACATAAAGCCCAGAGAGCAACAAAAATGATAAAAGGTTTAGAAAACTTGACCTATGAGGAAAGAGTAAAAAAAACGGGGCATGTTTAGTCCTGAGAAAAGAAGACTAAGGGAAGACCTGACAATAGTCTTCAAATATGCTAAGGGCTGTTATAAAAAGGATGGTGATCATTAGTTCTCCATGTTCACTGAGGGAAGGACAAGAAGTAATGGGCTCAATCTGTAGCAAGGGAGATTTAGGTTAGATATCAGGGTAGCTATGCTCTGGAATAGGCTTCCAAGGGAGGATGTGGAATCCCCATCATTGGAGGTTTTTAAGAACAGGTTGGACAAACATCTGTCAGGGAAGGGGTATACTTGGTCTTACCTTAGCGCAGAGGCTGGACTTGATGACCTCTCACTGTCCCTTCCAGCCCTACATTTCTATGATCTCTACCATCGCTTAGACCCATGAAAGCTAACTTGTCTAAAAAGGGCTTCCAGGATGTTAACAAGAGCAAATTTCATGTCAAGATCTTCAGTCACTACCTGTATACCAGGAATATTTAATTTAAAACCAACGAGTTCAATACTTAGCTATACATAGAAATCTCTCTGTGTGTATTATTTATAAAAGAGAGAGATTAGAAGTGGAAAAATGAAATTTATCTCTTCTTCACAGTGTCACCACACTGAATTTTTCAAAAAGATGTGCATCTGTAAGATGCTACAATCTTGCAAATGACTTCCATTAAAAAAAAAAAAGTGACTGTGCCTTCTCTAACAAACACATAGCAAATTGTGTGTGTATAAATTAAAAATCCTAAACAAAAATACTCTCCTGCACATACTTCTCTTTCTGGGGAAAGGACAAGAAAACAAACATGACAGATGTTTGTCACATTGCTTATTGCTCTATTATACTACATGAACCTAATTAAAATAAAATGGAAAATATGTTCTATTTCAGACTATATATTCAGCAATATATTATGTGTATGAAAAGCATTAAACAATCAAGCTAAGTTTCTCCTTTAAATATATAATCTCTTTTCTAAAGGCAGTTACATTTTATACTTGTACCAAAGAATAACTCACCAAGTTTTTAGGTGTGAAGGAAACACTAATTTTGCACTAGTATTTTATTCTACCTATAGAAATAATGCTTACAAAATGCTTCTATGTCAACTGTAATGTATGGATGATGAAATAACTGCCAGTGCCAAAACAAACTTATTTAATCTGTTCAAATAATTGTGGTTGTTTCCTTCTCCTTTAACAACATGCTGCATATGTAAAACTTATTTCTATAAGCTATTCTCAGAAAAACAAAAATACACTTGGCTTCTATACTTTTTTATTGACTTAGGCCCCATGTTAGCACAAGATAAAGAAGTAATCAAGCAATCTAGATAAAGGTTTATTACATTGTATTTAAACAGATATAAATTGAGGCACAGCCAGATTCATAAAACCAGAGCAGCTGTATTTTTTTAAAGGAAAAAAGTCCTCACATAGCTAATGTTCACCAATGCATTATTTGTGGTGGATATTTTCTTTTGAGATGCCATTTTACTTCATATTTTAATGACTTTAAAAAAAAATAAACTCTAAGAATTTTCTCATTATTACAAAATGATATGCTTGAAAAAATATTACGTTATAGGCATATTTGATTATAAATTAACACTAAATATTTAAACAGTTTAATTTTTGGGAAGTAAAGAAATAAATAAATAAGTGTACTTTACAGCTTTTCCCCCTTACATATATTCATAAAAACATGGTTTATAACAAACTACAAAAAGAATTTTTCATAAACTATGTCTCTTCAAAGAGAAAAAATATGGGAGCAAAAGAAGGAGGGTTATTTCCTGTCTTAATATATTCAGGACTATTATTTCAATGTCATGCACATTTGCACATCAGTCACACTACCATTGTACTAGTTTATCCTTAACTTTTCTTAAAGTGAATTTAGTGCTTTTGAAAGGTGCTGGTTTGACAACTGCATAGGAATCTGAAGCTCTCTCTATCTCCATAGAACCAGTGAGGCACAGCCTGTATACCCCATATCTATTCTGGGGGTCTCTCACACTCCATGCTCATTTAAGGGGTTGATCCTGCAAGGTGTTTGTAGTCAGTGGGTGTTGAGGTCACTCAACATACCACAAGCGTGCCAAGCACTATTCAGGACTGAGCCCTACACACCTGGCCCATCAGTTCCTACAGAAGTCAGTGGCAGGCTTTCCACTGACTTCAATGAGAGTTGGATTTGGGGCCCAATCCTACGGAGAATATCAACGTGGACATAAATGAGTACCAATTGTTTTGTGCTGTGGATATCTGGCCACTAGAAACTGAATTCAATCCAATTCATTTCACACTGGCTAACAGACAGTCATCACATATTAACTGTCGGTCACTAGCAACCTAAGTTGAATTGCTGGTGACTTCCATACCCTGAATCTCCACTATGTCAAGATAAAACAAAGCCGCTCTTAGCATGCTCTTTTTTCCACAGATATAATTTAGACAAAAACTATTATGAAAAAATTATTTGAATTGAAAATTAATTCAATGCTCTAGTCCCTGCTAGATCACTTATTTTTTTGTCTCAGATGTTGTATTCCTCCAATGGAGGTTTACAGGGGTTCCAAAGTGACAAGTATCAAAGTCCAATCCTTCATCTGCACCAAACTAATTTGAATAATAAAACACTGATTATGAAATTCTTCATATATGATAAAGTGTTACACAATCATTTTAAAAATGTTTCAATCGTTTGTTTGGAATTGCTTGGTTTGGCTTTCTTTGATGTTGACTGTGGTGTCATTAGTCCAGGCCTATAATAAAAAAAGAACACATTAGGAACAAACAAACAAAAAAACCCGCCAAAACAAACAAATATTAAACCACCTAAAGTAACTTTTACAACACTGAATAGTTTGCTAGCTTGACTTTCAAATACAAGTACATACACACTTGAGGAGATCTATCATACCTTTTTGTTCCTGTTGTGGGATTCATATATTGATGTCCTCTGCCCATGCTTCCTAAAGAACAATTGTGAACATCCAAAATGAATTATTTAAACACAGGGAACTGCATGACTAGCAGAACTTTTAGGAGAAAAGTTCTAGATGAAGAATTTCCTTCCTATTATTTTCTGAAGCAGTTGGATTGAATCTCTTACCAAGCAGATAACATTTGATCATTTCCTTAGTACTGTCAATTATATTCAAAATAAGTAAAAACAAAAAAGCCCTTTAGCCCAATAACAAATTAAGGAATAAATTTGAATGTGATCACAGATTTCTGTAATAGAAATGTAATGCTGTTGATTTCCAAGATGGCCTACTGAAAGTCATGTTTGTTTTACACTGTTTGTCTTTCTGGGACTAAAACTATTAAAAAATCTTCACTAATATGCTGCATTTCTTCTATACCACAACTTGTCTGCATAGCTAGGAAGATCTACACCAGTATTTTAGGAAATCATCTTTGTAAAAACAGTCACATATAGTATAATGCTGCTATTGTAGCTTTATAAATATGCTTCGAAACTCTCTCATGTTGGATCAGAAAGGAAGCACTTTGAACAGTTTCTTAAATACTAGTCGTAGGTCTCTAATCTTGTTCTATTTATCGAGCCAATTCCAAAGTTAACTCTCCATAATCAAAAAGACAAAGTACTAAAGCAAGCCAATTAGTGGCAAACTAATACACCAAACTGGTTCATGTCATACAAAGGAATCTGGTATTTTTCAAATGCAAATAGCCAACCCCTTTAGACAGGTCTTCTTAAAATTCAGTAGCTGTACCAGACTCAGAACCCTAAAATGTACAACACATTCCTTAAAAACCCTATTGTATATTGGATGGGGCAATTTAAAAAGGTGACATTCTTAACTTAGATACTCACCAACTGACTTTGAATTTTCCATAATTTGACTCTTAACTGGACAAACTATTTGCTCTGTCAACTCCTGGATAATGCCTTTATTTAAGCAAACATCCACATGCCTGTTGAACAATGAAAGGTCAGTTGTTTTTTGGTCCACCTTACAAATTGGACAAACCAGAACATTGTCTCTGATGGCTCCAGAGTAGGAAGGCTGAGTTTCTTGTGTACATTCAGACTTTTCAAAGTGTTCTGCATTTTTCAATGAAATGATTTTGGAAGAAAAATTCTGTTCTAAGTACATGTTGCTAGCAGTTTCACTAAGCAGACTATGCTCTCTTTCCTTGCTAGTATTAGCTACTACTTTAGGGAATGCTTCTGTGCTACAGCTAGTAGAGTTGTCAGCTACTTGTGTTGACTGTGCTGTATCCGCTGATTTGTTCATTTTATTTTTTTGACACATTTCAAATGTTTTCTTTTTACTGTCCAGAGAAAAATGATGTGCATTCTCCCATGAATTCTCACTCGTTGATATTTCTGCATTATCTTTTACCAATGTCCCATTGAGGCACTTGTCAATATGTCTGTTAAGTGCCTCTAAATCACTGTCTCTTTGCTCCTCAAAGCAAACAGGGCACGTGAGGCTATGACACTCATTCAAATTCGCTGAGCCTATGGCGTCATTTGTTTCGTCCACAGGATTTACTGATGACTTTATATCATGTGAGTTCTGCTTGTTTGCGGGTTTGTTTATAAGAAGCTCCTGGTTGCTTTGTTGCCTTGCAGCTCGCTTTTTATCAAAAAAACTCTCTCTGTGAGATGTTTCTGAAGCTTTTGTAAAATGTTCATGGCTGGATTTCCCTGGCTGAAGCAGAGAAGCATTTGCTTGTTTTCCTGGCTTTAAGAAATTGATAATGCTCCTCTGTTGGTATTTCTTTTCTTCTTCATTTAGAAACCCTGATACTCGTATACCTGAACATGACAAACGAGACAGATAAAAATGTAATTGTAACTGATAAATAAAACTAAAACTTAATGAACACTAATGGGCATTAAAAAGTTTTGAGATACAAAGCCACTCAATATAAAAAGGTATCTTATAACAGAAACTGTATTATGAGCTGATCACAAAGCAATTACAATTTTACTACCAGTCCTGAAGATTTGCCAGCTACTTCAATTTTACTGGGAATTTCAGTGCCCTTAAAACACCGCCTGGCAACATCATGTGATGCCATAAACGTCACATAGTCATGTGGAAAGTTAAATTCTAAAGTTGTTCATTTCTGGATGCCAGTAATTAATAATCATGTTTATTGCAGCAGTGCCTAAGGGCCAACCAAGAACGAGGCCCTATTGCACTAGGGACTGTACAAACAGTAGCAGACAGTCCCTGCCTCCAAGAGCTTACAATCTAAATAGACAAGACAGACACAGTGAAGAGGCTTAACACAGAAGCAGAGTGATAAATGTGATGACAGAAGATGTCATGTTAGTTCCACAGCTTTTGGTGGGGTTGCGGGGGAATGGATTTAGTTAGGAAGGGGATCAGCTAAATGGGAAGGGAAGGAGGTTGAGGGGGGCAGGGGAGAACTGAGTAAGAGGGGTAGGTGTGGAGTGAAGCTGAGGTGAAGAGACTGCGACTGAGAGGATGCGCTGGAGCAAAGAGCAGGCCAATCAGCAAAGGGCAGAGCAAGTCCAGTCAAAACTGTAGAAAGGTCTCTGAATGTTCAGAGGTCCCTGCTTCGGCTGCTTCTGCTCCTAGAGGCTGAAGTCTCTTGCTGGCTCCTCTCTACAATTCTTCCCAAAGACCACGTGGTGTGGGAGGAGAGAACGGGTGGCACCGCATGGATCCCAGTTGTTTCAGAATGGGTGTGGAGTGTCCCCTTCAAAAATTTGGGTCTAGCTGGGGAGCAGCATGGCCCCAATTGGGCCCTATTTTACCCTGATTTGTCTGCTTCTGTTCCTACTGGCTGGAGTCTCTGGCATGAAATTTTCCATTAAAATATTTATTCTTTGAACTTTTTCTTAAAACTGGGATATTACTTTTTTAAAAGGAATAGTGAACTATTTGCACTTAGAATAAAAAAAAACTATTCATTTCAGCAAGAAATCTTAACTTCAGACAAAATATAGCACCACCAAGTTATCATTTAGGTCATTCCTCTGTCAAAAATGATAGAGCCATATACTCAACTCTTCCCTGCTGCCGTGCAAAGGAGACTTAAAGCTGCTTTAAGGAGGCAAAGCTGAGGATTCCCATGTCACAGGATGGCACCCCAACATTGGCATAAGGGTGTTCCAAGGCAGGCAGGGGTTGGGGAGGAGGCGGCAATCTCAGCTGGTGGAGCAACTCCCTGGGAGCCACGATCCACCAGGACAAGTTAGAGCAACACTGAAGCTGCTCTAATTTGCACCAGGGGCTTTGTCCCCAGCAGCTCTCAAGATTATTGGGGGGAGGGTAAATCCAACTATGCCACCCATTCCCAGGAGTGCAGCATGCCTGATTTGAGGGACTTGGGGATCTTGCCCTAAAAAGGAAAACAAAAAAGTTATAAATATTTTACCCATAAGTCTTAGCCGCAAAGGGTGAGGGGCAACACCATCAATTTCTGTCCTTAGCATATCTTTAGCAACAGCAAATATTTCTTCTTCAGTAGAAACAGCAGCGAGCACTGTGGAAGCTCTTGTTTTTACTTCAAAATTCACATTCTTCAGTTTCAGGGTAACGGTTTTACCCTAGAAAACAAATAAAACACTTAACATACATGGTATGGAAGAATTTTTACACTGAAGTATTTTTTCACCTAGCTGAACTCTACTTCAGTGTCTAAACAATGACTTTAAAGCAGGGGGCTAGATTCACTGCTGCATCCAACTTATGCTGGACATAGCATGGATGGTGGGCTGTAATGGAGCCTGTTATCATAAGATTTTCTGCCTGGCTATAGCCTGCTGCCAGAGCGGAGTAGCTGGGGGCTGCTCTAACCTGCACCAGTTGGCTATCTGTATCTGTCAGATGCATATTGCTAATGTACTCTGGCCACTTCCCCAGTCTCTACCCACCTCCCATGTATCTCATGGACTGGGAGTTGTGGGGCAGATGCCAGCTATGTCAAGTCTACATCTACTAGGAACTCTTGTGTGCTTCGGGAATGCCCAGTTAAGGATGTCCCATGTCTGTGCTCCCTTTATATCACTTGAGTGGTGCAAAGGGAGCAGAACAGGACAGAAAATCTGCCCTAATATTTGTACAGGCAAGTGTGCACATGCAATTCAATAAGTGCACCGTAAATCCCAATCACTTGAAAATGTGTTTGTAAAGTGATAAACTAAAAGTAGTTACCATATCTCTCTTCCAACTCAAAGAGTTTGGGTAACTCTTTCAAAAGCACTTAAAGACTTAGGAGCACTGCAAACAATGGGATATAGGCCAAGTCACTGCAGAGCTTTAGACAAGTTTACCCTTTGTTATTTGTCAATACAGAGGCTTTTTCTCCATGCTGTCATCCCATATCCTTGTGTCACAACAACCTTCCGTGGCTGAAGAGGACTGATTGGTACCTTTAGGAATCTTTGAATGCTACTCTTTGCTTTACCAATAAAGATCCCTGTTGAATAATGTGAGGGGTTCCTCCCAAAAATAAGTAAAAATTCAGTGTATACAGTATATTGTGCTCAGTAAAGCTATAGGATCTGTATATTTACTAATAAGAAGACAAGGAGGAATACATCCTTTCAATGCTTTACAGTTTACATGCTTGGCCACAGTAAGGCTCCAGGCAATCCATTTTTTATGCAGCTCTACTACTCCTTCTGTTAATTAACATAGCTTTTAGAACAACATATACGATATGCTAAATAACTTGGTGAATTGGTTTCATTTCTTAAAGGATCTCACAAGATAGCCCCCTGAAGCTAAATGCAATTTTGGTCTAACTTATTCTAATCATCAATGAACAAAATAACAGAATCCCTTGAAGCCAGAAGGTAGGGCATGATAATGCAGAAAGCATTACTGCTAACAGAGGGCACTGCGGACCTGGGACCTGACAGTGCAAAGAGGTTGATTTTGTTTAACTAAGAAAAGAATGATTTAAATACCTTAAGTCCTTCTTTCTGCAGATCCTGAGCAAGATCTCTGCAAAGTTCTTGACACAAGCTGTATTGTTCTTCTGCTGTGTTAATTTCACTGAATGTCCTAAATGAACATAAAGATTAGTCATTTTTTCCCCAATATGCATTTTGGAATGATGCATCCTTAAGATTTAAAATTTTTCATGAACAGTTTAACAAGAAGAAAGTTTTGTGGGTTTGAGGGTTTTTTTTTTAAGTCAGGATGTATATTTATATTAAACAGAAACATATATGCCAGGAACCTTTGGCATGCAGCCCGCCAGGGTAAGCACCCTGGCGGGCCGGGACAGTTTGTTTATCTGCTGCGTCCGCAGGTTTGGCCGATCGTGGCTCCCACTGGCTGCAGTTCACCGTCCCACGCCAATGGGGGCTGCGGGAAGCGGCGCGGGCCGAGGGATGCACTGGCCACTGCTTCCCACAGCCCGCATTGGCCTGGAGTGGCGAACCGCGGCCAGTGGGAGCCACGATCGACCGAACCTGCGGACGCACCAGGTAAACAAACCGTCCCGGCCCGCCAGGGTGCTTGCCCTGGCGGACCGCGTGCCAAAGGTTGCAGATCCCTGATATATGCACATTCAATAACTGCACAAAAGAGGTTTGCAAATCCCACCAAACAAAGAAATGGGGTGTTGTAGTCACACTTCTCATGC
Source organism: Platysternon megacephalum (assembly GCA_003942145.1). Lineage (NCBI taxonomy): Eukaryota > Metazoa > Chordata > Testudines > Platysternidae > Platysternon > Platysternon megacephalum. The sequence goes on from QXTE01000003.1 coordinate 16,616,851, forward strand.
AGTGTTTGAAAACACATGAGATTTAGGTTGATAAATGCTTAAATATTTACAAGAGAGAATGCTAATACCAACTGAATTCATAGAGCCAGCCAAAACATTTGTATATAAGCTTCTCTGCATAGTGTTGTGTAACACTGGAAGGAAGAGAGGATTAGGAAATTAATCCAAGAGCCAAGTATCAGATGTAAATACTGTAACACGGATGCTAAGAAACAGATGTTACGGTAATTATGGCTAGAACCAGAGACCAAAAACTAGCTTTCTGCCAAAAATTTAATTCATAGAATCATAGAATCATAGAATCTCAGGGTTGGAAGGGACCTCAGGAGGTCATCTAGTCCAACCCCCTGCTCAAAGCAGGACCAAACCCAACTAAATCAGCCCAGCCAGGGCTTTGTCAAGCCTGACCTTAAAAACCTCTAAGGAAGGAGATTCCACTACCTCCCTAGGTAACCCATTCCAGTTCTTCACCACCCTACTAGTGAAAAAGTTTTTCCTAATGTCCAACCTAAACCTCCCCCTCTGCAACTTGAGACCATTACTCCTTGTTCTGTCATCTTCTATCACTGAGAACAGTCTAGATCCATCCTCTTTGGAACCCCCTTTCAGGTAGTTGAAAGCAGCTATCAAATCGCCCCTCATTCTTCTCTTCTGCAGACTAAACAATCCCAGTTCCCTCAGCCTCTCCTCGTAAGTCATGTGCTCCAGCCCCCTAATCATTTTTGTTGCCCTCCGCTGGACTCTCTCCAATTTATCCACATCCTTCTTGTAGTGTGGGGCCCAAAACTGGACACAGTACTCCAAATGAGGCCTCACCAGTGCTGAGTAGAGGGGAATGATCACATCCCTCGATCTGCTGGAAATGCCCCTACTTATACAACCCAAAATGCCATTAGCCTTCTTGGCAACAAGGGCACACTGTTGACTCATATTCAGCTTTTCGTCCACCGTAACCCCTAGGTCCTTTTCTGCAGAACTGCTGCCCAGCCATTCGGTCCCTAGTCTATAGCAGTGCATGGGATTCTTTCGTCCTAAATGCAGGACTCTGCACTTGTCCTTGTTGAACCTCATCATATTTCTTTTGGCCCAATCCTCTAATTTGTCTAGGTCCCTCTGTATCCTATCCCTACCCTCCAGCGTATCAACCACTCCTCCCAGTTTAGTGTCATCTGCAAACTTGCTAAGGGTGCAGTCCACACCATCTTCCAGATCGTTAATGAAGATATTGAATAAAACCGGCCCCAGCACCGACCCTTGGGGCACTCCACTTGATACCGGCTGCCAACTAGACAAGGAACCATTGATCACTACCCGTTGAGCCCGACCATCTAGCCAGTTTTCTATCCACCTTACCGTCCATTCATCCAGCCCATACTTCTTTAACTTGCTGGCAAGAATACTGTGGGAGACTGTATCAAAAGCTTTGCTAAAGTCCAGAAATAGCACATCCACTGCTTTCCCCTCATCCACAGAGCCGGTTATCTTATCATAGAAGGCAATTAGGTTAGTCAGGCATGACTTGCCCTTGGTGAATCCATGCTGACTGTTCCTGATCACTTTCCCCTCCTTTAAGTGGTTCAGGATTGATTCCTTGAGGACCTGTTCCATGATTTTTCCAGGGACTGAGGTGAGACTAACTGGCCTGTAGTTCCCTGGATCTTCCTTCTTCCCTTTCTTAAAGATGGGCACTACATTAGCTTTTTTCCAGTCGTCCGGGACCTCCCCCGATCGCCATGATTTTTCAAAGATAATGGCCAATGGCTCCGCAATCTCATCGGCCAACTCCTTTAGCACCCTCGGATGCAGCGCATCCGGCCCCATGGACTTGTGCTCGTCCAGCTTTCCTAAATAGTCCCGAACTACTACTTTCTCCACAGAGAGCTGGTCACCTCCTCCCCATACCGTGCTGCAGAGTGCAGCTGTCTGGGAGCTGACCTTGTCTGTGAAGACAGAGGCAAAAAAAGCATTTAGTACACTAGCTTTCTCCACATCCTCTGTCACTAGGTTCCCTCCCTCATTCAGCAAGGGGCCCACACTTTCCTTGACTTTCTTCTTGTTGCTAACATACCTAAAGAAACCCTTCTTGTTACTCCTAACATCTCCGGCTAGCTGCAACTCCAAGTGTGATTTGGCCTTCCTAATTTCACACCTGCATGCCTGAGCAATACTTTTATACTCCTCCCTGGTTATTTGTTCAATCTTCCACTTCTTGTAAGCTGTTTTTTTGTGTTTAAGACGAGCAAGGATTTCACTGTTAAGCCAAGCTGGTCGCCTGCCATATTTACTTTTCTTCCTACACATGGGGATGGTTTGTTCCTGCAACCTCAATAAGGTTTCTTTAAAATACAGCCAGCTTTCCTCTACTCCTTTCCCCCTCATGTTATTCTCCCAGGGGACCTTGCCCATCAGTTCCCTGAGGGAGTCAAAGTCTGCTTTTCTAAAGTCCAGGGTCTCTGTTCTACTGCTCTCCTTTCTTCCTTGTATCAGGATCCTGAACTCGACCATCTCATGGTCACTGCCTCCCAGGTTCCCATCCACTATTGCTTCCTCTACTATTTCTTCCCTGTTTGTGAGCAGCAGGTCAAGAAAAGCTTTTCCCCTAGTTGGTTCCTCCAGCACTTGCACCAGGAAGTTGTCCCCTACACTTTCCAGAAACTTCCTGGATTGTCTGTGAGCTGCTGTATTGCTCTCCCAGCAGATATCAGGGTGATTAAAGTCACCCATGAGAACCAGGGCCTGTGATCTAGCAATTTCTGTTAGTTGCTGGAAGAAAGCCTCGTCCACCTCATCCCCCTGGTCTGGGGGTCTGTAGCAGACTCCCACCACGACATTACCCTTGTTGTTCATACTTCTAAATTTAATCCAGAGACACTCAGGTTTTTCTGCAGTTTCGTACTGGAGCTCTGAGCAGTCATACTGCTCTCTTACATACAAAGCAACTCCCCCACCTTTTCTGCCCTGCCTGTCTTTCCTGAACAGTTTATATCCATCCATGACAGTACTCCAATCATGTGAGTTATCCCACCAAGTCTCTGTCTTTGCTACACCTTTCCAGGGAAAGGGAAACCTTACCTTACCTCAGTGATAATGTGAAAGGAAGGCTGGTCTTGTGATTATAGAGGGAATTGGTCGTGACACTCATGGTTGTCTAACGCTTTCAGTTGTAAAAGATTCTTTCCATTGAGAAGCTCTTACACGTCCACTGTTTGCAATAGGCTTTTGCTATTTGGCAGTGAGAAAGCCCTTGTGCTAGAGATGTGCCTCTTTCTTGTCCAATTTGTGTTCATGTTTGGCTGACATATAAATTGTTAAAATTGACATTTCCCTGTTGTAACGTACATTCCTCAGAAAAATGATGGCATGCTGCCAAAATAATAACTGAACATGAACATTCTAAAGTTGGGCCTACAATGCTGCTAAAGCAGCAGCAGCACCACACACTGCACTGGGAACAAGAAGTTGCTGCTAGAGCCATAGCAATGTGAGGGGGATGGGCAGGGAGAATGCTGGGCCCGCCCCACTCTCTTCCCTAACCCAATCAAGCCCTTGCTCCCAGTAACCCATCCCTCCCCCAACTTTGGGGGCACCATGGAGCAGGAGCTAAACTCCTATCTCTTAGAGAGAAAGAGGGGGCCATGTGAGTTGAACTACCTTGCCTATCCCACTCTGCCCCAGACAGCTCATGGCCACATTAGCCCATTCCTCACTCTTTCCACACAGAAAGGAGTCCCCTCACACCTCCTGAGTCTGGGCCAGGCTTTCCACAACTACACAGATCCAGCATGTGGCTGCCAGTAGCCCATCCTCCCTGTGGGATAACCATCTTCTCCTGCTGATAGCTAACATGGTTAATCCTGTACCTCAAACCATGTAGAAGTTTCAGTATTCAAACACGGCTGTTGATGCACAACAGGGTGTTTGTAACAGTTGTACAAAATATATTTCGTTAGTTATTTTCCTTTAAAAAACAAACCCCAGGAAGACACACACAAAAAAACCCCAAACTATGTTTAAAGAACTTTACATTGTAAAATTAAGCACATGAGTTAGGAAATGCCACATTTACAGTAGCTGGTGCAACCTTAAGCTTTCCACCTTGTGTGTATGTATTGTGATACAGTCTTTAATTACATGATCACAAACTATTTTTTCTGCAGGACCCGCCTCATTCAGTGCACAGGTTGGACGCACAAGGGGTGAAAGGTTTCTAGGGCAGGCAAGGGAATTGATGGAGAAAAGTAGACAGAAAATCTTGGTGTGGATAACAGGGGAAGAGGAGAGAATGGAAGAAGGAAAAGATGAGGTCATGTCAGATTTTGTCAGTTTTCTCTTTGAAAAAATCAGTGAGATCCTGAGCAGAAGGTGAATTGGGGGCAGGAAAAGGGAAGGTTTAAGAAAGGTGTCAAAGGTTGTGAACACATGGCTGAGATTTCAGATATGGGATTATATCAGGGTGGAAAAGTCAAATTGATTTGCTTGGAGACTAGCAGAATTTAAGGAGAAGAGAAGAGAACAAGTCACTGGTCTGGGACTCAGGAGATACCTGGGGAAGCTGCACCATTTACAGTCACGGGCGGTGTCTATAACAGCATATCTACACTGGTGCACAATACCCTAGTGAAGACCAGGCCTAAGACACTTTTAGAATTTTTGTCACTATACACAAATACTTTGTGAACTGCTGTTGGAGTTCACCAAACCTATAACGTACATCTGGAGAAGTTATATCAGCATCAAGAGAAAAACAAGTTGCTGCTGATGGTATAGGCAGCAGGTTTAAAACAAATAAAAGGAAGTTTTTCTTCACACAGCGCACAGTCAACTTGTGGAACTCCTTACCTGAGGAGGTTGTGAAGGCTAGGACTATAACAGCGTTTAAAAGAGAACTGGATAAATTCATGGAGGTTAAGTCCATTAATGGCTATTAGCCAGGATGGGTAAGGAATGGTGTCCCTAGACTCTGTTAGTCAGAGGGTGGAGATGGATGGCAGGAGAGAGATCACTTGATCATTACCTGTTAGGTTCACTCCCTCTGGGGCACCTGGCATTGGCCACTGTCAGTAGACAGGATACTGGGCTAGATGGACCTTTGGTCTGACCCAGTACGGCCGTTCTTATGTATACATTTTATGGGGCAAAAGATAAACATTCCTTTTGAGTATAGTCAGAACAGTTCAGCAGAAAAATAAATAATTTAGATGATCCACTGGTGCACAAGACCAATCCATATATATCTCTATATCTATAAATACACAGAGCTGCTTACACTGATGTTTACATAACTCTCTCCCCATTACTTCTTAGGTAATGTCAGAAGCCCCACACTTTCTCCCTAGATGACGGCCTAAGAAAAGAAACCTAATGCTTTCTTCTCATTTAAAGCAATCGGGTGGAAAACTGGTAGGAGAAAACTTATGCAGGACCCTGAAGGCAAGGACAGGAAGCTTGACTCTTATGTAGTGAAGTTACTAAACATAAAACTAGCTGTCCTAATATACATAAAATATCAACTAACACTTCTAGGATTGTACTATCTGATGTCTTAGCCACTAGTGGTTAGTCTATACCCTATAGGTATAGGTATTTTCTAGGTAGGGTCTAAGTTAAGTAATAAGTAATGAGCTGTGACATTATTGACATGAACTGGGACCATATAGATCATCGTTGCAATCAAGGTGCTGTAGTGGCACCAAATCTTGTATAAAGGGAGTCAAATAAGGTGTCTAAGACAAGGTTATGGTTTGCTGATTATGATTATGCTATCTGTATGCATGTATCATTTTTGTATTTAAAGTTATAAGTACACCTCTACCCCGATATAATGCGACCCGATATAAGGCGGGTTCGCATACAACACGGTAAAGCTCTGACACGCTGCTCTGAGCAGTGTGTTAAGGGTGCCGGGCCAGTCCGGGGCCGAGGGGTTGGATAAGGGGCAGAGGATCTCGGGGGCGGTCAGGGGCTCCCCACCCCTAGGGTCTGGGAGGCAGGAGCTGTGGGAGGGCACTTTTGGGGGCCCCGCAGTCCCAGAGTGGCCCAGGGGATTAGCGGGGGGCCGGGAGCAGCCCGCTCTGCTCCCTCGCCCTGGCCCCAGATGTGTCGCTCGGGGGAGAGGGCTTGGGGGAAGGGATCCCCCCCGCACTCACCAGCAGCGGCAGAAGCGGAGCAGCCCGGCCCCAGCCCACTCCACTCTGCCAGCTCCCAGCCGCAACGCTCCGCTTCCCACCGCAGGTGAGTACGGGGGGCGTCCTTTCCCCAACCTCCCCGCACTCACCTGCAGTGGGAAGCGGAGCGCCGCGGCTGGGAGGTGGCAGAGTGGAGTGGGCTGGGGCCACGTCACTCCGCTTCCCGCCGCAGGTGTGTGCGGGGAGTTTGGGGAAAGGATGCCCCCCCGCACTCACTGGCGGCGGGAAGCAGAGCAGCCCGGCTCCAGCCCGCTCTACTCCGCCAGCTCCCAGCCACAGCGCTCCGCTTCCTGCCGCAGGTGAGTGCAGGACCTTTCCCCAGCCGCCCCCCAGTGACACGGCTGGGGACAGGGCAAGGAAAGCGGAGCGGGCTGGGGCCGCGTCGCTCTGCTTCCCGCCGCAGGTGAGTGCGGGGGGGCATCCTTTCCCCAACCTCCCGGCACTCACCAATGGCGGGAAGCGGAGCGCCGCGGCTAGGAGGTGGCGGAGTGGAGCGGGGCTACTCCGCTTCCCGCTGCTGCCGGTGAGTGCCTGTCAGGGGGTGGGGGTGTGGATAGGGGTCGGAGCAGTCAGTGGACAGGGGGGTTGGGTAGGGGGTGGGGTCCTGGGAGTGATTAGGGACGGGGGGCTCTGGAGGGGGCAGTCAGGGAACAAGGAACAGGGGTGGCCAAAGCAAGTTTGATATAACGCGGTCTCACCTATAACGCAGTGAGATTTTTTGTCTCCCGAGGACCGCGTTATATCCGGGTAGAGGTGTATTGGCTCTATACTGTCTGTATTTCAAACTTGTGCTATGCTTCTGGGTGACACCCCAGACACTTTGGTGTCAGCACTGCCTAGCCTGCTTGATGGCCCATTAAGGACCATCAGCTATACAACTGACCCATTGAAAGAAGGCAGATACACCTTGTGCCTCAGCAAGGTATGCAGGAACATGCCTATGGACAGAACTCTAAGGTTTTTTCTTGCCATGTGCCCGAATGCTTGTCTTTGGAACAAAGAAAGAAAGGCCACATGACAAGAGACTATAAAAGACTGCTGCATTTCCTCCATCTTGTCTTCAATCCTGCTTCTTACCTCTGGAGGGACTTTGCTACAAACTGAAGCTTTGAACAAAGGACTGAATGACCCATCCCAGCTATGGATGTACTCCAGAGACTCGATTTAAACCTGCAGTTTATTTCATCACGGCTACAAGCCTGAACCAAGAACTTTGCCATTACTGTATGTAATTGATTCCATTTAACCAATTCTAGCTCTCATCTATATTTTTTCCTTTTATGAATAAACCTTTAGATTTTAGATTCTAAAGGATTGGCAACAGCGTGATTTGTGGGTAAGATCTAACTTGTATATTGACCTGGGTCTGGGCTTGGTCCTTTGGGATCGAGGGAACCTTTTTCTTTTACTGGGGTGTTGGTTTTCATAACCATTTGTCCCCATAACGAGTGGCACTGGTGGTGACACTGGGAAACTGGAGTGTCTAAGGGAATTGCTTGTGTGACTTGTGGTTAGCCAGTGGGGTATAACCGAAGTCCTCTCTGTTTGGCTGGTTTGGTTTGCCTTGGTGTGCATAGAAACCCCAGCCTTGGGCTGTAACTGCCCTGCTTTAAGCAATTTGTCCTGGATTGGCACTCTCAGTTGAGTCCCACCAGAACCAGCATCGTTACATGAGCCTACAAGGCCTAATTGCTTAGCTAAACAAGACATAAGATCCAAAAGCCTTAGCATAAGCAGCTAACCAGGAGTAACCCTAGATCATAAGATATCACAAGAAAGAATGCTGTAATGACTGAACTGCTGACAGGTAACCACAAGATGCTAGTTTATACCAGCTTGGGATATTTTAAATTAGGAACATCAGCAGATGTCTGACCACAGGAGTGCCATGGTAACTAACTGACATATATGCTAATAAGCTTGAGGTAAACAGACTAGTAACATATGGAAGAAGGGCACCCCCCAACATCAGTAGGGTGAGGAAATACAAATAAGAAAAAGGGGAGAAATCCCTACTGAATATGCATTAGGAATATTAATATATAATATAATAAATATGGAGTCAGTATATAATATAATAAATAATATAATAAATATGGAGTCAGTGTAACACATTATAAAATTGTATCTCAGTTGGTGTGCCTTGGGAGATGTAACTTTTGGGAGATGCTAGGATGATGACTACTGGTAATGATGGTGAGAATGACAACTAACATTTTGGGTCCTTTTGTAAGGGACGTTGTGAGTATGTGGTTGCTCAGACGCACATTCTGTATTATCTTTATCTACCTTGCTGGGTTGGAGTGTTTGTGACTTTACAAAATTGTGTTAATAAAACTATTTCAAATTCAAAAGGCTTTTCCTAAGTGTGCGTGTTGCAACTGTGCACATTGGGGTTTTCAACTGAACAGTAATTCTAATACTACTGGGCCTGATCTTGGGACAAGAACCTACCAAGCCTCAGAATGTTAATGGGGAATTAGTAAGTAATCAATATAAATAATATACAATCAGTAGATCAGGCAACAAGTCAAATAAATGTGATGACTCAACTACATTATTTTACATTGATTGGTTTTATTAAGATTGTGATTAATGGCATCGTTTTTTAGATACTAACATTACCATACATACCTTTCAGTGCTCATACTTTTTCTTTCTCCGTACCTTTAAAAAAGAAAAATGTTTTTATGAACTTCAGTCATTTTCACAGAGAATTTTTATTTTTTTAATACCCCCTTCATAGTTAACCGAGAAGATTTCAGTATATAATTGTAATCTTTTCTATGGGATTTGAATGTTAACATTTCTGAGAACCTTGCATAAATCAACATTGCAAGGAAATGGAAAACTGGGAGTTTTTCTTCCTCTTAAAATTGTGTATATTACAGATGAAGTAAGAAACTGTAGATCAGTAATGGCTGTTAATACAATTAACCATTTGCACTATGAGTCAGCCATACCCATTAATGACCAGAAGGGCTTTGAGACTTTAAAAACAAATTAATATATTACATACAATTCTTCCACTTTCTTGGCTCACTATCTCTCGCAAAGTGCTTCTACTAAAATCATGATTATACCAGTCTTATTTTTATTTTTTTTAAAGAGGAAAATCCTCTTTCCAGTTGAATCAGACTTTCATCGTTACTTCTTGGTTACTAAACATGAACAGCATGGCAAAATGTTCAGTTGTGGTTTTAGAGTGATGGGAGGATGTGTATTTGCTGTGACAGCGTACCCCATAAAGGTTTGGGGGGGG
>QXTE01000003.1:16626420-16931406 GCA_003942145.1 Platysternon megacephalum
GCTATCACCTGAGCTGGAACAAGAGCTGTACCAGGGGAAAGAATTGTGCCCAGGCCTGGAAGGTGTCCAGTCTGAGAAAAAACTTACTGAAGCATCTCTGAGGGTGAGATTATCTGTATTCAGTTTGATTAGACATAGATTTGCGCATTTTATTTTATTTTGCTGGGTAACTTACTTTGTTCTGTCTGTTACTACTTGGAATCACTTAAATCCTACTTTCTGTATTTAAATAAAATCACTTTTTACTTATTAATTAACTCAGAGTATGTATTAATACCTGGGGGAGCAAACAGCTGTGCATATCTCTCTATCAGTGTTATAGAGGGCGAACAATTTATGAGTTTACCCTGTATAAGCTTTATGCAGGTTAAAACGGATTTATTTGGGTTTAGACCCCATTGGGAATTGGGCATCTGAGTGCTAAGGGCAAGCACACTTCTGTGAGCTGTTTTCAGGTAAGCCTGCAGCTTTGGGACAGGTGATTCAGACCCTGAGTCTGTGCTGGAGCAGACGGGTGTGTCTGGCTTCACCAAGACAGGGAGCTGAAGCCACTGAGCTGGCAGGGAGAACAGGAACAGAGGTAGCCTTTGCACATCGGGTGACAGGTCCCAAGGGGGTTTCTGTGATCCAACCCATCACAGTTTTAACTAGGCTCTTGGTTACTAAACATGAGCAGCATGGCAAAATGTTCAGTTGTGGTTTTAGAGTGATGGGAGGATGTGTATTTGCATTCAAGACAGGCGTGTGGGAGGGTGATAGTTTTTGAGCAGATATAGGCCCCTCTTTTTCTCCATTAGGAGCCTATAAGGGCAGCATTTAGATACCATGATGACAGGAGCTTCAAAAATACCATGGATTAGATTAGATACGAAGAATGAAACACGAACGTTGGGTTCTACCCCAACAAATTCAGAGTCAATCATACTATCAATTAAAAAAAATTATATCTAAACATGGTAGGAGGCATAGAAACTAGGGACAGATCCTCAACTGATGTAGTCAATTGAAGTCAATGGAGCTGTGATAATTTACACCAGCTGAAGATTTGACACTATGTGTTTGTTTTAAGATCATATAGGAATAATTACGAATAGCGAAGGTGTATTAACTACATGGAAGAAATACTTGTGAACTTCTATGATAAGGCTAAATAACTATAATAAAATAAACCCTGTTTAGGTTAGTTATATGTATGACATATCTCGTAATCTATTTTAGTATTGATAAGGTTATTCTAAACCAGTGGCTCGGGGCCCCCTGGGGGGGGCTGTGAGCAGGTTTCAGGGGGTCCGCCAAGAAGGACCAGCATTAGACTTGCTGGGGCCCAGGTCAGAAAGCTGAAGCCCCACCACATGGGGCTGAAGCCCGAGGCCTTGAGCCCCACCACCGGGGGATGAAGTTAAAGCCTGAGCAGCTTAGCTTCACAGGGGCCCCTGTGGCGTAAGGCCCCAGGCAATTGGCCTGCTTCCTACTCCCTAATGCCGGCCCTGGCTTTTATATGCAGAAAATCAGTAGTTGTGCCACAGGTGGGCTGTGGAGTTTTTATAGCATGTTGTGGGGGGCCTCAGAAAGAAAAAGGTTGAGAACCCCTGTTCTAAACAACACGTGCTCGCCATACAGCTGTCTCAAACTAGGCACTATTCATTTCTTGGTGTGCATGTATGGCCAGAGCTTTGTTTGGGAGACCATTTAGATTCATAAACCAGATAAGGATTTTGGTTCTATAAGCTCTCCACCTATTCTGTGTACTCCAAAGGGTCATATATTAACAAATCCTACACTTTTTAAAAAGTGGTTGCTTTGTAAATTAACATTTGGTACAGCAATAAAGCAGGTGTTATGTTTAAGATATTACTAACAGTCACAATTTTTATATATGATACTATCCAAACTTACCTGACAGATATTTTTAATGTCAAACCCAGCAAATCTATCTTATAACATTCACAATGTGTAAGATGTGTAACACCCTTGGGGAAATATTTAACAAAACAAAGTACACACAGTAAAACATATACCAAGACATACTTTTCCAAATCCGTTGAACCCAAACCAAGTGAGACATCCAAGAAATTATGCCAAGATGTTTCTGAAAAAAGAAGAGAAAGCAGTGCCCTCTGCTGGTAAAGTTCAGTGCAAGTCAGAATTCCAAGAGCTTTTAACATTTTCTCTGTTACTTTTCCTATACCAGGCACCTGAAGAACAAGAATTAATGTGTCTCAATGAAGTTGGAATTTTTGAAATCTTTGGATAAATGCTTAATGTTTAACATTTAGTACAATTCAACTCAAACACAATTTTAGAACTAGGTTGGCATTGAAGAAATGAAATTATCTTTAAGTAAATTATCTGTTTTAGAACACTAGCATTCACATAAGGAGGACATGAGTGTATAGTAAATTTGATAATATTCTCACCTTTCTAATGGGCAAATCTTTGATGAAGTCCATTACAGATTGCCTATCAGGGGAGATTCTGTACTGTCCATTAGGTTTATTCTGATCACTGCACATTTTTGCTAACATCATATTTGGAGCAATTCCTTAGAAACAAACAAACAAACAAAACAAAACAAAGGAAGAAACACAACAGACATTTTAACCATAAGACTCAATCTTCCATTTCAATGTTCCTAGATTTAAAGGTGTAAAATTAGTCATCCTATGTGTGGCAATGACCAAACAAGAACAGAAAGAAGAAGACTGATGTAAAACAGAGATTCTCACCCATTTTGGTCATTACAGTCCTCTGGCACTTTTTGAAAGAAAAGGGACATGAGAACTGCTGTGTTTCATTTTAGCTAAGCAATAGTGGCTAAAGCACTCGTGTATAGTTTGTACATCAGGTTAGGTGTATAAAATACTTTGAGATATGCAGGATGAAAGGGATTATATATAAATGCAACATATAATTAAGTGATGAGGGTTACGTTTCTTTAAATGAAAAGTTTTCTGCAACATGATTACACATTAGTATGACAGTAATTTACAGTAAAAGAGAAAGCTTAGTGTGGAAGAGAAGTTATGTTTGGTCTAAATATGAATGAGGTATCTCAATCAATTACAGTTCAGAGATATGGCAAATAGTTATGACACATTTAACAACCTGAACATTGTAGTACAGCTTCACCAAGGATGAGGAAAGACAGTCCAGTGGTTAGGGTACTAGTCTAGAACTTGGGAGAGCTGGGCTCAAGTCCCTGCTCCACCACCGACCTCCTGTGGTACCCTGGGCAAGTCATTTAGCTTCTGTGTGCCTTAGTTCTCCCATCTGTAAAAAAGGGATAATAATGCTCCCCTACCTCACAGGGATGTTGTGAAAATAATTACATTAAAAACTGTGAGGTGTTCAAGTACTATGGTAATGGGTATCATGTAAGTATCTAGGATAGATGGGATATCTATCTGTTCTTGAGAATTAAGGGTGATTTATCCTTTTTATTGATTTGCGTGTGTCTTTTTTGCTCTTTTTAGTAAATAGAGTGCCATAGATCCAGCTGGGCACTCTCTTCCAGCCATCCACTGGACTGGTGTGAGGGGAACCCAAGCCTCTGGCTCCCTGAATGTTTTAAGCTTCCAGAGGCTCAGCGGGCTGCAGCCCTGTTTCTTCCCATGGTCTCTCTGGCACATTATCTCAGTCATAAAGCTTCTCAGCCCACTTGCACCTTAGATCCCAGGGCCAGCACTGATCCCCAAGGTACCCCAGTTACTTAACATACTTAGCCCCAAAACTACACCCCAAAGGTGTGAAGCTTCTGGTTACAGTTTAGAGCTCTCTGGAGTTCACAGTAGTTGTAAAGCATATGACATATGCTCACACACTCTGCATAGAGTCTATTATCTTAATGCTCTTTTACTTAGTCATGTAAAGCACAGAAGAGCATAGATCCTACAGAACAACAAACATTTAATCACAACGACACTTCACAGCTCACAATTCCCTTGTGAGCCTTTAGGGACCATCTGTGTCCAGAAAAGCAGGCAGGCAGGCCAGGCCTCATGCAGGCTGTTACATGCTGGGTGATTTCTGTCATAGAGTCCCTTCCCCAGCTTGTGATATCTTACTTTCACCTGCCCCACACTTCCTTTTCCTGTCTCGTTCTTCCTCTGTTCCTTGTGTGGCTTGCTATTTAACTCCCCCTATCTCCAACTTCCTTTGTTCTGTCTTTTGAGTAACTTTCCATTGCTCCTACCTTCCCCCCCACTGTCCAGAGAGATAAGATAACACTGGTTTTCTAAGGATGCAGCTGCTTTTTAGCATAACTTTGGAGTGGTTAAAGTACCATTGTTAAACTTTAGAATTCCCCATTGTCCCTGCTATAGGACCTATCAGTAATGGTGGATCCACATACACAAAGACACTCACGATACAGCAGTTTTTCATAATACAACTTCATAATATCAACTAGAAATCATAAATTATACTGACAGAGCCCCAAATCATCACACAAAATAACTGGGTTTTTACAGATGAACCCTGTTGGTACTAAGCCCTGGTCTACTGGAGGGGGGTGTCGACCTAAGATATGCAACAGCGTATCTTAGGTCGACTTACCTGGCCGTGAGGACGGCAGCGACTCGACCACTGCCGCTCCCCCGTCAACTCCGCTTCCGCCTCTCGCGAGCTGGAGTTCCGGAGTCGACGGGGAGTGCATTTGGGGATCGATTTATCCGCGTCTAGACGAGACGCGATAAATCGATCCCTGATAGATCGATCTCTACCCACCGATCCGGCGGGTAGTGAAGACCTGCCCTTAGGGTGAAAAGAGGTGAATAGCAGGTGACAAATAGGATTGATTCTTCTCTATAGCCTCGATGATTTAAAGACTGACTGCTGTTTAGTGATTATAATTTATTCCTGGCGATGCTAGGAACCATTCTGTATATCACTGCTTACTAATATTGTCCAATTAGCCTTCTAGATTGTCAGATTATTAAATAGTAATCACTTTTCATTTTCGTTTGTCAAATCCCCAGCATTCTTAAGAGGGCCACCCCCCTTTTCTAAACAGTGAGTCATCCAGAAGAGGATGAAATTTTAGAGAAATGAAACTACAATTTTTTTTCACAGTCAAGCAGTACTGCTTCTGAGTTTTGCAGGGCCCTATATGAAGTAACATGTTGGGTGTCATCCAGCTTTGTCCCATCCTATTACTTTCTCCTCTACCCGTGTTTTCACATGACATTTCCCCTGCCTACTTCCTGCCTGTGCCTCCCCCCACCCCCAACCCCCGGTGCTCCAAGCTCCGCAGGCCCTGATAACTCCTTTACACAGATCAGCAAGTCATTGAGGGCTTGTCTACACTGGCAATTTACAGCACTGCAACTTTCTCGCTCAGGGGTGTGAAAAAATGCCCCCCTCAGCACAGCAAGTTTCAGCGCTGTAAAGCACCAGTGCAGACAGTGCACCAGCACTGTAGACTAGCCCTAAGAGTCCTGAAGAGCAACTATCTGAACTAATGGGCTGAATGCAGTTTGGGGATTTGATCTCTGATGCAGCCTAATAGGGGCGATTCAGACAGGATATCAAAGATCGAGTTCCAGTTGGAAGATCAGGTGGGCAAGTACGAGCTGCATAGATCTAAAACTGCCTTGAAAAGTAAATACTAACCTGTCTAGTAAACAGTTTATTTTATTTTTAACATGTCAGTGTATTTAGTGCTCAAGAAAGTGATTAAAAACTAGCTCGAGCAAGGCACAGGATGGGCAAGTGTTGAACATGTTTCTCCACACAGCTCTGCTAATGTGCCTTTATCCTAAATAGTAGCAACTATAGCATTCCAATGTTAAATCTATCTTTGATCAAAGGCTTACAAAATCAGTAGGGCAAATTAAGATTTAAATGCAGCTGTCCAGAGGTGTAAGACTAATGCCTGACCCAACTGGGTCACTTGTCCACATTAGCAGAGGAGTTATGATTGAAAAGGAAACCAGGAAGAAAAAGGATGATGTGACTGCTATCATTAACCAAAAGTATACAATGCCAGCAATAGCAATTTTGTGGTTAAATAAAGCACAAGACTGGGTTTTATTCTTGACTCTGAGATTTCTTGTGTGATGTGGCCTTGAGCACGTCACAATCTTGGTGCTTCAGTTTACACATCTGTAAATGGGGTATACTTCCTTACATCAAAGAGGTGATGCAAGGCTAATTTTTTAATGCTCGTAATGCACTTTGCGATCACTGGGTGGAAGACACTACAAATATGCAAAATATTATTATTTATGTACATGTGTGTACCTGCACTGGCAGTCAATCCAGTTTTTTGCTCAATTCGAAAGCGAATTTCCTTCACAACTTCTTCAGCTGAAGTTCCAAAGACCACTGAATTTAGCAACAGTTCTTGATTTCTCTGTTCTTCAGTGTACAGGTGGGAAGTAGCAACAGACTGTTCCTCTGTTATAGAAGTATTATCTTCAAACAATATTGGTGAGGATGAGTGTGCATCTTCATTCAACTTTAGTTCATCAGGTGCAGTTACATCTTGTTTACCTACATTATAAACGGGTACACATCTGTAACTCATCCTTCTTAATAAGCAACATATATTTTGTGAATTGATTCCCCTGCACAGCTCCTGAAAAAAGCTGATTTAGCTATTTCACTTTTTTCTGTTTGCAAAGTTCAAGTAATTATGTAGCTGAAATAATTTCAATTACTGGTACCTTTTTTTAAAAAGAAAGGTCATAACCACCTCATTGTATATGAGATTTGAGCTTGGCCAAGATTAGATTTGGCCAGGAAACTGAATTTCACTTTGGTGGGGAAAAAATTGAAATGTTGGAAATGTTTTTGTCCCAAATTGAGATAAAAAGTTAAAACATTATAATTTTTTTGTGGAAGTGAAATTCTGCAATATTTTCTTTCCGAAACACTAAAACATTCTCTCTGTGGGAATATTCTGGTGTTTCTGAAACAAGAGTGCCTAGAAGCTCTGGCTCTGCTGCAGCCTGCCAGGTGGCCCCTCAAGCAGGATACTGAGAATCCCAAGTTCTCTGGTTCCTCTGCAGCTCACCTGGTAGGCTGCAGCAGAATTCAGGCTCCCAGGCGCCAGAGCTTCCCAGCCTCATGGGCAGCTCACTTGGTGAGCTACCAGGGAGCCCACATTCCTAGCGCCAGGCAGGCTGCAGGAAAGCCAAGGAGATTGTGAGCCCAGGTTCCCAAACTCCTCGCCATATGGGCTGCTGAGGAACCTGGAGTCTGGAAGCCTTGGTAACCTGAGCTGCTGAGGGGTTGCCACTGAAAGATTTGTCAAAAGACACACATTCATGCAGAACATGTAGCTTTTGATGAATCTGCATTTTCTAATGGAAAAACATTCCATTGAAAATTTCTGACCAGCTCTATCCAATATCTTCTAGGTATACCCAACCAGGTGAAGTCCAGTGTGGAGCTCTGCAGTGCAGCTTGCAAACGTACCAAAGCAGGGAAGGTAACAAACTGAAAAAGATTATAGTACTTAGATAATATGGAAAATATCACCAAGGTTTGCACATATTTACAACAGCTAAGAGATTTGTTGAAAAGAAAACTGTAATGAGAAAAAAAATGGAAAGAACAAGTGGGAGTAGATGTGTTTGTGAGATAATGTGTAAATTGCACAACATCTTGGGGAATATTCAGGCCCACTGTGTCCTTGAGAAAAATACTTTTGATGCTGATTATGGCCCATGGCAGGAGCAAAATGGCAATTCCAGATGCACTTGGCCCCCGAGGTTTGGGGAACATGATTGGATGACTACCATAGTGAAAATCAATGTAAATGGGGTAGGATCTGAGGCTAAAATCGGCAAAGAACAAATTAAGAATTACTTAGACAAGTTCAATGTCTTCAAGTCGGCAGAGCCTGATGAAATACATAGTAGATTACTTAAGAAACTGTCTGAAGAGATCTCTGAGTCATAAGCGATTATCTTTGAAAACTCACGGAGGATGGGAGAGATACCTGAGGACTGGAAAATGGCAAATATAGTATGTATCTATAAAAAGAGGAATGAAGACAACCCAGGGAATTATACATCAGTCAGCTTAACTTTGATACCTGGAAAGATAATGGAGCAAATAATCAATCAATTCGTAAGCATCTAGAAGAAAATAAGGTAATAAGTAACTGTCAACATGAATTTGTCAAAAACAAATCATGTCAAACCAACCTAATATCCTTCTTTGACAAGGTGACAAGCCTTGTGGATAGGGGTGCAGCAGTAAAAGTTATATATATTGACTCTATTAAGGCTTCTGATACCACCTCACATGACCTTCTCATAAAGAAACTAAAGAAATATAGCTCAGACGAACCTACTATAAGTTCATCTTATACTGGCTGGAAAACCGTACTCAGAGAGTAGTTATCAATGGTTCAAAATCAAGCTGGAAAGGCATAGAGTGGGCTCCCGCACTGGGTCCAGTTCTATTCAATATCTTCATAAATGATTTGGATAATGGCATAGAGAGTACACTTATAAAGTTTGCAGATGATACCAAGCTGTGAGGGGTTACAAACATGGGCGCAGGTTTGTATAATTTTTGGTGGTGCCCAGAACGGGTCCAAGCAGAGCCATCCCGTCCATAGGATGGACTGGGGCAACTGCCCCGGTCCCCACACTTTGGGCGGCCCTGCACTTCAGGGGGACGCAGGGCCCAGGGTAGCCTGGGGGTTTAGTGGGGGGCCTGGCACCGGCAGCAGCAAGTGACCCGGCCCCAGCCCGCCCCACTCTGCCCCCTCCCTATCCCCATTCCACCCCTTCCCCCAAGCCCCCGCCCCACCTCTTTCCAGTGATAAACTGTTATCCATTGAGGACAGGATGTAATGGGGTTAAATTGCAGCAATCGAGATTTAGGTTAGACATAGGAAAACTAACTGTAAGGGTAGTTAAGCACTGGAACAAATTACCTAGGAAGGTTGTGTAGTCTCTGTCATTGGAGGTTTTTAAGAACAGGTTAGACAAATACCTTGTCAGAGATGGTTTAGATAATACTTAGTCCTGCCTCAGTGCAGGAGACTGGACTAAATGACCTATTGGGGTCCCTTCCAGTCCTACATTTTTATGATTCTCGGGATCTGACTCTACAAGCCTTCAACATACAGAACCACCATTGACTTCAATGAGAATTACATGTCCTGAGGGTTTGCAAGTGGTATTAAAAAAAAAAAAAGAAGCCTGTTCATTTAAGCATAAACTGTGTTATTTTGAAGATAGACATGCCTAAGTGCATACTTGCCAATATGCAACATGTTTATAATGCCTATTTTGTTACATCTCTGTTCTGATAGAAGATGGGCCAGTGTTTTTCAGTAGAATTGAAAGGTGTATTCTTGTTTATCTCCTCAATGGCCTTCTTGATAGTTTTGAAATGTGAGAGATTAAAATGATGCTGTTTGTCTGTGCACAAAGTCAATAACTGGCATAAGACTTTGCCTACAAAACTTTTTAATATCCCCAATGGTGGATCCCGCTGTGGGAATTTCTGCCTTTCCAAATTCCAATAGCAAGAACTGATGTAATCATGTTTTAATCATTCTTTATTTTTGAAGAGTTCATTTCTTATGTATTTTTATTCTTGTAATGCACTTTAATGGCGCTCAGGTGCATTGCCTTTGTAAGACGATTTCTGACACTTCTAAAGTGAAGTTAGGGCTTACATACCATGGTGCTGATTGCAGTATGCTATAAAATACCTATTCAAAGAGTCAAGATCCTCTCTAATAGGAAAGAGATTTGTTTACATTTCAGAACTGATTACTCTACGGAGCCATACACCATAATTTTCATACATAATAATTTCCAATTTACTATGCTAATATCTATAATATTTAGTAATTTGGTTACCATTTTTTGCAGTGTTTTCTCTTTTGATGAAGTAACTTCTTTTATCTTCAGGCCAGTTCTGTCTTTCCTCTAAGTACTCCGTTATGTTCAAGTAGGCTTCATCTAAGCCAATGGGCATAAAACTAGGATCATATTCAGCCAGTATTTCTTTAACCTTGATAAACACGTAAAGAAAGTTTAAAGCTGTGTTGCAATAGCAAAACATGTTGGTGTGTATTAAAATGAAGTTGATACTTTTGCAACAACACGCATACTTTGCACATCCATTTTGATCAGACAATCAGTACCATTACTCTAAGTATTTATGAAATAAATAATGTATTGATATGGCAAATTTATAAAACTTCTGTTTCTCATTTAAAAGCAGCAATAAGTCAGTATTACACACCAAAACAAAGATCAGGCTCTCTGAGCAATGTGCATTTTACTGAAGAGGTAGCTGTGAGATATATGTTTAAGTGGCTATACACTCTCACATCATTAGGTTCCCATGACACTCTGGTAACCATGTGAAAAAAGTTCAAGAGGCTTGTAAGTTTATCAGAAACTTGGGATGCGTATGTGGTCTGATTCAGTTTTTCATGCTGTGCTGTGATTTGCATTGATATCTGAAGGATATAATACATTTAATTTAATGTACGGAAAACTGGTTGCCTCAGAGAAGAAAGCTTTAACCGTAGGAAAAATAAATTGATGTAGCTGACAGCTTGAGGATATTTTAGTGTAGTTGTTGAGGACAATGGGCAATGTTTAGTGCTAGTTATAGCCCTACCAATAATCATACAGCTCATTTTAGTTAATTTACATACTGCAATTCTTTTGATAAAATACAGAAAAGTTGTATGGTTTCTTACACCTAAGAAGTTATAATTCATTGCTCTGACCACACTAACATGTAAAATAAGCTGCTTCTTACACAAGTGGTGTGTAAAAGTACTACTTTTTCAATCTGATAGTGACATTTCTTTGTATTAAAGAAATTTACTTAATGGATATTAATAGACCTTAAAACCCATTTATGTCTATCAGATCTTCATCTCCCCAAACCACTCACAGTGGTCATCTCTTGTTTAAATATTCTTTTGAAGGTCTTATGATATGCAAATCTTAGAGTAAATGCTCAAAATAAAATTCGGACACCTATTTTTGTAGTTTTAAATGCTTCATTTCCACTATAAAATACTTGAGAACTTTTAGTAAAATTTTGTGATTTAAATCTTCAAGGACAATCATGGGTTCTTCCTCTTCTTGAAAGTGACTAAAACATAGCCTTCCCAACAAGTTTTGATTGCTAATGTGAAATCAGTTTGCTACTTTCAATCAAGGTCTGAGTAAAAATGGTATAAATATAATGAGAACAACCACAACAAATGAGAGGAAATGGAAATTTTCAGGAAGGGGCCAAGGCCTAAGGACCTAATCCTGCACCACTGAAGTCAATGGAAGATTTGCCATTGACTTCAGTGGATATAACATCAGGCCCTAAATGGGTCTGGAGACTGACCCATACTATTACCACTGGAGTGATCCCTCCACATCAGATTTCAGGCTCTGGACTGGCACTCAGGAGATCTAGATTAAGTTCATGGCTCTGCCACTGAGACCATGAGCAAGCTAATTAATCTTGCTGTGCCTCAGTTCTTCATCTGTAAAATGGGAACAACGCTGCCTCCTTCCTCCTACTCTTTGGAATCGATGGAAGGTGCAACAATTTGTATATGGGGAAGTCTGGCCTCATTTTATCAAATGCTCCCTTAATGGAAATAATATCTGAAGTGCCAATAATAAAAGGAACATAAAAATATATACAAATCTTCAACTATTTTACCCTTATCCACAAGACAAACTTTAATACAAGACTACATCCATATCCTGAGGTCCTGATTACATCATAAACAAGTCTGATTCGTTCTCAAAACCACATATTTATATAATATACATTCTATTCATAAAATGGAACTGAAGAACATCAAATGGAATTAACATCAGTGTTTAGTTTACCAGTAATCTTGTAAAGTAAACCCCCCCCACTATTTTTTGTAGATCTTGGGTCAAATTCATCCCTGTTGTAACTCAGCTGAAATTAATGGATTTACACCAACAATTAATTTGCCTCAACAGCTACAGAATATATTTCATCTTTCTTCATACAAAGTTATATGTATTCTAAATATTTCTATGGAAGTTAATTCAAACTGATCTTTTGCAACTCTCTCATGTGAAGCTTTAAGATTATAATCTAAACCAATGTATTTAAATCTTAAGAGAACACAAAGTATTTAAATATATACAGTTATTCATCATAATGTATTAATTACATGCATAGTTTTTTTTTTTCTTTAATGGAAAGGAATGTACCATACTTTTCTAGGGACAAGAAACATTAATCACCTTTTCTCCCTCCTTAATTTTTTCCACTTTACTCCTCAGTCCATTCATTCTCTGGAAACAAATGTAGATGTCTTTTTAGCTCATTAATGCTCTTTGATTCAATAGCTCTCCCAGGCAATTAGTATTCCATATGGTTATTATGGTATGAAGAAATTCTCTTTGCTCTCCCTATTTACTCGTAGTTTCCTAATTATTAGATTATGTGCTATGGTTTTGAATTTACCAATATAACAACATCATCTGTTCATTACATAATTTTGAAAACCTCTATTATCTTAAGTCTATATGGAACCAGATTATGGATGAATTTGTCCCTACTGCCACAGAATGTTAATTTAAATGCTGTATTTAATTTACATTCAAAGCCATGTCTTGAAAATTTAACCTTTAAATTAACTTTTTTTAATCTTATATACAAGTTTTGATTTACTGTTGTCTTAAAATCTAAAACAAAAGTATGTATTGCTATTGGTTTGAGAGATGTTCTCGTTGATTACTTACCTCTTTACTCACTTCTTCATACTTTTTGAAGTTTAATGGCACTATAGTAAGATGTGGGCATAGTTTCTTAGCAATAAATCCAGGCATGGCTGCACGTACCCCAAATCTCCTAGCATGATAATTTGAAGTGGACTTAGCAGGGAAAAAATAGATATAGAGTTAAATAACCATATCCTACAGCATACTTGTGAGTTTTAATACATGCAGCAATTTTAAAGACTGAAGTAAAAAGATATAGAGACAATGCTCTTGTCACAGAACATCTATCAAACTGCAATAACCAGTTCCATTCTAGATTCAGTATGTTATGTTCCATAGCTTGTAATTTATTTGCATTATGAGAACTACATGATTTTAGGGACTGGTAACTGGACAGTTTTCATCTCTAGTTTGCGGGTTCAAATTAAGTCAATTTGTTAATTGATAAACTTATTTAACTGAAGTGTTTTCAGTTTTTGCACATCTGCTTAGAGAGGCACTAACCGGCATTTGTTAGAAACGTTAGCAAAGGGCACAGTATTGAGTAGGCCATAGACATTGTTCCCATTTGCCCCCAAAAGGTGATCTCTCTAGAAGAGGGGTGAGTCACACTGGCTAAACAGTTTGTGGAAGCTTGTATGGCTGTTGTCTATGCCATTCTTGTTCCATGGCTAAATAACATCAGTCTCCTGGCAATCCAGTACCTTTCACATGCCCTTTAAACTATACTCCTCTTTTTTGCTTTGGAGGCTAATTCCAATATTAATAACACAAAAATTGAAATTAAAGACTTGCTTATATATCTGGTCATCCAAGACAATATTAATTTTAAAAGTTAATAACATTCCAGTATGCTTGATTTTTTATTAACTGAAGGCCTCCACCTTTAGTATACTCGGAGGAGCAGTAGGGCTCACTGAAATATGGGAAACAGACTGAGACATGACATGCTGTGAGGCTATGTGGGAGACACATATCTGGAGATTGAATTATTTCCCAGGACTAGTTTCAGAGGAAGAAATAAACAAACTAAAGAAAGGTTAAGTTACTACCACTTCTGCTCTATTCAGAGCCTATAGGTTTAATCTTGCAAGGTGCTGAGCAGCCTCAACTCTATTATAGCAGAAAAAATAAAAATGCCACCAAAAAATCTGTTAAAATGGATAATATCTCTAAAGTAATTATAATTCTACACCTTTTTCGCTTCTATAGCATACTATATACAATGGATCAAATTCTAGGTTGATTTATTCCCCATGCAACTCCATTGACTGAATTTGATGTAAACCAGCACAAATCTTGGCCCAATATGTGCCAATCAAACTAATCATAATCCACATCAGCATCATTTTTAGAATCAGACAAAATCCACCGGTATATAAATAAATTCTAAAGGCTTTCTTGGATGCTTTAATGTAATTTTCATTTCATGCTTAAATCGATGGGAATCTGCTAATAATGGGGATGCCAGGTGTCTTGTTTCCGACTGGGATGCCCAGTCAAAAAGGGACCTTGGCGGCTCCAGTCACCATTAAAAGTCCAGTTGACGTGGGGCTGGCAGGTTCCCTACCTGTCTCCGAGCAGCTCCCTGAAGTGGCAACATGTCCATTCTGCTCCTAGGCTTAGGGCCGGCCACGGGGGCTCTGCACGCTGTCCCTGCCCCAAGCACTGGCTCCGCAGCTCCCATTGGCCAGGAACCACAGCAAATGGGAGTGCAGGGGCGGCGCCTGCAGACGGGGGAGCGCGCTGAGATCCCTGGCCGTCCCTGTGCCTAGGAGCCAGAGGGACATGCCGGCTGCTTCCCGGGAGTTGCCGGAAGTAAACACTGCCCAGAGCCCGCACCCCAACCCCCTGCCCCAGCCCTAAGCCCCCTCCCGCACCCAAGCTCCCTCCCGGAGCCCGGACCACCTTCTGCACCCCAACCCCCTTGCCCGAGCCCTTAGCCCCCTCCCGCACCCAAACTCCCTCTGGGAGCCCAGACCCCCTCCTGCATCCCAACCCCCCGCCCCAGCCTGGAGCCCTCTCCTGCACCTGAACCCCTCATTTCTGGCCCCATCCCGGAGTCTGCACCCCCAGCCCACAGCCCATATACACTCCTCCACCCCAAGCCACTCATCCTCAGCCCCACCCCAGAGCCCTCACCACCTCCTGCACCCCAACCCCCTGCCCCAACCCGGTGAAAATGAGCTAGTGAGCGAGGGTGGGGGAGAGCGAGAGAGAGAGAGAGGTTGGATGGAGTGAGCGGGGACGGGGCCTCGGAGAAGGGGCATGACAAGGGTGTTTGGTTTTCTGCCATTAGAAAGTTGGCAACCCTAGCTAATAATGAACAGTCGAGGAAAAAAAGACTTCAAAATGCAGCTCTCATTTTATGTATTTAAAATAATTTGAATCTAAGTAGTTTAAGTGCTAAGGATCTCTCTCAATTAGTATATCTTTTCATATTTTAATCAATAACAAATCAATACATTTGATTTCACGTAGGAGCTAAACATTAGATTGGTATGAGGCCTTCTAATTTTGCCAACCAAAGTGTGCCCCAGAGAGCTCTACAATATCAAAATAAAGATACAGCACAAAGAGACTACAGGCCCCAACATGCAATTCTCCACCTTTAATTGAATGGCCAGGCCAGAAGTTTATATGCTTAATAGACAACTTTTTCCTTTCCGTTACCTCTTCATAACTTAAAATTATGCAAACTACCTGGTTCTTTGAAATGTAAAATCCAAATTTACACAGTAAGAAAACAAACATTTTCGCCATCTGTGTTATTATTGTATGCATTTCTAATGTTCCTGTCACCGAATCTTTATGTAATTTGGTCTTTGTATCAGCTTGACATTTGACCGTACCAGCATACTCATCGATCCCACTGCTATGGGTTTTTCCTTCAGCTCTGGATTGTCTCTCATTTCTACTGCTGCATAAAAGGCATCCATGTCAATGTGTACAATAGTACAGCTGAGATCACGGCTCTGCTCTAGCTCCAGCGCAAGTTTGTCAGCCTGTACAAAAGTGTATAAAATGTACACAAACACAGAAATTACAAAAATATATTAGATTGGCCAAGGTGCCACAGGCCAAACAATCATAAAAGAAAACCCTTGTCACATACTAAGAGGAGAAAAAATGGATACTCACCTTCTCGTAACTGTTGTTCTTAGAGATGTGTTGCTCATATCCATTCCAGTTAGGTGTGCGCATGCCACGTGCACAGTCGTCGGAAAGATTTCCCTTAGCAGTACCCATCGGGTCGGCTGTGGAGCCCCCTGGAGTGGCACCTCTATGGCGCTCAATATATGACCCTGCTGACCCAGCGCCTCCTCAGTTCCTTCTTGCCGGTTACTCCGACAGAGGGGAAGGCGAGTGGGTCTGGAATGGATATGAGCAACACCGCTCGAAGAACAATAGTTGCGAGAAAGTGAGTAACGGTTTTTTCTTCTTCGAGTACTTGCTCATATCGATTCCAGTTAGGTGACTCCAAGCCCTACCTCGGAGGTGGGGTCGGAGTTATGGAACGACAGACTGGAGCACTGCTCTGCCGAAGGCTGCATTGTCTCTAGCATGCTGGGTTATAGCGTAGTGAACGGCAAATGTGTGCACCGATGACCATGTCGCCGCCCTGCAGATTTCTTGGATTGGCACCTGGGCCAGGAATGCTGTTGATGAGGCCTGCGCCCTCGTGGAATGGGCCGTGAGAGCCGGGGGTGGATCGCTGGCCAATTCAGAGCAGGTGCAGATGCGGGAGGTAATTCACGATGAGATGCTCTGCAACAAGACCGGGACACCTTTCATAAGGTCTGCTATGGGCCGGTTTTGTTCAACATCTTTATTAATGATCTGGATGATGGGATTAATTGCACCCTCAGAAAGTTTGCAGATGACACTAAACTGGGGGGAGAGGTAGATACGCTGGAGCGTAGGGATAGGGTCCAGAGTGACCTAGACAAATTAGACGATTGGGCCAAAAGAAATCTAATGAGGTTCAACAAGGACAATTGCAGAGTCCTACACTTAGGAAGGAAGAATCCCATGCACTGCTACAGGCTGGGGACCAACTGGCTAAGTGGCAGTTCTGCAGAAAAGGACCTAGGGATTACAGTGAACGAGAAGCTGGATATGAATCAGCAGTGTGCCCTTGTTGCCAAGAAGGCCAACGGCATACTGGGCTGTATTAGTAGGAGCATTGCAAGCAGATCGAGGGAAGTGATTATTCCCCTCTATTCGACACTGGTGAGGCCACACCTGGAGTATTGCGTCCAGTTTTGGTCCCCCCACTACAGAAGAGATATGGGCAAATTGGAGAGAGTCCAGCGGAGGGCAAAGAAAATGATTAGGGGTTGGGGCACATGACTTACGAGGAGAGGCTGAGGGAACTGGGGTTATTTAGTCTGCAGAAGAGAAGAGTGAGGGGTGATTTGATAGCAGCCTTCAACTACCTGAAGGAGGGTTCCATAGAGGATGGAGCTAGGCTGTTCTCAGTGGTGGCAGATGACAGAACAAGAAGCAATGGTCTCAAGTTGCAGTGGGGGAGGTCTAGGCTGGATATTAGGAAAAACTATTTCACTAGGAGCGTGGTAAAGCACTGGAATGGGTTACCTATGGAGGTGGTGGAATCTCCATCCTTAGAGGTTTTTAAAGCCTGGCTTGACAAAGCCTTGGCTGGAATGATTTAGTTGGTGTTGGTTCTGCTTTGAGCAGGGGGTTGGACTAGATGACCTCCAGAGGTCTCTTCCAACCCTAATCTTCTATGATTCTACCACAGAGGTGGGCAAACTTTTTGGCCCAAGGGCCACATCTGGGTGGGGAAATTGCATGCAGGGCCATGAATGTAGGGCTGGGGCAGGGGGTTGGGGCGTGGGAGGGGGTCTGGTGTGCAGGAAGGGGTTCAGGGCAAGGGATTGGGGCAGAGGAGGGGTGTGGGGTATACGAGGGGGCTCAGGGAAGGGGGNGGTTTTTAAAGCCTGGCTTGACAAAGCCTTGGCTGGAATGATTTAGTTGGTGTTGGTTCTGCTTTGAGCAGGGGGTTGGACTAGATGACCTCCAGAGGTCTCTTCCAACCCTAATCTTCTATGATTCTACCACAGAGGTGGGCAAACTTTTTGGCCCAAGGGCCACATCTGGGTGGGGAAATTGCATGCAGGGCCATGAATGTAGGGCTGGGGCAGGGGGTTGGGGTGTGGGAGGGGGTCTGGTGTGCAGGAAGGAGTTCAGGGCAAGGGATTGGGGCAGAGGAGGGGTGTGGGGTATACGAGGGGGCTCAGGGAAGGGGGTTGGGGTGCAGGATGGGGTGTACAGTGTGATGGGGGCTCAGGGCAGTGGTGCAGGGAGGGGTGCGGAGAACGGGAGGGGGCTCAGGGCAGGGGGTTGGGGTGCAGGAGGGGTGCAAGGTGCAGCAGGGGGCTCAGGGCAGGGGGTTGGGGTGCAGGCAGGGTGCAGCGGGGGTTGGGGTGCAGGAAGGGTGAGGGCTCCGGCCCAGCGCCACTTACTTTGAGCAGCTCCGGGGTGGCAGCGGCTGGCACTACGTCCCTGCAGCCCCTGGGGGAGGGGGGGCAGAGGGCTGAGCGCACTGCCCTTGCCTGTGGGTACCTCCCCCAAAGCTCCCATTGGCCTCGGTTCCCCATTCCCGGCCAATGGGCGCTTCGGGGGAGGGACCCACAGGCAAGAGCAGCGTGCAGAGCCCTCTGCCCCCTCCCCACCCCCCGAGGGGCCGCAGGGACGTGGTGCTGGCCGCTGCCTGGAGCGGAGCGGGGCCCATGGCGCCACGGGGGGTGGCAATCCCGCGGGCCAGATCCAAAGCCCTGAGGGGCCGGATCCAGCCCGCAGGCTGTAGTTTGCCCACCCCTGTTCTACCACCATGAATAATTGGTTCGACTTCTGGAATGGCCTTGTGCGGTCTATATAAAAGGCGAGTGCCTATCGAATGTCCAGAGAGTGTAGGCGTTGCTCTTGGCTGTTCGCATGGGGTTTAGGGTAAAACACAGGCAGGAAAATGTCCTGGTTAGAGTGAAATTGGGACACCACCTTTGGAAGGAAAGCCGGATGAGGCCTGAGCTGCACCTTATCCTTAAAGAAAACGGCGTATGGAGGGTCAGAGGTGAGGGCCTTGAGCTCCGAGACCCTCCTTGCCAAAGTAATGGCAACCAGAAAAACAACCTTCCATGATAGATACAGAAGTGAGCAAGTTGACAACGGTTCAAACAGGGGCCCCATCAGTTGAGGTCCCATGCAGGGATCAGTTGGATACAGGTGCTCCAGGCCCTCGAGGAAGCGGCCTACCATGGGGTTGGCGAAGACGGAGCGCCCGGCTGTTCCTGGGTGGAATGCAGAGATGGCTGCCAGGTGCACCTTGATGGACGAAGCAGCCAGACCTTGCTGCTTGAGCTTCAGCAGGTCCAGGAGGACAGGAATGGGGGCCTACAACAGTGGAGAATGGCCCTGGGAGCACCAGATCGCAAACCGCTTCCATTTTTCCCGATAGGTGGCCCTACTGGAGGATTTCCTGCTACCGAGCAGAATTTCCCTGACCACCTCCTAGCACAGGAGCTCCATGGGGGTTAGCCATGAAGCTTCCAGGCTGTGAGGTGGAGAGACTGGAGGTCTGGGTGACAAAGGCGACGGTAGTCTTGGCTAATCAGGTCTGGGATCAGTGGCAGCGTGATCAGAGTGTCTACCGATGGGTCCAGGAGCGTGGTATACCAGTGTTGTCATGGCCACGCTGGAACCACCAGGATGACTGCCGCCTTGTCCCTGTGGACTTTGAGTAGGAACTTGTGCACGAGAGGAAGCGGTGGGAACACATACATGAGATGATCCGACCATGTAGGAGGAAAAGTGTCCACAAGGGTGCCCTGGCTGTGGTTCCAGAAGGAGCAGAACCTCGGGCACTTCCTGTTGCTCCGAGTGGCGAAGAGATTGATATGGGGAGTTCCCCATCTCTGGAAGATGGTGAGAATGACATCCGGCCAGATGGACTACTTGTGGTTGCAGAACGATCTGCTGAGGTAGTCCACCAGCTCGTTCTGTGATCTTGAGAGATATGTCGCCTCCAAGTGGATAGAGTGGGCTATGCAGAACTCCGACAGCTGGAGGGCTTCCCAACAGAGGGGAGAGGAATAGGCCCCACTCTGCTTGTTTATGTTGTCCATCAAGACTCACACGCACTGACACATCAAGTGGGCCTGGAAGGTTTGGCACGCTAGCCGAACTGCTCTCAACTCCTTGATGTTGATGTGGAGTGAGAGCTCGTCTTGAGACCAGAGGCCCTGAGTCTGAAGGTCCCCAAAGTGTGTTCCCCACCCCAGTGCCGACGCATCTGTTACCAGGGACAGGGATGTCTGAGGTCTGTGGAAGGGGACTCCTTTGCACACGTCTGGTTGGTTGAGCCACCAGCCCAGGAACTGGAGGACGTGACCCGGAAGAGTCACCACCGAGTCCAGACTGTCGCATCCCGGGCGGAACGCTGACTTGAGCCAAATCTGGAGAGATCTGAGACACATCCTGGCATGCTGTACCACGTACATACAAGATGCCATGTGACCAAGTAGTCTCAGGCAGGCCCTTGCTGTGGTGGTAGGATATCGTCTGAGACCTTGTATGAAGTCCGAGATCGTTAGAAAATGGGCCTCTGGCAGGAATGCTCTGGCCCAACTCGAGTCCAGTATTGCCCCAATAAACTCTACCCTTTGAGTTGGTATCAGGGTCGGCTTGCTCTCGTTGAGAAGAAGGCCCAACCTGTTGAACACGGACCTCATGATGCGTATCTGCGCTTCTACCTGGCCCCTGGAGTGCCCCCGGAGCAGCCAGTCATTGAGATATGGATACACCTGCACCTGTCTCCGCCGAAGGAAGGCGGCAATCACCAACATGCACTTGGTGAACACCTGAGGGGGCTGTGGACAGGCCGAAGGGGAGAACCTTAAACTGGAAGTGGTTGTGATTGACCACAAACCTGAGGTATCATCTGTGAGCAGGACGTATGGATATATGAAAATACACGTCCTTGAGATTGAGGGCGGCGTACCAATCTCCCGGATCCAGAGAAGGAATTATGGAGTTCAGGGAGACCATGCAGAACTTCAGCTTCACCATGAATCTGTTGAGGCCCGCAGGTCTAGAATGGGTCTGAGACCCCCTTTGGCTTTGGGGATTAGGAAATATTGGGAATAGAATCCCTTGCCCGTTAGCTCCTGAGGAACCTCCTCCACTGCCCCTGGGGCGAGGAGTGCCTGCACCTCCTGGATAAGGAGTTGCTCGTGAGAAGGGTCCCTGAAGAGGGATGGGGAAGGGGGGTGGGAGGGAGGGGAGGAGCAGAATTGGAGAGAATATCCCATTTCTACCGTGCGAAGAACCCAGCGGTCCGATGTTATTTGGGACCAAGCATAGTAGAAGTGGGACAGATGATTCAAGAAACAAGGGGAAGGATCTGGCGTCGTGGTGGGTGGACCATCCTTGGGCACACCTTCAAAAGGCCTGTTTTGAGCCCGATGATGGCTTAGTCGGGACGTGACCCTGCCCGGGCGGAGGATGGGAAGGCTTGCGCCTGCCATTTCTGCCCCTCCTTCTAGAGAAATCCTGCCTCAGCTGAGGACAATAAGGGCGTTGTTGCGGCCTGAAGTGTTTGCGTTGGGTTGCCGGTATGTGCATACCCAATGACTTCATCATAGCCCAGGAGTCTTTTAGGCTGTGCAGCCTGGAGTCTGTTTGCTCCGTGAACAGGCCTGCCCCGTCAAACAGCAGGTCCTGCAGAGTTTGCTGCACTTCTGAGGCTAAGCCAGATGCCTGTAGCCATGAACTCCTCCTCATGGCTATCCCTGAGGAAAGGGTGCTGGCGGCAAAGTCCGCAGTGTCAAGGGAGGCCTGCAAAGAGGTCCATTCTACTGCTTTGCCCTCCTCAACAATAGCCCCAAACTCCTCCCTGGACTCCAAGGGCAACAATTCCCTAAGTTTCAGCATGTAGTTCCAGGAGTTGAAGCTATATCTGCTCAGGATTGCCTGCTGATTAGCAATCCTGAGCTGTAAGCCCCCTATGGAATAGACCTTCCTGACGAAAAGGTTGAGTCTTTTAGAGTCCTTGGACTTTGGAGTGAGATCTTGCTGCCTCTGCCTCTCACGTTCATTCACCGTCGACACCACCAGGGAGCAGGGCTGTGGGGGGTATACAAATACTCGTACCCCTTAGAGGGGATGAAGTATCTCCTTTCTACACCCTTGGCTGTCAGGGGAATGGAGGCCGGGGTCTGCCACAAGATCTTCAAGTTGACCTGGATGGCCTTGATAAGTGGCAGGGCTACTCTAGATGGACTTTCAGGGGCCAGTATGTCCACCATAGGGTTCTCTTGTTCCGCCACCTCCTCGGCCTCTAGGCCCATATTGCGCGCCACCCTGCGCAGCACGTCCTAGTGGGCACGACTGTCTATGGGTGGCGGCCCGGAAGTAGAAGTCTCCGCCACCGCCTCGTCCAGAGAGGATGACGAGGATGCAAGTGGGGAACAGGGTCATCCTGGACAGCCTCCTGTTCCAGGTCAACTATCACTGAGTCCACTGAAGGAGCGGGGGTCGGTTCCAGGGGAAGCACTGAGGCTGGAGTCCCCTCAGCACCCCCGGGGGCAGGGCGGCTGTCCGAAGCCACTGGCAACCTGGGCTCGGATAGCACTGACCAGGAGCCCTTGGACAAAGTACTCGGGGCCTGGTGATATGCCCAAGGGGTCCAAAAGGGCCACTGTGCTGACCCCTGCCATTGCACCGGCCATGGCATTGTGCCCACATTGGGACGTCTATGTGCCGACCGGTGCCGGCTCCGGTGTGAGTATCTTGACTCCGTCTCCAAGCCCGAACTCAAGGACCAGGATCTCGATGCCCATGGCAGTGCCGAGCGGAGCTGGGCTGGTGAGCGGTGCCGCGAGGATGGGGAGCAGTGCCCGGATCGGGATCGATGCCAGGATCGGGAGTGGCGCCATGACGACTGGTGGTGCCGAGACCTCCGTCACGTCGGAGATTGGTACCAGGATGGTGATTGGTGCCATGAGTCAGACTGGTGTCGTGAATCCGACTGGTGCCATGACTCAGAGTGGTGCTGAGAGATGGATTGGTGCTGCGACTCAGAGCGGTGTCTCCGTGTTGTCGGCGAGCAGTTCCTTGGAGATGCAGGCGGACGCAACATCGCCGGCTTGCCACCTTCGTTGGTGCTGAGGGCTTGTCCCAGAGGGCCAGAGACTGCGGTGCGGTGTGGTCATGGCAAAGGTGTCTGAGGTGGATGGCAGCCCCACTTCTTCCACCATATGGCTTGGGGAGTCCAATGGCACCGGACTCAATGGTACCCTTTGCGGGACTGAAGTCGACGGTGCCGGCTCCAAAGGTTCCGGCACCGGGCCCTCCTCCCTGGGGTGCACCCCATTGGCTGACTCTGAAGGAGTGGGTCTCGAAGACAGAGATCCACTCCTACCCTACTTCCAGTGCTGCTCCTGTGGCGCCAGGGAATGGGATTGGTGCCAAACAGTTCCCACCAGCTTTGGGAGCAGCAGTGCTGCGGGTCTCTATGCCCAAAGTCCTTCCGCGGTGCCGCTTCTGCCATGGATGCCGGAGCGCTCCGCACCGATTAACTTGGTGTCAGGTCTTGCCGCGCTCAGGTGGATTGCGGTCTCAGAACCACCTCCATAAGGAGCTGTTTTAAATGGAAGTCCCGCTCCTTTTTTGTTCTAGGGCAAAACCCTTTACAAATCCTGCACCTATCAGCCTGGTGCGCCTCCCCCAGACACTTTAGACAAGTGTTGTGGGGATCACCCGTTAGCATGGGCTTATTGCAGGACTTGCAGGGTTTGAACCCTTGGGACTGAGGCATGCCCCGAGTCCCCAAGGGGAGATAGGCAGTCAGGATGGAGGGGAAACCCACACAACCAACAGCTAAAACTACTAACACTAAAATTACAACAAACTGAAAGCTAGGAGAACGAGAAGAGAACTTGCTAAGCAAATCACCACAGTTCCAACGACCATCACTGGTGGTAAGAAGGAACGGAGGAGGCGCCGGGTCGGCAGGGTCATATATTGAGCGCCATAGAGGCGCCACTCCAGGGGGCTCGACAGCCAACCCGACGGGTGCTGCTAGGGGAAAACTTTCCGACGACTGTGCATGTGGCGCACGCATACCTAATTCGAATCAATATGAGCAAGACGCACTCGACGAAGAAAGCTTGTTTTTGCTCCAACCTGTTCTGTGGGGGAAAAGAGGTAAGTAACAGATGGCAAAAAAGTGAAAGTGGGAAAAGTCTGTTATATTTATACATATAAATGCAAGTACGCATAATATTCCACAAATATACAAATTGTATTTATTGTTTACAGAACTACTTTAAAAAAAACCCTAAAGGTCTCTCCCCTCTCACCTAGTTGAGCTCTCATGCTACAACTTATTTGCTAAAAGGATTACTACTGAGTAATATGAGATTTCCCCCCTTCCTTCTGGTTTGCTCCCAGCCAATTTGTTTGAAGACTGAAAGACCAAAATGTGGACTCAAATTAAGCTCTTCCACATAGCAATGCATAGCACATATCCTAGTTCAGTGAGTTGGGCTGGTCAAACTGGTTTGTATAAAATGTAAAGCACCAGTGGGAAAGGTAGAAGGTGAGGAGTTCAAACAACAACAGAAGAAATATTTGAAAAAATAATGAAAACAGCATGATACAATATATAGAAGAAAAACAAGTCATTACATTTAAATCCTCCAGGAGCAGACTTAGTTATTTTCATTGTAATATCAATTAAGCAAGGGCTAAAATCCATGTAAAACTATCAAAAGGCATTTCTCTTCATTCTAATTAATTTTTTTCTTCTTTGTTAAGTCTGATGATCTCATATTCTACAAACTATAGGTAGATTATTCTCAAACTCAAATGACCTTTAATTACTTGAATTTATGTTGCCTCCCACACCCCCAGTCACACAATTTAATCTGCATTTCCAGATACTGTCTTAATACAAAACTTTTGGTTTTCCCCCACCTGCATTACTAGCATAATGTCATATCTAATGATTCACTAGTATCTTATGCACATATAAAAACAGAGATGGAAATCCCTTTAAGCTAGTCACGAATTAAAACGATGATTATTTAAAATAGCAACAGCAGCTCATTAAAGGAAACACAGTAAAACAAAAGCTTTGTAGACTTACTTCTGAGAATCATGTTTGTCTATAACCATATTTCCCTACTAAATCTGAAGCCAGTTAAAGACGAATTTCTCAGAGGTAAACCAGGTGCATAAGTTGAAAAATTATGTAGCATTCTTTTTTGAAAGAAAATTCTGATATGGAAGACTTAGGGGGGTTTCTATGTATTTTATAGGGGAAAAGAGCTGAAAATTTGGGCCATCAGACTTTTAAAATTCTTAATTTTTTGTATTTATTTTTAGACAAATAGATTGAAGAAGTTATTGTGATTTGTTCTTGACCAAAGATGTGATATAGATGCCAAAAAACTTTCTTTCTTAAGTAGCATATATGAAATAAGAATTAAAAAACTTAATTTGGTGCCTGTTTATGTTTGTAAAACTATCTGACAGAATGGAGAGAAACTAGGAGTGACTAGTAATACTCTGTTACAAGGGGACAGCAATGTCATGCAGAGTTAAAAACTTAGCTAGAAACTAACATCCATAAAAATGGCAACAATGGCTGTTGGCAATAGTTAATACAATTCAGAAGCTGGATACTTCTGAAAGTTTTAAATTAATCATAGTATTGAATAAATGAATATAAAAATATAGCTTTGATCCTTCACATTATGGATTATTGGAGAACTTCAGACATTTCTGGGTTGTGTAGTAGATGAGTCTCAATCAGCCATGACCAATTTATCAGAAGTGGGAACTTACTGCATATAGTATTGTATAGAAAAACTTGGCCTGACTAATAAACCAATGACATTCAGTGCATATGAAACTCCATCTTTGGCATTTAAGATTTTATTTTATTTATAAAGCCAAATAGAATATTTTAAAATGCTAATGGTAAGTTTTGAAGGGTTTACTTACTGCCCAAGAATACTGAAGATGTTAGAGATTACTTTGGGATATTTGTGATTATAAGTGCTCCTTTGCCCCTAGCCGGCTGCAGAGGAGGCTGTCTAAAATAAAGACAAACTAAAACACCTTTATTTTTCATTTCTGACACACAGAGTCCCACAGCATGTGCAGGTTCTGTTATATCAACAAAACACTAGAAAAGGGGGTATTATGTTGCTGATGCTATGGATTTATGTTGCTGCCATGTCCAGCATCACTGGGATACTGTCTAGCAAAAGGAATGGCTTTTTAGAAATCTTGTATATTACAATATCAGTACTGACTGCCAACCTGAAAAGAACTATCATGTTAGTGAGCACCCTAAAAGAGCCTAGTTTCCCGCCCTCTACCATCCTAGAAACTGATAAGACTTGATCTGAAGATAAAAATGTACAGTGTTAAACAGAAGCATGGAATTTTTCATACTTCTGTAACTCTGCACAAGTTGTCTCCCCCCTTACCAAGCTGAGGCAAATACTAGAGCAGGGTTTCTCACACTTCATTGTACCACAACCCCCTTCTGACAACAAAAATGACTGCATGACCCCAGGAAGGGGGACTGAAGCCTGAGCTCCGCCACCCTGGACAGCAGGGCTGAAGCCAGACCCCCATCGCCCTGTAGGGGAGGGAGGCAAAGCTTGAGGGCTTCAGCCCTGGGCAGGGGGGCTGTAACCTAAGCCCTGCCTCCCAGGGCTGAAGCAGAAGCCTGAGCCCCACCGCCCAGGGCTGAATCCTTCTGGCTTCAGCTTCCACCCTGGGCAGTGGGACTCGGATTTTGGCTTCAGCCCCAGGCCCCAGAAAGTCTAACGCCAGCCCTGGCAAATCCATTAAAACAGGGTCGCAATCCACTTTGGGGTCCTGACCCACAGTTTGAGAACAGCTGGACTAGAGCATCTGGTTACAGATCATAAGGAGATGATATCTGAAAGTAAAAGAAAGCATGGTTTCATAGGTAATACAGTTGAATGTTGCCTTGGAGAACTGGATTCTATTACTGCCTTTCAGAGAGTTCCTATGTGATGCTAGGCAAGTCATTACTAAAAAAAAAAAAAAAAAAAGCTTTTCATGGGTGGTCACTGATTGCGTGTTCTTCATTTTCTGGGTACCCAACTTCATACCCTGTAGTCTGGTCTGCAGAAGCGTTTAGCACTCACATCTGCAAATGAAGTCACTGGGAGCTGTGTGTTAAACATATACAGTATGATATAATTCTAAATACTCTGAAAAATCAAGTCCTAGGCACTCGGTGGTCAAATTGGGAACCCAAAATTAGTGGACTCTTTTAACCTTAATCTCTCTGTGCCTTTATTTCCCACATGTAAAATGGGGATAATAATATGACCTGACCTGATGGGTGTTGTGAAAATAAATTAATCAATGTGTGTGAAGTACTCACATACTATAGTGACGAGCGTCACAGAAAAAAAAAATGAGGAAATTAATAATTCTGTAACCAGATCAGAATTAGACTAGCATATGGTAAACAAGTCTTGGGACTACATATTGAACAATGAAGATAAAACAAAATATTGAACAGCTGCTCAATGAACACTATCCTGTGCACAGAATGAGGCAGGGGTCACAATGAAAAAGATAGCATGCAATCATGTCATTAAAGATTGAATCACACTGCATGTAAACAGAGACAAATTAAGGTGCTTGACTTAGCAACTTTAATGTTCTTTTAATGTGATTTTTGTATGCAATACTATCTAGTTTCTGATAACATGGTCCATCACTGCAGTATCTGAATACCTATGCAAAAGTGCTTCTTTTGGACCACAGAAACATTTTCATACACAGCTCCATTTCTTATATCCATAGTTTTCTCAGACCTTTTATTTCCTTCCACTGTACAAAGATGTTCATAACCAAGGCCCTAATAATAAAGGAAACCGGTTTTTCTATTGTAGGCAATATGCACCTTTGGCCAGATTTTTTGTTTATAAAACTTTGAAGACTTCAATGACATAGTAGTTAGCACACAAAGATAGATAAATCACAAGCTGAAGTAATAGGATAATCCTAGTAACATTTTTCCCTATCACTATAAACCATCTAACATAAGACATGCATAAGCCAGGACTTTTTAAAAAAAATACACACAAAATGTTTAAACCAAAATGACTGCTCTGGTATTTGTTAAGAAAATTAATCAATTAGTTTCATAGGAGTGCATCATGAGCAATGGATTTTATTTATTAGCTGATCAGGTGTTTTCAGCGTTGGGGGAAAGGAGTTCTTGTTTTAATACCATTTTGTTCATATAAGAAATACTTCAAATGAAGAGTCTTATTATCTATTTAAATTTTCTTCTGTTAACTAAATATAAATTTACACCATCAAAATATTATGCAGGTTTTAGCTGCATAATTGTTGCTAACATCAAATGAACCAGGCAACTAACAACTTGTGCACCACTTTGAAATTTTAGGACAGGCATCAATAATATACTCCTAAAAATTGTTATTCTCCCTCCACTCAAAAAACTTCCCAAATTGGTTAGTACCTGTAGTTGTGCTTTCAGAAGCTGTTGGCTGGTAATTTTATCTTTTAGCTGCATCATTTTTTCAATTCGTTGGTTAACTTGTTGATCTTTCTTAAGCTCATTTTCATAAAATCTAGAACCCTATCAGAAAAATAAAAAGTTAAGATACATTTGAAAGTTCATTGTTTTCCTTATAATCTTACAATAACTGAACAGAAAAAGAAGATGCAATTTGTCTGCTAACAACTCATTTAAATGGAAAAAAACAGCACTGAAATAAAATGGACAGTTGTTTCCAATCCTATCAGAGAAGCAGATACAGTCTTATGATATGTTGGGCTCTGTATATTTTAAGGATTTCTTACACGTATTATATATATTTTGGATATTCACATAATTGAGGTATACACACAAAAGACAACTGTGGTACTCAGATTACATGAAGTTCATATTCTTCCTTCTCTCCGCCACTCAGAGTTTAATATACTTCTGAGGAAACCTGCTAGGCTCCAGAAAGGCGGGGACATGTCCTGATGTGTGATGATGCAATTCTAAAAACATTAGCTAGATCAGAGAGATGTCAAAATAATTCAAAAGAAATAAGTTACTTGTACGCTCTAGGCTATTTTCTGTTATATCTTGAAAGATACTGAATGCAAAAATTGAAAATTGACCTCAGGCATTTTTACTTTTCATGTGCAGCATTTCCTCATTGATCCATATGGTCTCATCTGGAGAAAAATAATGCCATTATGTAAGTCAATGGTACAACCTCATCTGGAATACTCTGTGCAGTACTTGTCACCCAATCTCAGAAGGATATTGCAGAATTAGAAAGAGTTTAAAAGAGGGTGATGGAAATGTTCAGTGGTATGCAAAATCTCCATATGAAGGGAGATGGAAAAGATTGAGATTATTTATCTTGGAAAGGAAATGAATAAGAGGGGACATGATGAAGGTATAGAAAATAATAAATGATACAGAGAAGGTAAATCAAAAATTTCTGTTCTCCCTGTCTCATAACACAGGAACAAGGTGATAATCAATGAAAATAAAAGGGGGCAGATTCAAAACATATTAAATATTTTTTCACAGAATGTGTAGTTAAAGTACAGCACTCATTGCCACAGGATGCCACTGAGGCCAATAATTTAAGAAGATTCAGAGAGGGATTGGATATTTATGTGATCCAGTTTTATAACAATTAATGCTAAAAAAAAAGTATTGGAAGAGATTAAAACCTCATGCTTCAAGGTTTCAACCAATCTCTAACTAATAGATATTAGGATGAACTTTCCTTCAGTATCAGGATGTATGTAATCTTCTCTTCCCTCTATAAGCAAACATTAGTGATTGTGCCTATTGGAAAGAAAGTCCTATACTTTTTCTCTTTGGTGCTAGTAGTAAATTTTTTACAGGTATTTAAGATGTTGGTAATTGCTGGCAAGCAACTATGAAATTTGGGTTCCCTTATATCTATCTTGTAGCTCCTCACAGTAGTGATGCAATAATAAGATTGTGTTCCTTACAAGGGCTTTTTTGTTGTTTTTTGGAGCAGCTGAAAGGGAAGAGAGATTTGGGAGAGTTCTATACAAGAATCTACAGCTATAATACACCTGATGCTGTACAGTTTGTTGACTTTTTTCCCAACAAACGCAGATTTTAAAAGGGCATGAGACTTGTTCTCCTCATTTTACAGTTTTCAAAATCTATCATTCATTTGGCTCCATCTCTCTCTCAATATAATGGCAGCAGCAGTAGCAGTTTTGGAGGAATTATTTCAAAAAATACCAAATGGGATGTCTCTTACAAAGGATTACGGTCTGAGGAAGTGCTGAACGGTAAGATCAGGTGAAATATATGAAAAACTAAACCCTTTGTTTCATGCAAATATACTTAGCACAGTGAAAAAATGGACAATACAAAAGCAGTCTGCAATAGCAGAATTGTTTTTAATGCTATATTTTTCAAAGTTCTCCCTAAAGTATTAGCTCTTCCATAAAGCAACAGTACAGCATTCATTATTTTACCATAATTGTTTAACAACAAATCTAGGGCCAGATTGACCCCTCTTGTAACAGAATGATGTGGAAGGGAGGGAACTGTGAGAGGTTACCCTTGCTCAGTTATCCCTAGATTGTCTGATGGGAGGACTCTGAAAACCTCATAGATTTGGGGCCTCCTCCCAAGCTCCAAAGGAGAGGTGCTGACAGGGACTGCACCACTGGCTGCTTCCCCTTCGAACACACCCTAAAAAGGAGGTGTAGTCAGCTGTAAGGAGTTCTAATGAAAAAGTTTATACAACCGGAAACCATATTAACTTTTCCAGCAAAGCGTACTGCATTGGTTGTGGGGAGGGTGATGAAAAGCAACCTTTCAGAGGAGGCTGCCTCCATTTATGCATGCAAAACTAAGAAATAAAAAAGTAAAAACCAAAGCACTAGTGAAAAGGGTTACACAAACGAACCTTGGTGGCCTCCATTATGATTTTATTGATTTTCTCTTTATCCAGTCCTTGCATTCCAGCCTTGTTATCATTGAGGCCCATTCTAAGCAGAAATCCATCATCATCAGAAGTGTTAACAATTGTCTTTGTGCTGTCCATAGCGCAACGCAGTGAGTGCTTTTTCAAACTTTAATAACCTAAAAAAGAATATAAGTTACATACTTCTTTCAAAACTCCAGTTGATGAATAATACAATTCCACAATCACTTTCAATTTTATTAGACACACCAAATACTGAGGTTTAATATGGAATTCTTCAAAGTAGCTCAACTACACACAGTCACCAAACAAAGAAAAAACCTCCACTGTATTAGTGTCTGGAGTAGAGCTGCGTGGAAAATGATTTATCATCCTGTGAAACTGTTTAAGATTCAACAATTTTCCTCATTCTACTTTGGGGCGAAAGAAAATCAGAGAGAGACAGGAACATGAACCTGGAGTCTTCCACACCCCAGGTGAGTGCTCTAACCACTGGGCTATTAGCTATTCTGGGTGATTCCTCTTTCTCTTGTTTTGACCAAAAATTCCATCCTGGACTTGAGAAACCTTCAGAACAAAAATTTTGTCTAAACTGATACATTCCCACAAAAAGTTTCGGTTCCAACGAACTGGCATTTTCCAACCAAAAAACCTGTTTCTTTGAAAAATTTCCAACTAGCTTTATATCTGTTCACTTGGTAACTTGGGCTCAAGCAAATGATGAGCATTTTAATATGGCCAAATGTCAAGTTACACATCAAGGAACAAGGAACAAAGAACAAAGGCCATTCTTGCAGAATGGAGGACTCGATTCTGGGAAGCTGTAATTCTGAAAAAAACTTGGGGGTCATGGTGGACAAATATGAGTTTCCTGAACAATACTGTAGCCAAAAGGACCAATGCAACTCTTGAATGCATAAACAAGGGAATTTCAAGTAGAAGTAGAGAGGTTATTTTACCTCTGTATTTGGCCAGGGTGTGACCGCCACTAGAATACTGTGTACAGTTCTAGTATCCACAGTTCAAAAAGGATGTTGATAAAATGGAGAGGAAGTTCAGAGAAGAGCCATGATAAATTATTAAAGGATTGGAAAACATACCTTACAGTGATAGATTAAAGGAGCTCAGTCTAGCTTAACAAAGAGAAGGTTAAGGGGAGACTTGATCACAGTGTTTAAGAACCTATATGGGAATTCGTTCTTCAATCTAGCAGACAAAGGTATAACAAGATGGAATGGCTGGAAGTTGTTGCAAGCCAAATTCAGACTAGAAATAAGGTGAACAATTCCTGACAGTGGGGGTAATTAACTATTGGAACAACTTCCTAAGGTTTGTGGAGGACTATTCATCACTAGCAATTTTTAAACCAAATTTGGTTATTTTTCTAAAAGATATGTTGTCACTCAAACAGGAATTAATTCAGGGAAGCCCCATAGGGTTGCCAACTTTCTAATTGCACAAAACGAACACCCTTGCCCCGCCCTCTTCCTGGAGGCCCCGCCCCCGCTCCCTCCATCCCCCCTCCCTCCATTGTTCGCTCTCCCCCACCCTCACTCACTTTCACCGGGTTGGGGCAGAGGGTTGGTGTGTGGGAAGGGGTGAGGGCTCTGACTGGGGGTGCTGGCTCTGGGGTGGGACTAGAAATGAGGGGTTCAGGGCACGGGAGGGTCTCCAGGCTGGGACAGGAGGTCGGGGTGCGAGAAGGGGTGAGGGTTCCAACTGGGGGTGCAGGCTCTGGGGTGGGGTAGGTGGTTGTGATGCTGGAGGGGGCCGAGGGCTGGGGCAGGGTGTTGGGGTGTGGGAGGAGGTTTGAGATGCAGGCTCCGTCCAGGTGGCGCTTACCTCCGGCAGCTCCTAGGCGGAGGGGTCAGAGGACTCTGCGCGCTGCCCGCACCTTCAAGCGCCACCCGTGCAGCTCCCATTGGCCGCGGTTTCTGGCCAATGGGAGCTGCGAAGCCAGCGCTCAGGGTGGAGGCAGCGCGCAGAGCCCCTGTGGCTGCCCCTGCACTAGGAGCCGGACATGCAAGCCACTTCTGGGAGCCAGGTGGAGCCAGGTGGAGCCAGCCTTCGCCCTGCTGCGCCACCGGACGGACTTTTAGTGGTTGAAATCCAGACGCCTGGCAACCCTAAAGCCCCATGGCCTGTTTGATACAGGAGGTCTGACTAAACAATCACAATAGTCCTTTCTGAGAGGCAGGTTTTGTTTATAAAAAAAATAAAATTACACTGCCAATTTGAAGTAAAGAACATTCCTATATGCAAAGCGTACTGCATTGGGGGGGGAGGGATAGCTCAGTGGCTTGAGCATTGGCCTGCTAAACCCAGGGTTGTGAGTTCAATCCTTGAGGGGGCCACTTAGGGATCTGAGGCAAAATTGGTCCTGCTAGTGAAGGCAGGGGGCTGGACTTGATGACCCTTCGGGGTCCCTTCCAGCTCTATGAGATAGGTATATCTCCATTTATTTATTTATTTATTAGACTTACAGCTGTACAGTGGCTTTTCTTGTGACAGACTATCTTTCCAGACTCATTGTAAAAATAAAACCAAACTGGCACTGTCCACCACCGTGTTACATTTATTTTAAAGCCAGAAGGGACAATTATGATCATCTAGCAGCCTGACTTCCTGCATGACACAGGCCACAGAACCTAAACTAGTAATTTCTACATCAAACCATAACTTGTGTTTGAGCTGGAGCATATCTTTTAGAAAGACATCCAGTCTTGATATAAAGACTTGAAGTGATGGAGAATCTACCATGTCCCTAGGAAAGTTGTTCTATTTGTTAATTAACCTCATTGTTAAAAATGTGTATTTTTTTCTTATCTGAGTTTGTCTAGCTTCAGCATCTAACCATTGGATCTCATTATGCTTATTTCTGCTAGTATTAAACAGCCAGCTACTATCACGTTTCTTATCTATGTAGGTATTTGCAGATCATAAACAAGTCACCCATAACCTTTACTTGGATACAGTAAATTGATTGAGCCTCTTAAATCTCTCACTCTCCACATGTTTTACAGACCTCAAGTCATTCTTCAATAAAATGTAAATGAAATGCTGCCCAAGCAACTGTCACATGACAAAATCTCCTTTTCAGTGGGTTAGCACAAAAAAGCAGAGTTTTCTGAATGACAACTCAGCATGAGCTCAATAAATAACAGAACATGTATTTATTATTGGAAGAGGGTATAAAGGCAGATCCCTCCTACTGCTGATTCAAAAAACAATTTCATCTTCTCTCCCAGGCAAGGAGCACCCATCTCCTTAACTTCCTCTCAGTTACTTCCTCAGTCAAGAGTCCTTTCCGTCTGATAGGAGCCACACCCTTTCAAGGGATGTATCTGGATGTGCTGCACACCCAGACCCAGTTACCACAGTAACTCTATTGCACAACAATGGAAATAAAACTGCTGGAACTTTTCTAG
Organism: Platysternon megacephalum; assembly: GCA_003942145.1. NCBI lineage: Eukaryota > Metazoa > Chordata > Testudines > Platysternidae > Platysternon > Platysternon megacephalum. The sequence goes on from QXTE01000003.1 coordinate 16,660,585, forward strand.
CAAGATGCATATTTAAAAACTGTTGCTTCTCCAGCTGAGGGGTTAGGAAAGAAGAAGCTGGATCCCCTGCCAAAGATCTGGAGGCAGCCCACATTTGTGTTTAGGCATTTATGGTTGAATTTTCCACCTGAAATGATCACATACAGTTCATGGAGGGGAAGGATTCCTCCATATGTTAAATACTCAGAAGACTGACCCAAAAGCATCACTAATTAATTATTTTTTAATCTTGTGTTTAACTAATTCTTAGGATTTTTGAGCTCTTGACAGTATGGCATTCTGTTCGCATTTAGAAGGTTATGTTCCCAATTGTATTAGAAATGAAAGCTGAAAGTTTCTGCAAAAACTTATGAGTAACCCTAATCAAGGTGCTTCTTTATTCACTGTGAGTGAATGGATTTATCAAATCTTTAAGCACATGCATTTGTTTCCCTTATTTTCTATAATGATGGTGGTGTTCATTTTTGCTGAATTTTTTCCCCTTGGAACAGGAGACCAACTGCATTCCTGTAGTAGAGCGAGTTATATTTTTTAAATATAAAAGTTCTATCTGATTAAAAAAATCTTAAGTTTTAATTATATTCAATGCATTCGGTTTATTATTCGTGACATTTTTTCAGAAGAGCCAAGACCAGCTGAGCAATAATCTGTGTGTTTTTTGGCTCTGGCCTGTCAGAGCACAGAACAGGAGTTACTGAGACAAAGCAGACATCAGACAAACACCTTGGGTGCTCTGAGGCCAGCTGGGAGTGGGGAGTGCCAGGCAGACCTGAGACCAGCTCAGTAGTGCTGCATGACTTTGAAGCACATTTTCATACTCTCTCCACTCGTGTTGGTGCAATCAACCACACTGTTGGGAACCACTGGCCCCTGACCCTGCAACTGCAACAGAGTAGCTGGTCCACAAAGCTCAAGCCAAAAGCACTGTTCCCCACGTTTCAATGATCACACTAAAGTCTGCAAAAAGAACAGGAGTACTTGTGGCACCTTAGAGACTGACAAATTTATTTGAGCATAAGCTTTCGCGGGCTACAGCCCACTTCATCAGACGCATGTAGTGGAAAATACANCGTAGAGACTGTCCGGTTTGGTCAATGTACATGGCAGAGGGGCACTGCTGGCATAGGCAATAGCTGTAGCTGTAGCCCACGAAAGCTTATGCTCAAATAAATTTGTTAGTCTCTAAGGTGCCACAAGCACTCCTGTTCTTTTTGCGGATACAGACTAACACGGCCGCTACTCTGAACACTAAAGTCTGTGCAAGGTTAACTATCACTTCCATTTCAGTCAGTCCAACAGTAGTCATACTGGTACTGGCAATGCCAGGTTGTGAGAATGTGTGGGGAAGAAAAGCAATTTAGAAGCTGCACAGGTAATAGACATTATAAATACCAATGGATGTAATGACTTTTCCCCAGAGGAGATGCCTCACCAAGCCTACATTTTAGATAATTTCTCTCTCCTTACCTCCTTCCTTTGCCCACTCCAGTCTTTGTGGCTTCTTCCATGTTGCTTCCTATGCTTGGATTGATCTCCTTATCCCAGCACATCAGGTTCCCACCCTCTCCTTATTAACACTGTTTCTAAAGACTCCGTTTTTCTGCAAGAGCTTCAAGCATTAACTCATGTCAGTCAAATGCCTTCTTTACCTCAATATTACATAACTGGAAGGAGAATGATGATGAAAAAAAGAGTAACATTTTAAGATAATACTAATTCTGGTCTATTAATGTGTCTTTGACACTGTAGGCTACTGTAGGTAGGGCCAGTCTTGTATAGCACAGAGCACGTTATTGGTACTTAAATAATAAAGTACATAAATATAAATTAATAGCTTAATTAAAATTGAGAAAAAATCATTTATTGGAGACATGAGTTTAGTTCTCCACAGGATTTACAGACACACAAAACAGAAAAGGTGAGTCATAGGTAAAATACCTTTCAGCTGTCTAGTGGGACAAACAGAAACTGAAGACCATTTTGTTTACAGAAAGGCATGTCCTTAGGAAAAAAAGACATCAGCTCACTGCACTCAAATGAAATGTGGAAGCAATAATAAACCAACAGGCACAGCATTGTCAAATCAAAGTAGTGGGAGATCTATCAGTGTAAACAGAGTGAAAAGAACAAATTTAAACATGTAAAGAAACACAGGAGGGGGAGAACATGTGACATTACAAAAACAAAGTTGAAGGAACAAAATGTTGCTGATAGTGCAGAAACTGATAAGGAGTAAAGGTTTAAATGGACCTATGAAATGGACCTATAAGAATCCTTGTCTGACTTTAAAGCACAGTGAGATTAAAGTTTGTTTATGACAACTTGAAAAAGGGTGCAAAGTTTTATGGTTTGAAGAAACATAAATGAACATATTCTACTCAGAACAGGAGGCAGAGTAGATGGCTACACAGAACAATGTATTTCGGGGGTGCTGCCACCGCAAGAAACCTCTGTAAGATTGCACTGTTTCTCTTATAGCATTCGATGCAAGGGATGCTAAATATCTCTTCTTAGTGTTCTATTGTGTAGAGTGTGGGATCAGAGAAACCCATGAAGACAGTCAGCCTGCAATTGAGCACCAACCTATTACTCCAATTATTTGGGAGTAGGGTGACCTGATGTCCCGATTTTATAGGGACAGTCCTGACATTTGGGGCTTTGTCTTATATAGGCACCTATTACCCCCCACCCTGTGTCCTGATTTTTCACACTTGCTATCTGGTCACCTTATTTTGGAAGGAAAGGACCTACTACAACTAGGAAGGAATACAAGCGTTTCTTCTGAGAGTTCCCTACTGAGGGTGAAGAGGAGCAGCTGCTGTCCTCCATAGCTCCGTAGGAGATACAGAATCAAGTGGTGGTGGTGGCAGCTCAGAGATGTCACTAACGTGTGGGATGCTCTACTGGTGAGATGGGCTCCACTGAGAAGAAATTGGGCTCTGTATCCTGCCTAGAAGTAATTTTATGATCAGGACTGAAGGAAGCAAACAGCAAGGAAGCATTACATATTGCAGGGAAGAGGCAAGCCACAGAAGCCTGAAAGAAGTCGGAGAAAGAAGTGGGGAATCTAATAGTCCTGGAGATACCAGAAAGGGAGCAGCATGGGGAGAGCAGAAGAGGAAAAAGGACGTGTGTGTGAAGTGGCACTAAGAGGAAGTGATTATATATCAAGTGCCCCTCTCCTAACTTAAAATAAGTATCTATTTTTGCTGCAACCCTGTAGCTTGCCTTCGTTCAAATCCCAGTAATTCCACCACCAGAATCCTTTGACTTGCTGTTTGTGATGTGCTAAAAAATTAACTACCCTCATTCCAATAAGAGAAAAGATTTACACTCAGAGTCACTAACACCAGTTACAAACTGACCAGTCAACATGCCACATTTGGAACCAGAAGTAAACAATCAGGCAGAAGCAGACCAAAAAAAACAAATACAGTACTGTGCTAAATGTAAACTACTAAAAAAATAGGGCTGTTGATTAATCGCAGTTAACTCACGCGATTAACTCAAAAAAATTAATCGCGATTAAGCGCAGTTTTAATTGTGCTGTTAAACAAGAGAATACCAATTGAAATTTATAAAATATTTTGGATGTTTTCTACATTTTCATATATATATTGTATTCTGTGTTGTAACTGAAATCAAAGTGTATATTTTTGAGGGGGAGGGATAGCTCAGTGGTTTGCGCATTGGCCTGCTAAACCTGGGGTTGTGAGTTCAATCCTTGAGGGGACAGCTTAGGAATCTAGGGCAAAATCAGTACTTGGTCCTGCTAGTGAAGGCAGGGGGCTGGACTCTGAGATATATATATGGAGATACACCTAATTATAAATATTGCACTGTAAAAATGATAAACAAAAGAAATAGTATTTTTCAGTTCACCTCATACAAGTACTGTAGTGCAATCTCTGTCGTCAAAATGCAACTTACAAATGTAGTTTTTTTTGTTACATAGCTGCACTCAAAAACAAAACAATGTAAAACTTCAGAGCCTACAAGTCTATTCAGTCCTACTTCATTTTCAGCCAATCACTAAGAGACAAACAAGTTTGTTTACATTTACAGGAGATAATGCTGCCCTCTTCTTATTTATAATGTCACCAGAAAGTGAGAACAGGCATTTATTTGCTTGGCACTTTTGTAGCTGGCATTGTAAGGTATCTACATGCCAGATATGCTAAACAGAAGTCTTAAAAGAGCAATACTCTGATGCGGAAAATACAGGTAAACCCGAACCACCAAAATAGAAAAACAACCTTCTGCTGGTGGCATCTGACTCAGATAATGAAAATGAACATGCATCGGTCTGTACTGCTTTGGCTTGTTATCGAGCAGAACCCGTCATCAGCATGGACCCATGTCCCCTGGAATAGTGGTTGAAGCATGAAGGGACATATGAATCTTTAGTGCATCTAGCAAATAAATACGTTGCGATGCCAGCTACAACAGTGCCATGCGAACACCTGTTCTCACTTTCAGGTGACGTTGTAAACAAGAAGCGGGCAGCATTATCTCCTCCAAATGTAAACAAAGTTGTTTGTCTGAGTGATTGGCTGAACAAGAAGTAGGACTGAGTGGACTTGTAGCCTCTAAAATTTTACACTGTTTTATTTCTGAATGCAGTTTTTTTGTACCTAATTCTACATTTGTAAGTTCAACTTTCATGATAAAGCAACTGCACTACAGTACTTGTATTAGGTGAATTGAAAAATACTTTGTTTTTTTACAGTGCAAATACTTGTAATAAAAAATAAATATAAAATGAGCACTGTACACTTTGTATTCTGTGTTGTAATTGAAATCAATATATTTGAAAATGTAGAAAACATCCAAAAATATTAAACATTAATAGAATACCGTTTATTTAAACAGTGCGATTAATCGCGATTAATTTTTTTTAATCGCTTGACAGCCCTACTAAAAAAATAAAGGGAAAGCAACATTTTTCTTTTGCATAGTAAAGTTTCAAAGCTGTATTAAGTCAATGGAAGGTTGTAAACTTTTGAAAGAACAACCATAACATTTTGTTCAGTTACAAATATTTCAGAGTTATCAACAACCTACATTCCCGAGGTGTTTGTAACTCTGAGGTTCTACTGTATAAACAGGAAAAAGAAACCCTAAAATAATACTGCCAAAACTAGTAAGTTTGGTGGAGACTGTGTCATGGTGCAGGGCTGTATTGAAGTTTGTTGGCAAGTTGCGTTTCACTCATGGTGTAATGGACAGTTATGAAGGAATATTAGGACTCGAAAGTGATCCAAGTAGGGAGAAAGCTTTGGAGAGAATTTATTTCCAAACAAGATGACTCAAAGCACACATCATATTTTGCATACACCTCTGTCAAGAAAAGCAGATGTGTTGCTCTTTAACCATCACAGTCACCTGACTTGAGACCAAACGAAAAAATTTGGAGTGAGTTGAAAAAACTACCCAAAAAATCATACTGTTAATTCGTACACCCAAAAAACCCACCCCAAAAACTGCCCTGAAATTGCATATTGTGAACAAGGACTCATCTATGTACCAAATAAACAAACAAATACCTAAATAAAAACAAACAAACACGTAATGGTGGAAATAGCAAATAGGATTTTTGCAGTCATTCTTTCTTGGGAAAAAGAAAAACCTGTTCAGTTTTAGAAAGACTACTAAAGTCAGAAGCCCCATTTCATGATTTCTTCACAATTCCAATAAGACTATTAAATGACAACAAAAACATTTAATTAAAACTTGACACTTGGTATCATTACTGCATGTCCATAAAGTAAGCTTCTGAGATTTTCACAAGTAAAAATAGATTTAATTATTCTTTTACCTCTGCTTTTGTAGAATGTCTATTTTCAAATGAGAACAAGGCAAAAGTATAAGAGTTAACTCAACACATAAATGTTGGGAATGAAAAAAAACTACTGGATAATTGTACACATTCCCCTATTATTGCAGGATTTAATCCACAGAGGGCATATCAATGTAAAACTGATATTACCTTTGATCCTAGTGAAAAAAGCCAACATGCAGCAATGAGTGCAACTCTTATTAATGTTAAAAAAGAATTCTACAGATACACCAAAGGGACAAGAGACACCACAATTAACTAAGTCAGAAGGAAAAGGATTTAATTTCATTCAATTTTGACTGCAAGGGATCATTGTGCGTACAAAACAAGAGATACAAAAGGGATAGGGTACTCTGAAGTTAATAGTACAAATGAGATTATCAAAGAGAAACAGAATAAAAGACCGAAATTTACCCTGGCTTCCCATCAGTGCGGCACCTAACCAGGGACGGCTATTGATCAATACAAGATACCACTTACAATTGGGATCTAAGTGCTTTACAGTTATGCAGCCCAGGGATCAAGAGGCTAAAACCAGGAATTAAGCTCTCCTTTCCCTAGTGAGAGAGTGTACTATATAGCTACCCAATTTCTTTTTTTTTAAATAAAAAATGAACATTATAAGTAGCCTACTGTGAAGTTCTGTTAAAATCCAAAGGGCTCTATATGGTGGAAAAATCTCTTACATTGGTGTTTAACAGAATTGTTGATTCCTTAGCAGATTATAAACTTCTGGGATACATTTGGCAATAATCACATCTATGCAGCTATTGGCTTCAAATTAAGTAACTCAGGCTTACTGTATCCTGCTGTGAAGTGGAGGAAGGTTGGTTCTTTCCTCTTCACTTCACCACACTTGGATCCATCACCAATAATGTACAATTACAGAATAGTTATTTTAAAAATCTGGTACAATTCACACAGTAATTTGTCACATTTATGATTTTCTTAGGTATCTGATTACACAGAATCCTTCAAGAGCAGAATCTTTTCAGTTTTCTCTACATATTTATCACAGACACCTGGAGTGTAATATTGCCCCCCTTGAAGTCAATGGCAAAACTCCCACTTGACTTCAATAGGGCCAGGACTGCAGCCAGAAGGGTGAAAATGTGCCCAACCTCACAATTATTTTATCAATATTAATATATTACGTACAAAAACTGTGTTAGGAGTATTAAGTTTGCAAAGTCAAGCACTCAAAAGTTAGAAAATGCAGCACTGAAGTTGCTCGCACAACCTTAATTCACCCACCTCCCCTTCGGCATATGCATTAGATACAGTCTTTAATTCCTTGATCACATACTATTCTTTTTCCACAGGGTGGATGAAGCTCAATGAATGTATAGCTATTCAATATTTATTTTTATCATCATCAGTGAATGTGTGATGTCATGCCTTATTTACTGCACACAATCCCAACTCTATACTGAATACTGAGATATCAGTCTCTTCAGGCGCTTTTTTATGGCGCTCATAGTAATATCTGATTTAGTGAATTTCTTTTCATCCCTATTATCATCCGCATTTTACAGTTGGGGAATTAAGGCACAGAGATTAAATTGTCAAAATTGTTCACTGCATTTGCGTACCCAACTTGAAGCATCTTATAAAAAAAAGCTTCGTTTGCTATTCAGTCCTGCTTCACTTCTTGAGCAACATCCATCGTATGCACTGAATGGAACCTGTTTGGAGAATTTTACTTTAAGTTCTACTGAGCATATCCAAATGGTGATTTTCAGTGGCTTATAATTCTGCTAATTGTATGGATTTTCACAAGAACAGCAAAAGACACCCCCTGGCCAAGGGCAATGCCCCTGCTGAATTTCAAGTCTCTGTCCAAAGCTTCCAGGCACTAGACCTTTTAATAAAACACTTGTAAGAATTTTTCAACATTGGGAAAATAACATATTTTTCTTTAACATCCTTCATGGAAATAGATGAACCACTTTTATTGAAACTTATGGGGGAGGAAGGGGAAGTTAAGCCTCAGATAGACACCTGGAATAGGAAATTTCAGCCCAAATGGTTAAAGTTTTGCAAATTTACAAGGAACTGAAAAGAGCCTTCTAATGGAAAGTATTAGGCAATGTCAGCTCCACCTATAATTACACAGGCATGAGTTCAGAAACATGCTGGAATTTCTCAGATGAAGAACATACATAACATTAAGGTCTTTACATGGATAGGCAGGTGAAACATTATCCTAAAGAAATCCCCAGCTACCAGTACCAGAGATTAAAAATCAGACAAGAATATTTACCTTTTTAAAAAAAATTCCACAATAAAATAATTCATTTTTAGTTAAACATTAAAACCGCATTCATGCTTAGCTCAGTCAAACATCAGAAAAGAGTTAAACACAACACTGATTACAATGCACTGCCATAAGGGTGTGGGGATAATTCAGTGTTCTTTTGGGATTCAGAAAGCAGTGAATTACCCCAATAAATATATTTGTCATGACAACTTTACTGTGCCTCCTCCCGACTTTCCTACACTCCTGGGGCAGGCAAAGGACTCAAGAGCCAAGGCAAATAAGGATAGCAGGCAAATAGGCTAAGTGCCTCAACATAGCATAATGTTATGAAAGGAAGCCATTGATAATCATAGCCTCTCCTTTAACTTAACAGATCAATCAGACTGCAAGCTGTCAAAAGCCCAACTTTTTGTTTTTTTGTGTGTGATGGGGATGTAATTCAGTCTTACCACATTGAACAACTTTTCACCACTAAAAATACAATATGCTAAAACATTAACAGACATTATTTTGGATCTCTGATAGGTAGGTTCCTAGTAGTCCATTTGCTTAGAGTGTGTTTTATAAAGTAAACAAACTATGTGGCACATACATGCTGGACTGGAGAATAGAGATCAGAGCTTTGGTGTTATACATACTTGAACCAAGTTCAGAGAAGCGTACAAAATTAAGCTCCATCACATACGTGAGGAGAGCATATTCTTGGGCAAAAGTAAGGTTAAGTACTAGGTACAATCCTCCACGAGTGAGTCCCACACACCTCATGCACCTGCTTCCTTACTTTCTGCAGGATAGAATAAAAGTGAAGTATGGATGGAGAACAGGCAAAGGTCTAATGAGATGGTTTAAGGGTAATCCTCAGCCACCATCCTTCATATGTCACTTTACTTAGATTACAAACTATCTGAGGCAAGGACCATGTTTTGTAGGATCAGAGCCCTAGAACAATGGGGCCCTTATTTTGGTTGGGGCCTATGAGTTCTACTTTAAGACCCATCTCTTTTGTAAAGCACTTTGGGATCCACAGATGAAAAGCAGCACACAAAAGCTAAGTATTATTATTAATAAATTAAGATTTTAACTATGTGATCCATTTATTGGCTTTATTCCTATTGCTGAACAGGAGGGATTTGGCGGCCATATAGGTACACTTCCCACCATTACATAATTAAATTACAACCATCCTAGTACAGGAATAAGCTGATCTTGATAAATGTACATAAAATACAAAAGATAAGCCAATAGACCCATGGGGGTTCCCCAAATGCATAGTTTTGATTACTTGCTGAATCTCTAGGGCAGCAACAGAAGAGGTATGTCCATCTGTTTCTGTTAGTCAGAGTTAGGGAAGTTCAATAATATTAAAATATTTATTAAGAACTTATGTATTGGAAAGTTATTCTGCCAAGTCCAGCATTTTGTTGATTTCAAACTACAGTATTTGATTTATCCTTTATTTGGATGTATACATATTTTAACCCAGTGGTCACTAAAAGTCCAGCAGGGCTGCCGCTAAGGCAGGCTCCCAACCTGCCCCATGCCCCAGCACGGCCCCGGCAGGGGGAAAGGGGGCAGGGATCTCTGCGCTTGCTCCTGCCTGCAAGCACCGCCCCCGCAACTCCCATTGGCCGGGAACGGGGAACTGTGGCCAATGGGAGCTGGGGAGGGGGGATGCCTGCAGAGCAGGGCAGCGCGTGGAGCCACGTGCTGTGCGCCCCCGCAGGGGCGCATTGGCCCCTTCCGGGAGTGGCATGGGGCCGGGGCAGGCAGAGAGCCTGCCTTAGTCCCGCTGCCCTGCCGACTGGGAGCCGACCAAGGTAAGTGCTGCCCGGCAGGAGCCCACACTGCAACCCCCAGCCCTGAGCCCCCTCCTGGAGCCAGCACCCTATACCCCTTCCTGTACCCCGAACTCCCTCCTACACTTCAAGCCCCAGCCCCAGCTCTGAGCCCCCTCCCAGAGCCAGCACCTCGAACCCCTGCCCCAGCCCTGACCTCCCTCCCGGAGCCAGCACCATACCCCCCAACACTCTGCCCCAGCCCGGAGCCCCCTCCTGCACCCAAACTCCCTCCCAGAGCTTGCACCCTCACCCCCTCCTGTATCCCAACACTCTGCCCCATCCCGGAGCCCCCTCCTGCACCCAAACTTCCTCCCAGAGCTTGCACCCCTCACCCCCTCCTGCAGCCCAACCCCCTGCCTCAGGCTCAGCCTGGAGCCTCTTCCCACACCCCGAACCTCTTGGCCCCAGCCCAGAGCCTGCACCCCCTCCCAATCCCCTGCCCCAGTCCGGTGAAAGTGAGTGAGGGTGGGGGAGAGCAAGCAATGGAGGGAGGGGGATGGAGTGAGTGGGGTGGGGCTTCCGAGAAGGGGTGGGGTAGCTCCTGGGTTGCACTTAAATTCAAAAAGTGATCTTGTGCATAAAAAGATTGGAGACCACTGTTTTAACCTAAAATAATAACACTGTAGTCCAGATTTCTCTCTGATTTATGCCTATGCACCTAATGTATATCCCCCTTTGCTATTGAGGATTCCTGTACAAAAAGAACACTGGTTGACAGGCTCAAATGTAACCTCCTCTTTAAGCCCTTTAAAAAATAGTTTAATCATTATAAGGGGAACATTATCAGCTGTGTTAAACCACAAACAAACAAAGACACATGTCAATATGCAGGTCACAGGGTCACAAACTCTATTCTTTTGATCCACAGAGGCTTGAAATTTACAACAGCTCTGGTTTCTGAAGAACCTGGAAAACAGGATTCTTGTCAGTTTCAATCCCCTGCTGATTTACAAGAATAGAACTGGCAGGAAGAACTGATGGATAATGACAGACAGTAGCGTGTATGCATACACAAACTTAACATCCTCGGTTTGCTGTTGACTAATTCAGATGAAGAGCTGAGATTGTTACATGTTTGTAGCCTTTGTTTTAGAGAGCTAGTAATGAAAAAATCTAAAGAGAGAAATTTAAATATTTTATCCCAATTTTGTATTGCAAAATTGTAAATTGCTAAGGATGTGATGTGCTGATACAGCTGAATATATGAATACAAAACTGGGCCAAGATTTTCAGACAAGACTAGTGATTTTGGGTGCTGAAGTTGAAACATCTTAATGAGACCTGATTTTTAAAAGAGCAGTTGGCTCAGTATTTTCTGATAATCAGGCCCCCTCACAGATGTCTGAAATCATGTCTCTTCTGAAACATAGTATTTGAAAACAAACAAACAAACAAACAAAAATAAAGAAAAAATGTCAATGATTATGCTAACACCTATTATTAAATTATTTGAACTCCACTAAGTGCTGTCTATACACATATCAATTCTCCCAAGATAAGGCTGTAATCAGGTCCCATTATAAGCTCAGTTTTTAGCTCCTTTATAACTTTGGCTAGAAAAATTGGTTTGACTTGAAGATTTCCAAATTTACTTTGAGGACAAAGTTGTTTTATCTGCAGTTTCTCCTCCTGTCTCAATTTTTATATAGCATTACAATACTTTTTCAAATGAAATCCACTGGTCTTGGTTTGCAGTATACAGATATGCTTATCGATATTATTTAATATATCTGAACCACAGAAAACAAATGTTGAACAATTTGTAATATAGCCAGAAAAGGTTACTTAAAAAATTGCCATGATCAAAATTCTGGCAAAGGGCATGCCAAAAGGTGTACAGCCACTTGCAATCTCGTTTGTACAGAAAAATGTACATTTATATTCTGTATATTCTTTTTTTTTAAATATGGAGATATACCTATCTCATAGAACTGGAAGGGACCCTGAAAGGTCATCAAGTCCAGCCCCCTGCCTTCACTAGCAGGACCAAGTACTGATTTTGCCCCAGATCCCTAAGTGGCCCCCTCAAGGATTGAACTCACAACCCTGGGTTTTGCAGGCCAATGCTCAAACCACTGAGCTATCTGACTTCTAAAATATTTTATTTTTCACTTTAAAACATTCCTAAATTGTGTTCTCTTTTCTGGAAATCACATGCAATTGTTCTGGAAAGAAATCATATTTTTAAAAATATTAAAAGCAGTTTAAATATCAGAGACAAATTTTGCTTTTTAAACAAAACCGCTTGAAGGACAGCCTTTTTAAATGGTTTTAAATGTAAGAACAATTATAAGTTGATATCTCTGAAAGAACACAGGATCCTGAAGGCTCCAGGTCAACCTGTGTTTATGCAGGATTCGGAAAAAGAAGATCAAGAGTCGTATAGGGAAACTGGGGACAGTAATCGGAAAATAAGGAAAAGATAGAAGCACTGGAGAAAAAGTGAGTGAATGTAAATTATTCATACATTTAAAACTTACTCTTTTTAAAGATAAATCATGATCACTAGAGCCCTGAGTGGATACAAAATTTGTATCTGCATCTGATCCACGATCTGCAGAAATGATCTGTGGATATAAAGCAGATATCTGCAGATTTGCAGGGCTCTAATGATAATCTATTACAAATGTCATGCTTTATTTAATAGAACTATGAAAAGCTATTTTTGTATTTAATTTTCTTGTATTTTATTCAATACATCATAATTAAGGAGCAACAGTAGCTACTCCATGGTTTAGATTGATGCTAGTTTCCCATTATAAAACTAGTTTTTAAGCTCCCCACAACTTCTATCTAGGAGACCAGAAGGAACAGGGATTGGGGTAGGGAACTAAGAGTTCACATGGACCCTGGTCTGAAAATGGGGGTTCTGGAGGAGGAGCACAGAAGGGGCATGGAATAGGGGTGGGAGACAAAGGGAAGTAAGACATGGAAAGTGAGTGCTGGGGACCAGAAAAGCCATGAGAGAGTGTAGTGCACTGAGGGTGGCATGAACAAGGCTGCACAGGGGACTAAGACGGAGCATGGAAAAGAGGATAAGGGTACCAAGAAAAATAAAAGGGTGCATGGAAGAAAAGAAAGGTATGGGAGTGTCTGCAAAGGAGCGTATAGCACTGGGAGACACATAGGGGCACAGGACCTGGAGATGGCAGAACATGAGACATTAAAGAGATGTGATAGGGACTAGAGTAGGGCATGGAGATAGTTACAAAGAATCAGGAAAAGGCACAGAGACAAATGCAGAGGACCAGGATCAATCATCGAGGGGGTGAGATACAGGTAAAAGTGTGAATAAAAGCTTTAAATGTTTACAATTTTTTAGTCTGAAAGGATTAAGGGTTATATAGCTGTGGAAAGGCCAGACATTGTACAATTGGGGTGTTTTTGAAGGTGGACTTTAAAAAAAAACAAAAAAAAACCCAATGTAAAAAAAAGATGGACTCAAATCAAACACTTTCAATCTTAACTCTTTTTTTTTATTATTTTGTTTATTTGGGCCCCTGCCTGTAAGGTGTTAAAATAACGTTTGCCAGTATAATTCAATAAATGTACAATTTTACGTTAGATGTAAAACTTGCTTGAATGAGGATATGTTTTTTCTGTCAGTTTTGGCAACCTGGACGTATTTCTATTTTTGGTACTCAGTTTCTGTTTATAGTATATGTTTTGTTAACCCTTTCCTTCTTTATATTTAGGCCAGGTCTACACTAAAAATCCTCACGCCTGAGCGAAGCAGTTATACTGACCTTAACACCCACCACCCATCCTCCCGTGTAGGCAGTACTACATCAGTGGGAGAGCTTCTCCTGCCGACACAGCTACTGCCTCTCATGGAGGTGGAGTTACTAAGCTGACGGGGAGAGCTCTCTTCTATCATCTTTGAGCGTCATCATCACATGCACTACAGCGGCGCAGCTGCGCCAATGTAAATTTGTAGTGTAGGCCTGTCCTTACACTACTTATTATGAGTGGGCACTAGTTCTGGTGGTCTCAAATGTGCAAAATGCACACCGTGAACTATATAACCAATGCTAGGAGGCCACATTTTAAATACAGCCTTTGTTACAAAGTCACAAGCTATATGTCATAAGTTACCCAGTTTAGAGGAAATGCAGTTTTACAATAGCATTTCAATGACTCATGAACATCAGCAACTTACATGTCTGAAAAGTGAAATGGATTGCCTTATTCAAAATTTGATCTTTAACACAGATTATTTTACACATTGATGAAATAGAAAACTGATTATACATAAGCCTTAAATACACTGACAATTTCCTACATCCACTTGTAAAACAGTCACTATTTTGGCAATTTTTCCCTACTGGTATTGCTCACCTTGTAAATATACACAAGTATGTTTTGTTAACCCTTTTTTTGTTTATATTTAGGCTTGGTCTACACTATAAACTTATATCAGTATAACTACCTCACTTCGGGGTGTGAAAAATCCTCATGCCTAAGCAAAGCAGTTATACCGACCTTAACACCCACCCACTCTCCTGTGCAGGCAGCACTACATCAATGGGAGAGCTTCTCCTGCAGACATAGCTACTCCCTCTCATGGAAGTGGAGTTATTAAGCTGACGGGAGAGCTCTCTTCTATCATCTTAGAGCGTCTTCACCACACGTGCTACAGGAGTGCAGCTGTGCCAATGTAAATTTGTAGTGTAGGCCTGCCCTTACACTACTCATTCATAAGTGATTTTGAAAAACAACAACAAAAAATCACAAATCTTTGTCATTTTGATCTCTGCACTATACAATATTATGTAGCTAAAGTTTACTACATTGATTACACAAATATAAAGCATGACTTTCTTTTTTGAGTGCCAAGTTTGTAATAATGTTCCACCAACATACAATTTGTCTCCTCTTCTTGTAGCAATATAATCAAAATTAAACTAAAGCACTATATCAGTGATCCCCAAACTGTGGGGCATACCCCGCTATGGAGGCACAGAGGAACGTTTGGGGCAGTGCACAGTGGGGCCCGGGCCAGTCCCCACAGGGGATGGGGAGGGAGTACGACCAAGCCCCGTCTATCCCCAGCTCTGCTCCGGCCCCACCTGCAGCTACAGCCCCAAACACAACCCAGCCCTGGCCCCAGGTCACAGCTCCCGGCTGCAGCCCCAGCCACAGCTCCGGCCCTTGACCGTGGCCTGGTTCCTGGATGCAGCCCCAGCCGCAGCTCCCGTGGGGTGTGGACAGATTACATTATAGGTAAGGGGGGGCATGACATAAAAAGTTTGGGGCCCACTGTACTATATGTAATTAAACCTTGAAGGTATCTCTACACTACATACTAAAAACGGGTTTGTTGGACGTGGACTTGGTGTTCCCTGAGCTTCCACACTGTATGATACAACTTGGTTTACAATTCCTGGAACCAGCTTTCATGGGACCATACTGCACTATGCAGACCTTCTGACTCGGGTCCGCAGCTTGGCCTGCATCCATACTGCAAAATAATAGGACTTGGACCAGTCTCACAGCAGGACCTGGGTTCTGACCTACCTCGCACCCCAAAAGGATCCTAGGACCTAGGTCCTGAGTGCTTGCTGACTTGAATTTGACTGATGTGGGGGTGGGGGGGGGGCATGGGTTGGGCTCAAATCAGTCAAAGCCTAGGCTAAGGCCATGTCTACACTAGAGAGTTTACAGAGGCACAGCTGTACTGATGCAGCTGCACTGCTATAAGATCTCCCATGTAGCAGCTCTATGCTGATGGGAGAGAGCTCTCCTGTTGACATAATTAAACCACTCTCAATGAGTGACGGTAGCTATGTTGGCAAGAGAGCATCTCCTGTCCACATAGCTCTGCCCACACCAGCCCTTCTGTCAGTGTACTTGTCACTCAGGGGTATGTTTTTTCACACCCCCACACACACACCAGTGACATAAGTTATATGGACAAAAGTGCTAGTGTAGACATAACTCTAGTGTGCAGTGCAGACATGCCCTGTCATGCCAGAAGAGCAGACTGTCAGAGTCACACATAGGTGCAGTTCAGAGGTTAACACATTTCCTTTGAGTAGGGCAGGGGACAGTGCTGTGAAGGGCCTTCCCCCCCGCCCCCAAGTCTCTCTCTCTTTCAGTCTGGAGCGGAGGCGGGAACTGGGCAGAGGGTGATTTGGCTGCTGCTGGTTTCCCTCTTTCTGTCCCAGCTCCTCAGTGACCCGCGTGAGACCCAGCCCCTTCTGTACCGACCCCACGAAAAGTGGGCAGAGCCCAGCGTGCCCAGGACGGGAGGACGCTGCGGCTAGGCGCGGCATGTTTTACCTGTGGATGGGAAGAAGCATCACTTCCGAGCTCCCCCTGCTCTGTTTCTCAGCTCAGAGCCGGCAGCACCTAACTTCCTTGCTGCCCCCCCGCTTCCTGTGTTCTCATTGCCTCCTTCCTCCCGCCTCCATAGTGGTTAAGGGAAACGTTTGTAACTGGAGGAAACCCAGAGCCTGTTCCCCGAAGGACCACGCCTGGTGGGAGGGGAAGGAGGCCAGCCTCAACTGACAGCAGAAGTGAAGCCGCAGCTACGCACCTGGACGGGCGCTGGCTAGAGAACTGGGGGAGGAAGGAGAGGAGGCCGTAATTAGAAGACACAGAACCGAACCAAAATGTCTGTCCTTAGCTTTTAAATCAAGAACGGAGGCCTTCCCCCTCCCTAGACTACAACACCCAGGATGCAGTGCTCCATGAGGGCATTCCCATGATGCATCGCGCCATCAGACTCCGTGCCCCTCCCTCCAGACTACAATTCCCAGCAAGCAATGCACCCCTCCAAAGTGGGGCTGGGGGGAGTTGGTAAATAGTGGCAGAGAGCAAGCTCCTGCCTAGAGTAAGATGGCGGCAGCAGCTGCGGTGGCGCTCTGAGCGGAGATAGTCACTCGTCCCTTGCACTGTGGCTCTCGCTGTGGGTCGGGGCCGCGGCGTTGCCGTGAGGGCAGAGGCGGAGAGTCGAGTCACGGAGCCGCGGCCCCGGCAGCTGCAGAGAGGGCAGGCGCGGCTGGCGCCCCCCCGGGAGCCGAGAGGTGTCGCCCAGGTAGAGCCCCCCCGGACGTCGCTCCCGTTCCCAAGGCAGGAAGAGGCTGCTGTGGGCGGGGGCCGCTCGCTGTTTCCCTGCTCGGTGGTGGCTGCGGGCGGTGTCTCCATGTCGGACAACCAGAGCTGGAATTCCTCCGGCTCCGAGGAGGATCCCGAGACCGAGTCCGGGCCGCCTGTTGAGCTCTGCGGGGTCCTCAGCAAGGTGAGCAGCCCCTTCCGCCGCGCCACCTGGGGAACTCGGAGCCTCCCCCTTCCCGGGCGGGTGGGGACCGTGCGCACCCCCGCTCTGCCCAGCAGAATCGGGTTAGGATCCCCTGTCTCGCCGGGGTTACCCCTCTGAGGGGCAGCCCCGCACCCCTTTTCCCCCGCGGAGACAGGGCTCTGGCTTGGCTGGGGCAGCGGCCGCCTGACCTAGGGGAGCCTGGCAGTGAGTCACTCGCAGCAAAACATCCACCCCCAGCCCGCGGGAGGGGCTGTAACGGCCCGCACACACCGCGAGGCCGTCCCCTCCAGCCCGCCCTGCTGCGAGGGGAACCCCCGCAGTACTCCCAGCTCTCCCCCTTCTCTCGGGGAGAAGCTAAGCGCCGCTTTCAGTGCTCTCCTTCCTGTAAACCAGGCGGGGCGGGGAGCCCTTCCTCGCGGAGAGGCTGTGGAGACTGTCTTAAAATCCATCCTTCAAACGGATGGGGGAGTCTCGCCTCCTTCCCTTCCTAAATGAGGAGGCATCCTCGTCATGAATGAGCGTCCCCTTGTCCCTTCTTTCTCGATTCTCCCTCTCCCCCCCCCCCTTTGATTCACCCTCCCCAAGTGTAAATTTTGGGACAGCAGGGTCTGTAACTAGAATCATTCTCCTGCAGAATGTGAGTGCTGGCAGCGAGGGCATCTCCATTCATTAGGTTTTTGACTGGAGCCTGGCAATCCTCTCCTAGGTAGTGTGTGTTGCGGGCTAAGTTGTAATGATACCTGTGGTGACTGGTGTTGGACTCCACGCTGAGCCTGTATGGGGAAGAGGGAGAGTTATTGGGGTTGCAAAGGAAAAGCTTCTTGTTTGTTTGTTTTTCTTGCCAAGACTTTTTTGCAGGAAGTAGCAGCATGTGATGTGCACATACAAATCACTTCTAATCAATAGGGATACGTCAAAGAGGAGTGGCATGGCCTTTAGTCCCAGCATCAAAACAGTGCAATAAAATACCCTGGTAGCAGGAGATCCGTGTGGAGGGGTGGAGAAGAAGGAAAAATTGCAAGGATGCTTGCTTTTTTAAAAACAAAACAAATTATGTTGCTTATGTTTATGATGGGGTGTGTGTGTGTGTGTGTGGAGAGGATTAAACCTATTCCTGCCTTTTTATTACTGTAAATTTAATAAAACAGTTTGACATGTGTGAGATGAGGTTAGGGAATTCAGTTTTAAGGAGTATTTTAAAGACTAAATATTCTGAATGAACAATTTCAGTAGCAGAAAGTAACTTCTCAATATATACCCAAATGTCCAGAGAATTAAAATGTTGTTTTTGCATCTCTCTGTCACTCTACACTGTAAGGAGGGGTTTAAGCCAGAACTGAATGCATGATCTCAGTATCCCATGACCTGTGAACATCCCCTGTATACTTAAAAACCTATGGTACTGTGTTTTTTTGAGGGAGTAGGACTCTGTTTATGAACTCTTTCCAATTAAAACCATGTTTCTGAGCTCATAGAGGGGAGCAGTGTTAAGGAGAGGAGCCTGGCCTTGGCACACTGATCTGCAGGATCTCATGTCTGATGCTGGGGAGGGGACAGGAGGTACATTACAGTGGGTTTTTTACATGATGATTTGGTTCGGAAATGTGGCTTATTGCCCGAGATTTCTGCAATGTTACCTCCTTATCAGGCGATCCAGATCATTAAGTAAAAATCTGATGTTTGTTTGTAGTATGCTATCCATTTTAATATTGGCAAATGAAATGGAGTCTAAAAATTGCATTCTAGGTCTTAATGGTGGGTTATCATGTATGCTAAATCCCAAGGTGTTTCCCAAACATCTGTGTATTATTATACATGCACTATGTGCATTTTGTTTAGAGTTTTGTTTGTAGTGCTTATGCTCATATTACAGCTACTGCCTTTCCTGTTAACCTCCAAGTGAAAACACATAATGAGAAATAATCTGAATTGTGAAATATGATAAAACCTGTTGCAGTGAACCTGCTGGAAGGTATTATATGAGTTACTGGCTAACTTTAATTTCTTTGCTAGTTAATTAATGTCTTCTGTAATACCTGAGAGGCAAATGAGTTTAACTGAAATTATTGCATAATAACATGTTTAGTTGGCAAATAGAAATTAAATATAAAAAAAGCCTTTTAAAAACAAAACAAGACTCCAAACTAGTAATAAAAGGTTGTATTTCCTTGCATTCCCTGCAGTGTCTTAGGTGCTCATGATTTCATCATTTTTGCAGGAGGGAAAAGCCGGAGCTTATGGCTTGTCTATAGAGGAAGTTCATGGGGAAGTTAGTGCAAAATAGCTAGAGCCTTGGCTACACTTGTGAGTTACAGCGCAATAAAGGAGCCCCGGGCGCCCTAGTTCACTCCCCGTCCACACTGGCAAGGCACGTAGAGCGCTCTGACTCCACAGCTACAGCGCTGCTGGTACTCCACCTCGGCGAGTGGAATAACGTTTGCTGCGCCCCCGCTGGAGCGCTGCGGTGCCATTGTGAACGAGGTGTTGCGTTATTGCGCTGTGATCAGCCTCCAGAAATGTCCCATAATCCCCTTAAGTCAAGTGGCCACTCCTGTCGTTGTGAAATCGGCTGCAGGAATGCAGAAATGCCCTTTCAGAGCTCCAGCTAGGAGAAGCCGTCTGCTTAGCAGCTCCAAGAAAAAGCAAACATTTACTGTTTGCTTTGAGGGGGGGGGGGGAGAGTCTGAACTTACAAGACAGCATGCTGACACACTCTCAGCACCCCCAAAAACCCACTCTCTCTCCCCACACATACACACAACACACTCCCTGTAACACAACACTCCACCCCACCCCATTTGAAAAGCATGTTGCAGTCACTTGCATGCTGGGATAGCTGCCCATAATGCACTGCTCCCAGTGCCGCTGCAAATGTGGCCATGCCAGTGCGCTTGAAGCTCTCAATGTGGACAGACTGCAGCGCTTTCCCTACTGCGCTCTACGAAGGCGGGTTTATCTCACAGCGCTCTACATCTGCAAGTGTAGCCATGCCCTAGGATGTTAATTTAAAGTGCAGTAGCTATTCTGCACTAACCCCCTTGTGGTCACTCTGTACTAAGAGTGCTTGAACCTAAGCAGCACAAAAGCACTTTTAGTGTGGAAGAAGAGTGTCCACACGAGGAGCTAGTGCAGAATAGCTATTTTTGGGTGTTTTCTCAGTCTAGATAAGCCCTCATTATGTAAGGGGAAAAGAAACTAAATTTTAAGCTTTTTGATTTTTAAATGTATTTTAAATGCCTAAGTTTCCCCATGCATTGTCCTACTGATTAGAAATTTTAGCCATTTGAAAAGCACTTTTTACAATGCGTGTATTGTTCATCACTTAAAGGTGGATACAAACTAGGAAAGATTTTAAGATATATCAGACTTTTTAGTTTCTGTGTCACATGTAAATAAATTCACTTGTTTAAACAGTTAGAATTTTCTTTACCAGAGATCTTTTCTTCTGTCCAATACTACGTTGAAGACATAATAGTAAATTTGGGACGTTTTTCCGTAGCAACAGACCAATGTCATAAGCACATGATTCTGATTAATAAAAGCTGTTCAAAGGTACCATCTAACTTGTGTTAGTGGAGGAAAGGCTCTCTTCCCTTTTCCCATTCTCCTGCCTTTGTTGTTATGACAGAAACATAAAATATTTTTCATTATTTCCTCATCTTGTTTCAGTGAGAATTTTCATTTTAGAACCACTGTCATGATCTCGTAAAGATTTAAGAACAATTTTACCAAAGTTAATGAACATTTTTGTACTCACTTTCCCATTATTGCTCGCTAAGTAGTATATCCTCTTCTAACTGGTTGTTGCTTTTGAGCCAAATAATTTAGAGAGAACTTGTTTGCCAAAGTGTGTGCCCAATGCTGTATGTAACAGACATGGGTCTTACAGATTGTTACCATGTAAGACTTACCCAGATAGTACAGTCCAGACATGATGATAGACATCAGACATACAAGATACATTGAGGATCAAATCTTCATTCAGTGAATTTTAGTTTTTTTTGTTTGGAAGTATGAACAATGTATGATGGATTGTCATTAATATATTAAATACAGAATTCCATTGTCATATAAATATGTGAATGCAATGTCGTAAACAATAGTGGCATCATTGGACAAATCTGGTTAAGAGTAGGATATATAAGTATCTTGGTAATCTGCAGCTAATGAGTCAGGGTGTACAGTGTTAGTACCCAAAAGTGACTTTGAGACTTTGGCAAATGTTAAGTTACTAGTGTGAAAATGGTGATTTTTAATCTACAGAACTGTATTTATATTGCTGTGAAGGGGGAATAAATGTATAAATGAATATATGATCTAGAGAATGAGACTCTTTTCAAACAGTATCTTTATTGTATGGAAACAGTTCTTATGAAAGCTCACCTTCTGTTCTACTTAAATGGAAGGTTTAGCAACATTAAAACCAAAAGATTAACTTCTAAGCCTAAAAAAGATAAAACCTAACTGTTTTGCCAATTGTTTCTAATTTTTCACTAAACTTCTTTCTGCATCATTGCACTTAATTGTAATGAACATTTTGTTTTAGTTGGATGAGATACCGCTTCTACAGACAAGACATAATGTTAGTCTTATTGTTAATGAAGCAAAATTGTCTTAAGGTACTGTGCAACACAAATGATTGATGAAAATGATGAGAGTTCTGATCAAGGGGATAGCAAATCCGTCATTTGGGGAGAAATTTGGAAAAAAAATTCTAGTTTTTAAATGATCATGAAATTTACTAAGCAAACAAGGTGTCTTCTCATCAGTATTTTTACTATTTTCAGACCTTGCTCAGCTTTTTGAGGTTTATTTCTTTGTTCTCTACAGTGGACCAACTACATTCATGGGTGGCAGGACCGATGGGTAGTTTTGAAAAACAACACTCTAAGTTACTACAAATCTGAAGATGAAACCGAGTATGGCTGCAGGGGCTCGATTTGTCTGAGCAAGGCTGTTATTACGGTAAGCACTATCTCAAAGTTGATATCTTCCATGTTTCACTAGAGCAGTGGTCCCCAACACGGTGGCCGCGGGCGCCATGGCATTTATGTGCGCCCGCCTAGTGTCCAGCAGGGGAGAGAAGCCACGGCCCCGTGCCTGCCGGGGACAGAGAACTCGGGGGCTGCAGGCGCCGGTGTTCTCTATCCTCGCGGCTTCTCTCCGGCTTCTCTCTTCTCTCTGGATTCATATATTATGTAATATTAAATATGATGTTTTTTTTATTTAATGTACAAATACAAAATAAGCCTTGAAAAATTGTTGGCGCCCGCCACACTCTTCTGAAAACATGAATGTGCTACTGGCCACAAAAAGGTTGGGGACCACTGCACTAGAGCTTTATAGATAGATTACATTTATGGACAAAATGCTTGGTGTAAATGGCTAAGGAAAATGAGTTTTGTGATGGTATGTCATCTTTTGTCAGTGGTTTAAAAGCATATGTTTGCAACCAAACAGGGAACATATCTAAGATAATAAAGAATAAATATGCAATCTAGGATGGAGATCATGATTGACTTCTTCACTCCTCTGACACAACAGAATATTCTACAATAAAAGTAAAGGTCGTCTGTGCAGTTGGCAGTTTTCTTGGGAGTTGACTTAAGCCTGTGGAATGAACTCCCATGGGGAGTAGGGCCCATCACAAACCTAATCCCCTTCTGCTCCAGGTGCAAGATGTTTCTGTGACCTTGCCTTCTCTAACATAAACGTGTGTGTGTGCCCGCGCACACATGCCCATGTCCATTCATGTAAATGTAGAAATATTAAATTAAAAAATCCAAAACACTTCACTGTGCACACTTCTCCCCTGTCGAGAGGATGAGAAAACGTATGATGAATGTTAGTCACGTTGCTTAATTGCACTCTTGGAAGGAACTCCGATACTACAGTGATGGGTTATTAGAATCTAATAGAATAGAATTCAAAAAAGTGAAGCAGCTCCAGCGAGCCTGGAAACCTTGTGGGTTTTTTTTAGCTTTAGGAATATTATTGTATGGTTTCATGTGGTTTAATACTATAGAGAGAGCTACAAAATGTGCAGCAACTTTGCAATGATAATGTTAGATGGGTTCAGTTAAATGTTTGTCATTCTTTGAGTGAGTTATGTGATATGGGAAATACCAGATAGTGTTTTGTAGTGTATAATTGGACAAAAGTAGCAATGTTTAATCTTTCTGCAAGCCCAAAAAACAGAATATGTTTGGTTTTTGTAGTTGTAAAGTGGGGGTGAGGTGAGAATTTTACTACTTATAAATATTCCTGTCACAAAAGCTGCAGTTTGAATGTATTTGATTGGATTAACTATAGAAAGTACTAATTTTGAAAGGTAGATTGAGAAAGTAAGACTTTTCCATTTGGATGTTTGGCAGTTATGAACATCCATAATCTAAAATGCAAGTGACCAAGCAGTGGGCTGATAGGTTCTCATTTTGGATACTGGGTAATATTTTAAGAGTTCCCGCTTATGTGGATTAAGCATCGATGACCTGGATCTTGAGCAAAATATGACTCTCTGTTTACAATTGGGTATGGCTAATTTTTGTTTCATCAATATAAAATAATGTGAATAATGTAATCAAAGTATGTTTAGGCTTTTTAGAACTGGATGAGCACAACAATGTTTGGATTCTTAAGGGATTCTTGTTACATAAAAAGTAGACTGAAGTTGCACGTGGGTGACAATAACTTACATTTATAATTGTTTCAATCACGAGTTTCTTAAGACAATAAGGGTAGAAAATGCAACTGAATGTCAATCAAATTAAGAAATCTAAAATGTGCATCAGCTATAAATAGCTACCTCCAAGGAAATCTTTGTTGGCCCTCATATTTCCTTTTAATGGCCACAAAAGAGCTAGTTGGCTTATGTATTTATACTCAAACTCTATTGAAAAAATTAGTAACTGATAAGATAAATATTAGATGAAGAAGGGCAGGAGAATATTTGTATCAGCAAAAATTGTTCTCCACTGTGTCTGGTCTATGATTGCATCAATGGAAAGTGGAAGTCTTGACTTCTCACTATCAATGAGTGTTTGGCGCTGATACTGAATTGACGCAGTCAGAATCTTTAGTAGGAATAGCTAGTTGTACAGACCTCTATTAGGCTTTAAATTTAGCCCATCTTTAGTGTGCCATGATCTTGACAGATCTCATAAGTCAGGCATAGTTAATAGTTGTGTACAAGTTCTTAATGGCAAACAACAATGCAGAAAGTGGAGTGTGTGGCAATTGTTCCTCGGAATTGATATTGAAAGAACTGCCTCAACATGATGCTAGATGGCACTATACTAATAGGTGATATCTTTGGTATGAGACAAAACATTTGTTATTAAAGGACAACTTCCATGATGCTTTTTTGAAAGAAAAGGTACAAGTTCTCGTATGTGATGGGCAAATTCACATTTAGGTAGTCATCCCTATTCAAAAATTGCCTGCAGTTTCAACTGGAGACTTTTTTTTAACTTTTTTCTTATAAAGGATTATTTAGTGTTTCTGGTTCAGAATGACTGCATTTCATTGATCAGTAAGCTTTTAAGAGTAGAAAGTAACTATCCAGAATTATGGCAGTACTTCCATTGTAGCTTTCAGTATTAGGACAACAATAATGTTGTGCATGCTGGTTACAGAGCCACAATACCAGCCATGAGACCTGATAACATGATTGTAAGGGAGCCACTTCTTCCCCCAAACCCCCTCTTCTGATCTCTTCTAGATGCTAGCAATGCTAGTATATAGAATAGAGTTTACTAGTTCTTTTGCTGGTATTAGTTCTCTTTGTAGTGGGGAAACAGCCCTCCTCAAACCAGTATTGCTTGCCGATGGGGGAGACTCCCTGAGCTGTCCCTTCTAGCTGCTGACCCCCCTCTCTCCGCTGAGGTCTAATTAAAAAAATAAAAACAAAACTGTAGATTACAGATTAGATCTCGTGCCTCATTATTTCTTCGAACACTGACCAGGCAACTTCTGTTCTGTTCTGCAGTTGTCCTCTGTTGTTTTTGTGCTTCGTACCATCACTGCTGATGTGCAAAAGAAGGACAAATTGCTGTTAGATTTCCACAGTACCAGTTCTCAATGGTCATATGGCTCAGCAGAATGTGTACAGTATTACTATAGTCCTAGCTCTAATAGCAAGGATTGCATTACTACTAAAATTGCGGTTATTTTCATATAATATAGCTTGTAAATTACTTTGAAAACCTTCAGAATTAAAATATGCCCATTTTATAACATTTTATGAGGGGTGTGCATGGTCAGAACAGCCCTTTAGCATGGAGCTGAATAGATGATTTGACTAAACATTTGGAAAAATGTCATGTTTGAGAAATCCTCAGTGAATCTTAAACTCTAATGGCCATATACTACTAAACTTTATTACAAGAAGTAACTGATGCATGCAAGACCTGACCCCCGTATCATTGCTCCAAATAATCTATAACTTCACTGCAAATGGGCTTCTTTATTAATCATGCTGTTTTAATCAGCAGTGATCCCTATATTCTATTGTAGCAAAACTGTTTTTATTTTCCATTTGGAAGACCAAACAAGACTTGTAAATTTTCATGCAGTTCTATAGATTTTTCTCAATTTTTGCATATACACCGCTACCTCGATATAACGCCACCCGATATAACACGAGTTTGGATATAACGCGGTAAAGCAGTGCTCTGGGGGGGCGGGGCTGCGCACTCCGGTGGATCAAAGCAAGTTCAATATAACGCGGTTTCACCTTTAACGCGGTAAGATTTTTTGGCTCCCGAGGACAGCGTTATATCGAGGTAGAGGTGTATTTACACTGAGATTATTGTGACCAAACCAATAAGAAAATTGTGAAATGGACACTGAAGTTAATGAATAAGTACCAAGGACCATTCTTGAGATTTTCGTAACATTTCGTTGTCATATTTCTGTATTGTAAAGAGAGATGTTTTAGATTTAGACACTTGCAGTGAGTGCACTTGGGACATGAGTAATCAGCATAATTTGGTATTGCAAAGGATACCAAGAGATTGGAATAGGTGACAATGTCCTCTTCTTTAAAGTCTAATTTGTTAATGCTTATCAAAAGCAACTTTTTCTACAGACTTGGTAAATACTCAAGTTTTTCAGCAAGCTTATATTTCTGATTTCCTTTTCATGACCTGATTTATTTCTGGATTATTTACAGTATGGTCTTGGTTACCACTGTTTATTGGGAACTAACGGTGAAAGCTAAAAGGAAATATAGGAAGACGCAGTGAAATTCTTCTTTAAATAGACTGGCTTTTTAAACTGTAAGAAAGGATGTCCTACATTTGTGAATTTGAACACATACAGATGAGTTTCCTGTGAGAAATAAATTCCTTTCACAGAGTCTCCATGTTTTACAACTTGAAAATATAATTTAACTCTTGAATGATTTCTACTTTCTTACTAGTGAAAATAAGAAGTTGGGGTGTCAAAACTACTGTTAAACAAAAAATATGCTCAGAACAACAATTAGATTGACTTGCATTTTCTTTTTAAGCAGTCTTGTTTATAAAATACAATTTCAGGACTTGGATTAATTAAAGTTTGAAACTTTAAAGGGAAACTTGACTTTATCAGTAGTTCTAATTTCTTTAAAGTTGTCTTTTGTATTTCATTTTAAAATGTATACAATGGAAAATTAAAAATGGGCTCTTGAATTTATTCAGGATAAAATTAAGCAATTTTATAAGTGCATTTAAAGGATGTATAAGGATAAACTTTCCAGGTAGCCCATTAAGTGAATCTGGGGGCTAATTTTCTCCAACTTGCACACATTGTTAGTTCAGGATTACTAATAAAGAAATTCCAGTTAAAAGATAAATATACACTTATGACTGTTGTCCACTGGCAGATTTTATTAAGTTTGTGCAGTCAGCCAGTTAAATTAAATGCAACCATCATTTAGCATTTAGTTACTACAGTGGTGGGTTTTATAGAAAAATCTTGACTAGAGCAATGCCATGTGCTCAGATACCAAAGCAGTGGATTTGTGTACAAATTTTTTTTACTATTTACACTAAAGAATAGTAACTCCTTTCCAACTCCTTAATTTGTAAAAATAAACCTATTTATATAAATATATATATAAAGCCTGTTTAACAAATATTTAGCATTTAAGTAAACAATTAATTTTTTCCTGGTTTGGTACAGCATTTATTCAGCCTCCTCTTTACTAAAAAGAGGCCCTGAACTAATTTAGAAATGAAGGATATATGGGCTGTGAAATCACTAACTAGATTCTGAGGCTTATTTGAAGTAGAAGGTGATTAGGACGTCTAGGTTTTAAGGCATATCTTAAATAACCAAATGGATATTTTCGGATTTGAGCGGGTGTAGGATAGAATTGGAGAAGTGATTGTAGACAGTGACCTTAGAGATAAGAGGAAGACGGGACAGTAGTTGGAGAGGCAAGTGGGGGTCGGGGGTAGGTTCTGAAGATGAGAGAAAATAAAACATGCTTGTATTCAGGGGAAAGAGCCAAAGGAGAATGAGAGGTTAAGGAGAAAAGTAAGGGAAGGGATGAGAGTGAGAGCAAGGGAGATCTGGGGATAGGATGGGCTGGGTCACTGGGGCAAGTGGAGCTTTCTACATGAGCCCCTGCCCTGGACAATTTTTGTTTAACAATCATATTTTCCTATTTTAAAAATGTTTCTCTTTCCTATTTGAGTCTTTCACACAGCAGCAGGGAAACAGGCAAAGTGCTGTTATGCACAAAATCTGAAAATGAGAAATTTTGTTTTCATCTTTGAATTACTGTGCTTAAGTGTTACTAATAGCTATGGTAGGTAGATGTTTGGAGAACTGAGAATTTTAAATTGATTATGGTCTTTTAATTAGTTAACTACATTTTTGGGTGATGTGCTTGGAAAGCAAAAATTGCGTCTGCTTTCTCGGGATAGCATTGATATGGAGAGGGATTCCTTTCAATAGTAGTAATTAAACTAATTCCTAAGTAAGGAGTGAAAAATAACTGACACTGATCCAGATTATGTTGGACAAGTTGTCCTAATCCACAAGTATTTACAGAATCATTCTATTTTAGAATGTTTTTTAATTACAAACACATTACTGTAATAAACAGTTACTCTACAATTCAGACATGGAATTAATGATAAATTGTATACTGTAAAAAAATATTCTGGACTGACTGCAGTTAGTATCCTTCAAGAAAAAAGCCATTTCTCTCAATATTGCGTTGTTTTGACTTCATCCATGTGTTAAAACTTCTTCTAAAGTGAGGGATATAGTTTAGTACTAAATGGGCCAAAATTGTTTATTATGACCACTACTTACATACAATAAATAATATATGTATTATCATAGCACTTAGGAGTCCCACTCATGGACCACTACACAAGAAATTTATGCTATCAGTGTTACTTTGTTTCCTTTTTATTTTCACATTAGCTTTTTATTGGAAGATTTAAATATTAAATTTGACTGAATGTTCAGAATCAGAATATTTTGGTACCAGCAATCTTTTTCAGAACACATGACATACAGGCCAGACATGTTATGCATCAGAAATGTATGTCATCCTCCTGGTTGCTGTAGGCCAAAGGATTTTTGTTATGGAACACTCTTCACCCATGCTCTATCAGCCTCAAATATATACTTAACATCCTGATCATTGCGTAACTATTGAAGCTGTTTGTGATTAAACAAGGCTTGCACCTCACACACACTTGTACTCCTTAATTCTGCTGAATCTGTGAATTCGCATTCATTTTCATAATAAATTATGGTTTGCTAAATACTAGAAATTACTTGTAAGATGCAGCAGAAGCTGGGCTGGGAAGGACAAACTATTAACTGTTATTGAAGTGCTGACAGTTTGCTCTGGGCTGTCCAAAACAAATAGTTGTGCCCAAGAAGCTAACAATCTAAAATATACAGGTATATTTAATAGCAAAGAATACAAAAATACTTGCAAGGAAGTTAATTTTTTTGCAGAAACTTTCAAGTCATTTTGCAAGCTAAACTCCATGTGAAAGTTTCCCATTAAGTTATAAATGTCTTATGTCTATTAAAGAAATTAGGTACTTGGTTGGTAAAATCTGGGGAGCAGTTTACAAAATTGGTCAGTTACTGTATTAAATGTGTAGCCTATAGGTGCATGGGTGTATGCATAGGTAGAAGTTAAGGCCCTAATGCAATGAACCTATAGTTCACAAGGCCTGTAAAACAATAGCTTAGCTAAACTAATACAGGCATAGGGCTCAAAAGCCCTAGCATAAGTAGCGAATCAAAAGTAAACATAGATCGTAAGTATCACAAGATAAAATGCTGTAATGACCAAACTGCTGACAGGTAACCCCAAGATGCTAGTCTATACGAATTTAGGATGTTTTAAATTAGGGACATTAGCAGATCATGAGAATGCCATGGTAACTAATGGATGTGTATATGTAAAAGATTAATAGCCTATGGGAGAAGGGTACCCCAACATTAGTAGGAAATAGGGAAAAGGGGCTGAAATTCCTATTGAATATGCATTGGGTATAGTGGCATCAGTGTAACACATTATAAAAGCTGTATTGCAGCCTGCATGGCTTGGGAGATGTTTGGATAATGACCACTGGTAATGGTGATGATAGTGTGGAGGAAGATAACGAATACTTCAGGTTGTTCTGCAAGAGTTGCTGTGAGTATATGGATGCTCAGCTCATTCTGTTTTCTCTCTTCCGACCTTGCTGGGTTGGAGTGTTGGTAACTTCACTGTCTTAATAAAACTATTACAAATACAGAAAGTTTTTCCGAAGTGTGTGTGTGTTGCAACCATGCACATTGAGGTCCCCAATAAGACTGGCTAAGAGAGATGTGTCTTTTAGCTCATGCAATAGAGGCTCCTGAATTAAGCTCCAGACGTTCCAGGTTTGCTCCCGGTGCCAACAAACCAACATTACACTAACTTGGCAGAAATCACTTTCCTCAGCATCAGCAGGACAAGAGATTCTGTACTCTGGTGGCTGGGGACGTATTACAAGAAAATCTTGACTAGTAAAATATGTCATTTAAATATTGCAGCCTCATTGTTAAAATGCAGCTCTCTCAAATCAACTAACTTTGAGGCATGTTAAAGAGGTATGTAGCATACTAGCCTCCATCACCACTTGTTAAATTTCCAGGCAAGCACCTTTGTGCTTTCTCCAGTACTGCCCCTCTCACTTGTGAGAAACTCCCATAAACATCTGCAAAGCTACCTCATCCTCCTTAAAAGTCTGCTTTGACACGATGCCTACAAAAAACTCGACAACGGTTGGGCTGTTGGTGTGATGACCAATATTCTTATTGTTTCCTTGTACTCCTCCATTGATTTGTATCCATCTTTTCTCTTGTTTTATACTTAGATTGTAAGTTCTGGGGTAAGGACCGTCATTTTGTTTGTTCAGCACCTAGCGCAGTGGGGATCTTGTCCAGGGCTAGGGCTCCTTGGTGGTATGGCAATACAAATAATAGTAATAATAATCACTTTTGTGCTGTTAGTCAATATTCCTCATTTACACATCCAAGAACTGCATTAGCCTGTTTAGGGTATGTCTGCATTTAAAATGCTACAGTGGCACAGATATGCCACTGTAGTTGTGCTGCTGTAACACTTCAGTGTAGACATGACCTATGCCAACAGGAGGGATTCTCCCATCATCAGAGGTAATTGACCTCCCTGAGAGGTGGTAGCTAGGTTGACAGAAAAATTCCTCTGTCAACCTAGCATTGTCTGCCCTGGGACTTAGGTTGTCTTAGCTACGCTGCTTAGGGTTCGAATTCTAGTGTAGACCAGGCCAGAGTAACAGCGTCCCAATAGGAGCTCATGTTCAGTTTTCTAACGGACACCCCTGAGACCTCTTTAGAATTGCTGCCTTCCAGGATATAATTCTCTGTCTTCCATTTTTTGCTGCTAGTGGTACTTTCCGTTGGCAATATTAAACAGGGTGGATTGATTTAAATCAGTGATTTTAGATTGGCAAGTGGGAAACTTTTATTTAAACTCCTGATTTTACTTTAGTTGTTTTCCTAAAGAAAGGTTCATTCTCATTGGTTTGTAATATTAACATGTTGATTGACAACCTAATATAACCTTTACACTAAATTTGGTACACTTAGTCAACTAGGGGGATACTCAAGTTATTTAAATAATTATATAGCTTAACATGCATGTATTCAGATTCTTAAATGGTGCATGATATATTTCTCAACAGATTTTTTGTAACGTGATTTATGTGAAGCTGCATTGGGATGGAAATTAGATTTCAGTTAAATATACAAAACCAGCATTTAAATATTTTTAGTTAAATAAAATTACCTTAAATGTGTTGGATACACAAGAGAAAAAAAAATTAATTAGAACATGTTGTTTTGCTCTTAAAACTAATTGATTTATTAAGCAAAGAAAGTACAGAATCATAGAAATGTAGGACTGGACCTTGAGAGGTCACCTAGTCCAGTTCCCTGAGTTGAGGCAGGATAAAGTATACCTAACAGGTGTTTGTGTAACCTGTTCTTAAAAGACTCCGATGACAGGAATTTCACTATCTCCCTTAGTTAAGCACTGAAATACGGTTCTATCCTTCAAGTTAGAAAGTTTTTCCTAATATCTAACCTAAATCTCCCTTGCTGCAGCCAAAACCCATTACTTCTGATATGGTGAACAATTGATTACTGTCTTTATAATAGCCCTTAATATATTTGAAGACTGTTACTGGGTCTTCCTTCCTCTCTCCTCTCTTTGCGCCCCCCCCCCCCCCCCCCCCCCCCCNCTAACCTTTCCTCGTAGGTCAGGCTTTCTAAACCTTTTATTATTTTTGTTTCTCTCCTCTGGACTCTCCAAGTTTGTTGCATCTTTCTTGATGTGGCACCCAGAATTGGACACCGTACTCCAGCTGAGGCCTCACCCATGCCAAGTAGAGCAGGACAATTACCTTCTTTCTTAAATATGACACTCTAGTTAATATATCCCAGCATATTTCCTTTTTTGCAGCTGCATCAAATTTTCTCATATTCAATTTGTGATCCAGATCCACTATAACCCCCAGATCCTTTTCGGCAATACTACTGCCCATTGAAATCAATGGGAGTTAGCTGTATAACCTTCTTAGGTGCTTCTGAAAATCCCACTAGCAGGGGTGAAAGTGGGCCGGTACAGAGTACCAGTAAGAAGTAACGTCACTGCCCCTTTTGCCTCCCCACCCGTCGGCGGCCCTGTTGGTAGGGACCATACTGGCAGGGCTGCCGACGGGGGTGTGTGTGTGTGTGTGTGTGTGTGTGTGTGTGTGTGTGTGTAAAATGGGCAGCTGCCCTGGGACCCGGTGATTTAAAAGGGCCCCGGGCTCCCGGCCGCCACTGCAGCGGCCAGAGCCCTGGGCCCTTTTAAATCACCGCCGGAGCCCCGGGCGGTGTGGGCCAGGCAGCGCAGGTGGGCTGGCTGTGGGAGGCTGACCCCCCCGGCCCTGCCTCTTCCGTGGGCCCGGAGCCGGGCCTCCATACCGGTAAGTCGACTGCGCTACTTTCACCCCTGCCCACTAGGCACCTATCTACATCTTTAGATGCTTCGATACCTTTGCAAATCTGGTCCCAGGCCCTTCAGGTTTTTAGAATTAGTAATCACATCCTCATCTGTTTTTTATTCCTCATTTGGAAGAGGAAAGCAAGTTTTCCCATTTTTTCAATTCTAAGTTGGTTTCTTAACTTTAAATGAACTAATCCAAATAAAAATATTCTCTCTGCACCTGCTAGCTAAACTGAAACCAAAAATAATTAAGGGACGGAAGCTTTTCTTCATAACAAAGGAAGTACTTTTACCTGAAAAAAGGTAAATACCAGCATTCGCTCTATTGTAAGGACTGAAAATTATGTAGATAATGCAGTACCTGGCATTGTAATATATCTGTAAAGCTTGAGTTGATGTCAGAAGTTAGGTGGTCCCTCTTATTCTGATACAATGAAAATAGCAGCACACTTAAACTCATGAAAATCTGAGGAAGGCTCACTGCAACACATTTATTTAAATTATAAATTGTAATAGATTATATTAAATTTAGGCCTTCACAGGTTGTCATAATTTCAAATTTAATTTTAAATACATTTTTCTTTTAAATCTGATTTTAAATGAAAAAAAGGTTTAAGTCGTCAATTTTAATCCACTTTGGTATTAAAACCCTTGTTTGATTGCACCCAGGCAATCCAGATTGCTCTCGATAAGTGACATGTCTTCATTATTTATCATTCCAACAGTCTTTGCTGATAAAGATTATAGATGACAGTGATTTTATATTTTCTTCCAGATTGATAAAAATATTAATGCTAGGTAGAGAATTGATCTCTGCAACACTTAGAAAAAGTCCCATTTATTGAAGATAGAGATTATCTGTTTTTAACCCACATAATGTAGGCCATATTGATTTTTTGTAGAGTGCTAACTGTTTAATCAAAATGTCAGACAGTACAAAGGCAAAAATGTTACAGGAGTCTAAACTGTTAATGTAATATTACCTTAATCAGCAAAATTCATTTGGCAGGACCTGTGTTTTCATGTTTTATGTCAGCCATTCTAAAACATGGTTCAGTTTGATGTTAGTCTACTTGCTCTATAACTACTTTGGTCATCCAGTTTACCTTTTTAAAATATTGGCACAATATTCTTTGTTATAGTACTCAGAAACTTCCCCCATTTTCCAAGATTTAAAAAAAAAAAAATTATCCAAAGTGTTCCATGACAATTCTTCTAAAACTCTGGAATTCAAATTATATGGGGAACCTACTGATTTAAGGCCTCACTAGTTACTGTTGGAATAGAAAATATTTTATGCTGATGATATAAACACATCCTCCAGCTTTTTTCCAAAAATAGAACAAATATTGATTGAAGAAATCTGCTGCCTTTTCTGCATTAACAGTAGTTAATCTAGTTAACAGTAGTCCATCTAGTAATAGACCTATACCATCATTAGGAGTCCATTAGTTCCTTTTGTACAATTTAAGCATTTATTATTCTTAATCTTATTTTCCACAGTTGTTTTTCACTTTTTAGGTTTCCTTATCAGTGTTGAATTAGACCCATTCAGTAGCTCTCCCAGCTTCTTGAAGAAGCCAAGAGATGACTCCCTCAGCTGGGGGTATACACAGCTGTCCGCCATATAAGGGAGATATTTTATTTTGCACTGCAAAGTGATATATTTGCTTTAGAAGGAACCCCAAACTGGACTGTTAAGGAAATGGCTGTTGTTCCTTCATGTATCTTGAGGAGTTGCTCCATCTAGTGCACATTATCCTTTGCTGTGCACGTTGGCATTAAAAAAAACCTTCAGTTTGGTGCTTCCCCAGATTCTTTTGGCCTGTGATATACCAACAAGCTAATAATTGTTGCACGTTCCATCCTGAATGCCAATTGACAGTCTGAATAGGAACCCAAAGAGGTCCTGTTTATAATCTTATTAGTTTTAGGTGCATCCTTTGAGAGAATAGGACTGCTAGATAAAAGCATTGCAGGCTAACAATACACTTAGATTGTTACAGAATATGCCTCATAATACCTTGAATTTTTTCCCTGTGAGGTTGACATCAGCTAAAGTGGTACCTATTGAGCTAGTTAAGTTTTTCAGTCGTTTAGGTCCAAATGATTTTTTTAATAGATCAAGGGATTAATGTTAGGGCCTGGTTGAGTCAGGAAGCATGCACTCTCCTAAAATTTAGTCCTTTTGGAAATCTGTAAATCACCCAAAGACTGCTGATCTTCTGAAGCACATAACTAAACATCAAGAGTATGCTCCTAGTTGATAGGTACAGACACCCATAGGTGGAACAGACTGCTCCATTAACTTCTGTTTGCAGTTTAAGAAGTTCCTCTGTCTTCCACAGGTTTATTTCCATTCAAGCTGCTATTATGTTGGCAGTCCCTGGCAATCTTGGGACCAGTAAAAATAATATAGGAGAAAAAGACGCAAACTTAAGAATGTCAGTTGTTCTCAAAATTAGGGACTTTTTTTCCCTTGTAAGGAGGCTTGCTCTGGAAGGTCTTCTGAAAACTCAACACTAACAAGAATAAACATGAAAT
Organism: Platysternon megacephalum; assembly: GCA_003942145.1. NCBI lineage: Eukaryota > Metazoa > Chordata > Testudines > Platysternidae > Platysternon > Platysternon megacephalum. The sequence continues at coordinate 16,695,850 of QXTE01000003.1, forward strand.
CAAGGAGCATGAGTGCAACACTATAAATCCACAGACTGGGTATATTTCTTTAGTAAATGGCCTTTTGAAGTTGTTGGCAAGATAGCCCATGAAAAGTGAAATTTCCTACCTGAGGAATCTAGAATTTACTGTCTGCCAAGGAACAGGTAATGAGGAGTTCGTTTGTGGCCCATGCTACCTACTCAGAAAGGGCAAGTTCAAATGTGAAATCACCTTACTTCTGCTTAATAGAAATAGATCTAGAAATTGCAGCTAGAGATACATTCCACAATTCCTCAAGAAAACTTATCTTGCTTCCCATCCCAGATAATCCCTAGAATTTTTTCCCCTCAAGCATGATCAGCTGCCCTAAACATAACATCAAAACAGGCAAATGCTCTGGCAGAGGGTGGGGGAACCCTCTCAGTTGAATGGGAGCATCTTGATTGCTTTTCTCCTCAGACCAGACTGGTCTATCAGATTTTTGTATCATCTTCTGGAAAATGAACAATGAGTACAAATTTGATGCTTAATCTATGCCCCAGTCAATTAGTTGATGGATAATCTAAGAAAATTCAAATACCTCCAGACCCTCCAGTTCATTAAAAGAGATTGCTAGAATCCTCTCCCGGATCTAGGAGGGAAAAAATGTATTTAACCCCATTTTTGGTTACTTCACTTCCTGACCCTTCCATGGGGCCCCTGTGATGTTCCAAGGATTGGTTGAACACTGTTCTGTGACTACCTGCAATACAGAGCAACTTATTTAGATTATATGGTTGTCTTCATTTGATTGTGAATTCCATATTTGGCCTCTGAGTCTCATTGAGCAGAACTCATGGCCAATCCAACTAAGTGTACCCTGGGAAAAATAGAAACTGAGTATGTGGGTTGCGTTATGTGCGGAGGAAAAATCAGTTTAAACACATAGTGAGTCTTGCTGAATTACCACGAAAAGAACAGGTGCTGTCAGTGTTTGGACCACCTGGATGTTAATTTATCTATATTGTCTTGTGCTCCCATCCCACCAATGTATCTTGTGTGGAAGAATACTCTACCCCAGGTTAATTCTTCAAATGCTTGTGACGGTGTGGTTACCCAGTTTAAGGATGTTCCTTGTAGCTAACCCATCCTGTGGAGTCCAGACCTTACTAAAAACATTTATTTTGCCTCCTGGTGCCCTACCAGCCGTCCTGTCCCAAGCGTGGAAAGGGATGGAAAACCCAGTCCTTTCTCAGTTTTTTCATGGAGACGTTAGCAGCGGAGGTAATATCTAGCCACCAAGTAGGTTTGTGATACTCCCTCTGTTACCTCTTCAGGTTCTCCTTTACCTTGTTGTTGACTATATACTGTTCTAATGGTTGCATGTGGTGGATATGTGCCCCTGCATCACCCACTTCTATTTAGCCATTTTCCTTGCATGTGCCTCATCAGCTGGGCAAACACCACTCCCGTGCAGACTCTTTCCTGGATACAGGTGTGGCTTTTCTGTTCTGTCAAGTGTACCTTCATCCAGACTCCTGGGGGATCTGTGTAGGATGTGTACACCACATCCTTAGAGACATGAGGAAAGAATTAACCTTCTCAGTGAAAGGACAAATGCTTGCTTTTACTGCTGGGATCTGAAAAGGAGAGTGTGGGTGTGGGAGGTTTTAAGCTGTTATGAAAAACAGTGATTCTCTCCAGTCTCCTTCAAGCAGGAGCAGAGAGATGATCTTTGGAGATGTAAAATACATTCCTGGACTAGGCGTCCTGAAATGGAACAAACCATAGTGCTGCTAAACAGGCAGATGAAAGTGTAGGGTTGCGACCCCTCCCCCTTTTTGCATATCCCTTGTTGGGGAACATGGTTTGTCTGTTGGCTCTCCTTTAAAAGGGCAGAAGAAATTGTTTAGGGTTAGTTATAGTTAATAACTGTTGCCTGAAGAATCTTGAAATAAAGCTTAAAATCAATCTTTCCCCCACCTGTCTGGGCAGCCCACATTGAGTAATTAAGAATGGAAATGATTTGTAGTCATTGTCTGAAAGTTTAATACCTTGTTAATTCAGGCAACTGCCAGAGAGATCCCATATGTGTATTCTGGTCATCCCGGGACATCTCAAGCAAAAGCGGAAGCCCAGTCTCCATATTAACTTTTTAAAAAGTAGCTTTTTTTTTTTTGTAGGGGAGGAGAGAAGTGGAACCCTTTCAAACATTCTGTGGGGTGTATATATACTATATTCATGACCATGCTATCTGAACACCTCCATCATAGAGGAGGAAAAAAGGAGACAATTCCAGATTTTTCTTTGCCAGGTTATTATTGAAGGACAATATCAAAGTTAGTAAGCACAAAGATGTATTCATATCTTATTGAGGGGATCCTCCTATTGTTTCATGAGTCTTGCTCTTTCTAGAGCTGCAGATTAATCAAATTCATTAAGGCAGCTGTGAACTTTAGGAATTGAAGATGGTGGTCTAACATTAGGACAGCTCCATTGTACATTTCTTTTTTTAAATGTCCCCTTGCCCCCACTTTTGATTTAAACTGCAGTTACGCCCTGGAAGATGACAAAGTTGACAGTGGAGTGTTCCACATTTCTCTCAGTGACTTTGAAATCAAACTCAATTTGCAAGTTGTGTGTCGTCATTGCAAACTCAACTTGGGATCTGAAAGTCTAACAGGCCTTCTTGCTTCCACATCATTGTTAAAGGTCTGCCTTTGGACCTTAGTTAACAGTGCTGTTGTGTGAGGCAGAGTAGAAGCAGTTCATGTTCCCCGAGTATACTGTTTACCGTGATGACGTTTTTTTTTTAAGAAATTAATCTCTTCAGAAAAGTAAGCAGATATGACTTTAGAATCATATCTAGTCTCTCTTACCGCACTTTAGCATTTTAAAATGCCAGAATAAACCCTTGTATCACATAAAGAAATGTGTACTTTAAGAACACCCTACATCTTTGTTTCTTTCCATGTCTTGGATATAAGCACACCTCTAAAATACCTTTAGGTATTCTGGTTTGAACTGAACTGGTTTGAACTTTGAACTGAATTACGGTTTACGTTGTCAGATCCTGTGTAATTTCTGTCCATAGTTTTCAGCTAAATGTTCACCTTTCCAGATATCTTCCTTTTTAGGGTAGTGGATTGTGACCATTTAGTTCAACACCAAAAGCATGAAGAAGCTGGGAGTTCAAGCATGATGTCCTTGAGGAATGTTTATAGCAGAACGCAGAAGAAAATATGAGCTGAAAAGGAAATGAAGGAGAGGGTGTTAATTTCTAAACTTTGGGTTCAGCCTAGACTTGTGACTCTGGGTGTAGAGCACTATCTTCCAAAAGCAATTCTCTCCTCTGTCTCCCAAGTAGTTAACTTAAATATAGTCTTTCCCCATAGCACCTGTGTATTGGGAGTGGAAAATTGAACTAATGGTTACCCATTGATTACATCAGAGACCAAGATAAGCTCCTTTACCATGTCATGACTTTGTAAAATCTTTTAAAGGAGAGGGGCACAAGTTTGACAAGAAATCAACGCTTTTGTAAAACATAATTTTCTTCTTTCACAATATTTTTTCCTGATAGTTGTTTTATTAGATGCACTAAAGCATGTAGTATTTAACATTTATTTTTTAAAATAAGATGAATGATGGTCTAGTGCATAGATCTCTTTCTATAAGCTAGTTGAAGGCTTTGGTAAATGAGTCCATGGAGATAGATGGATACATACACTCACAACTTCCAGATATCTAATCATGCTGTGTCAGAATAAGAATATGTTAATACTTGGGCTTTTGAGACAGTGAGATAAAAATGTGAAAATTGAGTATTTTATTAAAAGGTTCTAGCTTGGGGACATTTTATTTAAATATTCTATAGTGTTATATATGTTTGATTTAGAAATATGGAAAAAAGATGACATTGAGCAGTTAAATAGTTTTATACAGTCGGTTACAATAAAACTCCATAGCAAGGCTTCCACCAGTTCCACCCACACTCTCCTTGTCAATTCAAATGTATTAAGTTCCCTAATTCTAGTTCTTGTGAAATATTTATATCACGCTAACTTTCCACTCTTTGTCAAGACTGCCTATATAGATAAAACTGCAGGGATGGAACCATTTCATTGAAGAAAACATGGTTTTCCCCCATCATGGATCATATTGTGTACACTTAATTCAACAATGCTTTTCTGGCCTTAATAGGACATTATTTATACATGCTATTGTATTATAGTGTAAAAGTGTCAAGCTGTAATTGTGCCTTCATAGCTGTATAATGCATTGCTTTTTTATCAATATCTGTTATATGCTGGAAAACTGTACACACAGACTTCCTGCCTCATTCCTAGTTACACCACCAGCTAGTCTCATAGCTGCTGTCACTTGAGTTTGGAGTGAGAGGGGGACAGTACAGTGGTCTTGGCAACACTTTATCCCCATGCGTTAATTTCCCTGCAGGCTTCTAATCCTCCCACTCAGTACCTTAGTTTAAGTACTGAAAAATAAGTACTACAAGCAGGTTATCGTTTATGGAACACCTATTGTAATTAGAGAATTAAAATTGCAGCAGGAATTCTATTCAAATTCTATTCTTCAATCCTTTCTAAAATTCACATGCATTGTTAAATTGGCATGCCAGTTCAGCACTCGGTGGAGGGGCCCAGGGTAGCGTTTGTGTGAAGATGTATGTTCTTTTGATCAAGAGGTTCATGTGCCTCCCAACCCGCCAAAAATACTATTTTTTGGAATTTCAATTCTTTTGGTGTTTGCATACAGAAACAAAATGGGGAACATAGTATCCATATGGAATTCACCTATTGAGGTCTAGTGTCCAGCACCAAGAAGAAACTCAGTATCTAAAGATTAAAATGATTGGAATTTGGTTTTGGCTCTGCTTAGGGCTCAAGCCTGGCTCATTACTATGCTGTGCAGACTGGCTTCAAACTCCTGTGAGCTTGTCCCTGGTGGCTTGCCACTTAAGGAGAGAGGAACACTCCTCCAGAAGGAACTCTGTAGCTTTGGGGAAGGCGCATTGTCCTGGAAGCCAAAAGTCCTTAAGTTCAGGTATCTCATTCCATGGAGTTCTGTCAGTATATTTGTGCACTTCACAAGATCTTATCACAAACTTCCTACACCAGCATTTCTGGATATGGCAACCCTTCTGAAATCTGAGTAAAGACTACTTCATTCCTTGTGAAATTTAGCAGAAAGGATGGTCATATGGCAATGCACTGAACTGTGACTCATGAGGCTTGGCTTCAACTCCTGGTTTAGCAATTTCAGACTTTAGCCAAGTGACTTAATCTGTGTCTGGTTCCTTATGTAGACTATTTTGGCTTGGTTAGAATTAGGAGCTAATGGCTGACTTAGTGCTGAGGAGCCTTCTAAAGGTCTGGAAACCATCACAGTTCCAGGCACCTGCACCAGTATTTCCTCTTAGCGGTTCAATGAGGGCATCCACTCTCGGGCTTCCAGCTCCCCTGGCAGTCACCTATCTTGGGTGTAGACACCCCGGTCAGGAGGGAGCAAGACGTGTATCTCCAGGCTGAACAGTTCCCTGCCTTCACTGTGTTCCCAGCAAAAAACACGCTACCTAAGCAGGCTTCTCGTGCCCTCTCTTCAGATAGTAACAACAGAACAATTGCCAACAGTTAAGTTACCATTCACACTTCCTGTGCAAGCCTATTTCATTCATTCTTAAGATAAAAGCACTACAGAGGAAAACACATTAAAAACAATATACACCTCTACCTCGATATAACGCTGTCTTCGGGAGCCAAGTGCGCAGCCCTGCCCTCCCTCCTCCCCCCCCACCCCTGGAGCGCTGCTTTACCACGTTATATCCGAATTCGTGTTATATCGGGTCACGTTATATCGGGGTAGAGGTGTATGTATATGCATGCCAATGAGCTTACCAGTGATCACCCCAACTCTAATGTAGGCTCTGGCAGAAGCAGTCCTTGCAAGCCCCACAAAGGAGTCTTTCTTCTATGGTCACAAATTCATAACCGCCTCAGCTCAGAACTAGCACCTTCCTGAAAAGTTTACTCTTTCCTTTATGCAGTTTGGGGATCTTTGGTCAGGAACTGGTTATTAGTAGACAGTGAGTCTCTCCCCACATGGCCTAGCTTCAAAAGACCTGGCTTCAGAGAGGTGGTGTATTAACTTAAGATGGAATATATGGGCTTAAAGAGTTAAGGTGTTAATATAACTCATTTACTGTCCAGCACTACACAGTGTGTTAACTAAGGTTTGGACTTTCGCATAGAGAGACTTTAGCCTGCTTAGTACTATGGCAAATATACTATTATTTTTTTAAAACTTTTTGTTAAAGATACGAGAGGGAGGGAGGAAAAACAGTTCAAGTATTTGGAATGTTAAGTAAGGTTTTTATTTTAACATTTTAAATTTTATTAGTTGAAAAGGTTTTTAAAGGGGGAAAACCCTTGTTTCACAGTTTTTTAGATGGTATTAAAGTTGGTAATAACTGTCCTTGTTGGGGGAAAAGAGAAGTTAGTTGAGATGGACTGGAACTATTGTTGGCTTTAAAGCTTGATCCAGTTTTCTAAGGAGATAATACAAGATAAACCCACGCAAAAGGGGAGAGAAGAATAGCAAAGATAGAAAATTCAGCTTTTCTGATATTGACTCACTTGCAACCTCACTGATGGAAAAACACAGGCACAGCACTGTCACGTTCTGGGGTATAATCCAGACCAGTGATGTGTTGTCACCACCTGCCCTGCAACCTGGGGTGCCTCACAATGCTTTGCTGTTGTAGCTCCCAACCAAGGCTGCTTCCAAACAGCCTGACAGCATGCCGGTCACACCCTGAGTATCTGTATAGTTGCAGCCCTGGTCCAGCAACTGTGATCCCAGCAGCCTGTCAGCAACACTCCAGTCCTACTCTGGCTTGCACCTGCCTTGGTTACTGCTTGCAGGGTGACCCCAACACATCCCAGTCCCAAGTTTTCCCAAAAATTATGTGTTTGGCACCATCCAGCCCTTTTCTGGACAATTCAGGTATTAAAGGTCCGTTGCCCCTGTGAAGGGTCAGTATTCAACAGTTTGCTATTTTAACTGAAGTTACCAGGCAGTTCAGTTTAAATACAACACTGGATTATTTTAAATAGAAAAAAAATATTTAATTACAAAGAGAGGTTTTAAGTGAGTACAAGTATAAGGTATTAAAGTCAGAAATGGTTACAGGAAAATAAAGATAAGTAGTAGCTAAAACTTAACAAGCTAGCCTTGGTTCAAGGTAAAATCCTTACCACAGGTTCTCAGCAACATGGCTGACCAAATTCTTAGGTCAGAATCTCCCCCCAAAGTGAAAGGGCCGGTTCCTTTGTTGTCTTAAGTGAAAGAGAGAGAGATAGTAGGGTGTTTTTGCTCTTTACTTTTATAGTCCAGTCACCCTATGAATTGTATTTTCTTGACAGTTAGCCCTATGTAGAAGTAGAGTGAGAACTCTGTTTTTCTCCGACACCTAGATAAAGTTCCTTCCTGCTGTGAGGAAGGATACGTGGAGTCTTGTGGTAAAAGAGGTTCCATGTTGTTTGCTAAAATGCAGATTGATCTGTTCCTGCCCCACTTTGTTGCCAAAGAAGGCCATTGGACAGGTGATTGCCAGTCAGCTTTTACATCTGACTAGAGGTGTCAGCTTGTCCTTTGTCTTTGAGAAATCCATTTACTCACGCCACAAGTCTCTTAGGACAGGGATTCTCACAACAAAGTTTTTGGTGGCCTCAGAGTGCGACCACCAACTTTTGCTGGTGGCCACACTGCCACTTTCTCCTAAAATTATTTATTTTTCCTAAAGCTAACAAAGTAATATGCACATATATACATCCAAATCATTGTAGTTTATTTATGTAAGGTTTGGGTTTTTTTTGCAGACTCAGTAATAAAAATCATGCACAGTTATCTCTATTCTTTACTGGACCTAACATAATAGAAACACAAATAAGGTACTTTGCAAGTTCTTGTCTTTATTGTTTCTTTTGCGTTTTTTGCTAAAAGTGGTTGTCTGTATAACAATTCTGAAGTAAATTTAAAAATGCTTTGACATAATAGAAGTCCAAATAATAAGGAAAAACATATCTGGGGGGTTTGGGTCGGGGGAGGGGGGGGGGGGGACGGGACTTGTGGCTCCAGGGAATACGGTCAGAAGGGGTAGAGTCGGGGGCTAGCCTTCCCAAAGGGGGGCTCTACCTGCTGCCCATGCACCCATCGCTCACCTCCTCACCCCCCCGCCTGGCGCTTGCCTTCTGTGTCCCTTTTCATCCCCCGCCTACTGCTTGCCTCCTCACTCCCCTGCCACAGACACCCTCCCTGCCCACTGCAAGAACTCCAGCTCACTGGTGGCTTACCGCTCATCTCCTCACTCCCCCACTTGCAGCCACACTCACCCTGCTGCTGGCTCAACGCTTGCCTCCTTACTCCTCTGCCAGGGCCCTGCCACCACACGCCTCGTTGCTTGCCTTCTCACCACCACCACTCCCCACTTACCTCCTCACTCTCCCGCGTGCAGTCAGCCCCCCCTGCCCACCTCACCCTGCTGCTGGCTCGCCACTCGCCTCCTTACTCCTCTGGACTGCTGTTCGCCTTCTCTTCCCCTCCTTGCCACCTCACTTTGCTCCTTAAGCGTTGTGTGTCCCACCTGTGTCTTCAGAGAGGTGGCGCATGCAGGAGCAACAGGGAGGAAGGGGGGGGGGTTGATGCTTCCCCCCCCTTCCCCACTGCCCAGGAAACTGCTGTGGCTGCAGAGAAACCCTGGGGTGGCCGCATTTGAGAAACCATGTCCTAGGTTATGCCTACACTGCAATGTATGCCTGGGTTCAGACTCGGGCTGGAACCCAGAAACCCTCTTCCATCTACACACAAATCTCTCCAACTCTGGTTCAGACCTAGACTCCCAGGACCCTGCGGATATGGAGGGTCTGAGCCAGAGTAAAGCTGTGACCCAGGGTTCAAGCCATATTGCTTTGCAGTGTAGATGCAGCCCCATCTTCTCCTTTCCCCCTCCCCCTATTCCTGACGTGGGTCCTGGGACTCTGCCAAAATTATCACACAATCCCATGGACCAACTTCCTTTGTCCTTTCTCTCCCAACAATTTCCAACTCCAGTGAAAATGGAAGCAACCCCCCCTTGGTGTGCAGCAGCAACTCGGCGAGTCAGCATTAAACCTTCCATTATCTTCTGACCACTGTGCTGCAAACACACCATTCTGTGTTTGCAATGGAGACTGAACAGAAGAAGCCTTTTGCAAAGAGTGCTGCTTCATGGTCATGGAAACACAGCCAGATTTTGGTAAATTCTTGGTGCAAAGCCAGCAAAACAGTGGACTTTAGTAAGAGTACCAGGAATGACCATGCATACTAGCAAATAGCAAAGAAGCTGGCAGCTTTGCAATTTACCAGGCTGGTGACCAATGCAGAGAGCAGATTAAGTGTCTCAAGAGTGAATACTGGAAAACCAGGGATTAGTACTGCACCTCAGGCAGCTCGCCAACATCATGCCTGTTTTATGAGTATGACCTGGGTGCTGGGCAGAGTCACTGGTAGTGTGTGATGACCTGTCAGCTGAGAAGGTGCCCTGCTGGTCCCAGAATCCAGTATGGGAGATGATGGGAGCCAGCAGCAGGCAGCAAGTGAGGACAATGAAGTGACTCTATTGCTGAAACCGGTTCTAGAGCAGGAGCAGCAGCACATTCTGGGTCCATACTTGGAGTAGCTGTTTGATGCCCCCTGAGGAACAATCCACCACAGAGTATGCAGCAGACACAGATGGACAGAAGCTGCCCGAGCCTGGTAAGTTTCTGGCTCCATTTTAATGTTTGTTAATACACTAATGGGAGGGATTTCTGCTCTACGAACTGATGCAAAAGTTATGAAAATTGTCAGCTAGCAGTGTGTACCCACTAATAGCAAATTGTATGCCAGCAGCTTGGCACCCTCCTCCCTCCCACCACTCTGTGGAGTTAAAATTTGCAACCAGGAAATACAAATGGTGAAAACTTTTAAAGTGTGTTTTTACTGGAAAGGCACAGATTTTTGCTAGGGCCATTCATGTTCCTTAAAAATAATAAACTTACATTGTTATGCCTGTAAGTATGCTACTTTGCGGTCTATTGAGTTGTCTGGAAACAGTAAACTCTGGGGGGGTGAGGGATGTGGAAATTTTTTTTGATTTACAAATCTAGTCCTAAATACTACTGGGTTTGAAATTTTACCCAGAAATATGCCAGGGGTAAAGGAGAGCAGGAAGGCTGTGGAGTTCTGCGTGTTTGCATGCAGCCATAACAGAGTACGTCATGTGGAAGCTAATGTAGCATCCTGTTGATTCCCTCATGAATTCTGACCTATTCCCAGGTGCTGATAGCTGCAAACTTTTCCTGAAGCAGGAACTCCAGTCAGTCATATTCTGGGGAAGGGTGTATTTTCCAGGGCCATCTCGGTAGCTGACCAGCCCATTCCATTCAGATGTGCTGTTCAATCACTGTTTGAATACCTCGGTTGCATAAACTGCAGTTTCCTTCCTGCAGCTTGGAATAACATCTCCCGTTGCCAACTGGGCACCACAAGAACTGTTATGTCCTTGAAAATATGGAAGGCCTGAAATGATAGAAAAAGATTTTGTAGCACAGCCACTGATGGCACCTCCCCCCCCCCCCCCCCCCCCCCCCCCCCCCCCCCCCCNACAGACAGCTTTGCATTTTTAACTCACCATTGTGTGTGCACTTCTGCTGCAATTAATCAAGCTGTGTCCCGTGACATTCTGTGGTCTGAAGCATCCCTCTCACAGTATGTAAAAGTACAGTTTGGAGAAGTATCACTTTGTCCATAGGCGACTCCGTGGGTGGAGCACCCGGGGGGAAAAAAAGGTGGGTGCTGAGCACCCACCAGCAACCCCCTATCAACACCACCTCTCCCTCCTCCCCAGTGCCTCCTGCCCGCCGCCAGGCCACATGGATCAGTGCCTCCCCCTCCCTTCCCGCATGCCGCAATCAGCTGTTTCGCGGCATGCAGGAGGCCGGGAGGGAAGGGGGAGGAGTGAGGATGTGGCGCTCGGGGGAGGGGACGGAACTGGGCGGGAAGAGATGGGGCAGGAAGGGGCGGGGTGGGGTCTTGGGGGAAGGGGTGGAGTAGGGGCGGGGCTTGGGGCAGAGCTGGGGGTCAAGCACCCCCTGACACTTAAGAAAGTCAGTGTCTGTGACTTTGTCCTTGAAATTCCAAAAGGAATTTTTCTGTGCTCCTGCACTGAGCTATTTGAGACAGTAACACTCCATGTCTTGTTCTGTTCCAGGCCCCTTGACCTCTACTGGCTGCAGTACCTCCACCTTTTGTACACATTGCATCAGAAACCTGGGCCAGTGTACCTTCACGGACCATTCGAAGAGGAAGTCTTTCCCTGATCAACTTAGGGTTGAGGTTTTGGACAAGACCAACAAGCAGGTCCTGTACCAAAAACAGAGGGACTTGTGGCTAGAGGAAAGGCATGCCAAGAGGCAAGAGGAAAGGCTCAGGCTGGCTGCACAGATTGAGGCCAGAGTTTCAGTGCGGAAGCACGCATTTGCACCGCAGTTCCTGGAATAGGACAGAGCTCAGCAGAAAACTTTCAGTGGCTGATATCGCTAATGACTGCAAGAGTAGAGGCTACTGCTGCATCACCCACACCACAGCCTGAGTCCCTTGCCTGCTATATAATGCTGCAGTCCAAAAGCAGGTTAGAAGACTCCAGGACTGGGTGACACATGCAGTCGGGCTTCATGAGAGGCTGGGCAGGGCAGCCTTGCCCCATGCAGCCCTCCATATTCACTCCCTCCCCTGTGGATGCCTCCAACCCCCTCCCACACTGCCAAGTGCATGGCAAATGGGGAGAGAAGGGAAAGGAGAACAGGTGGCCAGAGGACATGCCACGGTAGGAAGTTTCTGTCCTGCACATGGTTTCACTATTTGCACTAGTTCATGCACTTTGTTTTTTCCATAAAATTCTGTTACTGGTGTTTTGATGTGATAATGGCAGCTGGCCTGTCTGGGAATTGATGAATGTTGTACTTTTCTAATACATTGTTTATATAAATTGTTTTTTACTTCATCAAGAAAGTTTATTGCTATCACCGCTTCACATCATACAATGTATATTTAAAATAATAAAGGTAAACACATGATCAGGATCAATTATGAATTTGTATGCAAAGACTATCCTGCAATACAGTTGTCTATAGCAATACATACTTCAATCTTTTCCTTACATCAGTCCATACTGTGACTACCTCCCCCGATTCAGAAGTGGCAATGTCATTCATAAGTATATGGCATAGTACTGAAACCCACCACAATTAATGAGCCCCTCTGCCAAACACATTCATAATAGTACTATTTCACCCTCTTCCATTGGGCCATGTAAGCCCATAAGGTGGGAGCACAAAGCATCCCTGACTTGCCCAGGTGCATCCAGCTCCATCTGTGATAGGTGCACTTTCTGGCTGAGCGTACTGATTCAGCGGCCCCTTGCGGTCATATGTCTATTCAGGGGGAAATGACTCACCTCTGGCTTCACAAAAATTGTGAAGAGCACAGCAAGCCACAGTAATGCGGACAGCATTGATGATGGGTCTCTAGACATCTCCAATGGGATTTCAGCCTGCCAAAAGCACATTCAGTAGCCATTCGTCATCTGCTGAGAGTAATTAAACTGTCTTTTGGGTCCTCTTAAATTAGGGTCTGGTTTCATAAGCCAAGGTAAAAGTGAGTATGCAGGGTCTCCCAGAATACCGGTGGGGTCAATAACTCCATTTATGACACTGTCATTTGGTGGGAATAGTATCCCAGCTTGTCTATGAATTGTAGACTCCCAATCAGCAAAAAACCCAAGTGCAGTCCATGTTGACATTCATGAATCACCCTCTGTGGTACATGAGGGTCTGGATATTTAGTACCTTTTGTGGTTTATGTACTCGTTCTCCTTGAGGAGGACAAACTCTGGGCACGAGTCCCATCAGTGGCCCCAGCATAGTTTGGAAGCCTCATTCTCTCAAAGCCAGCAATTACTTCAGGAATCTTTCATGCCCACCACCTTGGGGATAAACTACAAGCCTGATTGCCTCAGAAAGCTCCAATACCACTTTACCACAGTTAACTTTCCAACACCAAACTGGTTTGCAATGGACCTGTAAAGGGGTATAAAAAATAAACTCTTAAAGGGTCCATTGCTAATACCTGCCTGACCAAGTTGGAGCTGAGCAGTATGGGTCTAGCACTTTGGGGTTTAGCCCATTTTAAAAGTATCTTGATCAAATGCTTATAAATATTTTGTTACTATTTGGGTGCAGTAAATTGCTTATTTTTTAGGCATGTTTAGAGCAAATACCATTCACCCTTTGGATTTAATAAAGGAATTTATGGTTAAATTACTGCTGTGGTAATACCCTGGACAAATAATAATTCTAACATTGTGCTTTATATAATGTATTTTTAGATTGTCAGCAGTAATTGGGCACTCTCTTGAGAGGGTGGCTCTGACATGTTACACTTTTTAAAACTGTTTTGCAGTCTATATAAGATCTATAGCCAAAACATTTTATGTGAACAGTCTCTTCTTTCTCCACCCCGTCCAACTCCAGCCACAGCTGCTCTCCTCTCTGCCTTAATGCTCTCTGGAGGCCTGCATGTGCAGCTATGCATTTTCTGAGGCTACTTGTGAAGTAGGTTGAAAGGGGAGCCAGAGTTCTGCTTCTTCTGCTCTAGGTCTTGATGGTGGATAGTGACTCCTATTCACTCCCCGCTCCTTGGCTAAATGATCCCTTCCTCTTCTGGCCTTTCAAAACCTACCAAGGGCAGGGAGAGACCCAGAAGGAGGAGGGGTAGAGCTGAGGAGCTGTGATGAGCATCTAGGAAGCCTGCTCCCCCAGCAGATGTCACACTGATTCCCCTTCACTTATCCTCAGTTTCCCTTTTTTTTTTAAAAGGAAAATTTACATTCAAAAGCTTAATTAATGTGGAAGACTGCAGTCTCTCTAAACCCTCCAGAATGTATATTTCTTAGTTCTGTTGTAACAGGGAATGTCACATTAAGGTCCTTTTTACATATCCCTTCAAAGAAAGCTAGCATTAGAAGAAGATAAACATTAGACAAACAGGAAATAGTTAAAATGACACTTTCCACACAATACAGCCATGCAACCTTAGCTTTGCCCCTTTAGGGATTCCAAAAAGGAACTGGGAACATTGCAGTACCTTCCCTGTCTAGAACTGCCATTTTCTTTTTGCCCATTTGACCTGTTAAAGATCTTGTGGAAAAAAATGTTTTGTTTTTTGGGGGGCAGGGGGAGGACTTGATCTGCAAAAAGTTCTTCAAAATAGGTTGTGTCTGCTTTAGCAAAATAATTTTCCTATGCCTTATGAAGAGAGACTGCAACTTTAATATTTTTTTTTCTCCATATTGATTGGAAAGTAAAGCAGTATGAAACCAGTTCCATGGTTTATTTACTCTTTATTAACTCTGTATAGAAAGTCATAATGGCTGGGTATTAAATAGTTTGTTACTAGTACCAGTCAATTGATTAGTTGTGTGTGCTGCATTTCTGAAAGAAGATTAAAATTCTGGACTGAACACAGGTACTCAGGCTCATGGCCAAAAAAGCATTTGCCATTTCATGGTAATATTGTTGCTTAGTTATGTTAAGTAACCTAATGGTGTTTTTTGTTTGCTTTTGTTTATCTTCTTGAAACTTTGTTTTCCTCCTTAAACTGATAGAGTAGAGAGAGAATCGAGAACTCTGAAAAGCATATGGTCTTCTCATACATACAATGTCTTAGGCTAGTCCTCACACTGTGAAGGAAATACTAGATGAAACATTATACACACACCCCTATGTTATCCTTGGAACCAGGAGTTCTATGTCCTAGAATCTAAGGCAGGTAAAAAGAGGATGAGGCCAGGGGTTAAAGACGTGAGGGGAGACAGTACAGTTGCACTTGTGTTAAAACCTTCCTCTTTCTGGTTTGGGTAAGCCATGTGTCCTAACAACTCCTGCCTCCTTGGCTGGCGTGGTGAGAGTTCACCCTCTTGTTTTGGTCTCTAACCACTGGATGAGGCACAGACTTCCATTTACCTTCTCTTCCCATTTCTGCACCTGAACAGGGAGGCATTCCTGGATCACATGCTATGGCATTTGAAAAAGAATGGATTTCTATCGGCCTTGAATATATTGCCATTCTGGAGGGTTTTGGGTATCTCCTGACTTGGTATTAATGCAATGTCATGGCTCTGTGCTTTCATATAAATATTATGACACTTAGTATTTCATATTTTCAAAGCACTTGTATTTTCACAACAGCCCTGTGAGGTAAGCTATCTTTCTCATTTTGAATAAGGAACATAAAAGCTATCATTTGCCCAAAGCTATTCAGTTAATTGCTGGCACAGCCAGGGATTGAAATCAGGAGGGCCTGATTCCCAGCCCTATGCCCAATTCACTAGATTAACTGCTGTTTTTAGTATATAAATATTGCCTACAAAAAAAACCCTGTTAAAATAGTATTAAACTTTGTGAAGCAAAGCACTCCAGTTAGGAAATGTCAGAATTAAGGTTCCCTGTGCAATCTTAATTCAGTTCCCTTGTGCATATGCATTATGATAGCCTGTACTTACTTGATCCTATACTATTCTTCAGAGGGAGGCAGGAATCTGAGTTGGCTAGCTAGGGAAACAGTATTGGCAGTTTCTTTTGTTTGTGGAGAGAGGCAAGTAATTTACCAACTAAGCCTCTTTTCCTGTCTCCCTCCACAGTCTAACTGCACTCCTCCTTTGTTCAGCTCCTTCTTCTGTCTCTTGCTGCTGTTGCCTTCTTATAGAGCTTGTTACCGGTATATCTATCCATGGTACTGTCAGACAGAGGCAGCCAAGTCCCTAATCACTAATTCCCTGCTGCACCAGAAATAAACATACTGTTAATGTTTTGTTTTTAAAATCAATTTTAATCTGAGCTATCCTACCCATGAGTGATTGCATATCTCTGCACATGTGATTTGGTGACTTCTAATATTCTGTTTGCAAGGTAGGAGGACTGAAAATGAGGCACTGAAGAAATTTTTAAACTATTATTTTTTAGTATTATTATTTCTAAGTATTCCTGATTTCTGAAATGCTGTGGTTAAAAAATCAACAGCACTTTAACCTAAAATGATCACCCATTCTTTTATTTCAATTCTGTCTACATATTAAGTTACATTTGGGAGATGGGAGGTTAAGTAAATTACTTAGATGTCAACCTTAACTATGAAGACTCCGTTAAATGAGAGAAATGATGTAATATTGAGATTTTTGTGTATTGTTCTAAAATGGTTCATGTGGCATAGCCCAAAGCAGGGGTTCTCAACCTTTTTCTTTCTGAGGCCCCCAATATGCTATAAGAACTCCACAGCCCACCCGTACCACAATAACTGGTTTTCTGCATATAAAAGCCAGGGCTGGTGTTATGGGGTAGCAAGCACGGCAATTGCTTGGGGCCCTGCAAAGCCACATTGCTCAAGCCTCAGCTTCAGCCCCAGGTGGCAGGGATCCGGGCCCTGGGCTTCCACCCATACGGTAGGGTTTCAGCTTTCTGCCCTGGTCCCCAGCTAGTGTAATGCTGGCCCTGCTTGGTGGACTGCCTGAAGCCTCACAGCCCCCCAGGAGGCCCTGGGCCCCTGGTTGAGAACCACTGTCCCAAAGTATTTGCTACCATGCTTCATAAATGCATAGTAATGTTTAGATATTTGAAGACACACATGACAGGCCACATTTCAAATCAGCCTCTGAAATTGTGTAGGCAAACTGCATGCAAAGTCTCTGTGCACTTGTAAACAAGATAGTCACCCAGTGTGTGTGGCCAGTTTCCATTTCATATGTGAAAGTCGATTGTATGTAATTTCAGAGACTAGTTAAATATTTGGGTTCCATATTTGAGATTGGGAGCTAGTCCTTGCACTAAGATATAGTACCTGTTACCCCATAACAGTCAACTTTTAATGGTATGGTGACGGAGGATGATTGTGGTTTTTGTATGTAACATTTTAAGGCATGTTTTTGAATAACTTTTTGTCACTGGTGTTCAGAGTATCTGTATACTATGTCCCATTATTGTGTATTCTTTTAAATTTTCTGTTAGCCTTTTGATTAAATGTGATTATCTAGGAATTTTGAAGGGTCTTTGTCTGTGATCTGTCAGACCATTCTTTTGTCTGTCAACTAGCATTGCATTTGTATCATTCTACATGAACACTTATGTTTATTGATGATCTAGCTTATGATTTTATACTGCTGACCATTACTACAGTATCTAAAATCAGTAGTAGTAGCCATAGTGGACTTCATGGAGTGTCTGCTTCCTTTTTTCTGAAGTTAAATCTCAGCTTGAGGTATTTATTAGTTTTGCTTTTTTAGTCTGCTATAAGGTTTGTTCGTTTTATTTGGATGGGGGAAGGAGTGTTTGGTCTATGCTTGGGTAGAATCCCAAGAATCCTTCAGTGTTTTTAAATGGATCTTGTGGCAGTTGCTATACTGTTTCATCAGCTCTTACTATATACAATATGTCAAGCTGTAAACTTCTGCTGGCTGTTTTCTGGGTTGGTGTAAGGTGTAACTTATTGGTTTAACTTTTTTTTTTAAACGTAACTTAAAATTTATCTAAAATTCTTATTTAGGCCCACCAAACAAAATGGAGCTAATACTGTAATAGGAATTTAATTAACTCTATAGTTAAAAAAGCAAATAGTGTGGTCTACAACACCTTATAGCTAGACTCTCAGCATTCTATGCTTGAGATATAGCTAATCTTTATTATGCTTAATTCTAGCTGTGCTTATCATATCTCCCTTTTTGTTTCCCTCCACAGCCTCATGATTTTGATGAATGCAGATTTGACATTAGCGTAAATGATAGTGTTTGGTACCTACGAGCTCAGGATCCCGATCATAGACAACAATGGATAGATGCGATAGAACAACACAAGGTATGGCTTCTGATTTTTTTTTCCAAAATTGATATCTATATGTGCTTATGGAGAGTCATACATCTGGATCTGCAGTCATTAAAATACTTACAAAGGTACACGTGATTTAAAAATATATATTCTTGAATATAATAATTTATTTAAAAGGGCAACTAGAAGCATACTTCAAAAATAACGGAGCAAAAACTAAAAACTAACTTTTCTTGAGTATCTTTTAGCCAATACCTGATTTTTACCATAGGTACATCCATACATTTCAAAGATTTGGCCTTTTCTGTCTGTTAAGGCTGTTGTTCAGACTCTCATCTCACACTTATGACTACTGCATTCTGTTCTCCCTCTGACCTTGATGTCACCCAAATCACTTAAGTCAGCACTTAGGCACTGTTGAAAACTTTGTTCTGTACAGACATGGAGTAAGAGAGAATCCCTGTCCTGAAATTTTTTGGCTCTTTATTTGTGCAGTGTCTAACACAATAGGGCCCCAATCTCTGGTGTCCTCAGATGCTATGGTAATAAAAAAAACAAATAGGTAAACCTAAGTGTTTATCTTTATGAACTTCCAGCAGTGTTTTCACCGGTATATACTTTCCTTATCTGAGACTCTTAAGTTTCTCCTTTTATCAGGTATAGTTTAAACAGCACATGTGCGTTTCCATTCTGAAATCTTTTGCGTTAAATTGCATTTGGTTGTGTAGAATGTGCTCTTAGCAAATATACTGACTTGATTAAAAATGCTTTTCTATTAGTAGATAATAGTTTCTGAATATCTCTTACCTGTATTGTGCCTTTTATGTCTTCACTTTAAGGTGTATCCAGCACATTTTTGAGTGTATAGAATTAGTCCCAAACCAGAATTCCTTTTGTGTAGTCTGTTGTAGAGGTGGTGAGAGGAAGTGATGTAAAACTTGAAACCATGTCAGTTTGGCAGTCCACTTTGCATCGCTTCTTCTGCAATACCTAAAGAGAGCTCTCAACTAATAATGGATAGATCGAGCAAGGTGTTGGGTGTAGATGATTTTTTTTTTAAACATATCTGGAGTTGAACATACTTTGACCAAATCCCTTCTCTATTACCCCTTTATATGTTGGTCCTCTTCAGGAATGGATGAGGGAAAAGATGGAACTAACAAGATGTGCTTACACCTTGATTTTGATTGTATTGTCCCATTCACCATCCCCTTTGTCTTTTTAGATTGTAAGCTCTTCACAGCAGAGACTGTCTCTTGTTTGGTACAATGCCTAGCAAACTGGGGCCTCTGGCAATACCGTGATATGAGTAATACAGGAGTTTTCTCTTCAATACTCTCCCAATCCTTTGATTCCAGGCCAGCAGGGTTTGCTGTGGCAACATTCCCAATTCCTTTGCAAGCTTTGTTCTGCTAAATCAGTGATTTCCTGCCATTTGCATTCTGGAACAGAAATGGCGTTCTGGAGAGCATTTTGTCCACCAACTTCATGGGCTGTAGGAGATTACATGTGAAATTCTGTTGGAGGGCTGGAACACCTTGATAGACACACCGTAATAGACAAGATTACCCTTGACTGTGGGAAGAGGAGTTGGTAAAGTGAAAGAATTGTCACCTTTCCATATGAAGGCTTAGGAGTTAGAGCTCCAGGATCTTCACTACTAGTCCTGAGAATTGTGTATAATCTGGAAAAGGCCAGTTTAAGGGGAGGAGTTGCACTGGAGGATTAAGTCCCTGGAGACTCTTTGGTAACTAGAATCTAGGAGCCTTTCAAACTGGGTAGTTTGCTAGTTTCTCTTCCCTTGTTGTCCTCAAAGTTGAGGGGAAAAAGGAGATACTGAAATTTTAGTTCTGATCTAGGAAGCACCAGAGATTTATTATATATACAGGTCTGTCGCATCTTAGGCGCATTTAACATGTGCGATTTCAGTTTTATGCGGTCGGCAAAAACAAGAAAAAAACAAAAAAGAGAGAAAAATAACAATTTAAATACTGTTTCTGTAGGGTGGGCGATTCTGCCCACCATTACACTCAATGTAATTTTGACTATACGCTGTTTTCACTTTAGGCGCTGACCGCGGAACGAAACCCCAGTGTAAGATGAGACAGACCTGTAATGTTAAATTCTTATAAACTCAGTGTGTGGTAAGCTACTTTTGATCAGATCTGAACAAATGAATTGGTGTTTATGTCAGGTTTCTGTAGATAACCATACATTAAATTCTGATGAAATGTGGTTTATAACATAAAGTTGAAGGTGAACTGCAAAGTTTAAAACAAAAGTTGAATTGAGCAGAAAATTCTGAACACCAGTTTCCCCCAGCCAGACTGTGGGGAAGATTAAGCAAAGAAATACGTTTAACTGCTCTTAAACTTTTTCTCTTCCCCTTTCCAGGGGAATTTTCTTGTACTTGCTCATTCTTCGAAGATGTCTTGAGTTGCTAGTGAGAGCAAGGAAATCATGTCCACTCTGTTTCAATATATGCAAGTGTCATAGTTGTATTAGTTTATCATTTTGAACCTCCAAATTTGAAGAATTGTCAGTGAAAGTTTGCCTATAAATAATTTTCCACATAAGAAATTGGCTGTCAGTGTTGCTTTAGGTACAAACAGTTTTGGCCTCTAATGGCATAATGCAGTGACTTTCTTTAGTGCTTACTCCAATGTCCTTAGCATTACCTCTGGGTTAATGGGAATTCAATCTGTGGATGAGTTTCTCAGTGCTGCAAAACCAGATAATTGAACTTCTAGCTCCTCCTCTAAATTGAAGTCCACTGGACGCATTTTTTTGTACTTTTAATATAGAGGTAGATTTCTGCTTAGTACTTTGGATATTGGAAAATGGAAAAGTGTAAATTCTGATGGAAAGTGTACCAATTGACCAGAGTGTGTCAGCCACAAGCGGGGAGCAGAAACTATCAATGTATATAGCTGAACCCACAGACAATAGTTCAGTTTTTTATTATTTTGTTGGTTGTTAGTGTTACGCTATCAGACCGCATTGTTCTGAATCTGAAGTTGTTTTCGGTGATCCACTTTCTGTATAACCCACATTTTCTAGGGTTTTTAAGCCTAGATTTTTTTTTTAGGGGGTGAGGGGAGGGAAAGTCCTTTACACTTATTGCTTTTGATTGTCTTCCTTTGACCTTTCTCATTCCATACAACTATGTGTATGTTCAGGAAAAGTAACAACTATTTTAAAATATAAAAACCAAACTCATGTCAATACAACAGTTGTCAGAGCAAATCAATTACACCTCTACCTCGATATAACGCTGTCCTCGGGAGCCAAAAAAGCTTACCGCGTTATAAGGTGAAACTGTTATATCGAACTTGCTTTGATCCACCGGAGTGTGCAGCCCCGCCCCCCCAGAGCACTGCTTTACAGCGTTATATCTGAATTTGTGTTATATCGGGTCGCGTTATATCGGGGTAGAGGTGTACTATAATAAAGCAACAAATTATTTAATAAAAACATTGAATATGTAATACAAGAAACCAAATACTCTGACCAAGACAAGACTTGCACTGTGCTTCCATATAACATACCTGGTTAATTCTCTGTCCTTGGCAGGCCTCTTCTCCTAAAATAATGGACATTAAACAAGTTGGTGACACACTTGGTTTCTCAAGATATGAAGATGTTTCAAGAGACCACTATATTTACCAATAAATCTGACTTAGAGTATGATGATGTTTAAAGTAACCTGCAATGTGAGGGGAAAGAAGTGGGTTTAGTACCTTCTTTCTCTGCCTGAAAATTTTATTTTTATTTATTCTTATATTATGGTGTTGGAATTATTAATAATAATAAAATGAAGGGCATAACTATGACACTAATTCAACCAGAAATTCCTTTATTAAACCTAAAAGCCAAGTAGCATTTATACAGCTGCTCTAAATGTGCCTTAAATGTCTCAGCAATAACCACACCCATTTAGCATGGATCAAGTACTTACAACTGGTTTATACCTGGCATGCTCAAACCCGTGTTGAATGTCTCTAACTTGGTCATAATTAATGACTGCTGTCTGAAGACCCTTGATTGGTTTTAAGCTTTAGTTCTTTTCCCAACGTTTACATCCCACATTGAGTAATTAAGAATGGTAATGATTTTTAGTCATAGTTAAAAACTTTAAACCCTGTTAATTCAGGCACCTGCCAAACTCTGCAGCAATAGAGAGCCAGAGAGCTCCCGTGTGTGTATTCTGGTCCTCCCAGGAAACCACCAACAAAAACTGAAGCCCAATTTCCATATTAACTTCAAAAACAAGCTTTTTTGCATCTGGGTGGAGCCGGGCGGGGGAGGAACCCTTTCAAGCATTCTGTGGAGTATATATACCACATTCATGACCATGATACCCGAACATCTGTATCATAGAGGAGCAAAAATGGCACAGTTCCAATTTTTTATTTGCAGGTTACTTTTGAAGGACAATATCAGAGTTAGTAAGCACAAAGATGTATTCATATCTTATTGAGGGGATCCCCTCCGATTGTTTCATGAGTCTTGCTCTTTCTAGAGCTGCAAATTAATTAAGGCAGCTGTGAACTTTAGGAATTGAAGATGGTGTTCTAAAATTATGACAGCTCCATTGTACATTTCTTTTTCTAAATGTGTCTGCCCCCACTTTTGATTTAAACTGCAGTTACACTCTGGAAGATGATAAAGTTGACAGTGGAGTGTTCCACATTTCCTCTGTGCCTTTGACATCAAACTTGATTTGCAAGTTGTGTGTGTCATCGTTGCAAACTCATCTTGGGGTCTGAAAGTCTGTCTGTCTTGTTTCCACACCATTGTTAAAGATCTGCCTTTGGACCTTAGTTAACAGTGATGTTGTGTGAGTCAGAGTAGAATCAGCTCCCATTCCCCGAGTGTACTGTCTCTACAGTGATGACAATTTTGTTAAGAAATTAATCTCTTCAGAAAAGTAAGCAGATATGACTTTAGAATCATATCTAGTCTCTCTTACCGCACTTTAGCATTTTAAAATGCCAGAATAAGCCCTTGTATCACATAAAGAAATGTGTACTTTAAGAACACCCTACATCTTTGTTTCTTTCCATGTCTTGGATATAAGCACACCTCTAAAATACCTTTAGGTATTCTGGTTTTCAACAGGCAAATAAACATGCCAGATATACTACCTGCTTCCATACTCTTACATATGGTACTGGTTCAGAATGTAACTTTTGAACTGGATTACGGTTTATATGGTCAGATCCTGTGTAATTTCTGTCCTTAGTTTTCAGCTAAATGTTCACCTTTCCAGATATCTTCCTTTTTAGGGTAGTGGACTGTGACCATCTAGTTCAGGGACTCTCAAACTTGATTGCATCGTGACCTTTCTGACAACAAAAATTACTACACGAGCCCAGAAGGGGGGAACTGACGCCTGAGCCTACCCAAGCCCTGCCGCCCCAGGCTGGGGACCAAAGCCTGAGTCCCACTGCCCCAGGTTGCGGGGGGGGGAGGAGGAAAGTGGTAACCTGAGCCCCGTAGCCCAGGCCTGAAGCCCTCGGGCTTCAGCTTTGGCCCCAGGCGGTGGGCTCGGCTTTCGACACTGGTGATGGGGTTTCGGCTTCAGCCCTGGGCCCCAGCAAGTCCAATGGCAGCCCTGGCGACCCCATTAAAGCGAAGTCATGACCCACTTTGGGGTCCTGATCCACAGTTTGAGAACCGCTCATCTAGTTCAACACCAAAAGCATGTATAAGCTGGAAAAAAGCATGATGTCTTTGAATGTTTATAACAGAAAGCAGAGGAAAACATGAGCTGAAAAGGAAATGGAGGCGAGGTTGTGAATTTCTAAACTTTGGGTTCAGCCTAAACCTGTGACTCTGGGTGTAGAGCCCTATCTTCCAAAAGCAATTCTCTTCTCTGTCTCCCAAATGGTTAACTTAAATATAGTCTTACCCCATAGCACCTATGTATTTGGAAGGAGAGTTGAACTAATGGTTACCCATTGATTACATCAGAGACCAAAACAAGCTCCTTTACCATGTCATGGCTTTGTAAAATCTTTTAAGGGAATGGGGCACAAGTTTGACAAGAAATCAATATTTTTGTAAAACGTAATTTTGTTCTTACACAATATTTTTTCCTGATAGCAGTTTTAGTAGACACAGTAAAGCATGTAGTATTTAACATTTACTTTTTAAAATAAGACAAATAATTGGCTTAAAACTCCCAATCTACTTTTCTGACAACCTAACTAATCCTTGTACAAAACTCGGTTTTACGTTTCTGATAGCTATGGTTAAACATAAACAGGTGGGGAGGCTTTCACAGGCCTTCTTTTTATGCACCATAAAAGAAGCAGAAAAAGTCCAAATTAATTTTTTTCTTTCATTATCTTTAGTGATCCTCACTGAGAGAACCCATATATTAATCTGACCCAGCTAAGAGTGTACTTTGAGATCGCATTTCTTTTTATTCAAATGTGGTATTTAAAATTCATTTTCACTGTTTTCTCTAAGTAGAACTCTCCAACACAGTTACAAATCTGTATCTTAAAGGCAGTAAATTTTGCTATTGTAACAGCAAATTTACAAGGTCTGAAGAGATGGTGTCTGTAGAGGCAGCAAATTCCTCAATTTCCTTCATTAAACTTAGGATAATCAAAGATAACAGCTTGAAGGATTTTTCATGGAGTAGTATTGATACTTTCTACCCATCCTTAGAAAATACTATCCCGTATTGTAATTCTTGTTGAAGCTTTTAATCCAAACCCTTTTTGAGAGGAGCAAGGGAAAAAGGTTAGACTTTCAGAAAGTGAAAGGCTACATTTTTCCCCAAAATTGTACATATTATGTGGTTTACCTTGTTAACCTGGAACTTTGCAAATAAATCTTCCTGATTTAAATGTCACAAGTGTAAAATTTCAGGTATAAAGGGCTTTTAAAAGCTTGTGGGTAGCAGGTCAAAATTGGTCTTCCAGATTACACTATTTTAAATTAAGTGGCTACCATGGTTCCATAATACTATAATTAAAGTTGGGAAAAATTACTTTGTTTACCTTGTTTACTGTAACTATTTATAAGTGGATATTTTGTCTTCTGGTTTAAAAATTCCCTTGGATTAGATAATCCAGCATTTTATTGACTATTTACTGTTTCTTTTTAAGTGTAAAATTCTTTGGTTACTAAGTGGGTAGGTAGCTCTAAGTAGGCTGCTGAAGTTCCTTGTTAACAAAACTATATTTGTAAGACTTACGGTAGCATGTTACAAGGAGGGTGTTTATCTTCAAAGTATGAAAGCCAAGGCTGTACGAGTTTTGTAACTGCATTCCATTGTACTCTGAATAGAAAACACTGTTGATTTAAGATGAACTTTAAGTTTCATTTTGAGTGTGAGCATACTTAGAAAAGACTATTGCCTAGCAACATGGATGGGTAGCTAGTAGCAGAGGAGAAATTTAAACTGTTTCAGGTTCATGCATTAGAACTAGATTAGAGTTTGCTACTACATGTATTTGTCATTTTCTTGGCCTTTGTATGCATTCTGAGGGTCCTGAGCCTTGGCCAAATCAAAAGCTTCCCAGATACAGCTTGTAAAGTGCTTGTGCACCGCCTAAATCTCTGCAAATCTAAAACGGGAGACTCTGGTTGATCCTTGCTTTTCAAGGTTTTGCAATCAAGAAAATCATCTTGAGTTCTTAAGTTTTATTGAACTTTTTAAAATTCCCCCAAATTCTGGAGGCAACAGTGTGTCAAACTGGATTACTCCTGTACCTGATAATCCATGTGTATATATTAGGTATATGGAAGAGAGGATTCACTGGATTTTTACAGTTCAGGACAGTCACCTAAAGATACTGCACCGTGAAATATGATTTATATTCCATTTATGATTGGAGTGGAAGATGTGACACTTGCTGTTTTAATTTAGATGGATGAAATGGGCCAGAGATGTTAACATAACCTGGTCACTGTTCAATATTAAACAGTGTTAAACAAGGTTTGGGTTTTGGTATACAGAGACGTTAGCCAGCTTGGTACCATGGCGCAAACACCATTAAAGATAAAGAAAAGAAGGAAAAACAGTTGAAGTATTTGAAGTGTAAAGTATTAAGTAAGTCTTTCAATTTGACAACATTCTTTGTTCCCTTTCTCTTTAGCTGGAGAGATTTTGGTTTAACAGTCTTTTAAGTGGTATTAAAGATGGTGTTAACTGTTCTTTTGGGAAAAGAGAAGTTAGTTGAGATGAGCTGGAGTGGTGGTTGTTGCTGCTGCTAAGTCGGATCCTATCTTATCCCAGCTAGAGCTGATAGATTTGGCAATGTTGTCTGGGTCCCTCTCTCTGGTTCGGTGTGGTCAGGACATCTCTCAGGATTAGGATAATGAAGGCCTGGGGTCTGGTGGCAGCCAGGATGGTGAAGATTGTGCCAGTAGCCTCAGTCTGTTCTTTCTCCATATTTTCCCACCACCACCTTCAAAGTCTCTTTCTTTAAGGACTCAAAAAGGGAGTGATGAATAGCCCGTCTCATCGTTATTTTGTTCACCAATTAGGCCTAATATGCAACACATCAGTTTTAGTTTAATTTCTGGACCCATGGTTTCTTGTTTACTAACCATGATCTTAACACAGTCCTTGAGTTATATCAGTAGGCCTTAGTGTTTGGACTAATTCGGTCTTTGTCTCCATTTTGTACTTTTCCCTGTCAACATTTGTTATAGGTTATTTTGACATCTTATGAACTTTCACATACTTTTTACAGCTGAGCTCACAATTAGATTAAGTCTGTAGGCCCAAGAATCACAATAAGAACATAAGAATGGCCATACTGGGTCAGACCAATGGCCCATCTAGCTCAGTATCCTGCCTTCCGACAGTGGCCAATGCCAGGTGCCCCAAAGGGAATGAACAGAACAGGTAATCATCAAGTGATCCATCCCCTGTCGCCCATTCCCATCCCTGCATATCCTGGCTAATAGCCATTGATGGGCCTATCCTCCATGAATTTATCTAGTTCTTTTTTGAACCCTGTTATGGTCTTGACCTTCACAACATCCTGTCAAGGAGTTCCACAGGTTGACTGTGCGTTGTTTGAAAAAAATACTTCCTTTTGTTTGTTTTAAACCTGCTGCTTATTCATTTCATTTGATGACCCCTAGTTCTTGTGTTATGAGAAGAAGTAAATAACATTTCCTCATTTACTTTCTCCCCACCAGTCATGATTTCATAGACCGGTGTCATATCCCCCCTTATTCGTCTCTTTTCCAAGATGAAAAGTCCCAGTCGTCTTAATCTCTCCTCATATGGCAGCCGCCATACCTTCTAAAGATAGTGAGGGGGGGAGGGATAGCTCAGTGGTTTGAGCAGTGGCTTGCTAAACCCAGGGTTGTGAGTTCAATCCTTGAGGGGGCCACTTAGGGATCTGGGGCAAAATCAGTACTTGGTCCTGCTAGTGAAGGCAGGGGGCTGGACTCTATGACCTTTCAACAACCCTTCCAGCTCTATGAGATAGGTATAGGTATCTGGTGGCTTCCTTCAAGGTCTATCATTATGAAGAGACTATTTTGATCATAGTTTTATTGGAAAAAATGAACCACTAAATGGCAGCATTGAATGGAAAAGATAAGATTGAGTAAATTGACATTAAAGCTCTATTGTGGTAGTTTTCAAGCTGAGTGGGGAAATACATTTTTGGGAACCAGAAACAGAATTGATGGGGGAATAAGGGTAAAGGTAATTTTAAAGAAACTTTAATCCTGTCAACATCAATTGTAAAATAGAATATATACATATGTAGACTTATTATAGAAATTCAGTTAACTTGTTTTGGAAATGTAAATGTGTAATCCTTTCACATTTATTTTACCTTGGTCTTTACTGTTTTAGTTGTTTATGGTACAATACTTGTAGAGTGGAGAACCACAAACTTGGGTTTTGGCAGGCTAGTGAATAAAGAAATGATCAAATATCTTTAAAAGTGAAATCTAAAAGCTTGTTATACATTCTAGTACAAATATGTAAATTTAAACATCTTAAAGCGTTATCCTTTTGGTGAACATTGAAGCTCATGTTTCCAAGAAGAGTAAAACTGACTTGATTTTGAAATGACTCCCCACGGCCTTAGGATCCCAGTACATTGCTTCAACTAGATCCTATAGTGAGTTTGCTTGTTAAACACCATTAAGTCTAGAAATACACTACCCTATACTGATAGCAGCTCTTTACCATAAAATCCTCAAAGTAGCAAGGTACTATGGATAATTACTATTTGAGAATTCTCAGACTCTAGAAATATTCTTGATTCTGTCACCGCTAGGTTTTTTTTCTTGCTGGAATCAGATTGTAAGGCATTGTTAGGCTATGATTGTGTCTTAGTCCTGTTGTTGTTGTTTTGTTTGTTTTTACACTGGTATAACTGTTTTGGTTAAAGGGGTGGATTTTTTACTGAAACGTTATACTGGTACAACCCCTAGTGTAGATGTAGTTATACTGATATAAAGGTGTCTTGTTCTAGTACAACTTATTCCCCTTCCAGCACAGGAATATCTATAATGTGTGTATATCCATGCAAAGTGTAGACAAGTCCTTACTTACAGCATTGATACAGGGTTGTATACAGGTAGGTCCATTTTCTTCCTTTTTATCTTCCCTGCCTTTGTGATATCGAAAGAGCAGAGTAACAGTAAAATGTGAGCAAATGGAGTAGGCTTCAGACAATGTGGACTGTTGAGTCTGATTAAGGATTAAACAACTTTTTATTTAAGAAAATGTCATTGCTAAAGGGACACTGAAGTTAGAAATCACATTTCCATCTGAAAAGCTATCAACATTGTTAGGCAACCATTATGATTACTTTAGCTGGAAGATAAGTGTTTTTTCTCTTATCTTTATACGTTTTTAGTTTATCCATTTGACAGCATGCTG
The DNA here is from genome assembly GCA_003942145.1 of Platysternon megacephalum. NCBI lineage: Eukaryota > Metazoa > Chordata > Testudines > Platysternidae > Platysternon > Platysternon megacephalum. The sequence goes on from QXTE01000003.1 coordinate 16,724,659, forward strand.
TATATAATCAGTTTCACTGTTCTGTTGAAGGTCAGCTGTACTTTGCCCCACTCATGCAATGATCTGGAGGAGCTCACAGAAACCCAAGGCCCTGCAAAAGGGCATTCGCATTAACAAAAGCAGCAGTGTTGAAATGGAAGAGGTAGTGGCAGGCACATGCAGAAAGAAACAGAGTAAGAAGAGAGGGCCTGTTTGGTGTTGCTCTTAGGCCTGCCTTCTACCCTACCAGGAAGACTTAAAAATCATTGACAAGGGAGCAGAAAACACCTAATACATTCTTTAAAATAAAAAAAAATTAAAAATCCCGGGAGTATTGTTTAATGGGTGCTCTATTTGAACACTTTTTTTAATTGACCAATTTTTAAAAATTCAAGTTGTCAGTGTGATTTTTCTTTTTTTCTGGGAGCCCCTGACTTATTCAGCTTCTTTTGTGCAAACAGTATAAAAGACTTCAGAGGCAACATTACTTTATTATGTTTGAAAATAATTAAATTCAGGTGTTCTACCTTTCTCTAATCCCCAAAGTGAACTGGGGTGTAGGAGGTAGAGCAGTAGCTTTCAACCTTTTTTCATTTGCAGACCCCTGAAAAATTTCCAGTGGAAGTGTGGACCCCTTTGGAAGTCTTAAACATAGTCTGTGGACCCCCAGGGTTCCGCAGACCACAGGTTGAAAATCACTGCTCTAAAGGGAGAAGCATGTCTGTCGTTGCCCTACTTAGAGAAGTGAGAAATTTTATTGCCAGCTTGATTTACAGCCTTCGAGAATATCCTCAGACCCCATTCTCTGTGTATTTTGGTTTTAAAAGTATTCTATATGCAATATTTGAGCAGTACTGTTCTGTTATTAAATACTTCAACAAGTACAGTATCTTTTGTGACTTTAGAATACCCAACTAACTCGCCACTTGAGAGGTTTCTCGTAAAGAACTTTCATGTTGATTGGAGCTGTCGATTAATCACAGTTAACTCACGTGATTAACTCGAAAAATTAATATAACAATTAATTGCAGTTTTAATCGCATTGTTAAACAATAGAATACCAGTAGAAATGTATTAAATATTTTTGGATATTTTTCTACATTTTCAAATATATTGATTTCAATTACAACACAATACAAAGTGTACAGTGCTGACTTTATCTTATTACTTTTTATTACAATTATTTACACTGTACAAATGATACAGTATTTTTAAATCATCTCATACAAGTACTGTAGTTCAATCTCTTTATCGTGAAAGTGCAACTTACAAATGTAGTTTTTGTGGTTACATAACTGCACTCAAAAACAAAACAATGCAAAACTTTAGAGCCTACAAGTCCACTCAGTCCTACTTCTTGTTCAGCCAATCACTAAGACAAACAAGTTTGTTTATATTTACGGGAGATAGTGCTGCCCAATTCTTATTTACAATGTCGCCAGAAACTGAGGAACAGGTGTTCGCATGGGACTTATGTAGCTGGCATTGCAAGGTATTTACGTGCCAGATATGCTAAACATTCGTATGCCCCTTCATTCTTCAGCTACCATTCGAGAGGACATGCTTCCATGCTGATGACGCTCCGTTAAAAAAATAATGCATTAATTAAATTTGTGACTGAACTCCTTGAGGGAAAATTCTGTCTCCAGCTCTATTTTACCCATGTTCTGCCATATATTTCATGTTATAGTAGTCTTGGATGATGACTCAGCACATGTTCATTTTAAGAACACTTTTGCTGCAGATTTGACAAAATGCAAAGAAGGTACCAATGTGAGATTTCTAAAGATAGCTACAACACTCGACCCAAGGTTTAAGAATCTGAAGTGCCTTCCAAAATCTGAGAAGGATGAGGTGTGGAGCATGCTTTCAGAAGTCTTAAAAGAGCAACTCTGATGCGGAAACTACAGAACCTGAACCACCAAAAAAGAAAATCAACCTTCTGCTGGTGGCATCTGAGTCAGATGATGAAAATGAACTGCTTTGGATTGTTATTGAGCAGAACCCCTCATCAGCATGGACGCATGTCCTCTGGAATGGTGGTTGAAGCATGAAGGGACATATGAATTTTTAGCGCATCTGGCATGTAAATATCTTGCGACACTGGCTACAACACCTGTTCTCACTTTCAGGTGACATTGTGAACAAGAAGCGGGCAGCATTATCTCCTGCNTTCATTCTCACTTTCAGGTGACATTGTGAACAAGAAGCGGGCAGCAAATGTAAACAAACTTGTTCATTTGAGCGATTGGTTGAAAAAGAAATAAGACTGCGTGGACTTGTAGGCTCTAAAGTTTTACATTGTTTTATTTTTGAATGCAGTTATTTTTTGTACACAATTCTACATTTGTAATTTCAACTTTCATGATAGAGATTGCACTACAGTACTTGTATTAGGTGAATTGAAAAATACTATTTTTGTTTTGTACAGTTTAAATATTTAATCAAAAATAAATATAAAGTGAGTACTGTACACTTTGTATTCTGTTATAATTGAAATCAATATATTTGAAAATGTAGAAAACATCCAAAATATTTAAATAAATGGTATTTTTTATTATTGTATAACAGTGCGATTAATCACGATTAATTTTTTATTCGTGTGATTAATCATGATTAATTTGTTTATTGCTTGACAGCCCTAATGTTGACTGATATTTTTGTAAATCTTTTTAGTTTATACCTTATAAATAAATTGCTCTGTTACATGGAATACTTTGTTTATTTACAGTCCTTTGTAAAATATTTAAAAATGATCTGTGGATAAAGATTATAGAAGATACCTTGTGATACTACCTGTTACTTTTAGATTGTTTCACCCTTTATGCCTTCCAATTGATGCACCATTTTATCTGGTAATCCATGGTTCAAAAGAAGTCTTGCTTTCAGGTTATTGTGTCAGTTTTACCTGCCTCCAGCAAGATGGAGATAACGTTCTCAGTATCAGACAGTGTTTTGTCCTAAAATTATCTGTAGCAGTCACTTTTGGTTTTCTTGCATGGTTTACTTGAATAAATTGTGCTTTTAATAGCAAGTTGGTTATAAGAAAACACAAATAAAATGGTAAACATTAAACTATAGTACTTGGTATCGTTTCTAGAGATCTGGCAAAGCTATTCTATAACCTTCTTTACAAAAAGGGGAAAAAAATTATTCAGGAATCTTAAGCATGATTCTTTCGGAATTCACCACTGTCTGTAGGACTCTCTCTTGATGAGCCCATGTCCATTGTAGAGAGAGAGAGAGAGAGATCCTACCTAACAATACCCCGGTGGTTTGGTTTTGAGAGACACCAAAGCATACATTATTGATGAATGATCAGTAAAACCTTTCATTAAAAACTGAGAACAGTATCTTAAAAACAAAATAATGTTGAAAGAATGCTTAAATACATTTGTACTCTTTACACAACACCAAACTTAGCCTATCAATATTAAAAGTAATTATTTGAAGAATAACTTTTTGACCAAGTGAAACTTTTTTTCCCTACAGGTAGTTACCAAAGGCTGGCTGTAGAACAATGGCATTACAATGTCCTTATCCAAAAGTAGTTTCAAAACTCTTAAGCAAACCATCTCTGCTACATGGATGAGGCTGAAACATTTAAGTAATATTAACAAAGTTTAGTTACAATTTATTCACATAGATAAGGGTAAAATAAGAACTTTAAAATGGATGGATTTCAAGATGGGCAAGGAAACATAGTGGAATTTAGTAAGATTGTAGAAATATTTGGTTCAGAAGAACAGTTTTCTCCTATTAGGTAAAGGAGATTGAAATAGGTTTGTATCTCTAGTCTAACTTCTGACACAAATTAATTTAGCTATGCTTAAGGTTTTTTGTTTTTGTTCTTCTCTGGCAGCCTTTTCTCTTGCACTCTTCAAAATTATGGCTCAGAAGGGTGCTTGTATTTTAGAGGAAATCCTTCTCAAATGATTACATAATCCTGATTAACTTGATCTATATTCCCTCCAAGGGAATCATTTTAATTAAACATTAGTGCTTGTGTGTGTTCTAAAACACCTTAATTTCTTCAAGCATTCGTGTGTAGACTTCTGACTAAGACTTCTGGCTAATAGACATTTATAATAGTTTTTTTGGCAGACATAATTTATTTGACTCCATTACTGTTGATATATTACTTAATTTTGTCAGTCCATTGGGAATTATTTTGATTATAATGCTGATTCACAGTGTCTTGCACACATTTTAATTGGTGCAGCAGTTTTACTTTCTGGGTTTGTTTATATTTGGACACTGATGTAAAAAGTCATTAATAGTGAACAATCAATTGTACTGTTAATGTCTTGATGTTGGCAATTGAATGCAAACCATTGCTATTGAAAATCAATCCTATTGATTAACATTCTAGGCTTCCATATTATACTTATAACAGAAATTTTCTCTAATGGAAAAGTTCTGAGTATAGTTTATTAAGCTAGATGTGTATGATACTGTTTGTCTGTGGAGCCTCCTAATCTGGAAAAAATGAACTGCTGTTCATTGCTACACTGTCACCAAGAAGCTCAATCTCTACATGGTTGCTAGGCTTTGGTGTCCAGGATAGTGCCTCCTTTCAGCAGGTCCCAACTCAACTCAAGTTTTCTGTTATTTTCATGATCATAAAGGATCTGCTTCTGCACCAGTGTGGTCAAATCAAAATGGTACACAGCCCACTGCAGAGTGGGCCTGCTCCTTTCTGTGGTTCTTGATGCCCTGCTATGTCCCATGGGCTATTCACTCACATGACCATTCCCGCTTCCCAGCTCCAGGGCCCCCACCACCCATGGGGGCTCAGAGCTCCAGGGTCCCTTCCCCCCCCCCCCCCCCCCCCCCCCCCCCCCCCCCCCCCCCCCCCCCCCCCCCNGTCGCTGCTGCAGCTGGCGGGGAGCTGCCAGGTACCCCCGGTGCCCATGGCGGCTTGGAGCTTGGGGGCCCACTGCTTCAAGTAGCGGGCAAACCTCACAGCTCGCTGGCGCTGCAGGAGGCAGCGGGACACTGCAGCTCCCAGCCACTGAGGCTGAAGTCACGGAGATCTTTGGAAATCACGGATTCCGTGACCTCCGTGACAAAATCGTAGCCTTATTCATCAGCATCAAAATGCATAGTGCAGTTTGGTGTTTGTGTGTCAGCCCTGTGATTGAGGCAAACATTCAGAATTGATGTATCAAACTGCACTAGCAAGACTTGAGTTTTTTGGCTTTTGGAATACCAGTCTCAATGAACCCTAACTATCCAAGATACTGTTTGTCTTCTGACACTATTTAAGCATAATACATGCTTCAGAATAAATGCTATCTAGCAAATATATTTGTGCTTTTATTATCAATAGAAAGCAGTCAGCAAAACATATGTACAGTTATCTAGTTTCTATAGTTTATGAAAACACCTAAAAAGACCATACTGTGAAATTATTAACCTTTATAACTTATTGATACTAAAAAAATTTGATGCATTTCTAAAAGAAGTAAAGCTATACTTAGGCTCCAGTTTATAATCATATGTTTGGCAGATTTCCTAGAAAACCTTGCCAAACTTCTACTATCTTAAGAGTTGACAACTAATTATTAATCACAATCACAATTTTCCTCTTCAACTAGACACTAGAAATAATTTATGTTCCAAGTTCTGTATTCACTGCCTTATAAGATTTTCCTGAGAGCAACTTCAGAACAGAACAAGATAACCTTATTAACGCGAAGGCTACTGTAAACTTTCCATTTTTCAATATGTCTACACAAGACCTCATTTTTATATTTGTAGAATTCTTTTAATTTGGGTTTAGTCATTCAAAATTGTACAATTAACTAATGAAGTTGAGCACTCATATAGTTGTAAGCTACAGCAAACATCTCTTTAGCCTTGCCTTGAAGGACTAGATGGAGCATCTCTAGTTGCATTAGGCCGTGACAGTGTTGGAGTTGCAATATGCCTCAACTCCTTCTGACATTAATTGGTTATGAACATTGGCCTCATAAACTGCAACATACATTAAGGCTCTTGAATGGAAGCGAAAACTTACATCGTATATGAGCTGCCAGGGAGTAGCTAAAGTCTTAAAACAGGAGTAATATGCTAATGTGCCTGTAAAGATGAGAGGCTGCATTTAGTCAGCTGCATCCTAGGTATGCAAGCAGTAGCTCCTAAGAATAAAGAATGGCCGTGATCTAGCCTTGAAAACACACAAGTACTAATGGCTCCAAAATCTGTTTTGCAGCGTAATTGTTGGCTTAGTGGTGATCGCTACTAGTAGTGATGGTAAAGTTTTACTAAGGACCGAAGATGTACACCATTGCTTAAATCTAAGGATAATATGATATCCATACTTGAAGGTAAATTATTGAACAAAATCTCAGAGTTGGAATATCACTCAGCAGGAACTCTTGAATTATAACTAGTGCCTGACTCTGTTCTGTTCATAAAGCTATGGAACATCCATTGCCAAAAGTACCATTAACTGATTTGAGAGGCTGTTGCAATAGGATGCTCAGATAAGAGTAAAATTTAAGTGTTTTTGTCAAGGTATAGAAGTCCAGTTATTACTTCTTTGTAAGGGATGGAAATGTGTAGGCTAGTCTGTAGTGATGAAGGTATATGGGGTTTAAGGATGATGTTAGAATTCCTAGTTTTGAAACTAGAACAACTAACTTTGTGGTTCAGGGTTTTGTGTAAAAATTCTGATCTGCTTTTATTGCAGCAATCACACCATAGTAATCATTTTTAAATTATGCATCTACAAAGAAAAAGGAATATTAAAAACGCTTGGAATTCAAAAGTGAAATGGTTATCAATTTTGGAAAAGTTCCTCTTTCTTATTTCTATATTCAGTAAAGTACCTCAGAGGGGATGTAAGTTAAAAAGTCTCTGGCTGGTACCAGAAGTTGGCTTTGGGGGAAAGAATAAGTTTTTGGCTTAACCAATTCTGCTTTTAAGACAAACATGACAAATGCAGACCAGGTGGGAGGAGGATAGAAAAGTGAAAACTTGTTTCACTGATGGTGGTTTCACTTGTGGACTCCAGGTGAGTTATGCTGCATAGATGACTCACGAATTGGTACACTTTAGCCTATGAACCGTGGCTTTTTTCCCTGGTCTAGGATGACATCTTGTGGTGATTGGGGAAATCTGTCTGTACAATTTATGAATAAGGCTACAAGTATGTCACGGAGGCCGCGGAAGTCACAGATTCTGTGAATTTCTGCGACCTTCGTGACATTGGGGCCCTGCAGTAAGTCCAGCCACCGCGGTAGAGGGAGACCTCTCCTAGCTCGCCCCCATGCCCCCTAGCTCCCAGACATGCCTGCCAACAGGGGATTCCCCCCAGCTCCAAGCCCTGTAGGGTGATGGGGGATTCCCTGGAGCTCCCCAGCCCTCACCGGCGGTGGGGGATCCCCTGCGGCTCCCAGTCAGCCCTTCCCAGCTCCCAGCCCTGCAGGGCAGTGGGGTATCCCCTGCAGCTCCCAACCCCGCACGCAGTGGGGGGATACCCCGAAGCTCCCCAGCTGCTGCCGCCCGCTGGGGTGGCAGGGAGCCCCCAGAGCTCCACAGCCGCCTCTGCAGCTCCCTGCCACTGCATGCAGTGGAAGGGTGCTGGACTCTCTTCCCTCCCCATTTTGTCAGGTATGTTTTTAGTAAAAGTCAGGGACAGGTCATGGCTTCTGTGAATTTCTGTTCATTGCCTTTGACCTGTCCATGACTTTTACTAAAAATATCCATGATAAAATCGTAGCCTTACTTATGAATGCTGGTTCATATTGTGAAGTTGTTCATATAGAAATTGCTGTACCATGGAATGCCTCTGTATATCCACCATTGCTGACAAACCTGTAAGCATATCTCTCCCAGATTAGTTAACCTTAATGACTGCACTTTGATTGGTCAAGTGATATGTTAAGAAGGTTGGCTGAATTTGAGGGAAGCCACTTCCTCCAGATTGTCTGTTGGAGGCTGGGGTTTGGAGAGTGGAAAACTACCAGTGGTAGGCCAGGGGAAACAAGTAGTGGAATATATAAATCTGAGGGATTTGGAGGAAGCTTTGGGCCGAAAGGGAAGCGAACAGCGTGCATTTGTGGCTAGGGGTGCATTTTAGCTGTGTGACCAATAAAGCTCAGAGAAAGCAAGCTGACCTGGAGAGAGAAGCTGCATGATTGAGAAGACAAGCCATGGGCTGCAGCAGCAGGACTCTGGATGGCCCCAGAGAGGGTCTGATCCCAGCCTTAATGTTCTGGAGTGGTGAGGATACTGAAGCATGGAAATGCATGTATGGTTAATTTTTGTATAAGTTTGTGCATTTCTCATGCCATTGAAGAGAGCAATGGTGGCTTAGAATCATGTGAAAAGTCTGTCAGTTACATTTATCAGGTGCCCTTGGAGAGTTAATCTCTGAACCTAGAAAACACACACACTGGAGTTCTGCGGAGTTCTGCAGAAAGTGTGTTGAAGCTGTGTGGGAGTCTGAGGGGTCGTCATTGGTGACAGAGACTAGACAGTTGGACTGTGAGATCTCAGCTTTCAGGATGAGGTTCTACACAGAGGATCTGCATCCTGAGGTTTTGTCTACAGACCCTAAACCTGGGTCAGTGCCTGGACTTTTTTCAGACTCCTGAAACTTAAAGCGCATGAGGCCCAGTGAGGTAGTTCCTGTCACAGCAGTTGGTGAGTGATCAAGAGATGGCACTTGACTAGCCATGTGACATTTGGCTACCATACTTTGGTCTCTTCCCATCACTAGTCATCCTTCATGCTAGAGCCATGCTTCTTATACTGTCTTCAGCTATCCTGCTGATTATGGTGTCATGAAGTGTAGTAAATTCCAAAGATGGTCTAAGTTAAAATTAATTAGAAGACCAAAAAAAATAGATGGAGAAAATAGAAAAGGAATAAAATGACACTAGAGGGAGTGGATAGCAGTAACCTTAAAGCTTGCATCCCAGAGGTTGCTTAGAATTCTTGTGGTGGCTTCTTACCTGGTACTCGATCCAAGCATAGGGTGATGACAGTCATGATGATGATGCACCCATCCTATCAAAATTAGCCAGCTAAAATAAGTAACCAGTGGTCCATATACATACATGCTTTCTTTTTCATTTTAAAACCATTTTGGTCTGTTGCTATAACAATTCTGTAATCTCACTGGGAGCTTTGACACTCCCTAATTAACTGTTCAAACTCATTGTGCACCATTCCTTTGAATCAGTTATGTAAAATTACTGAAAGTACAGATGATGTTTGAAAGGTCAGTTTAACTTATAGGTGCCTTCTTCCCACTATGGTTAAACAAGGCTTTTAATACATGTGGCAGAATTTTTAAAGACCCTAAAATTATAGACCCCAACACAAGTCTCAAAACAGATTCCTAAGGGATACCGTATGAAAAGAGACATTTTGAAAATTACTTGATGAGACTATTACTGCATGGCGTGATATATACTACTTAAACCTTTTTGGGGTATGCTTGATGGACAAGAACCATTGAGAGAGCCACAAATTCACTGTACTAAATTACACAGGATCTACTGATGCTAAGACGACAAGAGCCTGCATCCTTTAAGTATTCTCAGTGCTCTTTCCAGTGCTGAGTTCTAAAACCTGATTAAAACTTCTCAGACACATGAAGTTGCACAAATTAATGGGAAATAAACAAATACCTTTGTAAACAGGGGAGTTTGAGTGGGAGTGTGCAAGGGGAGTTTTGGGGGGAAGACTAGGAGAACCAGGCAGAGGAACAGACAAGCTAGTGAAGGGAGTGTGTGATGTTCTGGCAGTGTTGTAGTGCTCGTTGCTGGTTTGTTTTGCTGTGGGTGGTGGTGTTTTGGTTTGGTTTGGCTTTCCTGGACTAACAAGATTTAGGTTGGAAGGCTATGACAGATACAGAGGCAGCAGTGGTAGTGACCCAAGCAGTGGAAGACGCATTGATGGCTGGATGTGGAAGCTGCAGTATGTACATGATCCTGGAGGGGGTACCTGAAGCGTTTCATCTGCATGAAGTGCCGCCTGATAGAGCTGATGGAAGAAAAGATCTGAGGATTGGAGATGCAGGTGGAAACTCTGGTTGAGTTTAGAAGGGGGTTCGAGCAGATGATGGAGCAAAGACATAAGGAGGCTGAAGGGAAAAGCTCAGACTTACAGATGGAAGCAGGACCAAAGAGTTCTGAGGGGAGATGGCTGGGTGAGGAAAGTGGACAGTGGAAGCATGTGACTAAGAGAACCAGGCAGAGGAAAAGACTGGCTAGTGAAGGAGAAATAGAGCTCAGGAATAGGTTTGCGGAGTTGGAAAATGAAGAAGGGGCACAGCAGGTGGTCATTGAAGGTGGGAGGGCAAGGAAGAAGAGAAAAGCAGCTAGTCCTATGAGAAGAGCGGAAGAGTCAATGGAAATAACACCACCAAATATGAGCCCCAGGAGGATACAGGATGGGTTGCAGAGGATTGCAAGGGAGAATAGGAATCGAGAGGACTTGCAGCCAGAGGGAACAGGGGATAGACCGGAGAATTGCACCATCACCAGGAAAAGGCAGGTCTACATGATTGGGGACTCCTTACTGAGAAGAATAGACAGGCCTGTAACCAGAGATGATCCAGAGAACAGAAGGGTGTGCTGTCTGCCGGGTGCTAAGATACAGGATGTGGACCTGAGGCTGAAGAAGATCCTAACGGGAGCGGGAAAGAATCCACTGATTGTCTATCATGTGGGAACAAATGATACGGCTAGATTCTCGCTGGAACATATCAAGGGAGACTATGCCAGGTTGGGGAAGGCACTTAAGGAGATCGAGGCTCAGGTGATGTTCAGTGGAATTCTGCCTGTTCCTAGAGAAGGGCAACAAAGGTGTGACAAGATTATGATGATCAATAGATGGCTCAGGCAGTGGTGCCCATGATTTAAAACCTTGCAACCTTTTTTGGGAAGCTCTAGCACCTACATGCTTTGGAGCGGTGACTTTTAATTTGGCAGGGGAGTTACCCTATTGTCAAGGATGTACATTGTGCCATTCCCAGGAAAATCATTCAAAATTTGCCAAGTTATAAGTCTCTGAAAATTTAAGTGTGCACGTGGTTGTTGGAGGCTTTTTTTTTTGACAACTAACTTCACTAAAGATTTTGTCTATGCTTGAGCATGCTCCATCCTCACACAGCTCCTAACTGCCAGTCAGATTGCAAGTGTGTCATTCCCACAATGACTTGAGTGTGCTCTGTCCCAAGTGTGCAGGGCGTTCATTGCAATTAGTTGTCCTGGCTGCAGAAGAGCACTGTGGCAAAAGACAATGGAACTGAAAGTAGGGAGACTGTCTCCTGTGCTTTCAGTGCATCCCTTGCTGTTTCGTAGGCACCGTGGAAGAGGAGAAGTCAGACTGACTGGAATGCAGAAAACCGGGGTGAAGCTTGGGGAAAGGAGCTGCGGGAGGAGTAATACAGGAGGGGAGGGAGAGCAAGAACATGTGAGTATGGGCATGAAGGATAGGAGCAGGGACAGACTGGGGAGGGAATGGAGAAGGATTTATAACCTGGAGCAGCAGCTCTTGACCTTAATTAGTTCATGTCTCACTGCTAAATTGTGAAATGAACTGATGGAACATCAAGCTCTCATACCTCAGTTTAGGAACCCCTTCTCTAGAATATACTTCCTCTCAGAACTTGGAAATGAACTCAAGATTCCTGATTTTCAACGTTCCTCTGCTGTCAGCAAATATATTTGAACTCACTGGCAAAATGTCTCATCTTGCTCTAGTAGGTGGTCCATAGAGGATTCATAGTTTAAGGCCAGAAGGATCCATAGATCTAGTCCAGCATTTCTCAAATGTGTCCACCATGGTCGCATGTGTCCACCAGGGGCTTTTCTTGTAGCCACAGCCTCCTGGGCAGTGAGCGGGGGGGAGGGGGCAAAGCAGTGGCCACTTCCCCTGGGGCCACCACAGGGTGGATTTGATTTAAATCATAAGTCAGGAAGACTCGATTTAATCATGGATTTCTACATAAAAGTGCATTCTTGTTGGTTGTTATAACCTTAATACATATTCTTCACAACTCAGAGATAGATGTAGGTTTCATTTTTAGAAGGTACACACTATACATTTGTAAAGTGATTTATTTTGAAAACTTCTCAGTTTTACAGCTATATCAGAAAACGAATGATTGGTTATTTCATTTACCAAAGGTAATTGAAGCAGATATTTATGAAGTCATTGGGAGGTGAACTATCTCCAATTCAACAGGTTAATCATTAATATTTGGAGGATTTTCTTGCCATGCTGTATTAGGAGGAGAACATCACCAGACAGACATTTAAATTGTTTTATTTAACTAAAACAACAATGTTATGTATTCTAGATTTTTTTTCTTCAACAGCAAACATATAATATTTTAACAAAACAAACATATGAATTTTTGAATTTCGTTAAACATTCAAGTTTTTTAAAATCAGGTTTGTTTTTGTTAAAATTGTTTTTAACTAAAATAAATGAAATATTTAAAAAAAAATTAAATTGACTGTCAGCCAGGTCAACATGAGAAACTTAAAATATTGGCTTCTGCAGCTGACTCAGGCATCTTCACCTTCATTTTCCAGTTTGTTCATAATCTGGAAAAGAAAAACAAGCTTTCCTGCTTTTTCAGGTCCCAAACGATTTCTCAATTTGGAATGAATTGGTCCAAAGGAAGAAAATATTCTTTCTACACCAGCAGAAGAAGCTACTGCTGTTAAGTGAGATTATCACTTCAACAGTCTCTGAATCCAAGTGCTTAAGTGACTTCCACCAGTTCACTGGTGTGACTTTCTTTAAAACATCATCAGCAAACATATTTCTTGAATGGTTCACCCTAGCGCTGAAGTTTATTATGGTTGGCATTATGGAGGGATGATTGCTGGATATCCATGTCATAGCCTCTTCTTCAGCAGTTAAGGTTTGACCTTGGTACCGAGTATTGAGAATATTTGCAAGAAAATGAGATGGAGATAGTGCTTGTCCCATTCGTTTTTTTAATGCTTGTAATTTAACTCTGTTATTGCATATTTCTCTTTTTAAGATCTCACTCAGTTCCTTCTGAATTTCAACAGCGTCAGCAATAAAACAACTATTTCCCTGCATTTTGTTCAAGGCTACAGAAATAGGCTTCAGGGTACTCAGCATGTGTTCAACATTTCTCTTAAGCCCAATGTTGAGAACTTTGGCTGTGACCGTGCCATCTATTTTTGTCACGATTTTGATCACAAACTGTCATCAGATTAGGCCAGTTCTTGATATAGTGTTCAAAACAGTCCACTAGTGAGTTCCATCACACGTCTTGTGGGAGAGTTAGCTTGGTACCTCCCACTTTTTTCACAGCAGCCGCTGCAAAGTGGTTGTTACGGAAGTATTTTGCAATTTCAACAACATTAGCCTTTATTTCTGGAACACTGAAGTCTTTGGCTAGGAGGTGCGTCAAATGAGCACTGCAACCTGTATGTTATCAGCTTGGGACTCTCTTCTAAATATCTTCTCATCTTGGATACATTTGCAGCGTTGTCTGTGACCAAGCTGCATACTAGACATTTGAATTTTTTTTCACAGTTTGTTATAGCTTTTACTGCTACTTGTAAGTATTCTGCGCTGTGTGCATTTCCTGATGTATCAATTGTTTCGGTAAGGAAGTTATTCCCTTCTTCTGTTGTAACACAAGCACATACAATGATCATTGTGGACATTGCTCCACCCATCAAGACTCAGGTTAACAATTTCACCCTTTAGACCTTTTGTACACTGCTCAATTTCTCTTTCATACACTTTATCCAGCAATTTGCCTGCGACATCTGCTCTGTTGGGTGGACTGTATCCTGGTTTTAATGACTGAACCATGTTAATGAAGTGTGGGTTCTCAATCCTACGGAAAGGAGAGTTGGTTGCATAAACAAACCGGGCAGTTTTTTCATCAATTACCTCTTTTTGTAATCTGCTGGTTCTTATCACAAACTTATCTATTGTTGTTTCTGGATGATGGAGGGTTTTTTTCTTTTTACTGTGGCTATGTGACATACATGATGTGACTGAAACACTATCATTGGCAGATAACTCTGAAACTATAGAAAATTATGGTGATCTTGAAGTTGGATAGTCTTCAGACTATGAATTTTCCTAAACAAAATAAGTCAATGCAGTTATTTAATTATTACCACCATACTGCTCATTTAGTATTACTCATTGCATTCACTGACACTCAGTACTACTTTAAAGGTGAAATTGTAAAAAGATCTGCCTATTTCAGCTATTTATTTTTTATCACAACTGCATCTCAAATGATAGTACCATAGAGTAACAACTGTATTTTTTGCTCAAACATGAGAATTCAAGAATAGTCCAGAAGGAAGACAGGCAGTCCTTAAGAAAGAAGTATGAAATAAAAAAGTTTACCAACCTGAAGATACTGCATGTTCAGACATGTTCCTTTCATCATCTTCAACACAGCTTCCTCCTGAGAAGGAACACTTCTCATGATGTTTCATTCGGGCAACCAGGCCTTGCATTTCTTTGTTGCACTGTTTGCATTTTGCACGCATGCCTGTCTTACCACAGGTAGAGGAACATCAATAAAATATTCCCAAACTGTGTCTCTTTTATGGCCTGCTGCCATTATAGGTTTTCCCTTCTAGTGAGAGAATGGTATGACTTGGACATGTGTATGTCCATATTTATTTTTCCTAAAGTTAATTAAGTATTTTAGGAAAAATTGTCAGAGTGGCCACCAGCAATAGGTGGCGGCCTCACTTTGAGTCCACCACAAAATTTGTTGTGAGAACTCCTTATCTAGTCTGACCTGTATATCATGGGCCATCAAATTTTATCCAGTTACCATGTAGTAAGCCCAATAATTTTGTGTTTGACTAAGGCATACGGTCTTGATTTGAAGACCTCAACGAATGGATAATCCACCACTTTCCTTGGCAATTTGTTGCAGTGGTGATCGCTCTGTTAGAAATTTGTGCGTGAGATCTAATATGAATGTCTAGCTTCAGCTTCTGTTATACCTTTCTCTGCTAGATTAGAGTGATTTAGTACCTGGTACTTTCTCCCTGAGAAGATACTTATATACTTTTCAGGTAACATCAACCTTCTTTTAGATAAGCTAAACAAATTGAGTTCTTTAAGTCTTTCAGTGAGCCATTTTCTCAAGCCCTCAAATATTTTTTGTGGCTTTTCTGCACTCTTCACTTTTTCAACATCCTCTTTAAAATGTGGACACCAGAACTGGATGTACTATGCCAGTATCCATCTCACCAATGCATATACATAGGTAAAATCTCCTTCTTACTCACTACTCCCCTCTTTATACTACTCACAGTGCTCACTAGTATCTGTTTATACATCCAAAGATCATCTTAGCCCTTCTTGCTACAGCTCTGCACTGGAAGCTCGTGTTCAGTTGCTTGTCACTGTAATCCCTAAAAGTTTTTCTGAATCACTGTTTTCCAGGATATAGTCCCCCATTCCGTAGATACGGCTTGCTTTCCTTCTTCCTAGATATATGTAAAACACATTGTAATTGTATTAAAACACATTTTGTTTGAATGGGACCAGTTTACCAAGTAATCTAGATTGCTCTATATCAGGGGCTCCCAAACTCTGGTATGTGAGACATCTCTCGTGGGTATGCGGGAGAAATTATGTAATCAGGGGTTTATTTATTAATGTATTTATTGCATTTTCCTAATAGGCTAATCAGACGAAGCTTTAAAACTTTGTGGGAATTTGTTATATAAAGCAGAGTAGTTAATTTACTTAAAGATGTACCAATGAGAATACTGATACAATGAAACATTGATGTACAGAGCCCTCACCTCCAATCACTGTAAAGCGTGGGTTCAATTGCCCAGCAACTGGATATGGGTGGAAGACTAAAGACAGGTAGTGTTAAGAAGAACACACAAAGTATCAGTGATGAGAAGGGTAGAGGTACTCAGGCAACTGGTAGATCTGGAACGGGGTATGCAATAAGAAAAGTTTGAGAACCTCTGCTCTATAAGACTTCCCTGTCTTCTTTATTACCGCTCTGCCAATCTTTATCATTCACCAATTTTAACTGTGATTTATTTACTTTCATATCATTGATAAAAATGTTGAATAGTATTGGCCCTAGTATCCATCCCAATGGGACCCCACTAGGAACACCACCATTTGATTTCCAATTGAGGACTGTTTTTTTTTTTTTTTTTTTAAATCTGTCAGCCAGTTCTTGATCCATTTAATGTGTGCTTTATTAATAGTACTGTACAATATTTTTTATCAGAATGTCATGCGTCACTAAGTCAGATACTTTATTAACATCTATATTACATCTGTGCAATTACTTTATCAGATAAACTTGTAATCTTCTCAAAGTTTGACAAGCCCTATTTTCTATAAAATAATGTTGACTTACATTATTTATATTATTAGCTTTAATTCTTTTTCACTTTTCCATTTTCCCCAGCACTGATGTCCAGCTAACTGGCCTGTAGTTAACTGAGTCATCCTGCTTGCCCTTTTTGAATACTGACACAACATTAGCATTCTTCCAGTCTTCTGGAATTGCCCCACTATTCAGATTTATTTAAAATGAACATCATGGGCCAGACATCTCCTCAGCCAACTCTATTAGGACTCTTAGGTGTAAGCTATCTAGGCCTGCTGATTTAAAAATGGATGACTACCAAACACTGCTATCAATTACTCCATTAGCTCAAATTGGGAGTCTGAGCTACAGACCTGAAGCTTCTAATCCTGCTGATGACTTCAGAGGGTCAATACAATTCCACAGGAGGAAAAAGTTTTTTCAGTTTGCTTTTTGAAAAACAGGAAATTACATAAACTACATTTAAAAGGACTCCAAGATTGCCAAGTTATGAGTTAAAAAGTTAGGAAATGCCAGAATTAAACCTGTGCAGTGTTGTACATATGCTTTATGATAGTCTTTAGTTACATGATCACATACCTCTTTTTCAGGATCTCTCTCATTCACTGCATAGCATCAGAGTTGTGTAGTGAAAGATGTCTGATGGATCCTTGCCTCATTTGTTGCAAAAATTAGAAAGTGTGTAGTTACTGAGAAAATAAACGGCAGGAAGAGAATGGTCTTGTAATTAAGGCAGTTGAAGGCTACCCAAGAGAATTGGATTCTATCCCTGACTCTGCCACGGAGTTCCTATGTGATGTAAGTCACTTAAACCAAAATGTTCACAGTTTGGCTACTAATCGTGTTCTTCACTTTCTGGGTGCCTAGCATGAAACACGTGGAGCTGGATTTGCAGAATTCCTGAGCATACACAAACAAAGAGGAGTCCTTGTGGCACCCACTACTTGCATTCTCCACCAAAACTGTGACAGATTTCTGTTACCAATCTGCCTGAGGCGTTAGGTGATCAGGCTGAGGCCACAGGATCGTTAGGGGAGGAGATGACGGAGCACACCAAGTGACTGAGTTTAAAGCTTTATTAATAAAGTAAAATAACAGCAGAGAGTGCTGGGGGTTTCCCACGTCACTCAGAGGAAGAAAGTGTTAGTGCCCCAAGCCCTAACCCACTTTCATACTCACACACACACTACCTGGCCAAGCCTGGGTGTAACGTACGAGCGGAGGTTGTTTTTTATTTTAATAACACTATTTTAAAATGATTTGGAACCATCAGGTTATGCAATAGCTAACCTATGCAAATGTGTTTTACCATTAACTTTAAGCTCCCTCCCAATCTTTATTACATTTACTTGCTTTGCACTGAATACAAAGTTGTTAGTTTCCTCACAGACTTTTCTCTGCTGCTGTCATCACAATATCCAAGTGTTTAAAAAAGTTAATGAATCTTCACACCACCAATGTGAGGTAGGAAGGTATCCCTGTTTTCCAGACAGGGGAACAGAGAGAGAGAGAGATTAAGGCCATAATTATCAACATATCCAGTAATTTTGAATTTCTAACTTGATACACCTAGGGTACAATTTTCCAGAATACCTAGCATTTTTATACCACTTTAAATGTTCAAAGCATGACTCCAACTAACTTCAGTTGCCATTGTGTATGCTCAGGTTTCAGAGTGGTAGCCGTGTTAGTCTGTATCAGCAAAAACGAGGAGTCCTTGTGGCACTTTAGAGACTAACAAATGTATTTGGGCATAAGCTTTCAAGGGCTAGAACCCACTTCATCAGATGCATGGAGTGGAAAATACAGTAGCAGGTATATATACACACACCTAGTACATGAAAAGATGGGAGTTGCCTNACAATTCAATTAACAGTAGAATACCAAGGGAGGAAAAGGATATCCTTAAAGGATGCACTATTCTTCTCTTGGTCTCCATTACACTTATCCACTATCCCATCCCTTTATTCATTGTCCCATTCCATCAATCTAGTCTTTCCTCTGTGCATATTGTCCACTCATGTTGGGGCTACCAGGTCCCTCACAACTTCCCCCCTGTAAAAATGGATATTCCCATTTCTTATTTTTCACCTGATTGTTTTCTGTCCTTTCTTTCTTTCCTGTTTTTTTTTTTCCTTTGTGTTTTTCCAAATTCTCCATTTCTTGGCACACTCTTCCCTCAACTCTAACATCTGGCATCAGGTCTTTGGATCTCCTGTATTTAAAAGAAGATTTGACCTTTTCTCTCCCCTTTGTTTGCAAGCATACCTGGAATCCTTTTCAGTGTTTCAGAAAAAGCACTGGACCACAGGAATTCACACACACCTCTTCCTACTCACCTCCACCAACAGTCTTTCCTTCCTACCTTCCATCTATTTCCCTTTTATTAATTTTTTTTGTTTGCTCTTCCCCATTTTACTATTTTTTTTGCTTTTTCTTTTTGTTCATTCTTTACCACATCTCCCTTCACCACAGATTTTCTTTTCTCTTTTTAGGCTTTTTGCTGTTTTTTCTTGATCATATTTTAATACTTCATTTTTTAGTCTGAAGCCAACAATAGTAGCATTTTACATAAAAAACATTCTAAAGAAGGATCACAGTATCCTCCTCAATTTATGTTTTGTCAACTCCTGGGGCTATATTCAGAAGCGAGGAGTTGCCGCCTGCTTGTTGTTTTGTTATGTAAAATAATAGATATTTTTCTTAGGCTGCATTATAAATTATCTTCTTTGGTGGACAAGCAAGTATTGAAACACCTGATATGGTTAAACAAGTCTGCCAAGGCACCGCCAAAAGCAATTGAGGAAACCTAGGAAAGAAAGAACATGCTTTATTTAAGTAGAGGCGTTACCCATAAGTGCATGCTTTACTCTGGAGTATTACTGACCCACTTTAGGAAATGCTTAACTGACAAATCATTATGTGTTGTGATGGAGGTCTGCAATATGATTGTCTGAATACATTTACTGTTGTACTACTGAAAGCTGCTTTCCTGGTCTGTTTTGCTGCTGTCACCAGTCCTAGACAAGCAAAGAAGAATCACATGAGGTTTTTGTTGATGTGCTTGTTCTCATTTCGCATCTATCGTTATGAAAAAGCATTCTGAAAGGGATAATGGATTCCATGCAGAGATATAGAAAACTGGAGATGATGTCGCAGTATACTAACAATGTCAATTTTGAGTGTAACTGTGAGGCTAGTGTATATACATGGAACTCTAATTAAATTGTATCTGGATTTTCAGCATTGTAATTTGACATTCGTGTTTAATGCTGCATATTGATTGATGATACAACTTCCATGGGCAATTTGTTCATTTTTGAGCAGTGACTGTTAACTTATCCATCATGCAGACTGTGGCTGCCCGTTCCGTTTTCATCCTGGGAAATTAAGAATTATCTGGCTTGTATTGACATTCTTCACCTCAATATAATTGAGTATCTTCTTCAGTGAATAGCTAATAATGATCTGCTTGGCAAGACATAAGTGCAGCAGTGATCTGCACTTGTTTAGATGTTGCAGTAGTGGAATGGTGGGGCTTTGAATGATGCATGCTTTCATTATTTTTCGTTCTGTTCTAGTTTCTTGTGTGTACCTGTAACTTGCTACACGATTGCGTGTGCACCAGTTAAAAAGCAATACTTGGTTTTTGCCTTTCTCCTTTTAGCCACGTTTCCTTGCCCTAATTTTATTTTTTCCCTACAATAGTTACTAAAACATAATTCTAATGCAAGTTAATTGTCAATGCCATCTGTAAATGTACACACTTCCGTGATTCATATTTTTAGTTGTGTGCAGCTTAGTCTGCTGAGCTTTTCTCCTTATTGGTTGTAAATCTAGATAAAAGTAGATACTTGCATTTTATGTAGCAGCTTTTCGTTAGAATTATGAGTTACTAGGTCACTTGCTTGTATACCATTTTGAAGTCTGGAAAACTGTTGTAAGGGAGCTATCCAGTACAGTACAAGCACAACTGATTGATTTGACAGTGTACACTGCTGTAAAGTTAGCTTTTTTGCATTTCCTCCTAAATTAAAATATTTTTGTGTTTGTGGAAAGAGGAGTTTTTTCATCTTGAGCTTTTATTCTGCAGATTTAATTAAACTGGCTCTAAAACATAATGGTAACTTTAACAGAAAAGAATAAGGGAAAGTCAGCAATATGGCACTAAATCCCCTGTCAGAATGTTTTGCTTTCTATCAAATCAAATTAAGATTTATTGAATGACTTTAATTGAATTGTGTTTATTATTCAGTGATGTTACCATCTTTAAATATATATTAGATTAAGCAACAAAACAATACTCAAATATTTAGTAACCTTGGTTGAATCTTCAAAAACATGCTTCGGAAGCAAAGCTGAAACTCTCCTTACACTTGTGCTTTATTCATCTGTAAACAATTTGGATCCAATTTTTGCACAGGCATATTTTGTCTGTGTGTGTCATTGGATTGTAAAACAAAATTTGAAACCAGCTGTCCCTTTTTTAACTAAATTTCAGTAGTTCAAAGTGGATGTATGTTTTTGGCACCTTGTTTACTAGTAGCATTTAAAGATAGCTCAGTTTTGAAATCAGATCCTTACAGAATTTACTGCCAGATAAAAAGAAACCAAATGAGCCACCATTTTCAAACTGACCCTATGATGAAATTATTTTAAAAACACTTTTTGTTAGTAATTGTCTAATTCTAGAGATGAAGATAAATAAATATAATATTTTACTTTATTTATATGTGTATATATATATATATATGAAGCTGGTCTGCAATAGAACAATGCTATGTTGTTTAGGTTTACAGCATTTTAGGTGAAATTTTAAAAGCAAAATTTCATGAAGATGCTCCTACCCTATGAGGAGCAGCAGCACAGGAGCCAGCAAACAAGGGAGTTTGAGTGGAGATCTGTTGGAAGAGAAGGGGGGCAAGCCCTTGTTCCTTAGGGGCAGTGAGTGAGTTCTTATGTGTGTTTGGTTGGCTGTAAACAGAAATCAAATCAGCAAGCAAAGTCTGGTAGAGGGCAGTGCGTTGTGACTGAAGGAGCCTTTGATCACATCTGAACCTTGATTATGGGGTGGGGCTTCCTTAGGCAGTAGGCTTATAAAGAGAGCCAACCAGCAGCACAGGAGCAGCACTAGCACAGAAGCCACCAAACAGAGATGAATACGGGTGGGGTGGAGGTGGAGTTGTAAGGAGTGTTTGAGGGAGGGTGTGCATGTGTTTTCTTCTTCTTGACTGGAGTTTAGAAGGGGAGGCTATGACCGCTACAGAGATGCAAATGGAAGAGGGAATGAAGATGACTGGATGTGGAAATAGCGGGAGGTATATTATTCCAGAGAGGGTACCTGAAAGGTGCTTAATTTGTATGAAGTGCTGCCTGATAGATCTGATGGAAGAGAAGATCCAATGTTTGGAGATGCAGCTAGAAACAATGGTTAAGTTTTAGAAAGGGATTCAATCGAGTGATGGAGGAAAGGAAAGAGGCAGCTGAAGGAAAAACTCTAGACTTGCAGATGCATGCTGGACAGCAGTACTGTGAGGGTAGACTTCTGGATGAAGAAAGTGGCCCATGGAGGCATGTGGCTTTTCCTCTCCCTTGTTCCAAGATGGGAGAGCAAGGAAGAAGAGAAGAGTGGCGAGTCCCACAAGAAGGGGAAAGAGACCATGAGGATAGCCAGAGTTTGGAGCCCCAGGAGGATAGAGGGTGACTCAGATTGCAAGGGAGAACAGAAGAAAAGACGACTGCAGACAGAACAGAAAGGAAAAGGCCAGAGAATTGCACCCATATCAGGAAGAGGCAGGTCTAGATAAGTGTGGATTCCCTATTAAGAAGAACAGACAGGCCTCTTCACCAGAGTTGATCCAGAGAACAGAAGGATGTGTTGTCCGCTGTGAGCTGAGATATGGGATGTGAACCTGAGACTGACACAGATCCTAATGGGAGCGGGAAAGAATACACAGTTTGTCCTTCATGTGGGAACAAATTATACTGCTAGATTCTTACTGGGGGGTATCAAAGAACACTATGCCAGGCTGGGGAAGATGCTTAAAGAAATGGAGGCCCAGGTCACGTTCAGTGGGATCCTACCTGTCCCTAGAGGAGGAGAATGAAGGCAAGACAAGATTATGATGCTCAACAGATGGCTCAGGCAATGGGATGTGTGACCACTAGGAGGCATTCATGGACAGAGGTCTGTTTTTATGACGTGCACCTGAGTAGTGAGGATAATAGGCTTCTGGGATGGAAGTTGGCACAACTGATTAAAAGAGCTTTAAACTAGGAATTTTGGGGAGAATGTTGGGAGATGCTTATGTAATTTTCACACCTGATTCTAATATTGAGTGGAAGGAAAATCAAGTAAAAGAATACAGCAATTGAGAAAGGAACAACAGAGGATAGAGAGATGGACAACAAAAGGAAAGATACTGCTAATGCCACTGACAGTAACCGTCAGAAAGGTGATACTAGGGGTAAAATGACTGAGAGGAATCTGGATAAAGCCAAGCAGAAACAAAATGTTTGTGCATCAGTGCAAGAAGCCTGGTAACAACAAGAATTTTTGCTATAATCTGGGGACTTATCAGTTGGAAGCGACAGAGAAGGACACAGACCTGCGTGTATTGGTTGATCACAAGATGACTGAGCCCTCAATGCAATACAGATGTGAAAAAGGCTAATGCAGTCCTAGGATGCATCAGGCGAGGTATTTCCAGTAGACAGGGAAGTGTTAGTGCCGTTACACAAGGTACTGGTGAGACCTCGTCTGGAATACTGTGTGCAATTCTGGTCTCCCATGTTTAAGAAAGATGAATTCAAATTGGAATAGGTGCAGAGAAGAGCTACTAGAATGATCTGAAGAATAGAAAAATCTGCCTTATGAGAGGGACTCAGAGCTTGGCTTGTTTAGCCTAACCAAAAGAAGGCCGAGGGGAGATATGATTGCTTTCTAAAATACACCAGAGGGATAAATACCAGGGAGAGAGAGGAGTTATTTAAGTTGAGCACCAATGTGGGCACAAGAACAAATGAATATAAACTGGCCATCAACAAGTTTAGGCTTGAAATTAGATGAGATTTTCTAACCATCCGAGGAGGGAAGTTCTGGAACAGCCTTCCAAGGGGAGCAGTGAGGGAGGGAACGTAACTGGTTTCAAGACTGAGCTTGATAAATTTATGGAGTGGATGGTATGACGGGACTGTCTACAATGGCATGTGGCTCATAGGGGGGAATGGCAGTAGCTAAAATCCCCAATGGCTGGAGACAGGCCACTAGATGGGG
This sequence comes from Platysternon megacephalum, assembly GCA_003942145.1. NCBI lineage: Eukaryota > Metazoa > Chordata > Testudines > Platysternidae > Platysternon > Platysternon megacephalum. The sequence goes on from QXTE01000003.1 coordinate 16,748,274, forward strand.
AGAGCACTGAGTTACTACAGAGAATTCTTTCCCAGGTGTCTGGCTGGTGGGTCTTACTGACATGCTCAGGGTCTAACTGATCTCCATATTTGGAGTGGGGAAGGAATTTTCCCCTGGGTCAGATTGGCAGAGACCCAGAGGTTTTTTCGCCTTCCTCTGCAGCATGAGTCACAGGTCATTGTCAGGTTTAAACTAGTGTAAATGGTGAATTCTCTGTGACTTGAAGTCTTTAAACCATGATTTGAAGACTTCAGTAACTCAGTCAGAGATTAAGGGTCTATTACAGGAATGGGTGGGTGAAGTTCTGTGGCCTGCAATGTGCAGGAGTTCAGACTAGATGATCACAATGGTCCCTTCTGACTTTAAAGTCTATGAGGCAGGGGGGGAGGGGATCTCTCAACTGAAATAACATTTTTCTTCTCTGATTTCATACCATACAGTGGTATACAGTATATAGTTAAATGAAAACTGCAAGATGGCAGAGATTTCCACCAATGTTTCTAGAGTCTGTTCATTTTCCATCACCTCAAATTCAAGCTTCTTGCCTTCATCTCCAAGGCCCTTCTCAATGCTGTCTCTATCTACTTGTTTCGAGGTTCTCTTGTCACATTAGACATTGTCTTCGGCCACCTAGTTGTCTGCTTCACACAACCATCTCACTGTTTACTCTCATGCCACTCCTTATGCATGGAACATTGCCCTTGAACTAGTACTTAAGGCCACTATTATCTAACTTCAGTTCCCTTTTCAAGACCTGCTTCTGCAGTTACACCTATGAGAAATCAGTGAACTAATGATAGGTCAAAACAAATCACTTTAAATTCAGATGCACCAAGTCATGTAAAAGGCTAAAGAATATGTAATCATGTGAACTTACTATTACCCTTTTCCTCCCTCCCTTTGGCTTCCTATTTATCATGCATCTCATCTCGTAAATAAGATTGTAATTCTTCAGTGCAGGAGTTGTATCTTCCCAGGTGTGTGGGTAGTGTACAGCACCTAGCACAATGGGGTCTTGAACCTGAGTGAGATTTTTGGGCACTGACAGAAATCTGCAGACAAACCTTTTACTTTTTTTCCACTGACTCCTCCAGAATTACAGGGATAAATAATAGCTTCACAAGAATGAAGTGGCAGTATTCAAAACTGTTCAAGGGTTAACTCTGAGGCTGCTTTCCTCTTCACAGTATGAAGCTATGTGTTAGTGCCTGTAAATAATCATAGGTTACTGTAGTTTCCTTCTGGAATATTATGTAAATTGCTTGTGTTAGGATTTAAATGTCCAAAAAAGGGTGAATCTTTTTTCCTGACGACAAAATTATATTTGGCTTACCCCAGTTCGGATGTTGAACAACGGTGTTGTATTTTGTACATTGCTCTTACTGAATTTGTGAAGCCCCTCCAAATTTTTACAAATATTTTATATACCCAGAAATACTGAGCACTTTTGGGGAATAATGTAACATGAATGAGCTGTAAATTTTCCTCAATCAGTGTGTAACGTGATCTTGGGTAAACAGTGGTGTCAAACTAGAAAGTCAAAAAATTCCTTCCTTAACAGTTATCCTAGTTGCATGCTTTATGCAATGCTTTGATTGCAAAAATAGTTTGTCACTAAGCCCATGCTACTTCCTGGTAAGTAACTATTTAGCCAGTTTTAGAGGAAATATCATTGATTTGCTTTCATGGTTTCTTCATTATTTAAAGGCTTATTACACTTGTTTTTTAGACGGAATCTGGCTATGGATCAGAGTCAAGTTTACGGCGCCATGGCTCCATGGTGTCTCTGGTGTCTGGAGCAAGTGGATATTCTGCTACATCCACCTCATCATTCAAGGTTAGTGAGTGACATTTTATAAACATGATTTGTGAACGAAGGAGACACTCTGGAAAGGAACTTACATGTGAAGAGACCCATGACTCTAACTGTTTATCTTTAGCAATATAAAATGAAAGATCAGTAAAGATATTTTGATTACTTATCATTTTGAAGGTAAGTGTTGCTTAGTTCAATATGTGGTAATAGAGGGATGATACAGTAAGTGTCCACATGTCTCCGTGCTCTATTGTCAGTTTTAAACAGGTATTTTTCTCCAATAGGAAGCAGTCAAACCTGCGGGAACACTTTACTTGTCTCTTCTGGCATGACACTGAACAGCAGGACTCTAATTGAAGAGGAATGCAGTTCCCTTGATAGGAACAAATTTGGCTTAAATAAATTGGAAAGAAACGAAGAAAAGAGGCATCTTACTATTATAAATGTTTACCATTTTAGCCTTGCTGGACAGTACACCTCTACCCCGATATAACGCGACCCAATATAACAAGAATTCGGATATAACGCCGTAAAGCAGCGCTCTAGGGGGGAAGGGCTGCGCACTCCGGTGGATCAAAGCAAGTTCGATATAACGCGGTTTCACCTATAACGCGGTAAGATTTTTTGGCTCCCGAGCACAGCGTTATATCGAGGTAGAGGTGTAGTTTTTGATGAGGAAACAACACATGGGAAGAGCATCACAGAAAGAAAAGGGGTAGAAATTAATCTGTATAGAGTAGGGCTGTCAATTAATTGCAGTTAACTCAAGTAATTAACTCAAAACAAATTAACTCAATTAAAAAAATTAATGGTGATTAATCGCTGTTTTTTTAATCACGCTGTTAAACAATAACAGAATACCAATTGAAATTTATAATTTATTTTTTGGATGTTTTTCTACATTTTCAAATATTTTGATTTCACAGCACAAAGTGAACAGTGCTCAGTTTATATTACTTTTTATTACAAATATTTGCACTGTAAAAAATAGTATTTTTCAATTCACCTCTTAGAAGTACTATAGTGCAATCTCTTTATTGTGAAAGTGCAACTTACAAATGTAGAATTAGTTTTTTATGTAACTGCACTCAACAATAAAACAATGTAAAATTTTAGAGCCCACAAGTCCACTCAGTCCTACTTCTTGTTCAGCCAATTGCTAAGACAAACAAGTTTGTTTACATTTACAGGCAATAATGCTGCCCGCTTCTTGTTTACAATGTCACTTGAAAGTGAAAACAGGCGTTCGCATGACACTGTTGTAGCTGGCACTGCAAGGTATTTACGTGCCAAGTATGCTAAATGCTTGTATGCCCTTTAATGCTTCGACCATCATTCCAGAGGGCATGCTTCTATGCTGTTGACGGGTTCTGCTTGATAATGATCCAAAGCAGTGCAGACTGATGCACGTTCATTTTCATCATCTGAGTCAGATGCCACCAGCAGAAGGTTGATTTTATTTTTGGGGTTCAGTTTCTGTAGTTTCTGCATCGGAGTGTTGCTCTTTTAAGACTTCTGACAGCATGCTCCACACCTCATCCCTCTCAGATTTTGGAATGCACTTCAGATTCTTAAACCTTGGGTCAAGTGCTATAGCTACCTTTAGAAATCTCATATTGGTGCCTTCTTTGCATTTTATCAAATCTGCAATGTAAGTAGTGTTAAATCGAACAACACATGCTGGGTTGTTATCAGAGACTGCCATAACATGAAATATATAGCAGAATGCGGGTAAAACCTTGGAGCAGGAGACATACTGAATTCCTCGGGGCAGAATTGTAACAAATTTAATTAAAACATTTTTTTGTAACTAGCATCATCAGAATGGAAGCTTGTCTTCTGGAATAGTGGTCTAAGCATTATGAGGCATATGAATGTTTAGCATACTTGGCACATAAACACTTCACAATGCTGGCTACAACAGTACCATGTGAATACCTGTTTTCACTTTCAGGTGACATTGTAAATAAGAAGCGGGCAGCATTATTGCCTGTAAATGCAAACAAACTTGTTTGTCTTAGCGATTGGCTGAACAAGAAGTAGGACCGAGTGGACTTGTGGGCTCTAAAGTATTACATTGTTTTATTGTTGAGTGCAGTTATGTAAAAAAAACTAATTCTACATTTGTAAGTTGCACTTTCACAATAAAGAGATTGCACTACAGTACTTGAATTATGTGAATTAAAAATACTTTCTTTTGTTTATCTTTTTACAGTATATTATTTTTATTATAAATATTTGCAAAGTGAGCACTGACACTTTGTATTCTGTGTTGTAATTGAAATCAATATATTTGAAAATGTAGAAAACATCCACAAATATTTAAATAAATGGCATTCTTATTGTTTAACAGTGCGATTAAAACTGCGATTTATTGTGATTAATTTTTTTAATCGTTTGACAGCCCTAGTATAGAGCGAAGAACTCTTATGCTGAAACTAGCAGTGTTTTTGATCAAGTATTTAATTAGGTTATGGTGGAGCTGGTAGCAGCTGAGATTTCAGTTTAACAGACGACTTAAACACTTATTTTGTTAAAATCTTCTAAGTGGCAATAAACAGAACACAGATATAAACTTTGAAGATCATTTGAGGAGTTCATGATGGCTTGATGAAAAATGGTTAATACAGAGAAAATAAGAATTCCAAAATAACCACTCGTTGAAACTTTTTCTTGTCTCTCCTTTTTTTGGAACCCTTCTGTGAGAAATCTGAAATACTCCAGACTTTGCTTCACATGTACCAATTACTCCAATATCAGTTATACATGGAAAGTTTGCTGGTGTAACTAACATTTTACCTGTTTAAACATTATTAAAGCTTGCCAAGAGTAACCCATCATATTTAGCAGTGACGTTGTCACTGAAGGGCACCTCCATAGTTTCCAGAGATTGTCCCACAAGATGCCCGATAGCTTAGAGGAAAGTGCACTGGAGTGGGAGCCAGGAAACCTCAATTGCCTAGTGCAGGGATTCTCAATCTTTTTCTTTTTGAAGTCCCCCCACACATTCTATAAAAACTCCACCGCCCATCTGTGCCACAACTGTTTTTCTCCATATAAAAGCCAGGATTAGGAAGCAGGGCAATTGCCTGGGGCCCCGTGCCACAGGAGGCACTGGGAAACTTCAGGCTTCGGCTTTAGTCCCGGGTGTTGAGGCTCGGGGTCCTCGGCTGCAGTCCTGCGCGGCGGGGCTTCAGCTTTCTGCCCTGGGCCCTAGCAAGTGTAATGCTGGCCATGCTTGGCAGACCTCCTGAAACCTGCTTGCGGTTCCACAGGGGGTCCTAGACACCTGGTTGAGAACCACTGGCCTAGTGTGTATATTTCATGCACATCACAGCCTTTATTGTGGAACGCCGGGAACACTAACTCTAAAAGGCAATTGCGTATTATAATTCAACTAACATTTTAATTCTCTTGAAACAGTGCAATATCTTATAGTACTGTTCACTTTCTGAATTTCTATATCTCAGAGCTATAAAAATGTCCAGCATTTGACAGTAGGAACCTGTTTACCCAAGGTATAGGAGGCAATAGACTCGTAATTTGGGACTGTGCAAGGTAGAGTGAACAAAACATTAGAAAATATACTATAGGGAATATCCAGAGACAAGGAAATGGACTGCGTAAACTAATACAGTAGAACCTCAGAGTTATGAACATCTCGGGAATGGAGGTTGTTCATAACTCTGAAATGTTCGTAGCTCAGAACAAAACATTATGGTGGTTCTTTCAAAAGTTTACAACTGACCATTGACTTAATACAGCTTGGAAACTTTACTATGCAGAAGAAAAATGCTGCTTTCCCTTTATTTTATTTTTTTAGTAGTTTACATTTAACAGTATTGTACCGTATTTGCTCTTTTTTTCCGTCTCTGCTGCTGCCTGATTGCATACTTCCAATTCCAAATGAGAGATGTGGTTGACTGGTCAGTTCGTAACTCTGAGATTCTACTGTAAGTGCATTGGGTCTATTTTCATTATAAACTGTAGTGTTACTTGAGGGTTTTCTTCTGTATTTCCAGAAAGGTCATAGCTTGCGTGAGAAGCTTGCTGAAATGGAAACCTTCAGAGATATCCTCTGTAGACAGGTTGATACTTTACAGAAATATTTTGATGCCTGTGCAGATGCAGTCTCCAAGGATGAACTTCAGAGGGATAAAGGTAAATAAACTAAATAAAATTTACTTACAGTATTGTCCTCACTACAGAAAGCTACCATGTTGTGGAATCCAGTTTCAAAATAGTGGCATCCATAACCATTAAAACAGTGCAGACAGAATCAAACACTATCTAGGTATTTTAATGTCGTATTCACCATATTGTGTAGTCAGCCAGACTGAATTATGTGATGAGAGCATTGTTAACCATGTTGGGTGCATATTGTAATGTCCTTTTCAAAAGGTGGATTTTGACCTCACTGCCCATAACCCCAAAGCTTTTAAACATATCTTGAACTGGTAGCTTTCAACATCACTTAAGTGTTAAGATATCATCTGAGTCTGTAGCATTGAACTGTTGGTAGTTCACTTTAAAAAGATTAGCTTAAACCCACAAAAGATGGCAGTCGATCTTATATTTGATATTGCATTCTTTATTGTGACAAATTGAAATGATACTTGGAATAATGAATTATTTCTCATATCTGAGCTGCCGTACTTAGGCAGTATTTGGTTGGTTTAACTAAGACAATTTGTCTTAAACCCATAAAGGCCAAGAAGTTAACAAATCACTCAAAAGAAAATTACCTTTCTTCTCACTTCAGCATTCTGAAAGTTCACAAAGTATGGTAGGCCTTTCTCATTAAATTTCCAGAAAAGTGTGTTTGTGTAATTTTAGTTTAAATTTGAAATATGAGCCTTCTGATGGCAGAAATTCTACTGAAAAGTGATAACATTTCAGCAATATTGAAATTCCAATATATATTTTGAGTTTCAATCCTGCTTTAATATTAGTTTTTTGTCAGAAGACAAACTGTTTGCCATATTAAATAAAATGTGATAATGTTTGTGTGGTGAGGTTCTGTCAGATGAGGACAGCTTTTAGCTCCATGGAGAGGGCATGGTCCAAAGTTGCTCCTATGGTAGAGACTTCTGAAATCTATTGACTCAGGCTCCAATTCAGCAAAACACTCCCAGAGGGCACTCAGAGCACAATTAAGGGTGCTCTGCTATCCCAAATAAGCAAAGCATTTAAGCACATACACTTAGGCATGTGCTTAAGTGCTCTGCTTAATTGGGGTTTCAGAGCATCCTTGATTGTGCTGGGAGTGCCCTCTTCTGAAACGCCCACTAGTTTTATGGCTGTGCTGACTGTCTTCAGTCCCTAGCAGAGTGGGACAAGATTGTGGACAGTGATGGGGACCCAAGCAAGATCTACCTTGGAACAATTCTAGTACCTCGTTGCTTATTTAGTATAGTAGAACCTCAGGGCTACAAATACCTGGGGAATGAAGGTTGTTTGTAACTCAGAACAAAATGTTATGGTTGTTCTTTTAAAAGTTTACAAGTGAACAGTGACTTAATACAGCTTTGAGACTTTACTATGCAGAAGAAAAATGTTGCTTTTAATATCTTAATTTAAATGAAACAAGCACAGAAACAGTTGCCTTGCCAAATCTTTTTTAAAAACTTTCCTTTTATTGCTTTAGTAATTTGTTTAACTCAGTACTGTACAGTATAGTATTTGGGTTCTTTTGTTTGTTTGGTTTTTGTCTCTGCTGCCTGATTGTGTACATCAGAAAGAAAGGAATAGAGAAAGAAGGAAAACAATTCAGTATTTTACACTGGACTCCAACTTAGATTTCTGTCACTGTTGAGCAAATTATGGCCCCAGGCAACAGAAGTCTCTAAAAGTTTCCTATGCAAAATTAAAGTAACTTTAGAAGTATTTATTAATAAGGAAATACTGATCAACCATCCAAATGCTACGGTAATACTTTCCTGCTCAATAAGAATTTGAAAAGAACCCTTTTTCTCTCATTGTGCTTCTTAGCTAGATGCAAATAATCTCTCTCTCAAATTTAGTGGTTGAAGATGATGAAGATGATTTTCCTACAATGCGTTCTGATGGGGATTTCTTGCATAATAGTAATGGCAGTAAGGAAAAATGTAAGTACTTCTAAATTTGCATTAACTCAAGTTTTCTCTAGATATAGGTTATTCCAATTATTCCTATCTTATAGAAATTATAGTGACAAGCCTGGTATATAAATCTAGAACAGTGGTTCTCAATCTGTGGGCCACTTGCGGTCCCGTCAACATACAGCTGCAGATGATGTGACATCTTCAGGACCATACAGGTAGAATATATATTGTGTTGATGTGGCCCACGGTGGTAAATAGGTTGAGAGCCACTGATATAGATAGTTATAACTTTCTGCTTGCTTTGCAAATGAACAGCTTAATGATGTGTATAGGAATGGTAACTGTTCGTACACACTGATGAAACCATTTTAAATCTGTAACTTCACTAGTCAATTACAGGGTCAAGGCTCTCTGAGGCACATGTCAGTATTCTGCTAACATTCACCAGCTGCTATTGTGATTCTCACTCTGGAATATTGAATACTAAAGGCTGCATGTAAATGTTAATGTTGTGAGCCTGACAGCTTCAAATTTCCTGTTGTGCCTAACTCCAGGTCTACACTGCAAACTCTTGCTGGCAATACGATGTTGGTTGGAGTATGATCAGGTGTGATTTATGACTGAAATAGCTGTGCCAGCAAAACCCCTAATGTGGATGCAGCTTATGGGCAAAACTGTGCTTTTGCCAGTATAGCTTATTTCACTTGGGAGGAGGGAGGGAGTGGGGGAGACACTGGAATAAGCTATGCCAACGAAAGTGCAGTTTTGCCCATATAAGATGCATTCATACTAGGAGTGATTTGCTGGTAGAGCATACCAGTAAAGCGCTGTTGTGATAGGCCTGGTCTAATAGTGATGCTGTTTCCCTAAATCACCTTTCTGTAAGGGGCTTGCTGATGGAAGACACAATGAGGCCAGTTAAAGTATCAGTCTTATCTTCTGGATTTCCTGTGGTGTAATAATTCTTAACATCTTAATGAATCTTCCTGTAATACCCCACATTAAAGTTGATAAATTCTGAGTAAAATTTCTTCTACTTTCTATTTTTATGATCACAGCACCTACTGTATATGTGCAGGAAATTTGAATAAACATTTGAGTCTTGCTGTTCTAGAAACTTTCAAAAGTTTGGCCTGCTTCTGCTACTTATGCAAGTAAACGCCAAAAATTATTTCTGTAATTTCCAGTGCTTTTCTTTTGCTCACTGGTCTGAAATTGCAATGTACTCAGCCCCTTCATTTGTGGGGGTCTTTTTTTAACATTGTCCAGCTGCTACCTCAGACCAACTGAGTTGGCATTGATTGATTCTCAAGAGGGTTCCATGTAGTACTCCTTGGCTAATAGATTGGTGGTTGAAACACTGAATTGTAAGACTGTTTGAAGTAAAGCCGGGAAAAAAAATCTGAAGGCTGTTCAGGGGCTCTCACTGAACATGGAGGAGTCTCCAGAAAATAGCATTTATCAAAATAGTTTTTATATATAAACCTTTGCAACATTATACTAGAAAAGATTAATTTGACCCAAATAATTTATTTGCCTGGGAGGTATCAGAAAATTTTGATATTCCCATGTTTCTCCTGTTTTACAGTCTCCGTTATCAAGATCTGTTTAATTACAAATGTTCTTTTTAGCGGGCTAGGTGGAACCTCTTTTGGGGAAAAATGGAAGAAGGAACCTGTCAACACAAATCTATCAGCCATAGGAGTCATTGAGCAAGATAAAGCAATATAAAGTGCTTCCTCTACTGAGTAGATTGCACTACTAATCTGGCGAGCAAATGAATGTTTTTAATAATTCCTGGTGTAGTTTTGGCATAACTCAAAACTGGGCGAAACAATGGATACCCTCTGTAAGAGGAAATGGAGGAATATATATATGCATGCTTAAGCTTTCCACAGTGTAGATGTTTTTCACTATTTCATAACAAAATGCTTGAATAATTTTTATCTAAGAGATGTAAAATGTTTTAGCTTCAGGTTCTATTTGCTTGTATTTGGGTGGAAGGAAAAAAAATCAAGGTAGAATTTTGATCATAGATGCCCTTTATGTTAATGTTTGTTATGAGACTATAAAGCAAGGGTTCTCAAACTGGGGGTCAGGCCTGGGGGGGTCGCGAGCTGTCAGCCTCCACCCCAAACCCTGCTTTGCCTCCAGCATTTATAATGGTGTTATATATATATATATAAAAAAGTATTTTTAATTTATATGGGGGGTCGCACTTAGAGGCTTGCTATGTGAAAAGGGTCACCAGTACAAAAGTTTGAGAACCACTGCTATAAAGGAGCAAAGAATCCTGTGGCACCTTATAGACTAACAGAGGTTTTGCATATGAATGGCTTGCCAACTACAGAACCAGTTTCTCCTCCCTTGGTTTTCACACCTCTACTGCTAGAACAGGACCTCACCCTCCCTGATTGAACTAAACTCGTTATCTCTAGCTTGCTTCTTGCTTGCATATATATACCTGCCCCTGGAGATTTCCACTTACTTGCATCCGAAGAAGTGGGTATTCACCCACGAAAGCTCATGCTGCAAAACCTCTGTTAGTCTATAAGGTGCCACAGGATTCTTTGCTGCTTTTACAGATCCAGACTAACACGGCTACCCCTCTGATACTTGACTGCTATAAAGCTGTATGAAGTTGTGCTTGGAAGCTCATGTATAGTGGCAAATGCATTTTTAATTATCTGAAACAATTGTTACTGAACACAATATCTATTTATTAAAAGGTCAATTGATTGAATACAATAATCTAATCAAGGAGGTGTGCTAGGATTTAACTATTCTGTTTTACTAAAGAAAGTAGTTTTCTTTCCATCTCACTTCTATCAGTAGAAACTGTCATAATGGAATGAACATTCGTCAGCTGCATTTTTAGACCCTGTCTGCACTTAACTGTTTGCTAGTGTCAATATTCCGGTAGAATTATACTGACAACACCCACACCCCCAGTGAAGACACAGCTTATACTAGCAAGAGTTCTTGTGCCAGTATAGTTTAAAACAGTTCCCCGAATAGAATAATCTGCATCTATGCTAGGGCTTTTACCGACATAGCTGTGTTGGTTAAGGGTATGGTTGTCCCCCAGTAGCGGCGCCAGCTTTGCCGGCGCCCTAGGCGGCGGAAGGTCCCGCTCCTGAAATCCCGCCCCCAACAGCGGCGGCGGAAGGTCCCACCCCCAAATTTCTACAGGCGGCGGGGGCGCAGGCGCCCCCAAAATAGCAGCGCCCTAGGCGACCGCCTAGGTCGCCTAATGGGAGCGCCAGCCCTGTTGTCCCCACACACATTCAAAACTGACAGAGTTATGCTGGCAAAACTTTTATGTGTAAATAGACCAAGCCTACTGTCCCTATCCCCGTCATCCTATAGAGAAAACCCTTGCTGTTGAAACCGATGAGAGAGATTTAGGGTGGATCCCACAATATTGGAAAAAGCCTTCTCCGGTGCCACTTGAATGCAGAGGAGTCATTTGCAATGGGACAAGTGGGGCAGTTGCCCACTTTACCATGTTTTGTCCCCCCTGACTTTTCGTAGGTCTGTATGCTCCATTGTCTTCCTATTTTGCCCTCCCCTCCTCCCCAGCTTTGCAGGATATAATATAACCTATAATGTTCTATATGTTGATGCAACTTTGCCTCCCCAGAATTTTTCTGATATGGTGCCATTGCTTGCAAGCTGATGTTTCTTACATGAAAGTGTAAGCTGTAATGTTAGCTATTAAAACTAAACTCAGGGAGATACAAACTCTAATTTCACTGCATTATACATTTTAAAAGGATGATGTGGCTTTGTCAAATTGTATAATGTTGTGGGATGATGTAGGAGTTGCACCTTAATCAGTAATTCTGTTTTTGTATCTGCATTTCAGGGAGATATTTGCTATATAAACTAGATTGTGATGTATGGGACAGCCCATTATGAAATCCACCCCACATTTTGTTTGTGTTTTAATGTGTGCATCTGGTCGTACTGGGACTGAAAAATGTAGAAATGATTCTTTCTGCATTTCTTGTTTTTTATGTTGATATCACTTGAAATTCATGTTAAATCATGTTCCTTTATAAAAGTTTACCAAAATAGCCAATTTTAACTCTTCTTTAAGAACAGTTGTAATCGATAGGTCTCAAAGTGTAATTGTAAGTGGGAAATCACTGACCAGTTGTATTTCTAGTGGGGTCCCACAGGGATTGGTTCTTGGCCTTATGTTGTTTAACTTTTTTATCAATGACCTGGGAAAAAACAAAATCATCACTGATAAAGTTTGCAGATGGCACAAAAATTGAGGGAGTAATAAATAATGAAGAGGACAGATCAATGATAAAGAGCAATCTGGATCGCTTGTTAAGCTGGGCACAAGCTTAACAATATGTGTTTTAATATGGCTAAATGTAAATGTCTGCATCTAGGAACAAAGAATGTAAGCCATAATTAGGTATCCTAGGAAGCCATGATTCTGGAAAAGATTTGTGGGGTGGAGGTGGATAATCAGCTGAATGTGAGCTCCCGGTGTGACACTCTGGCCAAAGGAGCTAACGCGATCCATGGGTACATAAATGGGAATCTTGAATAGGAGTAGAGAGGTTATTTTACCTCTTTATTTAGCACTGGTGTGACCGCTGCTGGAATAGTGTGTCCAGTTCTGGCATCCACAATTCAAAAGGATGTTGATAAATCGGAGAGGATTCCGAGAAGAGCCATGAGAATGATTAAAAAATTAGAAAACATGGCTCTTGGTAAACTCAGAACTCAATCTATTTAGCTTAACAAAGAGAAGGTTAAGGGGTGACTTGGTTATAATCTGTAACTACATGGGGAACAAATATTTAATAGTGGGCTCTATCATCTAACAGAGAAAGGTATAACATGATCCAATGGCTGGAAGTTGAAGCTAGACAAATTCGGACTGGAAATAAGGCATACGTTTTTAAGTGCTGTAATTAGCCTTCAAAACAATTTACCAACGGTCTTAGTGGCTTATCCATCACTAGCATTTTTTAAATCAAGATTGAGTGTTTTTCTAAAAGACATGGTCTAGAAATTATTTTGGGGAAGTTCTATCGCCTGTGTTATAAAGGAGCTCAGACTGGATGATCACAATGGCCCCTTCTGGCCTTGGAATGTATGAATCTATGAAATTACATGCAGTATATTATTGGTACCTGATATATCGGCTGTAGTTTAGGTCACAAAGCAGTTACTGCTATAACCCTTTGCTTTTGTATGCTTGTAACTTTCCAAAATGGTCCCCTTGTGTGGCTGAAATTTTCCATGCTTGGACACTGCCCAAAGATGGGGTAGTCTGAGTGAAAATTATTCATCTGCCTCTTATGGGCAAGTGTGGAAAGTACTTTTCCCATTGTGTATTTAAAAACAAAAATGAGGGCTTTATTAGTGTATTGTATTAACACCTAGAGGCCTTAACAGAGATTAGGGTCCCTTTATGCTAGGTGCTGCACACTCATAAGAAACTATCCCTGCTCTGAAGAGCTTATTTAATTAGACAGGCAAAGGGTGGGAAAGAGGAAGTATTATCCCTTTTTAATAGATTGGGAACTGTGGCACAGAAAGATTAAGTGACTTGCCTAGGGTCACACAAGGGGTCTGTGTCAGAACCATAATAGTAACCCAGAGTTCCTGAGTCTCAGTCCTGTGCCTTAACCACGATTTCTCTAATCACAATTTTTAATGGGGCTCCAGTAAAAACAGCTGAAGATTTGAAAATTAATATGGATGTTGTCCTCATTGTGGACTAGTACCTTCATTTGGTTTTAGGGACAGTATTAAAATATGAAGTGGAAAAATCATTTTTGAGCAAGTGAATATCTAAGAGCCTAATGAGGCCTCCACCCTCCATCTGACATTACTACAAGCATTTTCCCTTCCTGACCTAATCAGGCATCTTTGGCAGAGACAAGCAGTTGGGATAGTTTTCATCAGGAAGACTGCAAGTGCTAATTGAAAACAGACCCAATCTCTTCCCACCACTGTTCAGACCTTGACATAAAGAGCAGGAGAAGTTATAGATTATCATGATTTTGGGTCTTTGCAGAATTTGTTGCATTCCTATTATGATTTTATATTATTGATACGGCCTAAAAATCAGGAAGTCCATAATAGTCAGACTCAATTTTTCTAGGAAACAAGGCAGTACGGCCTCCTCCCTTAATCCCTCTTTTTCAATACTTCCTATCAATCTCTGAATTCAGTTCTAAATTGCTATTGATTTTCATTGCTCTCAGTGAACCCACTGCACCATTCCCTTGTTTGCTCACACTGCTCTTCCAGTCTTGACTTCCTTTTTGTTCTTTCACGAGTATTCTCCATAGGTGGCGGGAGAGAATGAGGGAGGGTTCTGGCTTTTGCTCAGAGCTTATCTACACCATATGATAAAGTACCCTAGGCTGTTTTGAGTTCTAAAGTGCGTAAAAGTGCTGTGCATTAATTTGTCCATGTACACCCTGCTGGTGTGCACGAAATGTTCCCTAGTGTGCTTTAATGTAACAGCACTATGTTAAAGCGCACTAGGGAACATTTAGTACACACCTGCAGGGTCTACACAAGTCAATTAATGCACAATACATTTGTGGGCTTTAGAAATCACAACCCCATAGTGTGCATTACCCCACCTTGTAGACAAAGCTTCACTGTCCCTGTGGAACAATATTTTCTCCTTCCACAACTTTATTTTCCCCTCTCTCTCCTACAAATTAAATGATATTTCTCTATATTATTCAACATGGAGTATGTTTTGTTTTATCTGTATGAGAATACAATTTATTTTCACATCTTAACGTGTGTAGATTAGGGTATTTGAAGCCTTTGAGTTATACTTAATGATTGGAGGACTTGAAGCAATATATAATCTTTAACCCTTCCTTCAAAAAGCTTTTTCATGTTGTTAAAGGAGGGAGTCCTAAGTACACCTCTACCCCGATATAACGTGACCCGATATAACACTAATTCGGATATAACGCGGTAAAGCAGTGCTCCAGGGGGGAGGGGCTGCGCACTCTGGCGGATCAAAGCAAATTCAATATAACGCGGTTTCACCTATAACGTGGTAAGATTTTTTTGGCTCCCGAGGACAGCGTTATATCGGGGTAGAGGTGTATCTCTAGAGCATTAGACTACTCATTGAGACCATGTGACACTCTCCGTCCATTCCCCCTGACTGTAGGTTTTTGCAGTTTTTTACCATTAGAGAACAGCGATTACATCTAGATAATTTGTATTTTTTACTTGAACAGCTTACCCAGTTTAAAGCATTAGCTCAGTCTGTCAGGCAAATACGTGTTACATAGGTTTATACAAACATTCTTCTGTTTTAAAAATTCATAAAATCTAACTTAAATGCAAAGTAAATAATATTGTGACAAACTGACAAAGACCAGAAGATGAATGTTATTGCTGGACAGTTGGTCTTTAGCTTGTTCAATTATGAGTTACTTTCTCATCTAACTGTATTAGTTTTAAAAGGGGAGTTGCTTGTGCTTTCTAGTATTTTGTGACATTACATGTGCTGTATTTAATGCACTATTTTGTCACCCTTTGTATGAATTTGATGTGTTAGGTTTTTTGTTTTTTTTCTGTCACATTTTTTAAGTGATTTGTTTAAATAGCCTTAGCAACAGATGGCTTGGCTGGCAGCATGAAGTATTTGAAACTACAGAACCCACTGTACTTAAGGAGAATTCAACACATTTGCTATAATGGTTACTGTTGAAAGATAATATATTTTACTTTATTATTACTATTTTTAAAAAACTCAATCATCTATTTAAAGCCACTTTAATATTCCATTTTGGGTATGATTGCATTTTAAAATTGTTGCTTTTTCAGTACATTATTGGTTAAATTTTAAGGTTCTGTTTTAATTAGACCCCACTTCAAGCTGTCAAAGTGCTATTGTTAAAAAGTATTACCACTCCCTACACCCACATGATTTGCTGAGTAATATAGCATAGCAAGTAGACTTGGGGAAATACACTACAGTAAGATGAAGCTGAAGGAATGCATTCCTGCCTTTGAGTCTCTTTCCTGCTCCTATGGATAGCTGGGAATTATTGGTCTCCTTTATTTTTATTTTTTTTAATGAACTTCACACTGGTTAGCTAAAAACCTCTTTAGACAGCTGGCTGTAATCTAAGGCTTATGTGGTATAGTATTCATTTGAGTCACTAAGGTGGGTATGAGAGTGAATGAATCTTATCTGTTTGTTTTAGTATTTCCACATGTAACACCCAAAGGAATTAATGGCATAGACTTTAAAGGGGAAGCTATAACTTTCAAGGCAACTACTGCTGGAATCCTAGCTACACTTTCTCATTGTATTGAACTCATGGTAAAACGTGAGGAGAACTGGCAAAAAAGACTGGATAAGGTAAGGGATTTCCCTTTTATTTTGCTGCTACAGTAGATCAAGTTGCTTTCATTTAACCTTAAACTTCAGTTGTGATGAGGATGTTAACTTGCGTTCCTATTCCATGAAGTTAAATAGAAACATTAAGGATGTAAATTAACTAGATGAAACTAGGCAAATGCCAAAGGTTCATCCTTGTTGTGCAGATCATATAGCATGTCATCCATCCTGTGCTAGTCTTCTACCCACACTTTGTTCCACAGTATGTTCCTAAATTTAGTTGTTTTTAAATGTAGAGATGAGCTAGCAGGTCTCCATAACAATAGGCATATTTCATGCAACTTCCTAAGAGAGAGACCAGTTGCTTTTCTTTATAAAGTGCTCTACAAATCTATAGTACTGTGTTAATTGTAATGATAAAGAATGGTGGCAATACTGGGGCATAACCATTTTGTGTGGTGTTCTTTTACTACTTTAAAATACTGTCTAAATATATGGTGTGATTAATATACCTGTTGAAAACAAAGTAGTTTCTAAATGCTAATGAATCAAATCTTACAGTAATTAGGGAAGCAACTTTAAAGAGAGAAAACAGCACCACCCTCTCTGGAGGTAATCACTAATGGCAGTAGTGGTTCATGATGAATCTGTTCAGTGACCATGAATACCGCCAAAGTCTAGAAGGAACAGGGATAATCTCTTCTCCCTTCAGATGAGGTTGCTGGAAGTGTGTCTGTTGCTACCACTTAATGTGTTGATTCCCAGGGCCCAGCCTTCACTGTGATTGGCCTGCCTTATGTGCAGTCCTCTAGTCATTTGCCACCTCTTGTTTGAATTTAGTATGTAACCATACTGTGCATCATGTGGTATCTCAGGTCTTACCTCAGTTTGTATAGCATGCTGACATATTAAATTCATATTTCATATACAAGAGGAACCCATACAGGAGGCAGACCACGTCCAGACCTTAATTCCGATCTCCTCACTCCACTCTTCCCAAGCAGCAGATCTAAGCCCCAGCCCACTGCCAGCCACAACTCAGATCTTCAAATCCACTGGGATTTTGATACTTTATCTGCCACTGCTTGGACCGTAGTTGGAGTAGTCTCTAAGTCCTGGGATCTTCTGGGAAATGTCTTTGTAGGCCAGTCCAGGCTTAGTGTAGAATATGGATTTTAAAAAATAAGGTGTTTTTTCTAGAACATAGCTTTACAAATGACATTTTGTAAAAGAAACTGGATGTTGTTTAGCATGGATATAATGTCCAACTTGTGTGCATATTTTAACACTGATATAACTTTTGTGAAGATAATTTTGCTGTTGCTGCTGGTAAAAAGCACTGTCAACTTGTAGTTTATTAGCTTGATTAGGGCCTCTGATTAGTTAAATGTCCTGTTGATAATCCTTACAAACTGCTGTGATTAACTTCAGTCTCTTTCCCCATCCCTCTGCCTTACATGAATTTGAAATGTTTCATACTGAAAGCAATGAAAATGTAATTAACCTATCAGTGAATGGAAAATAGCTTTTAATTAATTTGGTTTGATTTGGCCTCTAAGTTTAATATATAGACTACAAAAACTTAATTTCATTTTATTAAAGTTGAATTATATAATGAAAAGAAAAGGGAGTAAGTAAGTAAATAAATATCTACAGTCTCCAGCATCTAATCTTTTGTCTGCCCCATGCTAAACCCTCGTGTTGATGCCTTAGTTCTTCAAGTGTCTTCTGCATGTTCATTCCTGGGGATATGGGTAGACTGCTGCAGCTGCATGGTGGAACCTACTGTTATCAGTGCCCGTAACAATGTTAGATCACTCATGCTCCCCCTTCTGCCCCTCCTCCAGCATTTGAGCATGTTCTGGGGGCAGGGCTATAAAAGGGGGTGCAGCAGCAGTTGCTGCCTCCGTTCTTTCCAGCTGCTGACTCAAATGGACATGAACCTTCTTTGGATTTCCTCGATCCATAGAGTTTTAGATAAGAGCCTTGTTCCTTTTGTATATACAATTACTTAGTGTTAATTGTTAGTATAGTTAGTGTCAACATGGGCATTGATGACGGATCTGAAGACATACACACAGACTCTCGAGATGCATGTCACACCCATGGTCTTCCCTGCATTGGATGCCTACACTCAGAGTTTGAAGTGTTTAAGAGAGGACCATTCTCCTTATGTAGTACCTTTACCCCACATGCCAGAAAAGAGAGGCAGAATAGATTCCAAGCCCTCTTACTACAAGAAGCGTTATCTGTTAAATCTTATGGATCAGAAATATCTTAAGCTTCTGGGGGGAAAAAGACTAGAGGCCTGAATTGGAACAGGGCACTTCCAGTTCCAGAAAGACAACAGTGCTGAAACTGTCATTCTCTGCACTGAGCTCTGGTTCTAAGATGACTGAGTTCTCGTTAGCTAACTCTTTGGACCCAGTTCCAAGAAAGGTACAGTTTGACTGAAACAGGTTTCTTTTTTGTTTGAAACTATGCTTGAGGCTCCTATGGATCTGGGACCCTTGGTTCTGAAGAAAAAGAAGGCCAAGACTAAACACCTTTTGGTGCCTCTGAAGATTTTCCATTCAGGTGAGTCATTGGATCCTTCAGATTATGGACTTGTGGATCCAAGCCTTTTATGGATCCAAACATTAAGGACTCTATATCATGAGAACGTTCCCATGCAATGGGTCAAGAAGACAGTTGGATCAGAGTATCTCATCATTTCCAGTTCCCTCTATTGTTACTGCACAAGTACACTCAGAACCATGTCCCTTGGATCCTTTCAATTCCTCACCAATATTGGGGAACTGTACAAGAACTCTGCTCAGCTCCTTCCACCAGATAAATGACAGAAAGGAGACATTTTATCACATGGATCTGCAGACATTTTACTGTCACCCAGGACCCCTGTTGGGTGGTCTGAGAAGAAATTGTTTCCTTTGTCTTTGTAGCAGATCCTTACTTCAGTTGTATCTTCTATAATTTCTCTGTCGGTCCAGGATGGGTTCTGCATTCAGAAGAGCTGGATCAGTCTTGTCTATCCAGAAACTGAGTCATTACCTTTACTTTCTAAGAAACATTTTTCTGAGGTAGACTATCACAAATGTCCTTATCCTGATTGACATGATACCAGACTAGAACAGTTGGCAGAATGCCATGGTTATGCTGGCTGACTCCAGAGTTTCCCTATCAATCCTTTTTAAGATTTGCATCTTAATTTTCATGTCAAGGTAGTGGTGCCTCTACAAATCTGAAAAATTTGGATCCTAGACAGTGGGATCCTTAAGTGAAAGATAATTCACCCACTGTTGTTCCTGATACACTATACATAGAGCAGGAGGAGAGAGATTCACCTCGTCAAATGAACATTCAGCATCATGAACTGGAGTTAGCTGGGGACTCATCTCCTGATGAAAATGTTGGTGTCCTTTCAGCTTCATCTCTTTCTGAAGATGCTACTCAATTTCAGGAACAAGTCAACAGAATGGTTACTATTTTAAACATACCATCTGTGGCAGTAGAGGAAGCTCCCCATCCTGTCCCTGATATTCTTGGTACTACATCTTCTAACAAGGTATATTCTTGCCCCATCTTGGAAGGTTTCTGGCAACCAGGGATATCAGTGTGGAATAATCTATCATCCTCTCAACCACTATCTTAAAAAAAACAAAAAACAAAACCTCTGCATTGTTGCAGCCAGAACAAAGGATATTTACATTGTACTTTTAATGACAGAGAAGGGAAAAGACTAGATTCTTTGGGAAGAAAACTCTTTTCTTCCACTTCTCTGATCATGAGGATCACTAATTATCAGGCTATCATGGCTAGGTACCAATTTCATCATTTGGACATAATTGCACTTTTAAAAAAAGAATATTCCTGAAGTGCATCAAAGATTAGTCAGTACCCCTGTCAAAGGACAGAATATGGCTAAGTACACTCTGATGGAATTCTTTGAAGTCTCAAATGCAGTTTCAAGATCAGCAGCCATTCCCATAACGCTTTGCAGACACACATGGTTATGTTCTTCCTTTCTTCCCTTTGAAACAAAATCAAAAATTGAGGATCTTCCATTTGTGGGAAATGGTCTCTTCAGTTCTAAAATGGACAAAGTCTTAGAGAAAATGAAAGATGAGATCAATGGCTAGGACTCTGGGTCTTTTGCAATCCTTTAAAATGAGACTGGAGTAATTAAGTTGACGCGAGAGCTCTCTCCTGTTGGCTTAGAGCGTCTGCACTTGTAAGCTCTTTAGTGTAGCCGTAGCCATAGTGTACATACATCTATATATACGTAATGTTCATAAACATCCACACTGCCACAAATGTGCAAAAAAGTGAAATTAAAACAGTGTAAGGAGGAACCCCACAACATTTTTTTTTAAAGTGGTTATCCATTATTTGTCATACTTTCTCATAATGTTTGAGTCTGATTAATAGCTTCAAAATCTGATTATGTTCTTACAGGAAATTGAGAAAAGGCGAAGAATAGAAGAAGCATACAAAAATGCCATGACAGAACTTAAGAAAAAGTGCCATTTTGGAGGGCCAGACTATGAGGTATGAATTAAGCTTATTTCTTTTCTTGCTTAGTATTTTCACAGATTAAATCCTTTCATGACTTAACTTGTATCCTTCATTGAAGTGATTTTTTGTGCAAGTATCAAAACATTAAACCAGGTGATTTTCCTTGTAACTGACATCTGCTTTTATCAATATGAATTAAATACATACTTTGCAACAGGGAAACTTGTAGGAAGGGTTTCAATCCAGACATTTGTAGCAAATGCGGGAAAGGGCATAATAAGATGCATCTGAGTATACTTAGTGAGACTGTCAAACATTTTTCTGTCTGAAAGATTCTCCTTGTTACGAGCAACACCTAAGATTATTATAAGATTTTTCTGAGTTTTTGTCAGTTTGCTTCATACATTTGACAGCACTTTGTGAATAGTTAGTTTGGCACTCACCCCACCCTCCCATAATCAGTTTTTCCCTGTTTGTGTATATCACTTATGCAGAACAGAGAAGAGAAAAAACGTTTGAAATAGAAAAATGCGAATAAAAACATCATAATTGAACTTGGAGACTGGTATAGTATCTGAATCTAATTTAAACGTTGCCAAGTTTTTGACTTGCTAGTCTCCCTTTAAACTGGTTTTGTGAATTCACATCTTTCTTAAAAGTTTCTCTCAGTTAAGCTATGAACATCTACGCAGCTTCCCACTCAAGTATGCAGTTGGTCAAATTTTGCAGACATAAACCTCTTTTTGGAATATTATGAAGCTTATACACCCATACTGCAACTAAGCTAAATTACAGGCACGCTAACGCTTTCTCTTCCATGTAGGTCAAAAATTAGTAAATACAAAGGTACAAATCTTGACTGAGAAATAAAGTATTAATACATTTTGTTCTAAGATGCCAAGCAACTGCTTTGTGTGTGGTCTTTTAGTTTCAGCTGCTCTCTGTGGTTGAGGAGTGCACAATTCAGCTAATAAAGGGATGAAGTACAAAGGTGGACTTTTTGTACCCCTGATTCTGCCTCCCTCACTCTTCTCCCTCTCCCCCTCCCCCCCGCAAAGAACTGAATATACCAGCTGGAGATTTTAAGAAATCCCAGACCATGCCCCTCCCCCCCCTTCCCAAGCCATGCCCCTTATGTCAGCAGTAGGGAATATGGGGTGTTGAAGGAGCTGCTTTGCTACATTTATGCTGCCAGAAGATTCCTCTACATTGAGGTGATCCTCTCCTTTCCTATAAGGGACAGAGGCAGGTGGTCCTGTGATGAAAAGCAGTTGCACTACACCCCAGGATATGGGCTATTGTATCCCTCACCACCGTCTGAATTTTGAAAATTGAAATGGACTGATGCATGTTACAAAACTTCTTACCTTTCCATGACAAAGGGCTTGTCCACATGGGGACTTAGTGGCAAGCTGTAGTGGAAGTCTACAGTGCACTAGCCTGTTGTACACTAAGGGTATGTCTACACTACGAAATTAGGTCAATTTTATAGAAGTCGATTTTTTAGAAATNAGGGGGGAGGGGCTGCGCACTCTGGCGGATCAAAGCAAATTCAATATAACGCGGTTTCACCTATAACGTGGTAAGATTTTTTTGGCTCCCGAGGACAGCGTTATATCGGGGTAGAGGTGTATCTCTAGAGCATTAGACTACTCATTGAGACCATGTGACACTCTCCGTCCATTCCCCCTGACTGTAGGTTTTTGCAGTTTTTTACCATTAGAGAACAGCGATTACATCTAGATAATTTGTATTTTTTACTTGAACAGCTTACCCAGTTTAAAGCATTAGCTCAGTCTGTCAGGCAAATACGTGTTACATAGGTTTATACAAACATTCTTCTGTTTTAAAAATTCATAAAATCTAACTTAAATGCAAAGTAAATAATATTGTGACAAACTGACAAAGACCAGAAGATGAATGTTATTGCTGGACAGTTGGTCTTTAGCTTGTTCAATTATGAGTTACTTTCTCATCTAACTGTATTAGTTTTAAAAGGGGAGTTGCTTGTGCTTTCTAGTATTTTGTGACATTACATGTGCTGTATTTAATGCACTATTTTGTCACCCTTTGTATGAATTTGATGTGTTAAGTTTTTTGTTTTTTTTCTGTCACATTTTTTAAGTGATTTGTTTAAATAGCCTTAGCAACAGATGGCTTGGCTGGCAGCATGAAGTATTTGAAACTACAGAACCCACTGTACTTAAGGAGAATTCAACACATTTGCTATAATGGTTACTGTTGAAAGATAATATATTTTACTTTATTATTACTATTTTTAAAAAACTCAATCATCTATTTAAAGCCACTTTAATATTCCATTTTGGGTATGATTGCATTTTAAAATTGTTGCTTTTTCAGTACATTATTGGTTAAATTTTAAGGTTCTGTTTTAATTAGACCCCACTTCAAGCTGTCAAAGTGCTATTGTTAAAAAGTATTACCACTCCCTACACCCACATGATTTGCTGAGTAATATAGCATAGCAAGTAGACTTGGGGAAATACACTACAGTAAGATGAAGCTGAAGGAATGCATTCCTGCCTTTGAGTCTCTTTCCTGCTCCTATGGATAGCTGGGAATTATTGGTCTCCTTTATTTTTATTTTTTTTAATGAACTTCACACTGGTTAGCTAAAAACCTCTTTAGACAGCTGGCTGTAATCTAAGGCTTATGTGGTATAGTATTCATTTGAGTCACTAAGGTGGGTATGAGAGTGAATGAATCTTATCTGTTTGTTTTAGTATTTCCACATGTAACACCCAAAGGAATTAATGGCATAGACTTTAAAGGGGAAGCTATAACTTTCAAGGCAACTACTGCTGGAATCCTAGCTACACTTTCTCATTGTATTGAACTCATGGTAAAACGTGAGGAGAACTGGCAAAAAAGACTGGATAAGGTAAGGGATTTCCCTTTTATTTTGCTGCTACAGTAGATCAAGTTGCTTTCATTTAACCTTAAACTTCAGTTGTGATGAGGATGTTAACTTGCGTTCCTATTCCATGAAGTTAAATAGAAACATTAAGGATGTAAATTAACTAGATGAAACTAGGCAAATGCCAAAGGTTCATCCTTGTTGTGCAGATCATATAGCATGTCATCCATCCTGTGCTAGTCTTCTACCCACACTTTGTTCCACAGTATGTTCCTAAATTTAGTTGTTTTTAAATGTAGAGATGAGCTAGCAGGTCTCCATAACAATAGGCATATTTCATGCAACTTCCTAAGAGAGAGACCAGTTGCTTTTCTTTATAAAGTGCTCTACAAATCTATAGTACTGTGTTAATTGTAATGATAAAGAATGGTGGCAATACTGGGGCATAACCATTTTGTGTGGTGTTCTTTTACTACTTTAAAATACTGTCTAAATATATGGTGTGATTAATATACCTGTTGAAAACAAAGTAGTTTCTAAATGCTAATGAATCAAATCTTACAGTAATTAGGGAAGCAACTTTAAAGAGAGAAAACAGCACCACCCTCTCTGGAGGTAATCACTAATGGCAGTAGTGGTTCATGATGAATCTGTTCAGTGACCATGAATACCGCCAAAGTCTAGAAGGAACAGGGATAATCTCTTCTCCCTTCAGATGAGGTTGCTGGAAGTGTGTCTGTTGCTACCACTTAATGTGTTGATTCCCAGGGCCCAGCCTTCACTGTGATTGGCCTGCCTTATGTGCAGTCCTCTAGTCATTTGCCACCTCTTGTTTGAATTTAGTATGTAACCATACTGTGCATCATGTGGTATCTCAGGTCTTACCTCAGTTTGTATAGCATGCTGACATATTAAATTCATATTTCATATACAAGAGGAACCCATACAGGAGGCAGACCACGTCCAGACCTTAATTCCGATCTCCTCACTCCACTCTTCCCAAGCAGCAGATCTAAGCCCCAGCCCACTGCCAGCCACAACTCAGATCTTCAAATCCACTGGGATTTTGATACTTTATCTGCCACTGCTTGGACCGTAGTTGGAGTAGTCTCTAAGTCCTGGGATCTTCTGGGAAATGTCTTTGTAGGCCAGTCCAGGCTTAGTGTAGAATATGGATTTTAAAAAATAAGGTGTTTTTTCTAGAACATAGCTTTACAAATGACATTTTGTAAAAGAAACTGGATGTTGTTTAGCATGGATATAATGTCCAACTTGTGTGCATATTTTAACACTGATATAACTTTTGTGAAGATAATTTTGCTGTTGCTGCTGGTAAAAAGCACTGTCAACTTGTAGTTTATTAGCTTGATTAGGGCCTCTGATTAGTTAAATGTCCTGTTGATAATCCTTACAAACTGCTGTGATTAACTTCAGTCTCTTTCCCCATCCCTCTGCCTTACATGAATTTGAAATGTTTCATACTGAAAGCAATGAAAATGTAATTAACCTATCAGTGAATGGAAAATAGCTTTTAATTAATTTGGTTTGATTTGGCCTCTAAGTTTAATATATAGACTACAAAAACTTAATTTCATTTTATTAAAGTTGAATTATATAATGAAAAGAAAAGGGAGTAAGTAAGTAAATAAATATCTACAGTCTCCAGCATCTAATCTTTTGTCTGCCCCATGCTAAACCCTCGTGTTGATGCCTTAGTTCTTCAAGTGTCTTCTGCATGTTCATTCCTGGGGATATGGGTAGACTGCTGCAGCTGCATGGTGGAACCTACTGTTATCAGTGCCCGTAACAATGTTAGATCACTCATGCTCCCCCTTCTGCCCCTCCTCCAGCATTTGAGCATGTTCTGGGGGCAGGGCTATAAAAGGGGGTGCAGCAGCAGTTGCTGCCTCCGTTCTTTCCAGCTGCTGACTCAAATGGACATGAACCTTCTTTGGATTTCCTCGATCCATAGAGTTTTAGATAAGAGCCTTGTTCCTTTTGTATATACAATTACTTAGTGTTAATTGTTAGTATAGTTAGTGTCAACATGGGCATTGATGACGGATCTGAAGACATACACACAGACTCTCGAGATGCATGTCACACCCATGGTCTTCCCTGCATTGGATGCCTACACTCAGAGTTTGAAGTGTTTAAGAGAGGACCATTCTCCTTATGTAGTACCTTTACCCCACATGCCAGAAAAGAGAGGCAGAATAGATTCCAAGCCCTCTTACTACAAGAAGCGTTATCTGTTAAATCTTATGGATCAGAAATATCTTAAGCTTCTGGGGGGAAAAAGACTAGAGGCCTGAATTGGAACAGGGCACTTCCAGTTCCAGAAAGACAACAGTGCTGAAACTGTCATTCTCTGCACTGAGCTCTGGTTCTAAGATGACTGAGTTCTCGTTAGCTAACTCTTTGGACCCAGTTCCAAGAAAGGTACAGTTTGACTGAAACAGGTTTCTTTTTTGTTTGAAACTATGCTTGAGGCTCCTATGGATCTGGGACCCTTGGTTCTGAAGAAAAAGAAGGCCAAGACTAAACACCTTTTGGTGCCTCTGAAGATTTTCCATTCAGGTGAGTCATTGGATCCTTCAGATTATGGACTTGTGGATCCAAGCCTTTTATGGATCCAAACATTAAGGACTCTATATCATGAGAACGTTCCCATGCAATGGGTCAAGAAGACAGTTGGATCAGAGTATCTCATCATTTCCAGTTCCCTCTATTGTTACTGCACAAGTACACTCAGAACCATGTCCCTTGGATCCTTTCAATTCCTCACCAATTTTGGGGAACTGTACAAGAACTCTGCTCAGCTCCTTCCACCAGATAAATGACAGAAAGGAGACATTTTATCACATGGATCTGCAGACATTTTACTGTCACCCAGGACCCCTGTTGGGTGGTCTGAGAAGAAATTGTTTCCTTTGTCTTTGTAGCAGATCCTTACTTCAGTTGTATCTTCTATAATTTCTCTGTCGGTCCAGGATGGGTTCTGCATTCAGAAGAGCTGGATCAGTCTTGTCTATCCAGAAACTGAGTCATTACCTTTACTTTCTAAGAAACATTTTTCTGAGGTAGACTATCACAAATGTCCTTATCCTGATTGACATGATACCAGACTAGAACAGTTGGCAGAATGCCATGGTTATGCTGGCTGACTCCAGAGTTTCCCTATCAATCCTTTTTAAGATTTGCATCTTAATTTTCATGTCAAGGTAGTGGTGCCTCTACAAATCTGAAAAATTTGGATCCTAGACAGTGGGATCCTTAAGTGAAAGATAATTCACCCACTGTTGTTCCTGATACACTATACATAGAGCAGGAGGAGAGAGATTCACCTCGTCAAATGAACATTCAGCATCATGAACAGGAGTTAGCTGGGGACTCATCTCCTGATGAAAATGTTGGTGTCCTTTCAGCTTCATCTCTTTCTGAAGATGCTACTCAATTTCAGGAACAAGTCAACAGAATGGTTACTATTTTAAACATACCATCTGTGGCAGTAGAGGAAGCTCCCCATCCTGTCCCTGATATTCTTGGTACTACATCTTCTAACAAGGTATATTCTTGCCCCATCTTGGAAGGTTTCTGGCAACCAGGGATATCAGTGTGGAATAATCTATCATCCTCTCAACCACTATCTTAAAAAAAACAAAAAACAAAACCTCTGCATTGTTGCAGCCAGAACAAAGGATATTTACATTGTACTTTTAATGACAGAGAAGGGAAAAGACTAGATTCTTTGGGAAGAAAACTCTTTTCTTCCACTTCTCTGATCATGAGGATCACTAATTATCAGGCTATCATGGCTAGGTACCAATTTCATCATTTGGACATAATTGCACTTTTAAAAAAAGAATATTCCTGAAGTGCATCAAAGATTAGTCAGTACCCCTGTCAAAGGACAGAATATGGCTAAGTACACTCTGATGGAATTCTTTGAAGTCTCAAATGCAGTTTCAAGATCAGCAGCCATTCCCATAACGCTTTGCAGACACACATGGTTATGTTCTTCCTTTCTTCCCTTTGAAACAAAATCAAAAATTGAGGATCTTCCATTTGTGGGAAATGGTCTCTTCAGTTCTAAAATGGACAAAGTCTTAGAGAAAATGAAAGATGAGATCAATGGCTAGGACTCTGGGTCTTTTGCAATCCTTTAAAATGAGACTGGAGTAATTAAGTTGACGCGAGAGCTCTCTCCTGTTGGCTTAGAGCGTCTGCACTTGTAAGCTCTTTAGTGTAGCCGTAGCCATAGTGTACATACATCTATATATACGTAATGTTCATAAACATCCACACTGCCACAAATGTGCAAAAAAGTGAAATTAAAACAGTGTAAGGAGGAACCCCACAACATTTTTTTTTAAAGTGGTTATCCATTATTTGTCATACTTTCTCATAATGTTTGAGTCTGATTAATAGCTTCAAAATCTGATTATGTTCTTACAGGAAATTGAGAAAAGGCGAAGAATAGAAGAAGCATACAAAAATGCCATGACAGAACTTAAGAAAAAGTGCCATTTTGGAGGGCCAGACTATGAGGTATGAATTAAGCTTATTTCTTTTCTTGCTTAGTATTTTCACAGATTAAATCCTTTCATGACTTAACTTGTATCCTTCATTGAAGTGATTTTTTGTGCAAGTATCAAAACATTAAACCAGGTGATTTTCCTTGTAACTGACATCTGCTTTTATCAATATGAATTAAATACATACTTTGCAACAGGGAAACTTGTAGGAAGGGTTTCAATCCAGACATTTGTAGCAAATGCGGGAAAGGGCATAATAAGATGCATCTGAGTATACTTAGTGAGACTGTCAAACATTTTTCTGTCTGAAAGATTCTCCTTGTTACGAGCAACACCTAAGATTATTATAAGATTTTTCTGAGTTTTTGTCAGTTTGCTTCATACATTTGACAGCACTTTGTGAATAGTTAGTTTGGCACTCACCCCACCCTCCCATAATCAGTTTTTCCCTGTTTGTGTATATCACTTATGCAGAACAGAGAAGAGAAAAAACGTTTGAAATAGAAAAATGCGAATAAAAACATCATAATTGAACTTGGAGACTGGTATAGTATCTGAATCTAATTTAAACGTTGCCAAGTTTTTGACTTGCTAGTCTCCCTTTAAACTGGTTTTGTGAATTCACATCTTTCTTAAAAGTTTCTCTCAGTTAAGCTATGAACATCTACGCAGCTTCCCACTCAAGTATGCAGTTGGTCAAATTTTGCAGACATAAACCTCTTTTTGGAATATTATGAAGCTTATACACCCATACTGCAACTAAGCTAAATTACAGGCACGCTAACGCTTTCTCTTCCATGTAGGTCAAAAATTAGTAAATACAAAGGTACAAATCTTGACTGAGAAATAAAGTATTAATACATTTTGTTCTAAGATGCCAAGCAACTGCTTTGTGTGTGGTCTTTTAGTTTCAGCTGCTCTCTGTGGTTGAGGAGTGCACAATTCAGCTAATAAAGGGATGAAGTACAAAGGTGGACTTTTTGTACCCCTGATTCTGCCTCCCTCACTCTTCTCCCTCTCCCCCTCCCCCCCGCAAAGAACTGAATATACCAGCTGGAGATTTTAAGAAATCCCAGACCATGCCCCTCCCCCCCCCTTCCCAAGCCATGCCCCTTATGTCAGCAGTAGGGAATATGGGGTGTTGAAGGAGCTGCTTTGCTACATTTATGCTGCCAGAAGATTCCTCTACATTGAGGTGATCCTCTCCTTTCCTATAAGGGACAGAGGCAGGTGGTCCTGTGATGAAAAGCAGTTGCACTACACCCCAGGATATGGGCTATTGTATCCCTCACCACCGTCTGAATTTTGAAAATTGAAATGGACTGATGCATGTTACAAAACTTCTTACCTTTCCATGACAAAGGGCTTGTCCACATGGGGACTTAGTGGCAAGCTGTAGTGGAAGTCTACAGTGCACTAGCCTGTTGTACACTAAGGGTATGTCTACACTACGAAATTAGGTCAATTTTATAGAAGTCGATTTTTTAGAAATCAATTTTATACAGTCGATTGTGTGTCTCCCCACTAAGCGCATTAAGTTGGCGGAGTGCGTCCACAGTACCGAGGCTAGCGTCGACTTTCGGAGCGTTTCACTGTGGGTAGCTTTCCCACAGTTCCCGCGGTCTCCGCCGCCCATTGGAATTCTAGGTTGAGCTCCCAATGCCTGATGGGGCAAAAACATTGTCGCGGGTGGGTTTGGTACATGTCGTCAGGCCCCCCTCCCTCCGTGAAAGCAACGGCAAGCAATCGTTTCTTGCGTTTTTTCCTGGGTTACCCATGCAGACGACATACCACAGCAAGCATGGAGCCCGCTCAGCTCACCGTCACCGTACGTCTCCTGGGTGCTGCTGGCAGACGCGGTACTGCATTGCTACACAGCAGCATCTCCTTGCCTTCGCGGCAGCAGACGATACAATACGACTGCTAGCTGTCGTTTCCTGGGTGCTCCTGGCCAACCTCAGTGAGGTCGGTCAGGGGCGCCTGGACATAAATGGGAGTGACTCCAGGTCATTCTCTTCTTTAAGTTTTATCTCATGGAGATTCAGTCGTGCCTGGAATATCATGCGAGCTGGAGGCTTCTGCCTCAGGCTGCTCTCCCAGCCGGCAGCACCACGCAGTCGCACCTACCCCTTGCTCCCATGGCTCATGAAGCCTGGACAGTAGTAAGGAGCAGTTCAACTATAGGCAGAGCAAGTGCAGAATGCTGGTAGAATGTGCCTTTGGACGTTTAAAAGCTCACTGGCGCTGTTTGCTGACTAGGCTGTTTGCAATTAGAAGAGCACAGCAAGGCGCGCTGCACATCAGAGGGTTTGAAAACCAGTTTCATGACTGGCCAGGCTTCGGTGTGACAGTTGTGTGTGTTTCTCCTTGATGCAAACCCACCCCCTTTGTTGATTTTAATTCCCTGTAAGCCATGTCGTCAGTCGCCCCTCCCTCCGTGAGAGCAATGGCAGACAATCGTTTCGCGCCTTTTTTCCACGCAGACACCATACCACGGCAAGTGTGCAGCCCACTCAGCTGTCGCTGTTGTGTCCTGGGTGCTGTTGGCAGCAGACGGTGCAGTAGGACTGCAAACTGTCATCATCGAATGACCGCTTCCACTGCCACTCTGCTCTCCTGCTCTGGCAGCAGACGGTGCAGTAGGGCTGCAAACCATTGTCATCAAACGACTGCTTCCACTGCCACTCTGCTCTCCTGCAGACGCCATACCACGGCAAGCCTGGAGCCCGCTCAGATCACCGCGGCAGTTATGAGCACTGTAAACACCTCGCACATTATCCTGCAGTGTATGCAGCACCAGAAACTTCAAAAGCAGGCGAGGAGGCGACGGCAGCGTGGTGACGAGAGTGATGAGGACATGGACACAGACTTCTCTCAAAGCACGGGCCCTGGCAATTTGGACATCATGGTGGTAATGGGGCAGGTTCATGCTGTGGAACACCGATTCTGGGCCCGGGAAACAAGCACAGACTGGTGGGACCGCATAGTGTTGCAAGTCTGGGATGATTCCCAGTGGCTGCGAAACTTTCGCATGCGTAAGGGCACTTTCATGGAACTTTGTGAGTTGCTTTCCCCCGCCCTGAAGCGAAAGAATACCAAGATGAGAGCAGCCCTCACAGTTCACAAGCGAGTGGCGATAGCCTTCTGAAAGCTTGCAACGCCAGACAGGTCAGTCGGGAATCAATTCTGAGTTGGCAAATCTACTGTGGGGGCTGCTGTGATCCAAGTAGCCAACGCAATCACTGAGCTGCTGCTATCAAGGGTAGTGACTCTGGGAAATGTGCAGGTCATAGTGGATGGCTTTGCTGCAATGGGATTCCCTAACTGTGGTGGGGCGATAGACGGAACCCATATCCCTATCTTGGGACCGGAGCACCAGGGCAGCCAGTACATAAACCGAAAGGGGTACTTTTCAATGGTGCTGCAAGCATTGTGTGGATCACAAGGGACGTTTCACCAACATCAACGTGGGATGGCCGGGAAGGGTACATGACACTCGCATCTTTAGAAACTCTGGTCTGTGTGAATGGCTGAAGCAAGGGACTTACTTTCCAGACCAGAAAATAACCATTGGGGGTGTTGAAATGCCTATAGTTATCCTTGGGGACCCAGCCTACCCCTTAATGCCATGGCTCATGAAGCCATACACAGGCACCCTGGACAGTAGTCAGGAGCTGTTCAACTATAGGCTGAGCAAGTGCAGAATGGTGGTAGAATGTGCATTTGAACGTTTAAAAGCGCACTGGCGCAGTTTCTGACTCGGTTAGACCTCAGCGAAACCAATATTCCCATCGTTATTACTGTTTGCTGTGTGCTCCACAATATCTGTGAGAGTAAGGGGGAGATGTTTATGGCGGGGTGGGAGGTTGAGGCAAATCGCCTGACCGCTGATTACGCACAGCCAGACACCAGGGCAGTTAGAAGAGCACAGCAGGGCGCGCTGCGCATCAGAGAAGCTTTGAAAACCAGTTTCATGACTGGCCAGGGTACGGTGTGAAAGTTCTGTTTGTTTCTCCTTGATGAAAACCCACCTCCTTGGTTCACTCTTCTTTCCTGTAAGCCAACCGCCCTCCCCTCCCCCCCGCCACTTCTCCGCTTGCTCCCGCCACCTGTCCTTGTGTTCATTTTGTGCTTTCCTGCACTCTGACATGTCTGCCTCCACGTATTCTGCTGGGCTTTTTCAGTGTGGGAGGACTGCAGGAGTTCAGAGAACATTTAATCGCGAGTGTGTTGTTTTTTCGCCTTCTAATCTTCGCTAGCCTCTGGGACAGAGATGATATGGGGAGCGTTGAAACATTTGCAGCTGTGGGAGGAAAAAAAGGGAGAGTAGTATTTAAAAAGACACATTTTAGAGAACAATGGGGACTCTTTCACGGTGAACCAAGCTGTTAACAGTACATAGCATGTGTGCTTTCTTTACAAGGTCGCATTTTGCCTCTTATATTGAGGGCCTGCCGATTTGGTGTGAGAGATCACACACGCAGGGCCGGTGGGCAGCAGAATTCGGCTTGCAGGCAGACATGGTAAGCCACAGTCTTTTGGCTTCTTTAACCTTCATAACATGTGGGAATGGTTTCAAACAGCAGCACCCTCATTTCCCATACCAAGCANTCCAAGTCTTCAGGGAAAATTAATCATTAAACACGCTTTTAAACCAGGTATTATATTTACAAAGATACACTCACCAGAGGTCCCTTCTCCGCCTTCAAGGTCCAGGAGCCCGCTTTCGGTGGGTTGGGAGAGTACTGGCTGCAGGGTGATAAACAGTTCCTGGCTGTCGAGGAAAACAGTTTCTCCGCTTGCTTGCTGTGTGCTATCTTCAACCTCCTCCTCATCATCTTCCTTGTCCCCAAAATCCACATCCCTGTTGCATGAGATTCCATTGACGGAGTCCATGCACAGGGGTGGGGTAGTTGTAGGGGCACCCCCTAGAATGGCATGCAGCTCATCATAGAAGCAGCATGTCTGGGGCTCTGACCCGGAGCGGCCGTTTGCCTCTCTGGTTCTTCGGTAGGCTTGCCTGAGCTCCTTAAGTTTCACGCGGCACTGCTGCGGGTCCCTGTTATAGCCTCTGTCCTTCATGCCCTTGGAGATTTTTTTCAAATATTAGGGCATTTCGTCTTTTGGAACGGAGTTCTGATAGCATGGATTCCTCTCCCCATACAGCGATCAAATCCAGTACCTCCTGTTCGGTCCATGCTGGAGCTCTTTTGCGATTCTGGGACTGCATGGTCACCTGTGCTGATCAGCTCGCCATGCTGGCCAAACAGGAAATGAAATTCAAAAGTTTGCGGGGCTTTTCCTGTCTACCTGGCTAGTGCATCTGAGTGAAGAGTGCTGTCCAGAGCGGTCACAATGGAGCACTCTGGGATAGCTCCCGGAGGCCAATACCGTCGAATTGCGTCCACTCTACCCCAAATTTGACCCAGCAAGGTTGATTTCAGTGCTAATCCCCTTGTCAGGGAGGAGTACCGAAATCAATTTTAAGAGCCCTTTAAGTCGACAAAAATGGCTTTGTCGTGTGGACGGGTGCAGGGTTAAATCGATTTAATGCTGCTAAATTCAACCTAAACTCGTAGTGTAGACCAGGGCTGAGTCACCATGTGGACGCTGCTACAGTGGCTGAACACAGTGACTTAGGACGTGTCTACATAGCCCTGCAGTTGGGACTACAGTTATGTGAATTGCAGTGTGCACTAACTGCCCCATGTGGCTGCTACTGGTGCAAACTAAAAGTTACCTTGTTCACTTTAATGTAGTCCTATTCAACATGAACTAGGTACCTTTTAGTTTGCACCAGCAGCATCCACACAGGGCAGTTAGAGTGCAACAATTTGGTGTGTTCTGCAAGTCACAGCCCCACAGTTCACACTGCAGCACAGTATAAACATATATTGTAGTCAGGAATTTTGGCTTTTATTGAAATCCATTAATAAATAATATTGAATTGGTTGAAAGTGTGTCTGCCTATCAGCCTGAAAAAGGTACTGTAATTTCCATAGAATGTCTACTTAAAACAACTGAAAAGTACTGAATTTTTAAAATGATAAACTAAGGAATAATCATTTCATTCATTCGATGTATTTCTTCTTCACTCACTTCACTATCACTACATGCTTCCTTCCCCAGCCTTAACTTTTCCTGTGTTGTGAAATCTAGCATTGTGATTTAATAAGAACTAAAAATTTCAAAACTAAAGTCCCTGGACTTCTGCAAATATCAGAGCTTCATAAGATTGCTTTATAGATAAAAGGAAAAACATTTATTACCTTTGGAGTTGGTGAATATGTGAAGTTTGTGAGTGTCAATGGGCCTTGCTAAATGGTGTAACTTACTTATAACACTCACCAACTAACTTTTTTTTTGTATTGGATTTTATTACTGCCATAAGGAAATGGCATTTTTAAATCTCCTAGTAATATGATTACACACATTTTTAGATGGCATCAAACAGTGAAGAGGCATCCATTGGGCTTTTAATAAAATTCTCAACTTCTACAGCCTCATCAGGTACCTTTTTCAGTTCCACTGGCATCCACTTAACTGCCAAAGCTTTCCAGTGAAGTGAATGTTGTGTCCAAATAGCTTGGAGTGCAATAGTCTGGATTCTAGTCACAAGATCACTGTATTTTCTTCTTATAGCTCTGGCATTATCAGTGCCAGTACTAACACGGCAATACCAATCCACTCTAGCTGCAAAAACTGATTGTTGAAAACTTCAGATTTCCCCCACACACACCCATCCTCCCATACCACATCCTCTCAGTGGACAGCAAAACAGGCAGTCCTCACATATGGGTCTTTCCTGTTCATATTGGACAACTATTAAGTTGTGCAGAATAAGGGTATGTCTACACTACGGGATTAGTCCGAATTTACGGAATTCGATTTTTTGAAACCAATTGTATAAATTCGATTGTACGCAGCCACAGTAAGCGGATTAATTCGGCGGTGCGCGTCCATGTACAAAGACTAGCGTCGAATTCCAGAGCGTTGCACTGTGGGTAGCTATCCCAGAGTTCCCGCAGTCCCCCCCCGCCCATTGGAATTCAGGGTCGAGATCCCAATGCCTGATGGGACAAAAAATATTGTCGCGGGCGGTTCTGGGAACATCCTCACCCTCCCTCCGTGAAAACAACGGCAAACAACCATTTCGCGCCTTTTTTCCTTGTTGAACTGAGCGGACGCCATACCTCGGCAAGGATGGATCCCGCTCAGCTCAAGTTTGCAGTCATGAACATTGTAAACACCACGCGCATTATAGTGCAGTTTATGCTCAACCAGGACCAGAAAAGCCAGGCGAGGAGGAGGCGGCTACGGCAGCGCGGCGACGAGAGTGATGCGGACATGGACATGGACACAGAATTGTCTCGCGCCACGGGCCCCGGCGCTTTGGAGATCATGTTGGCAATGGGGCAGCTTCTTGCTGTGGAACGCCGATTCTGGGCCCGGGAAACAAGCACTGACTGGTGGGACCGCATAGTGCTGCAGGTGTGGGACGATTCCCAGTGGCTGCGAAACTTTCGCATGCGTAAGGGCACTTTCCTGGAACTTTGTGACTTGCTTTCCCCTGCCCTGACGCGCCAGAACACCAAGATGAGAGCAGCCCTCACAGTTGAGAAGCGAGTGGCGATAGCCCTGTGGAAGCTTGCAACACCGGACAGCTACCGGTCAGTCGGTAATCAGTTCGGAGTGGGAAAATCTACCGTGGGGGCTGCTGTCATGCAAGTAGCCAAAGCAATCGTTGAGCTGCTGCTAAAAAAGGTAGTGACGCTGGGAGATGTGCAGCTCATTGTGGATGGCTTTGCTGCAATGGGATTCCCTAACTGTGGTGGGGCGATAGATGGAACCCATATCCCGATCTTGGCACCGGAGCACCAGGGCAGCCAGTACATAAACCGCAAGGGGTACTTTTCTATGGTGCTGCAAGCAATGGTGGATCACAAGGGACGTTTCACCAACATCAACGTGGGATGGCCGGGAAGGGTTCATGACGCCCGCGTCTTCAGGAACACTAGTCTGTTTAAACGGCTGCAACAAGGGATTTACTTTCCAGACCGGAAAATTACCATTGGGGATGTTGAGATGCCCATCGTTATCCTTGGGGACCCAGCCTACCCCTTAATGCCGTGGCTCATGAAGCCATACACAGGCAGCCTGGACAGTAGTCAGGAGCGGTTCAACTACAGGCTGAGCAAGTGCAGGATGGTGGTAGAGTGTGCCTTTGGACGTTTAAAAGGTCGCTGGCGCTCGTTACTGACTCGCTCGGACCTCAGCCAAACCAACATCCCCATTGCTATTGCAGCTTGCTGTGTGCTCCACAATCTCTGTGAGAGCAAGGGGGAGACCTTTATGGCGGGGTGGGAGGCTGAGGCAAACCGCCTGGCCGCTGATTACGCGCAGCCAGACACCAGGGCGATTAGAAGAGCACACCGGGAAGCGGTGCGCATCAGAGAAGCTCTGAAAACAAGTTTCATTGCTGGCCAGGCTCCTGTGTGAAAGTTATGTTTGTTTGTCCCTGTTGAAAACCCGCCCCCTTGATTCACTCATTCCCTGTAAGCAACCCACCCTTCCCCCTTCCCCCTTCGATCCCAGTTTGATTTGAAAAAAATAAAGTCAGTTTCGTTTACAACTCAAGAACTTTTTATTAACGGGTGGTAATGAACATAGGGAGAGAAATAACCAGGTAGTCCGGGTGGGGTTTGGGAGGAGGGTAGGAGTGAAGGAACAGGGCAGGAAAAACATTCAAAATAATGAGAGCCTTTTGCTTGGGCTCTCTAATGGGGTGGAGTGGCAGGGTGCACGGAGCCTCCCCCCCCGCGTTCTTACACGTCGGGGTGAGGAGGCTACGGGACTTGGGGAGGGGGGAGGGCGGTTATAGAGGGGCTGCAGCGGCACTCGGTAATCCTGCAGCTGCCGTTCCTGGAGCTCCACCAGACGCCGGAGCATGTCTGTCTGCTCACGCAGCAGCCCCAGCGTTGCATCCCGCCACTTCTCGTCTCGGGCGTCCCTCCTCTCCTCACGTTCGTCCCTTCTCTCCTCACGTTGGTCCCTTTTCTCCTCCCGTTGGTCCCTCATGTCCTCCCGTTGGTCCCTCTTCTCCTCACGGTCACTGGCCTCTTTCCGGAATTTTAATACAGTGTCCTTCCAGTCATTGAAATTAGCTCTCTCATCCCGGGTCGATTGCATAATTTCCGAGAACATGTCGTCTCGCGTGCGTCTCTTTCGCCGCCTTATCTGGGAGAGCCTTCGGGCCGGGGGCGGGAGGATTGAAAAATTTGCAGCTGCAGGAGGAGGGAAAAAAAGGGAGAGAAGTATGTAAAAAGATACATTTTATAGAACAATGCTTATACTCTTTCACGGTGAACACTTTTCACATTACATAGCAATGTACAAGGTCGCATTTTGCATCTTATATTGAGTGCCCGCGGCTTTGGTGTTAGAGATCACAGCAGACGCAGGGCCGGGCAACAGAATTCGGCTTGTATGCAGCCATGGTAAGCCATTGTCCTGCGGCTTCTGCATTAAATCAGCGCCCTCCTTTCCCATAGCAAGCAAAGCCCTTTACGTGCTGCGGTTTTCCTGTTACCGTGCAGCATCAGATAACATAATAACCCCCACCCACCACCCATTCAATTCTGTGGGATGATCGGTTGACCCCCTCCCCCCACCACGTGGCTGGTATCATGGAAGATCCATGCAGATAACAAACTAGCCCCCCCATCCACTTCTGTGGGATGATCGCGTTACCCCTCCCCCCACCGCGTGGCTGGTATCAGGGAAGACCCCTGCTAGCCAAACGCGAAAACCTCAGCGCCATTGTCCACCCACTCCCCCCCGCCCGCTTGGCTAACTGCAGGGAAAGATTTCTTTTCAGCTACAGGCAAACAGCCCAGTAGGAACGGGGCCACCTCTGTCCCCTTAATTACATTCCCGTATTTCAAACAGGTTACCCTGAACGATATCACTCTCCTGAGGATAACACAGCAAGATAAAGAACGGATGTTGCTTGAATGCCAGCAAACACCGGGACCATACGCTGCCAAGCTTTGTCAAGCAATGATACCGGATTACTTGCTGCTAGCATGGCGCGGTCAAGTGTCCTACCATGGAGGACGGAATAAGGCTGCCCTGCCCAGAAACCTTCTGGAAAAGCTTTTGGAGTACCTCCAGGAGAGTTTCATGGAGATGTCCCTGGAGGATTTCAACTCCATCCCCAGACACGTTAACAGACTTTTCCAGTAGCTGTACTGGCCGCGAATGCATCCCAAGTCCCCAGGGCAAATTAATCATTAAACAAATACTTGTTTTAAACCATGTTTGATATATTTGAAAAGGTACACTCACCAGAGGTCCCTTCCAGGGGGTCTGCGATGCCGCCTTGGGAGGGTTCGGAGGGCACTTCGGTCAGGGTCAGAAACAGCTCCTGGCTGTCGGGGAGAATGGAGTGCTGTGTGCTCTCCACAAGTTCGTCCTCCTCCTCCTCCTCCTCTTCCCCGTCCGCAGATTCGTCATTCAAGGATGAGATTAACCCCTCCTCGGAGTCCACGGTCAGGGGTGGGGTAGTGGTGGCGGCCCCCCCGAGAATTGCATGCAGCTCCTCGTAGAAGCGGCATGTCTGCGGCTCTGCCCCGGACCGTCCGTTTGCCTCCTTGGTTTTCTGATAGGCCTGTCGGAGCTCCTTCACCTTAATACGGCACTGATAGGAGTCCCGATTGTGGCCTCTCTCCATCATGCCCTTGGAGATCTTGTCGAAAATTTTTGCATTCCGTCTCTTGGAACGCAGTTCTGCGAGCACGGAATCCTCTCCCCATATAGCGATCAGATCCAGTATCTCGCGTGTGGTCCATGCTGGTGCTCGTTTGCGGTTCTCGGACTGCATGGCTACCTGTGCTGTTCAGCTCTGTGTGGTCACCTGTGCTCACCAGGCTGGGCAGACAGGAAATGAAATTCAAAAGTTCGCGGGGCTTTTCCTGTCCAACTGCCCAGAGCATCCGAGTTTCGATTGCTGTCCAGAGCGGTCACAATGGTGCACTGTGGGATAGCTCCCGGAGGCCAATACCTTCGAATTCCGTCCACACTAACCCTAATTCGAACCGGCAATGTCGATTTCAGCGCTACTCCCCTCGTCGGAGAGGAGTACAGAAACCGATTTTAAGAGCACTTTAAATCGAATTAAATGGCCTCATTGTGTGGACGGGTACAAGCTTAATTCGCTATAACGCTGCTAAATTCGAACTAAAATCGTAGTGTAGACCAGGCCTAAGATACCATAGTTTCATCCAGTTAGAATTAGCTTTCTTGAGCTCTTCTAAACAGCAGTTTGCCAAATATCTCCAGCCATGTCATGAATTTGTCAGCTGACTGAATCACAGGAAAGGGAAATTACTTTTAACTTAACAAGCTGCAGCAGATTCCAGCACAACATTGGTTGAACTTTTTGTCTCAAATATTGTCGTTTCTGTATTTGAGCCATGGTGGCTTTTACTATCCAGTGACACCAAATAATGGCGCTCAAAGGGCTTTCGTGTTTACAACATTACTATATGAAACAATCTTCTGATTTTGTAAACTGGTAACTTTTTGCTTAAATTCAATGAGTTTCTTTCTTCAAGATGGATGGTTGGTCTACAAATGGCCCACCTCTTAATGACTGTATGCATGTCCCAAAATCCTTTGCTAGTTTACTTCAACTCCTTTGAAGTATCAGGGTGGCTGGCAAGCATTCTGTATACATTTTGGTCTAAGTTTGCCAGAGAGAAAAGTCAGGCTGCAAGTGGCCAATCCATAGAAAAAGGATGAAAGGGTGGGTGGATGGAGCCATCCTACTCCATTGAATAGGGCAGGAAGGTAATCCAGTTAATTCCCCTTGAAGGAAAAGCGCAGAGCAAAAAGCAGCTACAGGCCATCTGCATATTCAGCAGGCATGATTTTATGTTTGTGTTCAGTTCACAGTTTTGAATTTATTTCCACTCTGCTCCTGATGTCTTCTGACCCTCCAATTAGTACTTTGTCCTGTCCCAGAACTCCCTCATTTTGAGACTGGTTAGCATGATTCCATGATCCTCTCCTATGTGTCCCCCAATCCATCATCTCCTGGGCCATTATCACTGTGTCCCCAGTCTCTTTGCTCCCCTCCCCCCAGCTCAGCCCAGCAGCTGGAGTTAAAAGGTGAGGTTGTTTCCAAATATTTATATTTATAAACAGTGCTCTTTATACATGTTTTTTTTTAAATACCTCTTTATTTCTTTACACATCTATCCACTTCCAAAAATAGTGGCTGTCACTCCTTAGCAAGACTTACAAACAAAAATTAATTTTGAATTTCTGACCCAGGCCATTATAGAAAGATGATAGTGTACAAATAGATTTTTTTAAAAAATCAGACTTCCCACAAAGACTCTTCACTGGGATGAGAAGTAGTACACAAAATATCAAGAGGTTCCTGTTACTAAATTAGCTGGAGAAGCCTTGAAAACTATGATTATAACAGAATTAGCTTCAACATTAATATATGGATTATTATGGAGGGGAAGTAGTTTCTCCATAGTAAGTCTGTAAAATAAAACTTCATATGTTAAACCACAGAGTCCATTACATGGATTCATGCAAAAACAAAGTAAAGTTGGAGTCTTCATGAACTGCCATTTAAAAAAATAAAACTGCTTTTTATTGTGTAATGTTAAAACTGACAAACTAATAAAAGAACTTTTAGAGTTGATAGGCCATCTGTTCTTTCAGGAGTCTACATATAGCAGGGGTCCAAGATTTTACACATCATATTGTATGTGTTTATAATGGGGTGAATTAAGGAAGAACAGACTGGTCTTAAAAGGCCGGTGTTATGATCATGGTTTTTTTTAAATATATACATTTATTAGTAGTAACACTTTAAGTGATCAAGCTTAGAGGAACTTTAAGATCAAACTTAAGCTTTATCATGCTGTTCTTTACTTTTTGCTTTTTTCTCTGCATGGACAATGAACATATTTTAGTTGTATTTCAGGCATGAAAGGCTGACAACACAGCTTAATATTTCAGTCCCGGTAATGGAATGATAATTTAAATTACACTTTATGCTGGGCTTTGCAAAAGAATTTATGGAAACATTTTTGTCACAAACTTTGTAAAAGAGTTCTCAAATAATAAAATTTGTGTGTGTGTGAAAGAGAGAGTAATATGTAAAATCTAAATTTTAGGCCAAATTTTACCTGATTGTTTTTTAAGTGTGAATTTCCTGGCTTTTGTTGACTTGTGTTACAACTCTTAAATTGTAGGTCTTTAAATGCATTGAATGGAGTATTATCTTATTTTACCAAGTAGTGCTTTATTTTGAATTTTACTCTTAATAATTTTGTTAAACTCAACGAATGGTGAAAAGACTCACTGTTATGAAAAATGGCTTTTGTGTAATAGGTTCATAACTTTATATTTGTTACGTGCTTCATCTGCAAATGAATTAGGACTTTTTTACACTGATAAAGAAATGCAATTTATCAAATTGGCTAACTTTCATTTTTTAAATTAAACTCCGTTTTCTGAAGTGTAGCATTCACGTTTCCTCCATTTTCTTTAACTGTTTGTTTTTCTGTATTTTGGTTTAGGAGGGTCCTAATAGTCTGATTAATGAAGAAGAATTCTTTGATGCTGTTGAAGCTGCTCTTGACAGACAAGATAAAATAGAAGAACAGGTATTGATAGTTCTAAATGTTTTAAGAGGCGATTTATGTTCCTACTTTTAAAAAATACCAAACTTCAATCTAGGATCTTTGTCTGTCTTTTTATGGTCCAAATTCTCTCCTGGGATACATTCACAGAACTCATGTTAACTTTGGTAGGAATTTGCTCACAGGTATGTGCACAGAAGTTTGACCGTTAGAATTTGTATAGTAAAATATTTATGTATTTATAGCACCTGGGAGTCCTTGTTATGGACAAGGACCCCATTGTGTTGGGCATTGTACAAACAGAACAAAAAGAGTTCTTCAAGTGCTTGCTCATGTCGATTCCATTCTAGGTGTGTGGGCACCCACGTGTGTGGCTGTCAGAGATTTTTGCCTTAGCAGTACCCGTAGGGCTGGCTGTAGTGCCCTCTAGAGTGCTGCGTTCATGCCGTGGTATATCAGGCGCTGCTGGCCAGTGCCCTCTCAGTTCCTTCTTACCGTCTGTGGTGGTCAGTCAGAGTGCGCCTCTCGCTTGTCAAGAGCTAGTGATTTCTTCCATTGGACTTCGGGCCTTTGTTCGATTGTAGTTAGTGTTAAGTGGTTGTTAAGAGCATAGTTAGCTGATAGTTAAGGTCCCAGTGGGGACTTTGCCTCAAACGGGGCATGCCCTACCTCCTGGGTTTAAGCCCTGCTCAGTCTGTGACAGGCCTATGCCTGTGAGTGACCCCCACGACAGTTGCCTTAGGTCTTGGGGGAATCACACATCAAGGAGCATTGCTGGATTTGTAAGAACTTTCGGCCTCGCACCCAGAAGGAGAGGGACATTTGCCTCAGGGCCCTCCTGATGGAGTCCCCTCTCCGCCTGACTTCTGAACCCTCTATGCAGGCTGCACCAAGTACTTGGGCTTCCGTGTGCAGTGGGCCAGCGCTGAAGAAGAAGGCAAAGAAGCGTTTCCCGGCGCTGAGCAAGAAGGCCCAAGGGTCATCCAGTAGAGGGACCAGGCCTGTCTGCCAGCCTTCTCCAGAGCAACGCGAGCATGCCTCTATGGCTGGGGCTCTTAGCCCTCTTAAAGGTCTGTCACTGACTCTGGTGAGCGGTACAGGACCCACCCCCCTGCCTGCACCATCGTCATCCCACGCGCAGAGAGGGCACAGTTCTCCATCTGCTCCTATGACGTCTCGGGTGCCACAGGACCAGGCTAAGGCTCCCCGAGAGGGGAAGCCAGCCGTTAAGACCCCTCCGGGGGCGGGAGAGCACCGTAGGTAGCCGGACAAGCAATCCTGTGGCAGGTCGCAGCTGCGCCACCGATGGCCTAAACTCTCCCCCTGGACGTCGAGACATTATTCCCCAGGCGGGGTCGGCACTCCCCATATTATGACCGACTCCGTTTGCCCCCTCACTGATCCACGTCTAGACGTCTTTCTCGGTCGCCGGCACCATGGGACCACTCCCCCTCGTGTTACCAGTCTCCCCGGCACCCATTCCCCTCAACGCAGATCTCCCCAGCACCAGGACTGTTCTCCCTGGAATAGCCACTGATCGCTTACACCTGGTCAGAGCTCACCGGTAGCCACGACCAGCAAGCAGACCCAGGTGTCGTTGGCTCCTCCCTGGTCACCAGAGAGTGGTTCCTCTGGCGCGGAGGCCCAGCTCAGTCCATCGCCGCGGTCTCTGCGACGGGTTTGGACACCGGAAACTGCTCTGCCGTCCACGGCACTGCAGTGGCAGCAAGGCCAGTGGCCAACAGTAGGCCATATTGAGGAGCATGGGGCGTTCCGGTGATGACGATGCCCCCTTTGCAGCACGTATCAGTGGCCGCGTCGGACCAAAGATCGACGGCCCCACCGGCACCAGGCCCAGTACTGGAAGCTGGCTCCGAGGTCAGGGTGGAGGATCCGGTGCCCACCCCCAAACCTCCCTCTCCAGTGGCTGCTGAGCTCTCAGCACCTCCACCGGTGGCCATGGCCGTCACCTCTTCCCTGGACGAGGCGCTCACGGGACCTTCCAGGGCCAGCCCTCCGGATGACTTTAAAGAACACCAAGCCCTTCTCAGGCAGGTGGCCAAGAACTTGGGGCTGGAAGTGCAGGAGATGGTGGAGCAGGAGGACACCCTTTTCAATGTCCTCTCGGCTTCCATGCCCACCCGGATTGCCCTACCTGCACACAATGGTGTCCTCTATGGAAGTCCCCATCCTCCATCCCACCCACCTTGAAATGGGCCGAGAAAAAGTACTTTGTGCCGGCCAAAGGTTTTGAGTACTTGTATAC
Source organism: Platysternon megacephalum (assembly GCA_003942145.1). NCBI lineage: Eukaryota > Metazoa > Chordata > Testudines > Platysternidae > Platysternon > Platysternon megacephalum. The sequence continues at coordinate 16,792,396 of QXTE01000003.1, forward strand.
CCACCCTCCCCCAGGCTCGCTGGTGGTGTCAGCAGCCAACGAGAAGGACAAGCAGGTCCCCATCACCTCTACCCCCAAGAACAAAGAAGCCAAGAAACTTGATTTGTTAGAAAAATTTATTCAACATCCAGCTTACAATTCCGGGTGGCAAACCATCAGGCCCTGATAGGCTGATACAATTTTGACTTCTGGGACAGCCTCCAGAAGTTCCAGGACTCTCTTCCTCAGGGTCAGGCTCAGGAGTTTGGTATCCTGGTAGAGGAAGGGACTGCGGCAGCCAGATGCTCCCTGTAAATGGCATGGGACATGGCGGACTCAGCAGTGAGGGTGATCACATCGGCGGTGGTTATGCAATGCAGCTTCTGGCTCCAAATGCAAACCTTTCCCAGGAGATGCTCAATTCAGGACGTCCCCTTTGACGAAGTTTGGCTCTTCTCTGATCAAACAGATGCCAGACTACACGGGTTGAAGGACATGAAGGCTACCCTTCACTCGTTGGGCATGCATGCCCCACAGTCTGCCAGAAAGCCATTCCGGCCTCCACCACCATTGAGGCCTTGGCAAGCCTGGCAGGGATCTACAAAGAAAAGGGTTACCAGGTTTAGCCCTCACCACCCTTCCTCCTCTCGCTCGCCAGCCTAGCCCAGCCCAGACCTACTAAGCACACGGGGGGGGCAAAAGTGATTGTTTTGAGGGTGCGCTTGAGAGCGATGCCCCAGTCAGCCAGCCAGATCCTGCCCATCCTTTCCTCAACCGCCTTTCTTCCTACCACTTGGCCTGGTCATGGGTTACCTCGGACCGCTCGGTCCTGGACATAGTAGCTTGGGGCTATACCCTGCAGTTTGTGGATATCCCTCCTTCCCGCCCCCCTGCTTCCTCATCCCTCTTCAGGGACCCCTCTCACAAGCAACTCCTGGTTCAGGAGGTGGACAAGCTCCTGCAGTTAAGAACATAAGAACGGCCGCACCACTAGTTACCCCTCTCCATTCTGAAAATTTACCATTTATTCCTACCCTTTGTTCCCTGTCTTTTTTTAACCAGTTCTCAATCCATGAAAGGATTTTCCCTCTTATCCCATGACAACTTAATTTACGTAAGAGCATTTGGTGAGGGACCTTGTCAAAGGCTTCTGGAAATCTAAGTACACTATGTCCACTGGATCCCCCTTGTCCACATGTTTGTTGACCCCGTCAAAGAACTCTAATAGATTAGTAAGACACGATTTCCCTTTACAGAAACCATGTTGACTATTGCTCAACAGTTTGTTTTTCTATGTGTCTGACAATTTTATTCTTAACTATTGTTTCGACTAATTTGCCCGGTACCGACGTTAGACTTACAGGTCTGTAATTGCCGGGATCACCTCTAGAGCCCTTTTTAAATATTGGCGTTACATTAGCTAACTTCCAGTCATTGGGTACAGAAGCCGATTTAAAGGACAGGTTACAAACCTTAATTAATAGTTCCGCAACTTCACATTTGAGTTCTTTCAGAACTCTTGGGTGAATGCCATCTGGTCCCGGTGACTTGTTAATGTTAAGTCTATCAATTAATTCCAAAACCTCCTCTAGTGACACTTCAATCTGTGACAGTTCCTCAGATTTGTCACCTACAAAAGCTGGCTCAGGTTTGGGAATCTCCCTAACATCCTCAGCCGTGAAGACTGAAGCAAAGAATCCATTTAGTTTCTCCGCAATGACTTTGTTGTCTTTAAGCGCTCCTTTTGTATCTTGATCATCCAGGGGCCCCAATGGTTCTGATGTACTTAAAAAACATTTTCTTATTACCTTTGAGTTTTTGGCTAGCCCTTCTTCAAACTCCTCTTTGGCTTTTCTTATTACATTCTTGCACTTCATTTGGCAGTGTTTATGCTCCTTTCTATTTACCTCGCTAGGATTTGACTTCCACTTTTAAAAGAGAGTCTTTTTATCTCTCACTGCTTCTTTTACATGGTTGTTAAGCCACGGTGGCTCTTTTTTAGTTCTTTTACTGTGTTTCTTAATTTGGGGTATACATTGAAGTTGGGGGCTGTGGAGGTGGTTCCACGGGACATGGAAGGAAGAGGATTCTACTCCCGATACTTCCTAATCCTGAAGGCCAAGGGAGGGCCTCAGACCGATCCTGGAACTGCATGGCCTCAACAAGTCTCTCAAGAAGTTGAAGTTCCGCATGGTCTTCCTGGCCTCCATTTTCCCCTCCCTGGATCCAGGAGATTGGTACGCCGCTCTCAACTTAAAGGACACTTATTTCATGTCTCCATATTCCAATGACACAGACGGTTCCTGCATTTCATAGTGACTGGGCACCACTTCCAGTTCACAGCACTGCCATTTGGCCTGTCCTCAGTCCCTAGGGTGTTCACAAAAATGCATTGCACCAGTAGTGGCTTACCTCAGATGTCGGGGGGGGGGGGGGGGGGGNCTTGATGATTGGCTCATCAAGAGCAGGTCTCTGGGTCAGGTGCGGAGAAACTTCAATCTGGTACGCTCCACCTGCAACGACCTGGGCCTGTTAATAAACACAGAAAAGTCTATGTTAACGCCGGTCCAGTGCATAGAGTTTATAGGAGTGGTTCTCGATTCCACATGAGATAGGGCCTTCATTCCGAAAGCACGCTTTCAGGCCATGGTGGATCTCATTGTCCACATGAGGAGACATCCGATCACCATGGCCCACACTTGCCTGCGGCTCATGGGCCACATGGCAGCGTGCACGTACGTGGCTAGGCACACCCGGCTTCATCTGTGACCCCTGCAAACATGGCTAGCAATGGTCTACGTTCCCAACAGGCACCCCCGGGACCAAGTGGTCACGGTGCCGGACCACGTCCTCTCATCTTTGAAATATTGGCTAGACCCCAAGTCAGTGCTGCGGGGAGTTCACTTTGTGTCCCCATCACCGTCGCTCACCCTGGTCTCGGATGCATCAGACCTGATCTGGGGAGCCCACCTGGGTGAGCGCAGCACCCAAGGTCACTGGATGCAGCACAACTTAGCTCTTCATATCAATGTCAGGGCAGTGCGCCTGGCCTGTCAGGTGTTTTTGCCCCACCTAGAAGGCAAGGTGGTACAGGTCCTCACGCACAACATGGCTGTTATGTATTACATCAACATTACATCAGGTCATTGGCCGTGTGTCAAGAAGCGCTCAGCCTCTGGGACCTTTGCGTGCAGAATGCTATCCACCTGATGGCCACTCACTTACCTAGAACCAGGAACATCCTGGCAGATCGCCTCAGCAAGGCCTTCTCCTCTCGCCATGAGTGGTCCCTCCATCCGGAGGTGGTCAACCTGATCTTCCAATGGTGGGGGGACTCCCCAGGTGGACCTGTTTGCGTCCAGGCAGAACAGGAAGTGCCATGTATTCTGCTCTGGGATCAGGAAGGCATCCTACAGGGAGCCCTTGTCCCCACCAGGGGATAAGGGCTCCCTGTCAGATGCCTTCCTGATCCCGGAGTCGGGAGCGCTGATTTATGCTTTTCTGCCAGTGCCGCTTATCCACAGAGTCCTGCTAAAGGTGAAGCAAGACAGAACGTGGGTCATTCTCATTGCCCTGGCGTGGCCTCGCCAGCACTGATTTAGCATGCTGCTGAGTCTTTCAGTGGCCGACCCGCTGCAGTTACCTCTCCGTCTGGATCTGCTATCCCAGAACCACAGCAATCTGCTGCAACCGAACCTGGCGTCGCTGCACCTGACGATGTGGCTGCTCCGTGGCTGTGCACGGACGAACCATAGTGCTCTGCGGTGGTCCAACAGGTCCTACTGGGCAGCAGGAAGCCTTCCACCAAGGCTACCTATATGGCCAAGTGGAAGCGCTTCGCATGTTGGGCCTTGGACAAGCGCATTCGTTCTGAGGCCTCGTTGCAAGACATCTTGGACTATTTGCTGCATCTAAAGCTCCAGGGCTTGTCTCTGTCTTTGGTCAAGGTGCACCTGGTGGCCATTTCTGCATTCCACCCTCTGCTTCAGGGCAGGTCAGTCTTTGCCCATCCCATGACAGTGTGGTTCCTGAAAGGTCTAGAGTGCCTATACCCACACGTCCAAGACCTGGTCTCCCCGTGGGACCTGAATCTGATGCTGTCGAAGCTTATGGGCCCTCCTTTGGAACCCCTAGCTTCCTGCTCCTTTCCTAGAAGGTGTCCTTTTTGGTCGCTATAATGTCAGCACAGCGAGTCTCCGAGGTCAGGACGCTCACGTCGGAGCTGCCCTATATGGTCTTCTACAAGCTGTGCCCGCATCCGGCTTTTCTGCCCAAGGTTGTTTGCCAGTTCCACACAGCCAGGGTATTTACTTACCGGTCCTCTGTCCGAAGCCTTGCATCAGATGAGTGCAGATTGCATGTGCTTGACGTCAGACGGATGTTGACCCTGTACATCAATAGAACGCGGCTGTTCCATAAGTCAACGCAGTTGTTTGTTTGCTGTCACAGACAGGATGAAGGGCTGCCCTGTGTCAGCCCAGAGAATTTCGTCTTGGATCACGGCGTGCATCCACCACCGCTACGGGCTGGGGAAAGTGCCCCTGCCAGCGACTGTGACGGCTCATTCCACTAGAGTGCAGGCATCTTCATTGGCCTTCCTGGCACAGGTGCTGATCCAAGAAATGTGTTGGGCTGCCACCTGGATGTCCGTCCATACATTCACGTCGCACTATGCACTGACTCAGCAGGTGCGAGATGACACTGGCTTTGGCAGAGCTGTACTACATGCTGTACAACGGTGAACTTCGAGCCCACCTCCATTGATACTGCTTGCGAGTCACCTAGAATGGAATGGACATGAGCAAGCACTCAAAGAATTAAAAACTGTTACCTACCTTTTGTAACTGTTCTTCGAGATGTGTTGCTCATGTCCATTCCATTACCCTCCCTCCTGCCCCTCTTTCGGAGTTGTCGGAAAGAAGGAACTGAGAGGGCGTGGGCTGGCAGCGCCTGATATACCGCGGCATGAGCGCGGCACTCTAGAGGGCGCTACAGCTGGTACTACAGGTACTGCTAAAGCAAAAATCTCCGGCTGTGCACGTGGGCGCATGCACACCTAGAATGGCATGGACATGAGCAACACATCTCGATGAACAACAGTTACGAAAGGTAGGTAACCGTTTTTTCTAGACAAATTGGAGGATTGGACCAAAAGAAATCTGAGGTTCAACAAGGACAAGTGCAGAGTCCTGCACTTAGGATGGAAGAATCCCATGCACAGCTACAGGCTGGGGACCAACTGGCTAAGCGGCAGTTTTCCAGAAAAGGAACGGGATTATAGTGGACGAGAAGCTGGATATAAGTCAACAGTGTGCCCTTGTTGCCAAGAAGGCTAATGGCATATTGGGCTGCATTAGTAGGAGTATTGCCAGCAAATTGAGGGAAGTGATTATTCCCCTCTATTTGGCACTGGTGAAGCCACATCTGAAGTACTAAGTCCAGTGTTGGACCCCCCACTACAGAAAGTAGGTGGACAAATTGGAGAGAGTCCAGCAGAGGGCAACGAAAATGATCAGGGGGCTGGGGCACATGACTTATGAGGAGAGGCTGAGGGAACTGGGCTTATTTAGTCTGCAGAAGAGAAGAGTGAGGGGATTTGATAGCAGCCTCCAACTACCTGAAGAGGGGTTCCAAAGAGGATGGAGCTAGGCTGTTCTCAGTGGTGGCAGATGACAGAACAAGGACCAATGGTCTCAACTTGCCGTGGGGAGGTCTAGGTTGGATATTAGGAAAACCTATTTCACTAGGAGCGTGGTGAAGCACTGGAATGGGTTACCTGCGGGGGGTGGAATCTCCATCATTAGAGGTTTTTAAGGCCCAGGCTGACACAGCCCTGGCTGGGATGATTTAGTTGGGGTTGGTCCTGCTTTGAGACGGGGGTTAGACTAGATGACCTCCTGAGGTCTCTTCCAACCCTAATCTTCTATGATTCTATGATCTCGAAGAACAACAGTTACAAAAGGTAGGTAACCGTTTTTCCCTACTCCAAAGAGTCTGCAATCTAAGTAGTAACTTACTAATTCGAATAGTGTCCCTTTTGGTGCTCCACATCAGGCGCACATGAAGATTGGATGATTTCTAGCTAGCAGTGTCCATTCAGCCCACACATGCACCCTATGCCTCCTTGTGGCAGACACCGAGGCTATCTAGGGGTACGTGGGCAAACTGCCTGCAGTTCCTTCTCTACCACCTCGGCCTGAGACGGAACCCTAGTGTGTCAGCCTAGAGCATACTTGGACTTCTTTCTTTTTCTCTTTTTCTCAGTTAATTTATAGTTGTAGGTCAGTATTTAGTATAGTTACTTTTAGATGAGAGTATCATTTTTTCTTCCTTCTGGGATACCGGTCTTCTCCTGGCGGGGTATGCCTTGTTCGCCAGGCTTCAAACGCTGCCTCTCTTGCCAGGAGGCTATGCCGATAAGTGACGGGCACTCCATGTGTGTCTCTTGCCTGTGGGAGTCACGTCTCCCAGAAGCATTCCTTCTGATTGGCCCTTTAAGACCAGGGCTAGAAAAAACAGCGAGGTAAAGGTCAGACTGTTGGCAAGAGAATGCTCCCTGCAACCACCCTCTGAGCCAGATCAGGAGATTACCCTCCCCTCCCTGGTACATCTGTCCGCGGACAGATCCTGCACTCCATCAACCTTGAGGCATGCTTCCCCTAAGAAAGGGAAGTCTTTGGAGCCTGCTTGGAAGACTCCCAGAAAGAGGAGCACGGACTCTCACTCTGAGTCAGCTTCAAAAAAGACCAGGTCCCCATTAAGATCCTTGTACTTCAAGAGTACTGTTGAGGTCAAGGACTCTTTCTCCAGTACCAGTAGGCCTGCAAAGCCCCGGAGCTCCAAGGACTGGAAGCACAGTTCCGATGGGGCAACTAAATCCTCCACCAGTAAGGAGGGTAAGCACAGGGTACTATCTATTTTGGCCCTTCCATCAGCACCAAAGCATCCTGTTCAGCCATTGATGCTGTTACGTGTCTTAACCAGCCATTGGTACTGATGTAAGCAGCTCAGGCAGGGGTACCTGTGCAAGCAGTACCCTTGATACTGAGCAAACATTGGGACTTGACATCTACAATGCCTGCAGTACACCCATCATCCTTGGGACTGTCAGCCACAGCAACCTCTGCTATGGCGTCAGTACTGGGGTCCTTTCTGGTACTGCAGGAGTTCCGATACTCAAGGGACCTCTCGGTGTCGGACAAACCAGAGTGTCCATTGTTGTTGGGTACCGAGCATCTCTCAGTACTGAGACCTCGGTCTCTGAGTGGCCCCTTCGTGGCACAGGACTGTGCTCTGTTCTCAATTCCTGCCCCACCATGGGAGGATGTGGAGAAGGAGACCAATTGGGAGTCCTCTTTGATTTCAGTGACGGGTTCTCCTGCATACCCCTTCAGGAAACCACTTTTGCGCAGGGAGGACCTTGCTGGTCAGCAAGAAAGGTGGAACGAACTTTGTATGCCACCCGTACTTCCTTATGGACATCCTCCAATGGCCATATTGGGGCCTATGGGCTGCCAATCGACAGCAATTTAACAGCCTCCAGAAGACAAGGTTTCACATCCTCCCTCTACCCATCCATGACAAGAGGAGACATTTGAAGAGCAGAAGGCTAGGGTAGATGAAGAGGTCACCCCTGAATTTCCCAGTTCATCGTTGTTGCTGGATGGGGCAATTATAGCTTCACCATCTTCCACAGCTGACTTCAGGCAGTTTCAGGACCTCATTAGAAGGGTAGCAGACACCCTGCAGGTGCCTCTGGTGGAGGTCAAAGATCCGCAATGCAAGCTGCTAGATACTTTGCAGTCGGCAACACCCTCCAGAGAGGCATTACCTATTAATGAGGCTCTCCTGGATCTGGCTAAGACAGTGAGGCAAACACTTGCCACTATTGTACCAATGGATTCCAATTTTCTATTTTCCCATTCCCCCACCTTACTCCTTGTTGGTGGATGCAGTGAATGAACAGGTTAGGCAGCAATTTTTTTTTTTGTCATAGGCCCCCTATAACAAGGACCAGAAGTAAGTGGATATCTTTGGTCAAAAATCTTACTTGTCTGCAATGCTGTTGTTCCAGATCACAAACTATCAGGCGGTCATGACCAAATACAATTTTACTAATTGCAACAAGCTCATGGGCTTTATTGAGCAGCTGCCACATGACTGCAGGGAATAATTCCAGTTCATAGTTGCAGAGAGTCACCTGCTGGCCAGAACAGCTTTCCAGGCATCCCTAGATGCTGCTCATTACTGCCAGCTCTATCTCCATGGCAATAGTTATGCGCAGGGTGTCATGGCTCCAACTTTTTTGGGGTTTCGAGGAAAGTTTCAGAACACAGTAGGGGACCTCCCTACTGGCCATAGGCTTTTCTCCGAGACCACGAATGACTCCCTGCACATTTTGAAGGACTCCATGGCGACCCTACCTTTCTTAGGCATTTACACACCAAGGAGCAAGAAGCTTTTTAGTAGGTCAGACTGTCCAGAGGTCATGCCCTGCTCAGTTCTTAGGATACCATAGGCCCGTGGAACTCTGCAGAAAGAGAGAGAGGTTGCAGGGCAAGAGGGCTATTCAGCGGCCCTCCACAACCACCCAGGTGTCAGTTTTGATGGACTGGGTCAAGAAGTGAAATTCTCCCCACCCCCCCCGTATTTACAATTGCATCCTTTAGCCCACCTCCTTCCCTTTGGGGACCACGTCCATTTCCACCCGGCTTGGGAGCAGATCACCATGGATCAGTGGGTCTTGGAGGTCATAACACCAGGCTATACCATCCAGTTTGTCTCTCTCTCTCTCTCTCTCTCTCTTCCACCCCCATTCTCCTTTCCTCTTCAGGGACCCCTCTCATGAGCTTCTTCTAAGGCAAGAGGTGGACTGTCTCCTCCGACTAGGAGCAATAGAACCAATCCCTTCCCTTTACAGGGTCAGGGAGTTCTACTCAAAATACTTCGTAGTGCCACTGGAGGATATAGGTTGGAGGCCAATCTTAGATCTAAGACAGTTAGAACAGTTGAACAAATTCGTGAAGCCTCAAAAGTTGAGGATGGTGACTCTAGCAACTATAATTGCCCACCTAAACACCCTCTCAGTTCAGGGCAGATGGACAGCCCATGAAATCAGTTTTGACATCAACCTGTTGAAGCTCAGGGCAGTCAGGAATTCTTGTCTCCATTTCCTGCCCCTCATCAGGGGCAGAGCGATCAGGGTCATGATGGACAATATGTCCTTCATGTTTTACATCAACAAGCAGGACGGAACAAGATCCTCCTTGTGCACTGAAGCTATAAAGCTCTGGAACTGGTGCATAGCCCACCATATCCATATTTCAGTGGTCCACCTCACAGGCATCCGGAACACCACAGCCAATGCTCTCAGCAGATACTTCTCCCACAACTATGAGTGGTAGCTGGACACTCAGGTTCTCCATGGCTTATTCTAGAGATGAGACTGCCAGAGATCAATCTTTTCACCACCTACAAGAACAGGAAGTGTGCTCTTTTCTGTTCAAGGCAGGTCTGGGTCACCACTCCCTGGAGGATCAATCGAGCTCCCAAACATTCCACATCTCCTGTCTCAGGATGCTGGTCACATGCTTAACCCAGTCTAGTAGTTCCAGGGCATGGTTCCTGGATGGTTCTCACGAATACAGGTTTCCCGCTCTACGGAGGTACAGCAGGTGCTGTTAAACAGTAGAAAAACAGCATTCCGCCCTACTTACCTGCAAATATGGAAGCGATTCATCCGTTGGGACAGTTGTTGATACCTCTGGCTGGAATCCATTCGTGTTTCCCTCATCCTAGATTACCTGCTGGATCTGAAGACACCCAGCTTATCGATCATTTTGGTCAAGGTACACCTGCCCGCCATATCCGCCTTTCATCTTCCTGTCCAGGAACTTTCCATTTTTGCTTCCTGGATATCCAGATTTATTAAGGGTCTGAGTAATTTCTTCCCCCACATTAGACACCCTACCCTGTCTTGAGACCTCAACCTGTTTCTCAACCATCTCACAAGACATCCATTTGTACCAATGGCAACCTGCTCCCTACTTCATTTATCTATGAAGATGGCCGCCTTCGTTGCCATCACATCAGCCCGTAAGGTCAGGGAGATTGGAGCCTTGATGGCAGATTACCCCCTTTACCTTTTTTTTTTAATATAGTCTCTTTACATCTGCATCCTAAATTCCTACCAAAGGTTTCAATCGGATTTTCATCTTAACCAATCTATCCATCTACCAGTATATTTTCTGAAACCTCATAGTTCTCAGCAAGAATCCTGTTTTCATATGCTGGACGTTAGAAAGGCCTTAGCCTTCTACCTGGATAGGACTAAGCAGTTTAGGAGAGTGCCTAGACTCTCTGTATCCTTCGCAGATATATCTGAGGGGGCTCTTATTTCTGCTCAGACTTTTGAAATGGATATCAGGCTGTATCTCTACCTCTTGTGAGTCTGCAGGTGCTCAGCCCCCTCAGGGGTTAGAACACATTCAACCAGATTGCGGGCAACATTTGCTACATTTTTGAAGAACGTTCCATTATCTGACACACACAGAGCCACTACTTGGATTTCAGACCATATGTTTTTAAAGTTTTAGACCCTGCTTCATGCCGTCAGTTCTGATGTGACACTTGGCTCTGCAGTACAGTCTTCAGTTCTGGATCCTGTTCTGAAACTCTTTCCTCCTCCTAGGAATAGTGCTCAGAAGTCACCTGAAGTGGAGCACCCACAGGCACACTACTCAGAGAAGGAGGAAATGTCTGTCCCTATGGGTGCTTCACTATCTGCTCTCCTTCCCCTCTGCTTCAGTTGTTCCCTATGGGATGACTGAATAGAGAAGGACCTGAAGGCAATTTGTCCACACATCTTTATATAGCCTCAGTGTCTGCCACGAGGAGACAGGGTGCATGTGTGAGTCAAATGGACACTGCTAGCTAGAAATCTCCTATTGAAGGCTTGAGAGGTGCATGTGCACCTGAAATGCAGCACACATAGGGGGACACATCTCAAAGAACTACAGTTAGTGCATAGGGTGAGTAACACTTCCTTTTATATAACATTTTGTTCTTTTTAATTTTTTTATTTTTAAAACTAAAATTAATTTGAGAAATTTGGGCACAGTGGAAACAGATCCACAGAACATGACAGCATAAATAGTGTTAATAACATGGGTCAATTTGTCTCCCCTATTATCTTTAAAGCAATTCTTAATAGACACAAGTAATTAAAAAATCCTATATAAAACTCACCTTGACTGTACTTACGTGAATAACCTACACAAATAAGTATATCCAATACACGATAAATATTTCTTAAATCTAATTGTTGTTGCCAACTGAAGTGTCTGTTACCATTCGTGACCTGTGAAACAGTAAAGGGAGACCATTTACTTGCTCCCTCCTCTTATATACGTCCTGTCAGTTCTACTGCCACCTACTAAATACTCCACCAAACAGCTGTTATGTACTAATACATTTAACCTGTTTCTCTTAGTCTCAGAGTGAAAAGGTCAGATCACACTGGCCAACATCATTACCTTCTGGTGATGGATACTCTACTGTGGGGACTCACAGATTCGTCCAAAAGGTGAGATGTTTCCCAGGATCTTTTCAGAGAGTACTTATTGTAAATAAAATCACTATTTCTATTCTAACTGATACATTAGTCATACGGATTGGTGAGATCTAATTTGTAGATGTTTCTAGTAACTTTGAACACATCACTCATTAGAATTGACATATCCAGGATTGGAGAGGACTTTTTCCTTGAAAAAAATCTTTTATTTTGAGTGTCTATTTTAGAATATTCCTGATATGTAGCAAGCTTGTCCTATTTTATGAGACTAAGAAAAAATCATGCCAGAAACGTAATATTCGTTAAATATGCTTTTTCTTTCATATAAAATCATTAAACTAGTTAAAAGAAAAAAAGCTAGTTTTTTTTAATCATGGTTGATTTTGACCTTTTTCAATGTTACTGGAAACACTACTTTTTTTTTTTCCAGGGCCATGTTGGGAGTATAATATATAATAGTTGCATGAAATTAGCTTTTGCTGCTGTGCTTGCTGCTTATGGGGCTTTTGTTTTCCTTTTCTTCATTATCTTGTGCTTGGAAGTTGGTACTGAAAGCTCTGTTGTGCCTTTGTTCTGATTACTTGATTTTTTCTTTGTCTGTCTCTGGTAGCCCTATAGTCGCTCTTCCTCCATGTCTTCCATTGATCTAGTCAGTGCCTCTGATGATGTTCACAGATTCAGCACCCAGGTATTGTAAGAATATATAGAGTGGCTTTGTATATCTTTTTGCTGTATTTCATCTGCTCTCTAACCTGGGTTCCCTTTGTTCCATAAATCACTTGTGCTTGTTTTAGATGAGTACAGATAGACACATACCAAGGAATTCTCTATTCCTGTTACTGAAAGGTTGTCTTTTTACATTCTGCTTGCATCCATATCACTCTTGCAAGGGCCTGAATCTGGGACATATGGAGGATTAATGTCTGCAGAAAAAATAAGTGTGTAACTTCAAGATCCCACTTTTCTGATGTAATAACTTAAAATAATAAAAGTGAAATAACACCTGGTCTGTGTGGGATGGAGATAAATTTGACTTTAAAATGAAGGATCGTTGTTATGCTCGCATGTAAATCATTTATTCTAAAAAGTGTTTAATTTCCCAGTCTTCCACATATTTAGTTCATATATCTGTTACAATTACCATTAAGAAACTAAATCTTTCTACATTCCAACAGCACTGTTTGCACCTCTGAGACTTTGTTTGTAATTCAGCACTAAAAGCTTATTCTAGACTTTATTGGGCATGCACAGTTTGAGTTTGGAAACTTTTAAAAAAAAAATATTTTATTATACCTATTTGTGGCAGATTCACCAAGGCACGCAATACCAAAGCTAAATATACTTGTAGATCTGCATAAGCAAGCCAAACATTTTAATGGCCTCCTGGAAGTGTTCAATGGACAAGCTATTCAAAGAAGCAATGGAAAAATCAGTCCTAAGATGATGATAACATACCCTTCTGACAATTAAGCAACAGAAGGGGGACTGTAGGACTTCATCAAAAAGGTGACAAATTGCTCTGTCATATAGACTGGTCTACAGCTTTTAACCATGGCCACTGTACAATTGCTCAATACACCTGTTTTAATAAGCCCTACCAAGAGCCTCCAGGCCAAATTTTTAACAGTATTTAGGCATTGCTGTGCTCAGTATTGCAAAGCCTAATTGATTGAGAAGCCCAAGTTTCATTTCCAAAAGGGGTTTAGGCACTTAGGAACCAAAATCCCTTTAATGGTCAATGCCTAAATACCTTAACAATATAAGGGCTAAGGCCCAGATTTTTTTAAACAGCAAAGATTGAAGGATCGGCTGTGGACCCATTTTGATGAGAACTTGTTAGTGTCTAGAGGAATAGGAGGCTGTAAATTTTGGAAGAAAATTACTAGTGTCCGTAAGCTTAAGAATTTTGAAAGATAAAATAGTGAAGAACTTACTGAATTCCCAAACTTGCCATTCCTACAACTGGGTTTTCCCTCTGCTCTCCATTACTAGAGGCAGAACCAAACCTGTTGGTCATCAGGAAGATAATTTGGCTCTTCTTCAGAATGTGCAAGCCAGTGAAAATACTTCCAAAACTGAAAAACAGCATAATATAATATGTTTGTATGTAATAAACTTTCCTTGAATAAAAGTGTCTCCAGAGCATTGTAATAGTTTTCATTAAACTAAACTTGTTCATCCAATTAATGGACAGATTGGAATGACCAATCTGGATATTCAGTGAAGAGAAATCATCATCAGGCATCAAATTTCTCACTCATTTCCAGGCTCCCTATTCCTACTTCTTCAGGCATGGCTGGTGTCGGTATACACACCGGGGCGACACCACTTGGGCATAGTTGTCGCATTTTCCCCCATCTGTGATCACTTCCCTTCTTTGGTGGTTGGACCCGCTGGCAGTATGTGCAGGAGTCCCATTCTCAAGACACCCACCATCAATGTGTCTCATCACAGATGCTTCGGCAATAGACTGGGGAAACTCACTTCGGGTCTCTCAGAACTCAGCCGCTGGTCTCCAGAAGAGTTCTTGCTACACATCAACATCAGGGAGTTCAGGGTGGTTTGCCTAGTCTGCAATGCATTCCAACCCCACATGGAGGGCAAGTGGGTGTCAGTTCTTACAGACAACACGAGAGCGATGTTTTATATAAACAGGCAAGGTTGAGCAGCGCGTTCCTCTCACCTGTGCCATGAAGCTCTTCACTTGTGGGAATTCTGCATAGCCCATTCAATCCACCTCAAAGCCTCCTATCTCTAGCAGTCACAGTACGAGCTAGCGGATCACCTCAGCAGATCCTTCTCCAACCACCATGAGTGGTCCATCCATCCAGATGTCGTGAAAGGTATCTTCCAGAAGTGGGGGACTCCCCAGATAGATCTATTGGCAGTGAAGGACAACAGGAAGTGTCTTCAGTTTTGCTCCTTCCTGGATCACAGCCTGGGGTCGCTCTGACACCTTTCTCCTCCCTTGGATGGATCATCTCTTCTATGCGTTCCCTCCCATCTCTCTCATACACAAGGTCTTCCTAAGGGTTAGAAGGGACAAGGTCTCATCCTGATAGCCTCAGCCTGGCCATATAAGCACTGGTTCATCACCCTTCTAGACTTCTCGGTGGAAATGCCAATCCACCTGTCTCAGTTTCCAGACCTGATCTCCCAAGACCACGGCTGTCTACATCATCTGAACCTCGAGTCTCTTCATCTCACGGCCTGGAAGCTCCATGGCTGAACCCCGCAGAGGTAGCATGCTCTGGGACTGGTCACAAGGTGCTTTTATGGAACAGAAAACTGTCTGCTAGAGCCACTTACCTGGCAAAGTGGAAAAGATTCTCGATCTGCCCATCACCTACACAGTCAACACTTCCATTCATTTTAGATTACTTATACCACTTGAAACAACAAGGCCTAACCATGTCATCTATTAGGATTCATCTAGCTGCAATCTCGGCCTTTCACCCATGGGTGAATGGCCATTCTGTTTTCTCAAACTTCATCTGTAGTCTTTCTTAAGGGCCTGGAGAGATTATACCCAAAGGTACAGCAGCCACTCCCTCCCTGGGACCTCAACTTGGTGTTGGCAAGACTAACAAGGCCTCCATTTGAACTGCTGGCAACGCACTCTGCTCTACTTGTCCTGGACGGTGGCCTTCCTGGAGACCATTACTTTTGCCAGAAGAGTCTTGGAGATCCAAGCCCTTACTTCGGAACCACCTTACATGGTCTTCTTCAAGGACAAGGTTCAATTGCGGCCACATCCAGCCTTCCTTCCAATTCCATAGTAACCAGGATATCTTCCTACCGGTCTTCTATCCGAAACTGCACTCCACTCGCTGGATGTGAGGCATGCACTAGCCTTCTGCATAGAAAAGACTAGATCATTTAAAAAATATACTCAGCTTTTTGTAGCCATTGCAGACAGAATGAAAAGCCTTCCAGTCTTGGCCCAGAGAATTTCATCGTGGATCACTTCATGTATCCGCACATGCTACACAAAAGTCCCCTCTCCTGCCCTGATGGTGCACTCTACCAGGGCTCAAACATCTTTGTCAGCATTTGTAGCTCAAGTTCCTATCCAGGACATCTGTATAGCGGCAATGTAGTCGTCAGCTACACTTTCACGTTCACACTTTCGCGTCTCTCTACACCATCACCCAGCAGACTAGAGATGATGTGGGTTTCAGCCAAGTGGTATTAGTCAGCATGCCAAAGAACTCTGAACCGTCCACATGCACAACTGCTTGGGAGTCACCTACTTTGGAATGGACATGAGCAAGCACTCAAAGAGGAAAAAATGGTTACTAACCTTTCGTAACCGTTGTTCTTCGAGATACTTTGCTCATGTCCATTCCAAACCATTACCACCCCCTTGCCTGTCCCTCTGTCGGAGATAGCCAGCAAGAAGGAACTGAGGGGTCAGCGGGGCGGCAGAACCCTTTATACTGGCACTATGAGCATGTGATACCAGGGGTCATTGGAGCTGACCCAAGAGATACCACTGAGGGGAAAACTTTCTGGCGGTGGTGCTTGGGGTGAGCACACACCTACTTTGGAATGGACATGAGCAACACATCTCAAAGAACAACAGTTACAAAAGGTTAGTAATTGTTTTTTAAGCCAGGGTGATCCGTTTCCATACTTCCTATCTTTCCTATGCACTGGAATAGTTTGCTCTTGTGCCCTTAATAATGTCTCTAAAAAAATGCCAACTCTCCTGAACTTTTTTTCTTTAAACTTTTTTCCCCACATGATCTTACTTATCAATTCTGAGTTTTCTGAAGTCCATTTTCTTCATTCTGCTGTTCTCCCTCCTACCATTCCTTAGAATCATGAACTGTATCTTTTCATGATTACTTTCTCAAACTGCCTTCCACCTTCAAATTCGCAAGCATTTCTTTCCTATTTGTCAGAATCAAATCTAGAACAGCCTCTCCCCTAATTGCTTTCTCCACTTGCTATAATAAAAAGTTGCCTCCAAAAACTTGTTGGATAACCTATCTTGTGCTTATGCATTTCCCAATGGATGTCTGGGTAGTTGAAGTCCCCCATCACCACCAAGTCCTGTACTTTGGATGATTTTGTTAGTTATTTAATAAAAGCTTCATCCACCCCTTCTTCCTGGTTAGGTGGTCTATAATAGACCCCTACAGTGACATCATCCTTGTTTTTTACCCCTTTTATCCTTACTTGGAGACTTTCAATAGGTCTGCCTCCCACTTCTGTCTCTACCTCAGTGCAAGCGTTGATATACAAGGCAACACTTCCTCCCTTTTCCCCCCTTCCTGTCCTTCCTGAACAAGCTGTACCCTTCTGTAGCAATATTCCAGTCACGTGAATCATCCCACCAAGTCTCTGTGATGCCAATTATGTTGTAATTGTGATTATTTACTGTTACTTCTAGTTCTTCCAGACTATTCTCTGTCCTCCTTGCATTAGTATGCAGAAATCTAAGATGTTCATTAGATTTCCCATCTCTTCTCTCCTTTGCCCCTGCTTTAATTGCCAATTTCCCCCTCAGATTCCAACCCTTCACCCAGGTCTCCATGTTCTGGACTTACCTGTGGACTTTTGTCTCCTGCCCCCATCGAACTTAGTTTCAAGCCCACCTCACTTAGCCAATCTGTTACATTGTTCCTTAAATATTATCTGTACAAAAATCTCAATGATTATGAATCTTGATAAGTTATGTGCTTTCAGTACAGACCTCACATGCTACCCTTCACAAATAAATATCATGTAAGTATTGTATTAGGTGTAGAGAGTTTGTCAGGGCTAAGACGGGAGTAGCTTGTAAAGAACAGTGAACCTTGAGCCAGTTGGCACCACTAGACCTCTGTTTTCTGAGTTCTGTGGAATGCTGTGTTACTTCTGGGAGCGAAGACTGAATTGAGTTGATTCCTTTTACTGAGGAAGGTACAGTACTGAGATTCTAGCAATAAATGCGCCCAGTTCAGACATTGCGTGCAGAAGTGATGCTTTGATAGTTAAGAACAGAAAAACCGAAATAAACAGTTCAAACAGTGGTCTGGTATTTGCACCCAAGACTAGGTTTAAATCTCAAAGGGATATTCAGAATTCTCAGAGAATTAACCAAAGCCCCTGCCCTCAGAAATCACTGGGGTTATGGATGAGACACAATCCAATGTTGCTAGTTAACTTATGCTATTGAGGAAGTAGATGATGAATGCTTTCTGAGTGTGTTAGTTTTATGGCCCCCTTGTAGGTTTCAAGGGACCTTTGCTGATGATAGATAATTTTAGTTGTGCTCCATGCTCTAAATTTTGATTGGATTTTATAGAGTATTTGGAATTTGTAGATTGTTTAGACTTGGAAGGATTAGATTTTTATTGCTAATTATCGATAAATGTCAATTTCACCATGCACACACAAAACGATAAATATTTCCATTGATGAGAATTGAAATTTACAGATAGGCAAAGTAAGAAAAATGCTGCTTGAGAACTTATTAGTTTGATATTAGTTTGATTACTAGTTAAGGATATTTACTTTGTCAATATCACATGTCAAAATATACAATGTGTTTTAAGAGTTATAAAGCTTTAAGTTTTTGAATCTCGACATCTACTGTCATTAAATAATAGTCTGACACTAGCCCCCCAATTTCCCACAACTGTGAAAAGTTAAATGGATAAAAAAATGTAAAAATGCTAAAAATTACATCGTTATCCATCAAAATTATTTTTTTTTAAATCTAATTCGGCCAAGCCTAATTATTTTCTTTAAGCCAGTAAGGTTTCCATTACTCTAGAAGAATTTCGTCAATTATTTTCACTAATTATCAATCACCTAGCTGTCTCTTAGTGTCCAGATGTTTTAGAGGACCTTTACTTAGAAAATCTGCCCACTTGAAGGTTGTAAACGGTGTCATGGAAAGAAGAGAGCGGGAGGAATCGTGTCTAGGAAACCTGTTGCCCAGGTCTAGGAGAGGGTGGCCTTCCTGCCTGAGTTATAAAGTGAAAGGAGGACAAACTTTTTTCTTGGTCACTTAGTTTTAACAAAAACTTTGTATACTGGTCTCTCATCCTTCCCATATCACTCATTTTTGCTTCCACAGAACATCTATAAATCAGCACTGAACTTCTGTGAAATATAGTCCTCATTGCATACAGTGTTTCATTATTTGTTTGAGGGGATTAACTTTTAAAGTGTGATTCAGGGTACAATTACCTCCTTTCCTAATCTTGAATGTACAGCCCAGAAAGTACATAGTACAAAAAAAGGCTTATTTTAAAATAAAATATAAACACAATCTTTTTGTTTCCATCTCAAGCAAATTAGAAAAACACATTAATACATATTCCTTTGCTCGTTCCTCCACTTAAACTTGTTATAATATACTTCATTTGATAAATGCCTTTATTTGACAAGTGGCGTATGTTTGTGTATAAAGAAATGTCTTTCTACATCATACACAAGGTATTTATGCCCATGTTGCTAATTTTATTCATGATTGTGTACTGCTTAAAATACCAGACATACAATGTAATACCTTGTTTAATTTTTATTCAAGATATATATTTTTAAATAAATATCCTTTAGACACTACCTCTGTAGGATTCAGGCAGACATCACAAATTACACATTAATCTGCAGGTGTTGAAACATCTATTTTGAGTATTCACATGTTTTTAAGTTACACACATACTGAAGCAAACTTGTCTGCCATGTTATCATAGAATATCAGGGTTGGAAGGAACCTCAGGAGGTCATCTAGTCCAACCCCCTGCTCAGAGCAGGACCAATCCCCAGACAGATTTTTGCCCCAGATCCCTAAATGGCCCCCTCAAGGATTGAACTCACAACCCTGGGTTTAGCAGGCCAATGCTCAAACCACTGAGCTATCCCTCCCCCCCACGTATCTGTGAAGTAACTTGTAATATTCTCTCTTTCCTCCATAATTATCACAGATTATAATTTCAATTGAGAAAGAACAGGTTTGGAAATGTGATCTGAAAGGATTTGGCACCTACATTCCGGGGCAGACACTATAAATGTGTATAGAAAACTTAGGGACCCTTTAAACCCTGTTCATACCCCACAGCCGTATACCTAAAGGATGCTTAGTATCAGAGGGGTAGCCGTGTTAGTCTGGATCTGTAAAAGCAGCAAAGAATCCTGTGGCACCTTATAGACTAACAGACGTTTTGCAGCATGAGCTTTCGTGGGTGAATACCCACTTCTTCGGATGCAAGTAGTGGAAATCTCCAGGGGCAGGTATATATATGCAAGCAAGAAGCAAGCTAGAGATAACGAGGTTAGTTCAATCAGGGAGGATGAGGCCCTGTTCTAGCAGTAGAGGTGTGAAAACCAAGGGAGGAGAAACTGGTTCTGTAGTTGGCAAGCCATTCACAGTCTTTGTTTAATCCTGAGCTGATGGTGTCAAATTTGCAGATGAACTGAAGCTCAGCAGTTTCTCTTTGAAGTCTGGTCCTGAAGTTTTTTTGCTTTAGGATGGCCACCTTAAGATCTGCTGTTGTGTGTCCAGGGAGGTTGAAGTGTTCTCCTACAGGTTTTTGTATATTGCCATTCCTAATATCCGATTTGTGTCCATTTATCCTTTTCCTTAGAGACTGTCCTAAGGTGCCACAGGATTCTTTGCTGCTTTTAAAGGATGCTTTTTATTCAGACAGGAGGAGTACAAATATGGTAGTATTTGTGTAGTTTAAAGAATAGATTGACGTATATCAAATACATTTTTCTAAAGACTACAGTAATTCACATACAGAAAACAGTGATTTTAAAAGTTTAAAATTTTTAAAAGATGATGCAAAAACTTCATTAATTCATCTTTTAATTTTATGGAATGCAAACACATTGGCGATTAAACTACTTGACAGTATCCCTTTAAATCAATCAACACCCCAGGATGCTATTGAAAGACCATAGCAGCTTGTGCTAATGCAGAATAGTAGATGTTCAACATCTCACTCATACTTGGTTTTCCTTCACTGCAGCCCATAAAGCTTTTGGGACATCTGAATGCTTACAATATGGATTAACTTTCTAGGAGTAGAAAACTAGTGGCTTTGATCTGTTTTTTTTATTGCTCAGGTTCCTAAATGCTGTTCTTCATTAAGTGTAAATTATCAAAAAAAGTCCTGCACTTCAGTGTGATTCTGTTTATCTAGGTACTTATAATGGCCACTATCTTTGTAGGAACAGAGCACCACTTAAATATTGTAATAGAGGTAATCTCTCTTCCTTCCCCATAGGTAGAAGTAAAAATTTGAATAGTTAGTACAACTATTCAACTATTACAGGTGGGAGAGAGAGATGGGGATGGGTGGGAAGTGCTTGTGCGAAGAATTCATTTTATTAGGGATGAGTTTTGCTTTTGGTTCTGAATGCTGCAAGGCCTTTACTAATTTAACCTTCGCTGGTTTTGTGTTCCATTGTCTATGTCCAGCTCATGCGCTAGATCTATTGCTAGTATTTTATAGTGGCTTCTGATATTACTGTACAGTGCCCTGAATGTGCTGGCAAGGAGGTGGCAGGAACCTTTATAAAGTTGCATTTTTTTTTCTCTAAAGGTGCAAGAGATGGTGCAGAATCACATGACTTACTCTTTACAGGATGTAGGAGGAGATGCCAATTGGCAGTTGGTAGTAGAAGAAGGTGAAATGAAGGTAAATAAAATTGTGTTGCACAATATTTTATAACATTTTTGAATTTATATAAAATGTTACACTGAAATCTGTCTCTATCATGTTCATACTGATACAGGCCCATATTCTAATACCCTTACTCCACACGTAGTCACATTGATTTAAAACATGACTAATGGAGTAAGGTACTATCGATGAGATATACAAGGATAACCATTTTATATCTTTAAGTACACACAGTATTCTTTATAACTTTATACCAGACATTTCATTCCTTTGCAGAGGGAGGTCACTTTCCTTTATCACCCTCTTGTCTTGAAGGTCCCATATTAGACTGGCTCGGGCTAGATGAAGTGAGAATCTCCCCACAGTAGCCTGCCATGAACTAACTGTGTGGACTATGCTGACACGCGTTAACAGTTTTGTTATTGCTTTTTCATCTAGTCCTCATTGAAATGGGACTATCTCAAAGGGCATTAACAAACTATTTTTCTTCAAATGGCTTTGCATATACATACTTATGCTTCGTGGTGCCTTGCAGTAGAACCTTCTTCTAGCAGTGTCAGCTAGAGCTCTGTCACACACACCCCTCCTCAGCAGTACTGACGTTCTGAGGGCAAGCCTACATAGGGGGCTCAGTTCCTTCCAAGCACGTGCCTGGAAGGATGTGAACATTTCTGATGTCTTCGGAGCCAGAACCTTTCTCCTCTTAGTTAGTGTTAGCTTTGTTAGTATAGTTAGTGTTATTCCCGGTAATGGTGGAATTGAAGAAACAGAAGAGGCTGGCATTTAAGAGCGTGCTTCCTGCCCAGTTGTCTTCCTAGCATCTGATGACCACGTGTGGTGCTTCAAAAGTTTGGGACAAGAACATTTGCTTTCTGGGTGTTCAGTTTATCAGACCTTTTCTCCCAAAGCCCACAAGGATAAGGAGACTCATTTGGAGCATCTCCTTCTCGAGGAAGCTCACAATGCTAGACTCTCTGGATCCAATCAGTCCTCAGATCTAAGGGTAGGTCTACACTGCAGTTAGACACCCGTGGCTGGCCCGTACTAACTGACTCAGGCTCGGGCTAAGGGGCTGTTTAATTGCGGTATAAATGTTCAGACTCAGACTGCAGCCTGGGCTTTAGGACCCTGCAAGTTGGAGTGTCCTAAACACATGGCAATTAAACAGCCCGTTAGCCCAAGCTCTGCGAGCCCAAGTCAGCTGGTATGGGCCAGCTGCAGGTTTTTAATTGCAGTGTAGACATACCCTGAGAGGCCAGCCTCAGCTCCCAGTAACTAAAGGATTCCAAGAGGCCACAGCCCGTCAGGGCTGCATCAGGTCCCTGCAACTCCCTAAGTCAGGGGTCCCCAACGCGGTGCCCGCGGGGGGGTGTAAGTGCGCCCGCGGAGCCCTCGGGGGTTTGGTTTTTTTGCTCCGCCGGCAGCGCTTGGCGCCCGTCGGCAGCGCTCGGGGTGTTTTTTTGTTTTTTGCTCCGCCAGCAGCGCTCGTGTGTTTTTGTTTTGTTTTGTTTTTTTGGCGCCCGCCAGAAGAAAAAGGTTGGGGACCACTGCCCTAAGTCAAGCCCCAAGGCTACACTTGTCTGAACCAAGGGCCACATGCAAAATCTGACTGCCCCGGTTCCACAAGAGATGTTGAGAGACAGTTTGGCCTCTGTCACTGGTGCCATACCTCTTGCATCACAGTTACCCAACCCTGATAGAACCCCTGCAGCTGCAACACCAGAGTCAGTTCTGACTTCCAGATCCAGGAAGATGGACTTGATTGGTGTGTCTGTCTGTCCTGGCATCGAAGAAAGAGGCATAGGGACAAAATGGCTGCTGCTAGCAGTGGCGGTTCCCATGAATCAGAACTTTTGGACACACACACACACACCCCTTTACCCAGTTCCCAGGGCTCAAGGCATAATCCACTTGATTTAGGCACCCCTACTGTGAGGGTCTACGCCCCTCAGTGGGGGCCAAAGCCCCTCTTGGCTGGGCAGCGCGGCCTAATGCCCAGCGTCTGTATGAATGCCCCGGGTTGCAGGGCAGCGCGGCCTACTGGCCAAAGTCTGTATAAATGCCCCAGGTTGCAGGGCAGCACGGCCCAATGGCCGCCAGAGTCTGTATAAATGCCCCGGGCTGCAGGGCAGCACGGCCCAATGGCCAGTGTCTGTATAAATGCCCCGGGTTGCAGGGCAGCACGGCCCAATGGCCAGTGTCTGTATAAATGCCCCGGGTTGCAGGGCAGCACGGCCCAATGGCCAGTGTCTGTATAAATGCCCCGGGTTGCAGGGCAGC
Source organism: Platysternon megacephalum (assembly GCA_003942145.1). NCBI lineage: Eukaryota > Metazoa > Chordata > Testudines > Platysternidae > Platysternon > Platysternon megacephalum. The sequence continues at coordinate 16,815,856 of QXTE01000003.1, forward strand.
ACGGCCCAATGGCCAGTGTCTGTATAAATGCCCCGGGTTGCAGGGCAGCACGGCCCAATGGCCAGTGTCTGTATAAATGCCCCGGGTTGCAGGGCAGCACGGCCCAATGGCCAGAGTCTGTATAAATGCCCCGGGCTGCAGGGCAGCACGGCCCAATAGCCAGGGTCTGTATAAATGCCCCGGGCTGCAGGGCAGCAGGACCTTATGACTGGCTTAGCGGGGTGGGTCCTACTGAAACACGCTGAGGCTCCTCAGGGGCCAGGTACCAGTCCGTGACCCATCGCGGTCCGCTCCCTACCGTTCTGCGCGTTGGGGTTTCCCAGGAATCCCAGCCGGCCTCCGGGTCCGTCGTCTCTCCTAGTTCCTCCCCTGGTAGGGCTTCGAGCCGGGCTGTGGGGATCTCCGGTTCCCCCGGCCTCCCGGGTGTGGGCCGGTCCTCAGCAGGAGCTCCGCAGTTGCGTCCTTCTTCTGCGGACGCCCGCCCAGACTGAGCTGAGTTCGCTCCTTTTATGCTCCCAGAGCATTTGGAGCATGCCCAGTACGAGCAGGGCGGGACTTCCTCCATCAGAGCCACGGGCCTGACGCCGCTGTGGCTAGTGTGGGGAGGGACTGCCCCGTCACACCTACCTTTTCCCAATTCCTAGGGTTCAGGGCATACTCTTTGTGGGTTTGCAGGACCTTTTTACCAGTGAAAGAGCCTTACACAGTAATATCCTTATCCTCTGTTTATTAACAATTACCAAGCAAAATACACATGCTAAGTATATAATGCTATGCTCACAAATCCTGATCATGCACGCGGACTTTCCCTGTTGTCCAGGCAAGGTCAGTCTCGTCTGGATTCTGGTTGCTGCACGTCACAGTCGTGCAGAGGATTCTTAGCAGCTCTGACCTTAGGCTGTGTCTTAAAGATGAGTTCCTCTTCTTCTTCTTCCAGGTCTTTCCTTCTTATTATTCTTCTGTTCCTTCTGCTGGTCGTCTTCTTGGACCCCAGTTTATATAGTGAAACTTGAGTCCCGCTTAGCTATACCTTAACCAATCATTATTTTACTAAAATATTACTAATCAATCCTAACTTATTGTAAAACAATTCTTTAACCAATCATACCCCACCGCCTTAATTGATTTACACCTAGCAAAATTAATTATGTGAAAAACAGAAACAATCAAAGAACCAGACAGAGACCATACAGATAAACAATGGAGAAGTGGGGGCCATAAAGACAAAACAATAAAGAAATGGGGATTCACAACCACAGCTATTGATAAGTGATTTCTTGCCAGACAGAATGCTATCAAACTAAGTTTTCTTTAACCATCTTAAGATCTGTTTCTTTATCTGGCGATGGTAGGTAGTATTAGGACAGGATTGCCTTCTTAACAACCTGATATTACATTGTTTTAGTGTATTTTAGATGCTTCTTAGCTCATGGCTACTGCTCTCTTAATATGGCTGCAGACAAATGCCTCACCCCTTACAATATAGCTACAAGAAAAGGCCTTATCCTTAAAAAAGAGGGACCCATTCCACCCCCACCTTCAGTAACAAGGGAGATGGATTTGCATATAATGTTGAATCTGATATCCGCTTCTTCAGATTGGTTTTCGATTCCTGGGTTGGTTCCAGCTTCATCCTCCGTTTTGGAGAGCTCTGTCATGTTGGTAGCCCAAATTTACTTTCAAGTCCAGTGTGTTCATTGCTTCCGAGCACAAAACACAAGGTTTCCACAAGGAGACATGTTTTCCCAGTTTCAAGGTCATTTTTGCCTTCTCCTGTTAGGAAGAAGAGATCAGAACACATTATGCTTCCTTCTCCTAGGATCCCTATAAGGTCCCCACAAAGAACTGGATCTCCATACTTCCCTCTGGATCCAGTTATCCCCAGTGCATTCTGTCTTGGATCCAGACCTTGATCTTTACCAGGAGGAAGATAGAAGAAGAATGCAGAGACCTGTGGCTCTATTTGTACCACCCTGTGGTCTGCCACCTGCAGGCATGTTCCCAAACCCCCATTGCTTGGAAAACGAAGTCCTGGTGCCTGATTGTGGGACACCTCAGGAATTTCTAAGTTAGCCTCTATGTGGATGGAGAGGTAATGTTTCATCTGCAAAGGATCTGGCAGTCCAGAGATCCTCGGATCCAGCCCATCTGGATCCATCAAAATTATGTACAGTGATGCCTGAAATGCTGTCAGGAGGAGGAAGACAAGGAAGTAGCTCCATCTTTGAGCAGGACCATTTGGAAACAGATTGTGAATGCAATTTATCACTGGATGAACGTGTGGGGGTGGCTTTGGCCTCCTCTCCTTCCAAAGACCCATGTACGTAGGGTCCACATGGACAATTAGTCTGCAGCAGGCTAGTGCTAGTTCACACCCCAGCTTGCCACAAAATGTTCATGGGTTACAAGCCCCTCTTCTAGATGTAGGGATCTGGGTATATTTACCTCTGGTGTCATAGAATCATAGAAATTTAGAGCTGGTAGGGAGCTCGAGAAGTCATTGAATCGAGCCCCTGCGCTGGGGCAGGACCAAGTAAACCTAGACCATCCTTGACAGGTGTGTCCCCAACTTGTTTTTAAAAGCTTTCAATGATGGGGATTCCACAACCTCCCTTGGAAGCCTATTCCAAAGGTTAACTACCCTTAAAGTTAGAAAGTTTTTCCTAATATCTAACCTAAATCTCCCTTGCTGCAGATTAAGCCCATTACTTCTTGTCCTATCTTCAGTGGACATGGGGAACAATTAGTCAGTGTCTTCTTTATAACAGCCCTTAACATACTGGAAGACTGCTATCCGGTCCTGTCCCCTCCTCCTTTTCTCAAAACTAAGCATGCCCAGTTTTTTAACCTTTCTTCATAGGTCAGGTTTTCTAAAACCTTTATCATTTTTGTTGCTCTCCTCTGGACTTTTTCCAGTTTGTCCTTAAAGTGCTGTGCCCAGCTCTGGACACAGTACTCCAGCTGGAGCCTCACCAGTCCTGAGTCAAGTCAGACATTTACCTCCTGTGTCTTACATGCAACACTCCTGTTAATAACATTTCTACACCAACTGAATAAGAGAGTTTGAGAGGGTACTTGTTTCTCATTAAGGCTAATCAGTGCTGTCTCAGTCATACATTTGACCTCCCTATGGCTCAAAGTGAGAAACCTGAACTCCCTGTTAGACTACCAGTAGACACTCAATTGGCATTGTTTTTCAAACAGTTTCTAAGAGGAATATACAAACTCTGGATTTAATTTAATAAACGTAATTCCTGATTTTTTTGGTGGTAATTGTATAGTGAAAAGTTGACATATGACATTCCCATTTCATAACTCCAAAGTTGCTACTTTTTTTTCCTTTCTAAAGCTTTAGGAAATATAATTATTGCTGTTCAAGTATCAGAATGTTAGTTAAATAAAGAATACTTTATCATACGCTTTCACACTGTGTGCCATTAACAAAAAAAATAGTTTGAAAAGGGTGTGCACATACAACCAGATAAACCAAGTGTTTGTTTCATATGCTGAGCTTTAAACATTTGTCCCCAAAGCTCTACAAAAAGCTAAGGATTTTAATGAGTATTTGCACAAAATATACAGTCAGTTCAGAGCTGGCTAAAATGTGTAAACTGAATGGCATGCTATTCTGTATCTTGTCACTGCATCAGCTTTTACTGTTTGAAAACAACTGTTTTTAATGGTGAACCTCAAAAAGGAAATGGAAATTGAGTTAACTCTATTAATGTGTACTAAATGCCCCCCCAGTAACCATGCTCAGGGTTGGGACATTCATCATTGCTTATTAAATGTTAGTTTCCAGCAGCAGGCTTTCCTCTGACATTTCCTTCTTGTCTAGGGCACCTGCTCTCAGATTAAGCCAGTTTGCAGCCTTCAGGTCCTCTTGGACTCCTCACTGGTAGTGGATATGCAGATAGCCCTGGTGGGAGGGGGGGACACCCATTTTCATCTGTAGATGACCAGAAGATTTCACCCTATCATGTGAGTCATCAGACCTGGCTATGTGATCCATGGATTCATGACCTCCAGGCTTAATTAATGTACCTCTTACTATGAATGAAGCCAGATTCCCTGAAAAAACTCTAAACTAGTACAAAATGCAGCACCTGTTCCAAGCAACACAAGTTGCTGTGAGAGAAACACCATTGGGCTCATTAGCTTCTTATTGAAAACAATCTAGTTTAAGGTCTCTGTCTTGATATTTAAAGTCCATGAAACTGGCCTTGACTTCTGGAGGTCATTTCCCCATACATATCCATGACCTTTCATTGGGATCTTATTCCACTTGAAGAGTGAAAGTGTTCTTCATTAGGGGGAAACCCTTGAGCATAGGAAATAGAACTCTCGCGGGAATGGAGCCAAGGCTTTGAACTTTCTGCCAGAGGTAAAAAATGGCCACTAACCTCAACACACTTAAATAAATGTAAAATTTATTTTTGACTTCACTCACCCATTGGCCCCTGTCTTTTCTGGGGGGAAAAAATCCAAAACTTTAATTTTCATCAAAAATTTACTTCTACCTGTTACAAAAGGGATACTTTATCTTTAGGTACTTGGTTGGTGCTCAGATACTATGGTGGAGCGGATCAATAACAGGATTTGAATGGACAAATTTCTGTTTAAGTGCTGTGGAGTCCTCAAAAGTTCAAGTTCACTGATATCCTAGAATGCTCCATTCTGAAAGGTCACAAATACCACAAAATCGGAGGGCAATATTTCTTTAGCGCTGAAGGTGCCTCTTATTAGATGAAATACTTGTTCTAATAATTAAGAAAGGTTAGAAAAACATACCATGTACAAAAAATTATAATGGACTGGCTCAGTAATACAGCAAAATTCCACAAACCTGGAATCAGCCAGATAACTTCATGGCGCTTCCTGTATAGTGTCTAGCCCAGTGTGATCCAGATTGGAGCACATAGATACTACAGTAATTCAAATACTATACTATCAACTTTTAAAGATTAAAGAAAAACAAATTAGTATCCATCTCTCTGTTGAATAGCCCAGAAAACCTGGTTAGTGGGGACATCCTTGTCAGGTCCTCAGATAACACTGAGTGTAGTATAAGACAGGGCTGACTCTGGCTTTCTTTTTCTGCAGGTCACCTAAGCATTTCATAATATATTTTGAAATAACTTTTTTCTTGTCCCTTTCTCTCCCTGTCTTACTCCCTTCAATTCACCAAGTTGTTGTCAGATCTGCGGTAACTATGGATTTCCCTCTGCTGTTAGGGCAGCCTTTAGTTATTTCTTTTAATCTTAGTACTGCATCCAGCACATTAGCATGAAAAAATCAATCTTGCAGAATTTTTCTCTTACCCATTTAAGTACTGGATGATATTAATGTTTAGCTTCTTTGATTATCTGTTTTAATCACTGAAATATTTCCTTCCTAAACATAGCCTTTGTATAAAATATTAAACCGTTCAAATAGCATGGTTTAAAAAAAATAGCATGGTTTAAAAAACAAATTCCACTTTGCCTAGGATTGTTCAGTCATTCTTACTGCTGTTTGATGTAACTTTGTTAAATGGGTTGTCAAATTAGACTCTCAAGATGAAGCACAACAAAAATTCAAAGCAGTTTTGGCCTTTTCCACTGTGCATTTATTTTGTGCTATTTTGTATTTGCTCAAAGGTGTACAGAAGAGAGGTGGAAGAAAATGGGATAGTCCTAGATCCTTTGAAAGCCACACATGCAGTCAAAGGCGTTACGGGACACGAGGTCTGCCAGTACTTCTGGAATGTTGATGTTCGTAATGACTGGGAAAGTAAGAAATCACTTTTTTTTAAGTCATGGCTGTTGGTTTGTATGTTGTTTAAAACCTTTACCTAATTTATGTATGTTTATGCTTGTACACTGATCTAGTTCTTTTATTTTTAGCAACCATTGAAAATTTCCATGTTGTGGAAACTTTAGCAGATAACGCAATCATCATTTACCAGACACACAAGGTAATAATATCTTACATTTATATAGCACCTGACATCCAGAAGGATCCCAAAGCACTTTATATAGAAACTGGTATACCAATCACTAAATATAGTCCCCTCTATTGTGAAACATTGCAGCTGTTTAACAGCACTATACAAAAGTTTAGGACAGGAAGTGAAGAATTCTGTACCCAATTGCAGTTTCCTCAATTTGGAATTTAACAAAGATGGCAGAATTATCACTTTTAGCCTTGCATGTATGTCATGGAGACTTTAGGGTCCAAGCCTTCTTTTACATCTCTTTAAAATAATAGCACCTCCATCATTAGTGTGTCTCCTAATGCCATGTTAGGGCACTGGATACTACTGACCCCAGGGAAGAGTCCTGAGTCATTAAGACCACTTCCTGTAACATCATGGGTTTTTATTTGAGGTAGTCCTGACCATAGCTGACCCCACACACTTTGAGAGAACTGACAAGGTTACATTCTGAACTGGTATGTTACAAGTACAATATTCACTTTGTAATCTTGTTTAACTAGTTCCTATGCAAACATTTGTCAGTATGCTTGTTCGTGCTACGTGCTACCCACAGAGTCTGATCTGAACATTTAATATTAATAGCTTCTGGTTATTAGTGATGAGTCTGAATCAAAATCCTGAACAAACTTTAAGATGGCTGAGATCCAGAACAAAAATTTTTCTTGGATCCAACTTTACCAATAATACACTTTGCCTGAAAGCTGCCATGAGAGAATAATATACTATTTATTGGGTTGTGTTGCAAGTCTGGCTGTATAGTATTATGAAGCACTCTAAAGAGGTTGATTAATTGCCAGTATTTCTACAAAATATCAGGAAAGTGGCTTCTGTAATGCCACGTTTTATCTTGTAGTTATTCTGCTTCTAAAACTTTTTTTTTTTTCTTGGAAAGTGGCATAGTTTTTCATACCCTCCTTACTGTTCCTACATAATATATTACTGAATCAATAGTTCTTGCCATTTAAATGTTACTTACTGTTCAAACTGTGGAGTTATACTAATGGTGGACAGGTCTATGTATACATATACCATGGAGTTCAGTTTGGTGACTCAGACACCAAACCGAACAAAACCTAGATCTGATATTGGAAAACCCTGAAGGAGCTGCCTATATTTTTTTATTGTTATAGGGTGACTAACCTGTTGTGTGAGCTGGCACATCATCTCTTTTTATAGAACCCGAAAAAACTTTATCCATTTTTTAAAATGAGACCAACAGAGATGGACATGAGCAGAATAAATTTAGCACTGGAACCAAACATAAGAGTGCTTGAAATCGCTTATATCCCATTTCAAATATTTTGAAAAAGGAAATGAATTATCAACTGTTACTGAGCTTGAAGAAACTTTCCACTTGATTTTGTCAAACTTGAATTTCTCTACAATAATATGGCTATGGCCATATAATTTGCCAGATTTGTAATTGATGACTTTAGGCTGACATCTGGGCAGTAAATATTTTAACTTTTTTTTTTTTTTTTTTTTTTTTTTTTTTTAACAATCAACTACTCTCTCCCTGTAGAGAGTGTGGCCAGCTTCTCAGCGGGATGTGCTATATCTGTCTGCTATTAGAAAGATACCAGCGTTCAGTGAAAATGATCCTGAAACTTGGATTGTCTGTAACTTCTCTGTGGAACATGATAGTGCCCCTGTAAGTAATTCCTCTGAATATTATCAAACTGTGCTTTCAGAAGTTTTTTTTAATCCAAAATCTTAAATGCATCACAATTCATAAAGCTGTCACCTTATTCTCTTCTAAATGCTTCCTTAAAAATCCACCTTTGCCGTGATGCCTGCAAATCATCACTTTCTAGTATTGGTTAGACAAGTGGAGACCTGTGCTTTTCAGTTCAACAGTTTTTTTATTATTTCCCTCCCCATTCACCCTTACCACATTTTTTTTTGTTTCATCCAAATGTCATATCCTGCCTGACACCTAGACTGTAAGCTCTTGGGGGCAGACTCTGTCATCTTTATTACTTGTTTGTGCAGTGCTTAGCACAAATCTTGATTGCAAATCCCAAGCATTACTGTAATGTAAATAATTAATATTTTGACATTCAGATGTTAGAAATGCCGATAGAGGAAATAAACTTTGCGTAATGCTTATTAAATGTTTAATTTCTTGGCAGCTGAACAATCGATGTGTTCGTGCCAAAATAAACATTGCTATGATCTGTCAGACGTTGGTGAGCCCACCAGAAGGGAACAAGGAAATAAGCAGAGACAATATCCTATGCAAGATTACATATGTAGCTAATGGTACGTATAGATTTTTCAATACAGCATTTTTTACATTACTTCTAGGGGTTGTGATTGCTGTCAAAAATAAAGTTCAGAGTTTTCTGTTAAACTTATTTTTAGATCAACATCTATGAACCAGCTGTTACTCAAAATCAGAAAGACATAATACAGGTGCCACAGTCACCAATAAATTCAAACAGTCACTGTGTGATTGGTTGGGAGAACAGTAGAAATGTCAAATGTGTTGCATCACACAATCGTAAATATAGAAAAAGAAAAAGTGAATGTTGGAAAAAAGCAGTTTCAGCTGCCCTATTTGGGTTGATTGGCATACAGCATACTTTCTTTAGCAGTGTATGTTTATTAATCTTTTGATATCAAGTCTGTTATTTCCGTAAACAACCTATTGGCTAGGCTGAGGAGAAGCTGCTGGTAATAAAGGTGTAAAATCTTCTTTCTTTCAAAGTAATTAGCCAAAACAGTGGAAATATATTGTGTTTAGCTGGTAAACATCCCCAAGCAGCTTGGCTATAGATTTCAGTAGAAATTGAGTGTGACCACTTCTGCCCATGCTCACCAAAATCCTCAACAGCCAGATATAAGATTATCATCATCAGTAAACTAAAATTCCTATACACGTACACACATTCAGAGGCCTGCTTGAAAAGAGTAATATGGGAACCGTGTAACAGTCTACCACTTTTATGGACGTGCAGAACATTTCTAACTAACCTGTATATCTTTCATGTTTTCAACGTTCTTATCCCTCACTATTAAATAGACTCATAGACTCTAAGGTCAGAAGGGACCATTATGATCATCTAGTCTGACCTCCCGCATGATGCAGGCCACAAAAGCTGACCCACCCACTCCTGGAATAATTCTCTCCCTTGACTCAGCTGTTGAAGTCCCCAAATCATGATTTAAAGACAAGTTGCAGAGAATTCTCCAGCAAGCGACCTCTGCCCCATGCTGCGGAGGAAGGCGAAAAACCTCCAGGGCCTCTGCCAATCTACCCTGGAGGAAAATTCCTTCCCGACCCCAAATATGGCGATCAGCTGAACCCCGAGCATGCGGGCAAGACTCTCCAGCCAGACACTCAGGAAAAAGTTCTCTGTAGTAACTTTTAATATCCCATCATTGACCATTGGTACTAATTACCAGTGATGGCACGTTATTGACCTATTGACTAAGATCACGTTATCCCATCAAACCATTCCCTCCATAAACTTATCAAGCTTAATCTTAAAGCCAGAGAGGTCTTTCGCCTCCACTGTTTCCCTCGGAAGGCTGTTCCAGAACTTCACTCCTCTGATGGTTAGAAACCTTCGTCTAATTTCAAGCCTAAACTTCCCGACGGCCAATTTATATCCGTTTGTTCTCGTGTCCACATTAGTACTGAGCTGAAATAATTCCTCTCCCTCCCTGGTATTTATCCCTCTGATATATTTAAAGAGAGCAATCATATCTCCCCTCAGCCTTCTTTTGGTTAAGTTAAACAAACCGAGCTCCTCAAGTCTCCTTTCATATGACAGGTTTTCCATTCCTCGGATCATTCTAGTGGCCCTTCTTTTGTACCCGCTCCAGTTTGAATTCATTGAAATAGCATAGTGAAGACTCAATAGTTACCTGCACATCTGAATATTAAATATATTACAGTACTAATAAGAAGGAAAGGTAAATTCATGTTTGAAGCATCAATAATGACCTCCATTTATAAATCTAATGAAATATGAAAATAATTAAATCAGTATTCCTTGTGTTAGTGTGATGCTGAACTTAATTTTGTGCTGACCCTACATATTTATTTGTCATTGTGCTGTGGGATATTGTATTTAAAATACTGTAACTTCATTATTGGAAGGTGTTGGGGGAAGCTGGAGATTTTGACAGCTGGGTAGGGGATATTTGGGGCTGCATTGGTTCATGTTTGGAAGGTTTTTGCAACCACAAGGGCTAGAAACTTTTTTGTAATGAGAGCTTAGTTTCTGAAGCACAGTTGTGCAGAAAGTGGCAGACACTGACAAGTTGCATGGCTCCAGAAAAGGAGTACATAGGACCAAAGAGATCCATTTGGACTCTGCTTATTATAAAGCATTCATAAAGTCATCAGTAAAACATTGAGAGTGCAGTGGTTGTGCAGGTAAATACAACAGCCATTGAGTGCTCAGCAATAAATCAAATAGCCTTTTGTATAATACATTTCTGAAATGGAAAATGTTGACAAGGACACTGGAGTTATCTCCTGTTCTTTCTGAAAAATGCCATGAGATTATAGTCTTCCATTTGGACATCTACCAAAGATGGGAAAAAGAAACTCTGTTTTAACAGCTTCTCCTAAGGGATGATACCATTAAAAATGGACTGCAAATGGTCTTAAAATCTGGGCTCATACCCTTTTCTGCTGCTTTATGACGTATAAAGGGGGCCTGAAAGATACTTTCCCCCATTTTGTTTTACCTTAAAAATATCGGGAATGCTAATTATTTTCACCCAGGTTTGCTGCTAGAGGACCTCATGAATGTCTGAGGATGTGTTTTGTTAGCATTCATCCTAACAAGAGGGCGAGGGAATGTTGAGTTTTCATATGAAAAGTTTGGAAGAAGTGATATTAGTGTTAACAAAAGCAAACGCTAAACAATCTGACTAAAATTCCCAGTTGCTCAGCTTTCACTTTGTAGACTCCTATTGCCGTAGGACCTGATCCTATAAGAAGATTCATGCAGGTGAACCCCTGCATCTATGATTAGTCCCGTTGACTTCATTGAGCCCTGCATGGATTCAGTGGTCAGCCCATGTGGATCCGATTGCAGGATCAGCACTGCAGCCTTCCAAGCTAGACAGGACATGATTTTCTCTCATAAAAAACAAGCAGAATTGTATATAATTTAAAAAACAAAACAAAAAAACCTTTCATGCCTTCATCACACTCCAAAAAGAAGCGAAATTGGTCAAAGCTGAGGTGTTGTATTTTCCCCTCTGCGAGTCACTTAATGAAGCAACAGCCCCTAATATTGCACTGCATTCCTGATAAGATGTAAACAGTGTCAAATATATACTGCACCTACAGTCTCAGTATTAGGTGTGATCCCAAATCCTGATCTGGAATTTGAGCCTGACCTACTTCAGAAGCAAGAGTGCTATTAAGTGACACATTGTGGTTCTATATAACCAGTAAATTGAAATAGTTCTTTCAATCAATATTAAATTACAAATGTTGAGTGTTTGAGTTATAGTACAGATTTTCTGATGCTCATAGCTGTTGAACTAAGTTATCAAGAAATGTTGACTCTGGATGCAAAGGGATGGATAGTCAATGTTAAACCAGTAATTTGTTTTGTCTACAAATTAGTGTTAAGCATTTACTAGTCCAGCCATATGCGTGTTTGTTTTAGAGTATAGCTTTTATCTAGTTTTATCTTTATTTTTAGTGAATCCTGGGGGATGGGCACCAGCCTCCGTGTTACGAGCAGTGGCAAAACGAGAGTATCCCAAATTCCTGAAGCGTTTTACATCATACGTGCAAGACAAAACAGCAGGAAAGTCTATTTTCTTCTAGTATTAACAGGTACTTGCTAAACTTCTTGTTGAGTTTTGGCTTCTGTATACATTGCTCTACATACTAAAATCCAAACAAAAAAGCTAGACAATCTAGAAATGTGTTTATTACTGTAATTATCACAGCTATTGTGAGTTTATCTATATTTTGATCTATACGCTAAAGCGAAGTTGTTAATAAACCAATGTATTTTCTACATAAAGAAATAATAAGGTTAATACAATTAGTTGACTTCCTACAAAAAATATAAAATCTGTGTAAATTTTAAAAATGTATTTTTGCATTATAGATGATTTTCTGAGTTAAGTGAAAATCTTGGTTTAGCATAGGATATATTGGACTGAACACGTTGACATATTATAAAAATGTATATTTTATATTTTTAGCAAACTAGAAATGCAGGTAGAAAGGATCAAGCACTGGCCTTTCCTCCAATAGGTGCCAAAATCAAACCATTTAGTATTTGGTGTCTTTTAGAATAAGATAATGCAGTGTAGTGAGTAGTAAAAATTATTTTAAACTTTTGTATAAACAGAATGTAGTCATTCAAACTGTAGGAGTTTATCCGGGTATTCTTTGGGGTGTTGGCCACCTACTAGTTAAAGCAGGGACTTTGAGATAACGTAATAGTTGATATATGTCCATCGCAGGATTTGACTGAACAATCCCATTCTTTTACGTCGCCTAGTTGGCAGGATAGTCATGTTTTAGGATGTGTTATAATGGTTCCAATGCGATCTGAATTGTCGTTAATACTCAAGGGTTCTGGTGGGTATAGTTTTGGGTTTTCACTGTCTTTTTTTATAACATATATGTATCCATGTAGGGATGGGGTCTCTATGGACATAATTCAGTCATAGATATAGTTTATCTATTCAAAAATGGCATGTGTTAAAAATCAGCGAAAACAAAACTATGTGCTAACCCAGTTTCAGTCATTCTCAGGGCAGCCTGGCTATATTACTAGCAGACTTGGGCCTTCATTGACTGGAAGATCTTAGTATGTACTCTTGTGATATTCGCTTTAGATTATACAGTACGCTTCAGTATTCTTCATTATGTGTAAATCACGTCAAAACAATCCAGTGCCAGCAGTTTATGCAGAATTTGGCAGTTCTGATATTATGGCGGGTTGACAGAGGGTTTTTGCCTATTTGCTGTCCTGATCTCTCATGGTTGCCTGTGTTGAGTAGGTTTCATTCAGTGTACAAAATTCTAGAAGTCTGGGTCATTTGATCCTCTTTGGTAATGGTAGTTTGTCCCTATAGTTTCTAGCTCAAAACTTACTTCAGTTGCATTTAGTTACAGAAGGCCTGTCTGAAAATGTGAATCATTAAAAACTCAAGTGTTTGTCATGATCAAACAAGCAAAATTTGGAGGCAAGACATTGTTTCTAAATTGTGCTTTTGGAATGTTTCATAACTATTTCTCATTTTCTTACTAGTGCTCTAAATGTATTATGCTATGTCCTTTCCGTGCTTCTACAGTGATTGAAACAAGACTGTGTGTGAACATTCCATGTTGGAGAAATAAACCAAATTGAAGGCTCCAAGCTGGAACGTAGGATCTACAGTCTTTTTGTGGCCCAAGTCCTAGGCTTTGTGTTCTGAAGTGAAGAAATACTGCAACACCGTGAGGCTGAAAATCTAACACTAGCTGTCTTCTGCTAGCTCTCCTTGCTGAATCAGTGTGTAATTATAAATACATGTATTGATACATGTATATGGATATATTTTTATTTGCTTGCTTTAGAGGAGAAAAAAATACAACTTTGAATCACCAACTTGGGTTACTGCTTCAATTTTAAACAATTTGCAAAGCTTTTGTTTACTGTGGCCCTTCACAAGACACTCATACGGTTTTCTGTTTTTGTGCATGTCTAAAAAGCACAAAGACAAATGCACATATAGCATACTGTATGTGTTTTATATGCACAAAAACCTGTGGGTGGTATTTTTTTCAGGTTTGCAGTAAAGTCTAGGTGACCTTTGGGCAGGGGTTTTGTTTTGCTTTGTATAATCATAGTTCATTGCTGCTGGTTTCTAGAATGAATCATCTTGTTATGTAAAATGTCTCTTAATTGAGGGCTGTCAATATCCATATGACTTTGCCTTTTCTGTTATCTTACTCCTATGAAGACCTTTGGCTCTGATGGAGGAAGAGTGTGAAAAGCTTTATTTTTTTCCCAGATATCTTTATATTTCTATTGTATTTTTTAGTTATGTAATATGTGCTACAGAATTTATTGAACATGATTCAGAAATTTCTAGGTAGATTCTATGAGAGGGCGAGACTGTGCCTGAAAACTACAACAGTAGTCTGTCCATGCTATGTTACATGTGGACTGTGGGTTTTGTGAAACTGCAAGAAGGTACCCTGTAATATTTATTAAAGCAAATTGGACTACATAGGACAACATTCCCGGTCTACAAGTAAAAGCTAGTACATTATTTCCTGGTCCTGCACATTTTTGTTCTCATCTTAATTAAAGCCACGCTATGAGGTATGTGTAGACCATGTGAGTTGCATTAATATTTACTACTTGATCAGAAACTTAACAGAGCTATAAGAATCCACAGATTCTAAATGAAAAGTTCCCCTTAGTTGCTGTGAGAACTTGAATGCAAATATCTGCCTGCCTTTGATCTCTGGAAATAGCCATGAGGAGTGGACTGTGGGGGCAGAGACTAGTACTCACTTGAGCGGATATCTCGCTTGGCAGCCTCTAGGTGGAGATTATTCAGAGGCATTTCTTGGGCACTTCACTAACTTGTATATGTCAAACAACATAAGATTCAGATATATTTTTTTCAAAAGAAAGCTGAAAGTCTTATTTAATATAGTATTGCAGGTGCCTGGATATAACTACAAAAGAGTAATTTAATGAAGAGTTGGCTGATAAATGGCGGATATCTGCACAATGTTGTAAGTGAATTACTCCTTGTGTCTGTTAGTCTTTATTCTGTATAAAGAGGTACAAACACACATAACGCATGGTTACACACATACATGCAGATTTCATGCGCTGTAAAATTTCTCCTCTTTTATTTGCCTTTCTCTAAATGGTGTGCATGGAATATGCCTTATTACAGAATAATTCTGTTCTTGATTTGAATATGTAGAAAAGTGCCTATATGGTAATGCTAGTAAGGCAAATAAGATTAAAATTGTACATGTTTACTACATCACCAGTAAGCATTTTATATAGCGACGTTAAAAAGAATTTCTTATACCTCAAATGTTTCATCTTTCTGCAATCAACTGAAAAATGGTTCATTGACCATAGCCACTAATGGGAACTTTAAAAAAAGTCTTATACCCAAAATACAAATGTTTAACTCCTTATTTGCCATTTCTGATAACTATCATCGAACACAGGCAGGTAACTGTTTCTTAATTTAATTGGATAGCTTTATTTTACAAAGGTATGGAAAGTTTACAAAGCAGTATATAAATCTTAATATCATTAGTTGCATTTGCACTAAATGTGATGTACTTTTGCAATTTATTCTGTAAATAAAATTACACTAAAGATACTATTTGTAAAGAATACATTTTACTTTTAGATAAAAGCACTGGTCTTTCACTACAGCTAGCCCTGCCCAATCAGAATTACAAGAAGCTCCTTACTGAATATGGAAAGAGTTGCGGGTTCAAGAGTCATAAGTACTGACCCTTCAAATAAAAGCTTAGGCTTCTGTAGGCTTCTTCTCATGCTGTGTAAATGTATGTTGCGTATCCATTATGCCCTTTCTTCCAGATGAGATCTCTGAACCTTTTTTGCACTTATGAAATCTCTCTCCTTCCTCCTCCAACACTTGGGCTTTTTTCTGCCAATTAATATGTCACTGTAACCATATGTGTGTGGTACTGTTGATGAGCACTAGCCTCTGACTCCAGATTGTCTGTCATTTTTGTAAGTTAAATCAGTTCTTCTTAATTCAGCCTATTCAGAGAATGCAGCAATCTTCACCTTCAAATGTGATAGTGTCCCTTAACTTCTGTTATCTTGGGAACCTGGATCTGTCACCGAATTAGATCTTCTCCATGACTAGATACAGTTTTTATTGGGGATGAGGGGATCAGGGAAAGAGGTGGCTCAACAGTTTTATGAGAAATTATTCAGATTCAGAAGTTTTTCTAGAAAAAATGCCATTGCACCTTTTGAGAGGAAATCACCTTTTACCTAATTGGGCTGTGCTGGTTTATCTGAAGTTGTGTTGATTTTCTTTAAACTAATCAAATTGTCCAGTAAAAATCTTTCACCAAAATTTTTGTCACAGTTTTACAGATTAAGCTGTATTTGAATTGCCACTGTTCATCCACAGACTCAAAACATGAATCATACTTTTGAGTACCTTGAGTGCATAGAGTGTAGCTGTTTGTTCTGTGATAGCTTTATAATACTGATAAGTTTTAAAAATTAAAAGTTGGCTCTTCCATGTTACAATCACAAATTTAAAACCAGTATTTAAAAGTGAAAAGTATTAAAATATTATGAAAAATAGCTCTGGTTTGTAGTTATTTTTAACATTTAGTGCTTTGAAGAAGTAAAATCTCATACATAGCATTTTATTAAAACAACCAAACCCTTGCATATTTCTCATTCCTGGGTCTAAGAAATTAGCTATTTTTCATTTACAGTGGCCACCTAATGGAAACATCCAAAGATAAATTGGATTGATTTGTAAAATAAGTCTTCCTCTGAGGCATGCTAAAGGATATTGCAGTTTACTTTTTCTCTTTACTGATAACTTTAAAACTCCCAGTGGGGGAAGGATTTTATAATACTTAAATCTGACATTTTTAAATAACTTATTTTGAATTTGTATTTAACTAGAGAGTTTTATTTATATTATAGTTGTGCCAAGATGATCCTGGCCTGGCCGTGTCCCCCTAAATGTTCCTCTGTGTCCCCCTAGCGGGGCATGCCCCACAGTTTGGGGACTACAGGCTTAAACCTACCTTTCTTTGCCCTCTCCTTGGTCCTATGCCAAGTGCAACTCTCACAGTCCCAAGAATGAGACCCAAGATCTGTTAAACTGTTTTACATGAAGCACTTTGCTTGCTGGTTACCATTTTGTTTGGATTTCTGCAATTGTTTCACTGTTTTTCCCATCAATTACACCTTCTAGCCCAGGGGCAGGCAAACTTTTTGGCCTGAGGGCCGCATCGGGTTTCGGAAATTGTATGGAGGGCCGGTTAGGGGAGGGGGTCATGGCCCGGCCCCCACCCCCTATCTGCTCCCCCCCCGAGACTCCTGCCCCATCCAACCCCCCCGTTCCCTGACGCCCCCTCCCCCGAGCCCCCTGACCGCCCCCTGCCATCCCATCCAACACCACCTCTCATTCCTGATGAACCACCCTTCTCCCTATCCCCTGACTGCCCCCGGAAACCCTGCCCCCTGCCACTCCATCCAACCCCCCCTCCTTCCTGACTGCCCTCCGGGGACCCCTGCCCCCATTCAACCCCCCTGTTCCCCGCCCTCTGACCGCCCCAACCCCTATCCACACCCCTGCCCCCTGACCACCACCCCGAACTCTCCTGCCCTCTATCCAACTCCCTGCCCCCTTACCACGCTGCCTGGAGCACTGATGGCTGGCGGCGCTACAGCCGTGCCGCCCAGCTGGAGCCAGCCATGCCGTCGCTACCGCTCAGCACAGATCACTGGATCAGACCGGGCTCTGCAGCTGCACTGCCCCAGAAGCTCGCAGCCCACCGCTCAGATCATTGCACCGGCAGCGGAGTGAGCTGAGGCTGTGGGGGAGGGGGAACAGCAAGGGAGGGGCCGGGGGCTAACCTCCCGGGCCAGGAGCTCAGGGGCCGGGCAGGAGGGGCCTGCGGGCTGTAGTTTGCCCACCTCTGTTCTAGCCACACCCATCTGATAGCACTGGCTCAAAGAAAGACAGAGCTCACTGCTAGGTCATTCTGAAGCCCTAAAATCTGGGCAAAGGGCTAGTCAAGGATGTGGGAGGTGTTATGTAAACTAACTGTTGCTTTACAAAGTTGCTCTCCTCTTCCCTCCCCTTCCCCCCTCAAAATAAACTTCTCTGTTTTATGGTTGATATCCTGACAGGTTCCTTTACTCCTTAGTTCGCTACATACATTGTATGTTGAACTTCCTGTTTGAGACATGGTGACAACATGGTGTGCATGGCAGCACTGGAGGTGGAGGCACCATTTTAACAGCACAAATTATTTACACATCCAATTGCCATAAAACAGCTGATGCCTCAAACAAGGTCTGCAACATTCTGACTTATGAAAATAAGCCCCCTTATGCTCATTTGCTAACACTGCCTAGTGGAATGGGCAGTAGTTCTGTAACTAAGTATTCAACACACAAGTCTTGGTCAAATTCCAGCGTAAGTCATTTTGTATCTACTTAACATATCTCCCTCTGCTAACTGGAGACATTACTCTTCATTTTCCCTAGGCTAAAAGAAACACCTGTTGTACTGATGCTGGTGCAGAATGGATGTCATCCCAGTCACAAGGGGGCTGGTGAATAATTCCTAAACAAATATGTTCTGATAATGGAATAAGATGCCTTTTGCGTGTTCATTTTTGTACTAGTTTTATGGGTCACTAGTTTCACTGCCCAGATCTATTTGCCCCTGTGTGATTTAGAAAAGAAAACCGGACACCTTCAGCAGAGCAGGGTGTGGGCAGGCAGGCAACTCTGCTTAAATCCTGAAATTCCTTCTGGCACAGAGTTGTTGGCTTCCCTATGATTGGATTTCTACACTCAAAGCTTGGAGGATCAGGCTAAGCACTGCCTCGTTATCCACACCCTGGTGCACCAAGCAGTGTCCTGTTGTTCTTCCCCCAGCACAGGGACAGGTAGATTTGCAGCAGTGGTAAGACTGAGCCAAAACGGCCACAAAAAAGAACCCGCCAAGGATGTCTTCTTTCATTGTCACAACCTGTTTGTGTAGACAATGGACATTTATATGCATGTGCTGCTGAACAACTTATTTGGGGGTAATTCTATAAACATTTTTTCACACCTAAAAAGTACTCTCTAATGTTGTGGGTAGCTGTCTGTATCCTAAATTTATCTTCATAGGTAATATTAAAGATGGCTTAACCTCCTGGTGCTAATCTGCCTCCCAGAGTGAAAGAATTAGTGATGACAAAGCAGGCTTTCTGTAGCAATTTCTCATTTTAATCCTTTCATGATGGTAAACAACTTCATGGTGGGAGCATTCAATTCCTTAGAAGCATGGACTCTATTTTACTAACCAGTTAAATTAACCCTCTCACCATATTACCTAAAACAAAGTACTATCTTGAACTACATAACATTAATCTCTAAGGGTGTGATCCTGGGAAGAGGCTGAACACTTCCCATGGGTTGCTTCATGTCCTCAATTTTAACTGACCTCAATGTGACAAAACAAGTTTGGAAAACTAGTTCAAATTTATTAATCATTTCCCTGTCATTTAAAAGCTTTTTCTCCCAAAATTTATTTCTCAATTTTTTTAACAAACCTTGCCGTTTTAAAACTTCCATTTATTTCCACATGCTCTTGCCTGTTTCATTTTTTCAGAGGATTTCTCACTCTTTCCTTCTCCACTCACTTTTTCACCATCTCTCAAGGGGAACATGAACCCACTAACTTTCAAGTCTGAATTCAGCTTTTAAAGTAATGTTGTTGAGCAGGTGGCATTGGTAATTAGAGGATGAATTTGCCCAGCCTTAATAGGAACCTATAGGCTTTTCAACTCTGTAGTGCATTATCTATGGAAAAAACTAATCTGAAACCTTTACATGTCTTCCCTCTTTTGATAGACACAATTTAATAGAGGGAAAATTTGGCAGTTGAGCAACAACAATATATATCTGCATATGTAGAAAACCCACACATGGGTCTTTTCATAGATTTTACTGTTTATTTTAAAAGTAGTTTTTCCTAACACTTGTGCTTATGTATACTAAAAATTACCCTGTGGAACTCATTGCCCAAAGATCCATTAGAGTGCATGAGCTTAATAGAATCTAAAAAAGGATTAGATGTTTTTACAGACAGAGAACATTTAAAAAACAAAGTAATACATCTTGTTGCTTTGGGTATAAGCTAACCCAGTAACTGTTAATTGTGAAGTCCCTCCACCCCCTTTCATCTCCAGGAGGTGTCAAGGCTGAAGCCTACTTATTACCATATAAATATAAAGCATGCTTATTAATTGAGGCTGGATATCTACAAGGACTGTGTACAGCACCTAGCACAGAGGAGTCCTGGTCTATGACTAGGGACCCCAGCAATATGGTAATACTACTAAGAGAGAGAGTATGATGATTCATTCATTTGAAAGAGCTCTGCTCTTAACTGTAATACTGTTTTTGATCACTACAAACCTGGGCCCTAATCAAATTATCTTTAAAATTAATGGACACCCGTTCCATTGACTTAAGGGGAGTTGGTTCAGCCCATCAGTCTAGATTTGACGCCATCATCAATAATAGGTGAAAAGTGTATGTTCCATGGTAACTGTCCTGCCATCAGTCCCTTTTCCTTGCACCCTATTTGTCTCATTCAGCATATGGCTTCTTTTATACATCTACCCCATGTTACCTAACTGCAGGACTCATCTGTAGTACAGGATAGCACACTTAAACATTTTTGTTTGTACTCAAATACCTTCTCATGTAGTATTTTGGAGGAAAGAGGAGGGGAATGGGGAGTGAAGAGGATTGCTGATGAAACAGTAGCTATGCATTTTGAAGATTAAAAACCTTTCTGTAAGTGCTAACATTATTAGCTTCACTCAGTTATCCCAGTTCCTTATCAGGACAGCAGATTACTTTGCACAACCCACGAGATCATGTGGCTTCTTAACAAAGCCATGTTAGAAGTGGAGTTTGCAATTGAATTCCCATTCTTTGGGTAGAAACAGGTGGAATTTGACTTCCTCACAATGACAAAAATAAAAATCAGTGCCGAGGAGGGTGAAAATGCACAACAAAGAGCACGCACCATTTTGTAAGCCATCTTAATGCTTCACTGTAAAAAGGTTGGTTGTTGTGTTATAGCCATATTGGTCTCAGGAAATAAGAGACAAGGTCAGTGAGGTAATATCTCTTATTGGACTAACTTCTGGGAGTGAGAAGATTTTGAGCAACACTGAGCTCTTCAGGTCTGGGGAAGGTAATCTGAAAGTCACAGCTAAATACAAAGTGGAATAGATTAAGCATAAAGAGTTATCATCTATTCCATCTTGTATTTAGCCGTGACTTTCTGATTACCTTTGCCAAACCTGAAGAAGAGTTCTGTGTAACTTGAAAGCTGCTCTCTTTCACCAACAGAAGTTGGTCCATTAAGAGGTATTATCTCATTCACCCTCTCTGACTCAATGAAGAAATATCACAGGTGATTGTGTGAAGTTATATATATCTCATAGAACAGACACTGACCAGATTCTTTAATGTTTATGTACCAGCAGAAGGCTAGCCTGTAGCAACTACTGTTTGTCATTTAGGAAGTGTTTTTCTGCTGTCTGGATACAGAGAAGGTGTAAATATAGGAGAGAGAGCACATCTTGAAAGGGTATCATGCACCTTGGAAATGATGAGAATGTGCTTGATTACAAAAGAAAATAAGTCTATTTCTTGAGTGAGGCTTAAAGGACACTGTAAGTGCATTTTGGGCCCATGAGAAAAACGACATTCTGTCCCTAGGAAAATAAGCACCATACAAGACAGGGTGGATTGATATAAATCAGGAAGAAGGAAACCTTAATTTAAAAAAAAAAATTTTTTTTTGTTGCAATTTTACTTATTTTCCTAAAGAGAGGTTGATCGGTATAACCATTAAAACATGGTGGTTTGCAACTACTAACTAGCATTCATGCTAAATTTGGTACTTTTAGTTAACCAAGTGAATACACTGTATACACGTCTATTTAACCAATTATATACCCTAATGTCCATATATTTAGGTTCTTAATTTATTTTTGTTAGAAAATGACAACACTTTAATTTTTTTTACTCTTGTGTCAAGTGGCATTTGGATGGAAGTTTGATTCAGTTAAATGCACAAATGTTTAAAACAGCATTCTAAAATCGTTTTAGATAAACAAAATTACCTTATGCTGGATACAGAAATATTCTGAAACCATTTTTTTCTTATGTATTTAAAATTAACTGATTTAAATGAAGTATTAGCTGTAGTTAGTGAATTGAATTGATTGTTTTTGGTCAGTATGGCCCAGATTGTCAAAGGTATTTAGATACCTATGTCCTTCATGATGGTAGAACTCATCCTCACACCTTATAGTAAGTTGAGGCATTAGCCTAAGTCAGGGGTCAGCAACCTTTCAGAGTGGTGTGCCGAGTCTTCATTTATTCACTCTGATTTAAGGTTTTGCGTGCCAGTACAGGTCTGTCTCATCTTACGCTGGGGTTACGTTCCGCTGTCAGCGCCTAAAGCGAAAACCGCATATAGTCAAAATTACATTGAGTGTAATGGTGGGCAGAATCGCCCGCACTACAGAAACAGTATTTAAATTATTTTTTTCTTTTTTTTTGCTGACCGCGTAAAGCTGAAATCGCACATGTTAAATGCGCCTAAGATGCGACAGATCTGTAATACATTTTAACATTTTTAGAAGGTCTCTTTCTATAAGTCTATAATATATAACGAAACTATTGTTGTATGTAAAGTAAATAAGGTTTTTAAAATGTTTAAGAAGCTTAATTTAAAATTAAATTAAAATGCAGCGCCCCCCAGACCGGTGGCCAGGACCCGGGCAGTGTGAATGCCACTGAAAATCAGCTCGCGTGCTGCCTTTGGCACGTGTGCCATAGGTTGCCTACCCCTGGCCTAAGTTATCAATTTCAAATTTAATTTTTTTGGGGAAAAAATGGATTTTTAATCACTCTGATAGAAGATGTGCTGTGATTCTAGCCACCTATATTATGAAATATAACATCAAGAGTCTGAGAATTGTTAGTACATACCTCGTATAATAGCACCCCCTATTCAATTACCTTAGTTGCAGTTGAAATCTTAATCAGTCACTGAAATGCCTACTTACAACATTTGCACCAAAACAGGTATCAGTGTGGCATCTGGGATGTGAAGTTCCACTCACCTCGGAACACTTGGCAGTCAACAAGAATAGTTTATTCTGGCCAAATTCCACCATGGATAATTCTATTGTCCACCTAGAAGTCCCTTCTACAGTTTCATCTATATGTAGTATTCTTCATCAGGATTTTCTTTAACTGTAGTACTGGTGACCACTTTCATATAGCACACCTCTGAGTGCAATCCCCCCTCATAAATTAAACTTTTTTATATATTTAACACCATTATAAATGCTGGAGGCAAAGCGAGGCTTGGGGGTGAAGGCTGACAGCTCACAACCCCTCATGTAATAACCTCGTGACCCCCTGAGGGGTCCCAATCCCCAGTTTGAGAACCCCTGCTGTACGCCATTCCACTACAACAGAGTTCTAGGGCAAGGGTGGTTGCATGTTAATAGTGAAATGATTACTTTGTGCATGTTTGTAGCGCATGTTAGGAAACATTTACACGTAACCTATTATATCTTTACTAGCATTAATGACAAGTTTTGTAAATGAAGGACAATTGTAAGTGATTTACTGTACTTTATCATAAATATTAGCCCTGGGAGAGGGTGGTTAAAAGACCTCTTTCTGGAATTACAATAATTGTCAGTACAAATATGTATAGTTTGACTATAGACCTCAGAGGCATAGAGTAAGGAATTTGTTTAATTGAACAGCTCAGATCAGCTATTAAAACCACCAAAATAGTAAATTAAGAGTGTTAGGCACCTACTGGTCATAAGTCTTTTAATGCCCCCAATTTTACCACAGCAGAAAAATGAAGGCAGCAATTGCTCTAGTAGTAAAGAGTACACAAACCCCAGGTGTTGTGTTTCACTATCATTTAACACAGTCAGAGGGGTCAGGCACCAAAGTGTAGGACTTAAAAAAAAAAAAAAAATCTGCAACTGGCAATACTGAGAGGTAAATTTGGGGCCAAACATTTTGGTTTCCCTAAAACTGACTTTTTGAAAAACATTAGATGTACAGAATTATTTAAATTCCACTGAAAACATTGTTTTAAATATTATCTACAAGCTGCTACTACCGCCTTTTACAAATATGTAAGAGGCAGAAAAAGAAATTGACTAGAAACAAGAGAAATTGACCAGATTATTTTCATTGGCCAAGCACAGCGAAGTACATAGAACAAACAGTATTAAAAGTAAAAAGAACAGGAGTACTTGTGGCACCTTAGAGCCTAACAAATTTATTTGAGTATAAGCTTTCGTAAGTTATGTTTTGAGAGTTCTCAATTTTGAAAACCTCAGGTCGTGACATAGCTAAGGAAATTGGCTTTTAAAATCTATACTTTTTAAAGGGGTACACCTTTACTTGAAAAACTCATTCTCATCTTAGTTTTGTATCTGCTAGTGTTACAAGTAACACCTAAGATCGCTGATTTAAAAAAATTAGGGCGGGAAAAGATGTGCTCCTCTTTGACAGTGTGCAGACAGTTCCATTGTATTGTTGATTCTGATAGTTGTATTTCCTGTCTCATGCAGTAACATTAGGATATCACTTGAGGGATGAAGCTCATGAACATGCTCTTTTACAGTCTTTGCAAGATGAGGCTATTAGAATAGAAGCAGCCATGCTGCCAATGAAGAGGCAGCAGCCAGAGATGTGCAGTGAGAATGAGGACTGAACCTAAGCATGTTTGATACTTTGGATCTCAGGTCTGTTCACTTTCTTGCAAGTAAGACCCTTATTAATATGGAAGCAGAAACACTAATATGAAGTAATAAAGGAAATTAAGAAATGTTTCTATCCATGCTGTTTAAAAGGATTCTTAATAAGAAAATTCCAAATTAGTACATTTCAAAAATGTCAACCCTAATGGTAGATCTGTATAAAGGGGAACATTAAGTGGGGAAAAAGTGAGCCAACTGTCAATTACAGCAGTGACAAAACACAACAGAGACAACCTCTGCACTACCCCCCAACAAAACCAAAACCTTTAATCTCCTCAGTTCTTGCAAGAGTCATTTTGAAAGAAGTGTGTCTACATGCTGGTCACTAGGACCACTGAGAGAGAGAGAGGAACTAGACATACTTGCTGGGTCCTTTTCACTCACATGAGCCTTTTGGGGTCAATTTTCTCCAGGTGAACTAAGGGCTTTAGCTGCTCAGCAAAGTTTCGCATGTCATCAGAAACTACATCTTGTCCTGCCGGAGCTACAACACTCAGCTCCACGAGGTAGGAGAGAGACAAGGGCTCAATGCTATCAGTGTTTCCTGGAACCAGGATGCGGAAGATCTTGTACACTACAATCTTCATGATACCCTTGCGGAACACATGGCCCTTGGCGACAAACTCATGGTCCATCCGGAAGCCCATCTCCAACAGAAAGTCAGTAAGGTTCTCTGAGGTAGCGATGTCAACACAGTTGCGCACCAGAGCATGCCGGTTTTTGTCTCCCATTTCTGGCTGTCCCAAATAGCGCAAGTGCCAGGGTGTGCCAGTTTTGTCCATGGAGCGTCGTGCCCTCAGGACAAAGGGACTGGCTTGCTGCCCTTTCAGGAGGAACACCATCTCATGGTCCAGGAATGTCTCAGGTTCCATGTTGTCACACAGACCACGCAACCGGTGAAGGAGGCTCTCCAGGCTTTGATCCAAAACACTTCCTGGGGAGGAGAACAAGTTCATTATTTCACCAATGAGCAGTTTACTATTGCCCTTACGACTGCATGGTTTCATCCACCAGTGCACGGGATACCCCAAATCATTTCACCATCTTTTAAAAAAAGGAGCAAATAGAACAAATGCTCATCCAAACTCATTTTTCAAAAAGTAGCAGAGGATGCAAAAGCTGCAGGAAACAACATACCCAGTGCTCTTCATCTGGGAATCTTAAAGTATTATTCCCCATTTTATTTTTTATAGAAAGGGAAACTGAGGTGTATAACACTTGAATGACATTGCCCAAGATCAGACAGTCAATGGCAGTCAAGAAAAAAACCTAACTCTAATTACTAGTCCTAATCTCTGGACCACTCTCCCCTACACAACACACCTAGGAGCTGCAGGTACATTAGTGCTGTTTTTCAATGTCTATACTCGGGACTGTAGCTACAACAGCAGCACAGAGACACCAATATAATGTTAATAATTACACTGGAGAAGGTCACAAAAGCTTTCAGAGGGATTTGCAGCAGAACCAAAAAGTACAAGGGCAAGAGCACAGCCCAAAACAATTATTAAGTAACCAAATATTCTGCACCAAAAAGGAGTTTTGGGAGGGGGTGTCCACATGAGTTCCTTTTGGAGGCAGGGAGTCAGTGCACTGTCAGAGACAGATCGCCTGCTTCTGGAGAGTTTTAGCCCTAAAGGTCATAGTCTTTCACAAAAGAAGTCTGACCTCCCTCGTTTAGGATTGATTGAGGTAAGGTCTTTTCTTCCCTTTCCTATTCCCCCTCTCCCCTTCATCTCACAACGTTAAAAACTGGAATGACTTAGGTACAGGCAAGCTGCGAGATTTCAGAAGAACCTGGCAGCATGCCACTATGCCATGAAATCAAACCCATCTTCTCACCAGCCTTACCTTGGAGTAAATACTCCATCATGTTAATGGTGCCGCCAGTGACGGGCATCATGGTAACAGGTGGGGCCTCCATGGTTTTGGCTTCCCTAGATGAAGCACAAAAAAATCAGGACCATGACTACAGCAGGTGTTCAGGCGCAGGGAGACCCCCAGCGACCCCGCAGTGTGTGTGTGTGTGTGTGTGTCGGGGGGGAGGGGGAGAGACTGCCCTTCCTTGTACGGGAACCGACGCCCCGATGAGGGGCTCCAGGCGGGAACAGCTCCTTGCAGAGCGAGCAGGGCAACCGGGTGCGGCTTGGACACAACCACCTGGGAGGGGCCGGGTGCAGGTGAGCCGCGTGGGAGGATGGATGGCGGGGTTGGGGGACCCTGCCGCGGGGAGGGGGGATGAGGAGCCGGGCGGGGGAGGGGAGCCACCCCGGGGAAGAGAGCAAAGGACCGGGGGAGGGGCGGGGGAGCCGGCCCCGGGGGGGTCCTGGAGCCCCATGAGCAGGGTGAACGCTCAGCCCCTCACCTGTAGGGCGGAGGGACGCGGCTCCCCTCTTTACGGGCTGTTCCAAAGCTCGGGGCCGGCACAGCCCCGCTTCCTCCGCCCAGGCCGCCGACCTGCTCCCTGGCCAGAGCGCGCATGCGCCGCACCCCCCACACTCAGGCAGCAGGCGGGCTGAGGGAGCGGGGCGGGGTTTCCTGCTCGCTCCGAGTCCGAGACCAGCGGGGGCCTCGTCTGCGCGTTGTTGGGTATGGAGACAGGTGTGCGCGTGTCCTTCCCCCCCCCCGCCCGGGGCAACCCCTCCTTAGCTCCCACCCCGGCCAGCCCGGGGCAAACGCCCCTCAGCTCCCCCGCTGCTGCCCAGCCCCCGCCCGGCCAGCCCGGGGCACACAGGAAGAGGCTGAAGTTGGTTCCTTATTGGTGGCCCCCAGTTCTTTAGTCAAAGGCGAAAATTAAGTTTTTGGTAAGGTTAATTTTTTAGAAATAGCATCACAACTAATGTGCTAAACATGTAAATAAGTAATTAGTTATTAATTAGATCATCAAATAAACTGGGGTTTAGCTGACTATGTGCCCAAACAAGTCTTGGATCACCCGAGCCCCAGGTGAGTCTGACACGTCCCCATGATGCTCGGACTGTTTCAAAGGAGCTGGTAGAAATTGCACCCAAAGCGTCATTTTGTGTAGTGTGCTTCCAGGGCACTCCCTCACCCCACTTCCCTTTTGTACATGGGGCTTGATTAAGGCGCTGGGATTTCACTGGTTGTATGTGACAAAATGTGTCTTGGGTCACCCCAACTTCCCTCAGACTCTTCTGAAGGGGCTGGGATATGCCGCTCCCTGACCCAGCTCAGCATGCTGCCACATATGCTCCCATACCACTTCTATATTGTACATAGGGCTTGAATAAGGAACTGGGTTTTTACAGTATGTGACAAAATGTTTCTCTGGTCACCCCAAGTGACAGGTTCCCTTGACCATCAACCTCATCTGAAGGAGTTGAGAGAAGTCACTTCCCGACCTGAAGCTTTGTTCTTGTACAATACGCTGCCACATGTCACCCCCGTCCCACTTTTATAGTGCATATGGTGCTTGAATAAGGAACTGGGCTTTGATTAACTAAATGGCAAAATAAGTCTCCGGTCACCCTGAGTGACATGTTCCTGGAACCTTCAGACTCTTCACTACATGACCCAAAGATTTCATCTTGCATAATATGGTGCCAGATGTCATTTCCGTATTGTAGCTAGGACTTGAATAAGGAGCTGGGTTTTGACTGACTGTACATGACAAAACAAGTCTCAAGTCACCCCAAGTGACATGTCCCCATGGCCATCAGACTGTTTTGAAGGAGTTGGGACATGTCACTCCCTGCCCCCTGATGTTTCATTCTTGAGTAATACTCTGCCACACGTCACACACCCACACCACTTCCATAGTATAAATGGTGCTTGAATACGGCACTGAATTTGACTCACTGTACATGATAAAACAAGTGTAAGGTCACCCTAAGCGAAGGTAACCTTTTGGACTCAACATACATATTACCATTGGCGGAGATGCTAACAACAGACCAAAGCACTCCAACAATTTCATGTTGGCTGGCATTACTTTCCCTAGGTACTCTTAGAACAGCTGGTCATCAGCTCAGACCATGCAAAGTGGAATGTGACTTCAGTTGCACTTTAATTCATGCTACTACAGAGATTTGCAGCCAGATGACTCCAGAAGTTATCTCAATGCTTGTTTTGAAGGATCTAATGGAAGAGGCAAGTTTACAATATTACACATTTGTGCAGCACATAAGATAAAAATAATGTATATGTGCTATGTAGCTAATGTGAAAGGTTTCCACTGTTGTCAAGAAGTTTTTCTTTTATGCTTTTGGATTATTGCAAAATGGGGAAAACAATGCATGAATGCACTGAAATGAGTAAGACTCAGCATGATTTTCAGACCAGCACAGCTTATCAGACAGTACAGGAACTTAATAAGAGAGGTAACACAATATGCACAGAAATAAGAGAGATCCTTCACTGAAAACATTCTTGTATTTAACTAGGGAATGGTGATTGAGAATAAACAGGGAGCAATTTGCAGAAATTCACCTTTTGTTAAATTGATTCCATCATCATCTGGAAAAAGATGATTGGGAGACTGTAAATTCTCCTCAAAACAGATAATATTGAAATGCAGGAAGTCCTGTTCAAGTATGTCCCAACATTACCATTATGAAATGGCATGCTACAAGCAATAAAATGGCCACCTGACCAAGGACAGCAATATCACTGCTGAATAGGGTGACCAGATGTCCCAATTTTATAGGGACAGTCCCGATATTTGGGGTTTTGTCTGTAATAGGCGCCTATTCCCCCCCCCCCTCCGCAGTCCGATTTTTCACACTTGCTGTCTGGTCACCCTACTGCTGAAAACTGGTTCAGAATTGTGAAAAATGGCAAGTTCCATCACAGAGCTTTAGAATTTGTGGAAATTATGAAAGACACATTTAAAGGTAAACAACATGCAAAGGTAAACGACAACCATCTTGCAAGACAGCAACAGGATGTGGAGAGTCTAAGAAGAAAGTAGCTGACAATGTTGCTGATTTAAATATTCCAGAGCCTCTCAAGTTGAGACCTGAAATAAACATTTGCATTTAACACCTAAGAAGTAAGCCAAATATTTTCAAGCTCCTGAAGAGCAGCTGCAAAAAACAAAATGTTATTTGTCCGGTCCTCCTTGGAGTGGCCAAACTGAAGAAACAAAAGGTGACATTCACCAACATATGCACAATTGATAATTAATTGTTCATTCATATGCTTATTAAAAATATCAGGCAGTAAAAACTGAGATTGAACTATTTCAAAATAGATATGAAATGCTGCAAAGGCTACTTGAAGTGAGTGAGACATGTAATAACAACTGGAATAGAAGGAAATTGCAATGGCTTATGCAATTTCAAAAATGTAAAGGAGTGTGTGGAATTGCTGTGGAAGTGAAGAAGATATGGTGTCTTCCCACCTCTCCTATTTAAAAACATAAGAACGGCCATACTGGGTCAGACCAAAGGTTCATGTAGCCCAGGGTCCTGTCTTCCGACAGTGGCCAATGGCAGGTGCCCCAGTGGGAATGAACAGACAGGTAATCACCAAGTGATCCATCCCCTATTGCCCATTCCCAGCTTCTGGCAAACAGAGGCTAGGGACACCATCCCTGTCCATCCTGGCTAATAGCCATTGATGGACCTATCCTCCATGAACTTACCTAATTCTTTTTTGAACCTTGTTATAGACCAGGGGTAGGCAACCTATGGCACATGTGCCGCAAGCTGATTTTCAGTGGCACTCATACTACCCGGGTCCTGGCCACCGGTCTGGGGGGCTCTGCATTTTAATTTAATTTTAAATGAAGCTTCTTAAACATTTTAAAAACCTTATTTACTTTACATACAACAATAGTTTAGTTATATATTATAGACTTATAGAAAGAGACCTTCTAAAAATGTTAAAATGTATTACTGGCACGCGAAACCTTAAATCAGAGTGAATAAATGAAGACTCGGCACACCACTTCTGAAAGGTTGCCGACCCCTGTTCTAGACTTTTTTAACCCTGTTATAGACACAGTTTCTTTAGCACAATGCAGTATTCTATATGCTGGAGTTCAAATTGTCCAAAAAAGAAAAAGGAAATGAAATCAACAATTTGTATGCAGGATGTCAACACTTTAAACTGTATTGGGAGGCTGGGCAGATATGAAATGGGGTAGTGTTATTCTGGAAGGTATTAATGGTTGACATCAACTGGTTGATCTATACACAGTTATAGTGATGCTTGAAACTATGGCTCTACTAAACAGAGGGGAGGGGCTATGTATGTCCCCCATTTTCCCTTTTTGTTTTCTAGTTTTCCCCAAAATCAGTGGGGTGCAATCCATTGATGCCTAGAATATTCCCTGAAAATATGAAATTGATTGGATGTAGTGTTGAAAAGTTATTGCCTTATATGCAGACAGACATACAAATAAAGAAATGCCATCAAGTTGAGTGCCTGCTTTTACAATTTGCTAACATTAGAAACACTCCCGTTTTTCCATAGGCCTGACATTGTCTATGAGTGCACCCATGCTAGGAAAAAAGGTGTGTTGTCACCTAACACAGTTTTACCACCCTGTTAACAGATCGAGGCAAAGAGGTGTGTAAGTACCTTTACGAGGAGAAAATGCTGTGTCCTAAGAGCCTAACAAGAAACAATGTCTGGAAGTTGAAGCCAGTCCAAGACAATAGTAGCTATTTTGTCTAAATTATGCTGGCTGAAGGGGGATTCTGCCACAGTGCCAGGTGCATAATTAAGTTAGTTATAAAAACTGAGGGAGTCATGCTGGTTATTAATGTCTAAAGGGAAACCTGACCCAAGCAAGAGGTGAAGATTCTTATATTAAAGAATGTGGGGAGGAGAAATGGAGGCTATCCAGTACATAATGCTCTGTCCCCTGAGGTTGGGAGGGTGCTGACAACAGCTTGAGGGCCAGAATCTAGTGGAGGTGAAAGGGGTTCTGGGACTAATGAAACCCCATTTTGTACCATAAACTTCACTGTTCCATAACTAGAGAGGGGCAACTGTTATTCTAAGGGGTGCTCTGTCTTACCCATTGGCTTTGCTTTCATCTGTCCTGGTTCATTTGCATCAACTATCTGTAGCAATCAAGTACTGGCTACTGTAGGGCTTTTATGTAAATGCAATGGTATGTTATCTGATTTTCTATTAGAACATAAGTGATGAGGAGGTGATAGGAATTATGTCCCATCCCAACCTTGGTGCACTCCCTGCAGATGCTAAATTCATTGGAAGTGGTTAATGGAAGCAAATAAAAATGTATGTCCCACTTCCTTATATAACCCACATAGCTGCAGTTTACCTTTTGGTTACTCACTGTGATCATTAGGGAGAGACTGACAATATATGAGCTTTATAGCACCCAGGATTGGCCCCTGTATCCCAGAAACCCATAGAAACAAATACATAATGATATAGCTCACTGCAGAGTTAAGTGCCATCACAAAATATAATTTACCGTAGACATCAGTGACAGCTCCATTTTTAACCTTTGAAAAGCCTTCATAATCTTTGCAACACCTGGCTCATATAACCCAAGATCTCAAAATATTTGATCAATATGGACTAAGTCTTAGCACTCCCGTTGGGTAGGTCAGTATCACTATCCTCACTTCACAGATGGGGAAACTAAAGTACAGAGTGGGGGAAAGTGACTCACTAACATTCACACAAATCAGTGGCTGAATTAAAAATTTTGTCAGTCACAAGATTGTCCACGGATTTCCTTATATAACCCACATTAATACCATGGGTTTTTCTCTGGCCCTCATCACCATAGTATCTGAGCACCTTATCCGTAGTAAAGGCTTTTATCTTCACAACACCCCTGTACGGTAGGGCACTAGCACCCTCATTTTACAGATGAAGAACTGAGTAATTTAAGTGACTTCAAGTCACACAGGAAGTCTGCAGGTGAGTTGGCAGTTGAATCCAGATGTCTTGAGTACTAGAGCAGTGTACTTCCCAGTATGCCATCCTTCTTTGTCCACTATCTAGTCTCTGAATCACATGAAGAGAGATATGGGCCAGTTGATGCCCCATACCTTGGGTAGACATCTACACCTGTGCAAAGTGGATGTAAAATATTGCCAGATCAGAAAGGTATCACTATATGCCCACTTCGCACAAGTGTTTATGGTGACACAATGTGCAGGGCAACAGAGAATCTGGCCTTCATGAGTCCACTGCTGCCTTCAAGCTTTAGCTTGGGTAGTTGGCATCTCATGCTGCTAGATCTAGATGTCCTGGATTCAATCCCTGCAGGGAGCTGTGGGGTAGAAAGGGGTAACTTTAATTTGTTTGACACCATGTAATTTTATATTTTTAAATTACTATAAATATTTAGTCCAGAGAATCAAGAAAAGTAGGACAGCTCTTATTGTTTGTTTGTCTTACTGACAATTCAGGGAAAACCAATGTTAAAAGATACTCTCATGAATTGCCCGTATCACTAATTCTATCTCAGAGAGATCTGATTTCTACTATTTTAGTCACAGAGGTTCCTGATGTACCTTAGGGGACACCATGATTGAGACAAAGCAAAATAATCACAGTTATTAACCATTATTCTTAGAGGAAAAGAAAACAAACACAAACACAAATGACATGACACAACTGATAAAATGGTTCTCCAAGTGGTTGCAGACACGTATTCTACTCAGGTGTGCATGCACCCAGTGTACCGTAGCCGGAGAACTTTGTGTAGCAGTACCTGAATGGGCAGTGCTCATGCCCTCCGGCCCCTCCCATGGCTATTTAAGGGCAGTGCTGTCTTCATCCCATTCAGTTCCTTCACACTGAGCGCAGTCAGAGTTGGAGCTTCTTGTGTGGGTTTTACCTCCTGGTTACTGTGAATCCCCTCAGGGAGGAGGGATAGCTCAGTGGTTTGAGCATTGGCCTGCTAAACCCAGGGTTGTGAGTTCAATCCTTGAGGGGGCCACTTAGGGATCTGGGGCAAAATTGGTCCTGCTAGTGAAGGCAGGGGGCTGGACTCGATGACCCTTCAGGGTCCCTTCCAGCTCTAGGAGATAGGTATATCTCCATATATTATATTATATTATAACACAGTGAGATTCTCTGTGAGCATAGGCACTGACTTTTGTTTTTGCCGGGGGGTGCTTTTGAAGAGGTGTGTGTGTGTTGGGGGGGAGTTCTGCCAGTTTTGATGGGGAGGCTATTTTCAGCATATTTATACACTTTCATATTCTAGTTATTGAATATGTATGTATCATTGGTATCTTTACTATTTTAATGATTAAATTGTTATGAACTACATAATTACAAATATATTATCATGAATTACAGCATATTAAAATCATTGCAATCACCTACAAACCGTCTTCACTAACGTCCCAGTTTAAATACATTACGTCTCATTGTAGCTTTCTGGATAATTGTCAGCAGTTATAAGATGTATAACTTATTTACATCTAGTTCCCTGGTATGGTCTTGATGCACATTAAGGACAGCTACATTATTCAGTTGCGTCTGTCCCATTGATGACATTATTCAGTTGCGTCTGTCCCAATTACTGTTTGTGAGCAGCATACACACATCTGCAACCACTCGAAGAAGAAAAAATGGTTGCCTACCTGTACTGTAACTGTTCTTTGAGATGTGGGGGCAGACATGTGTTCCACGATCCACCCTCTGCCCCCACTGCATCGGGGTCCCCAGTCTTAGATTCCAGTGTGAAGAAACTGAGGGGAGTTGGGTCTACGAGAGCCAGATGGTACGAGTGCTGCCCCAGTGGGTACTGCTAAGCAAAGTTCTCCAGCTTCAGTGCACTAAGCACACGCACACCTGAACAGAATACATGTCTGTGCCCACATTTCGAAGAACAACAGTTACAGTACAGGAAGATAACAGAAGTGAAAAATGGTTACAATTGCTTCTGTATGTCCCTCTGAGAGTGGGCCTGCCTTTGAAGGGGGACTCTTCTTTTGGCAAGTTGAGACTCAGGGCTTATTTCCAAAAATGGTTGTGAAACCAATCTTAGTATATCCTTAGATAATTAAGGGGCAATATAACTTTATTTAAGGAAAGGTGGATCCTGTTGGTTGTTCGTAATAACCAGGTTATAATTGGGCAAAGTAATCAATTGTAACTAAATCCTATGAAACTGAAGAAAATATTTAAATCAGTTACTTAAAAGAAGCCATTTAAGGATCTGTTTTAAGACAGGCCAATTACAAATATTAGGAATCTTAACTCCAATTAAATCCCACTGTTTAGCCCCTGCCTCTTCTCCACGAATACATGGTCTAACCATTTCATAATTAACAGGAGAACTGTTCAAATATTAAGTTACAACAGCATTTCCATATTTCAAAAACTATTACAAGATTCTTAAATCTAATCCCTTGGCAGTGTCTCTGTTAACTTTCTCTCACCAATCCATGTTGAAGTCTTGGGGAAGTTTTCCTTGGATTGGTTTTGTTTCTTGAGTCGTCCCTATTTTTTGTAGCTGTCTGTAATAGCTTGCTTGTAGAGATGGATAGGATGAGTTGTGGAGTGCTTGCTGTTTAAGCAGGATAGCAGGGTTTGTGTGGGGAGGGGAAGGAATGCTTACTTGAAAGATTTTTATACACTCCTTCTTATTTCCATGAAATTATAGAATAACACACCTCTTTCAGGCTTGTTTAAATTCAGAGTTGATGCAGTCACTCTTTCTTTGGCTTCATGCCTTCAGGATTGACTTAAGTCTCACCTTCAGTTCCTGAATAAGCAGTATGCGTAATGAATATGTAACATTTCTTTAATTGCCTTTATTCTTCTTCTGGCAGGAAAACATCAGATAACTTTTAAAGTTAGTTTTAACTTGTTTTTTTTATTCAGCCCATCTTTAGAGATACTCCGTTTTTATTAGAGTGTAACGGGAAATGAAATTCTGATTTCAAAAAGTCCAAAGACTCCTATTCTTTATATAAACTGTTCTTAAGATATTCTTTTTAAACTAAATAACTTGGAGGAAGTCATTAACTTAAATAGTTATTAAAGTTTTTTTGTAAAAAAAAAACCCAATTTTTGGAGCGATGATTCTTCATCTTCCTGATTTGGGTAGGAAAGTTGCTTGAGCATTGCCAGTAATTAATTAATTTCCCATTAATATAAATGTTCTGTACCAGAGGTTCTCAAACTGGTCCGCGGACCACTTCATTCAGGTGGTCTGCGGATAGTTCCCTCTACGGTGCGCGCCTGGGCGGCCGCACAGGAAAGAATGAAGGGCCACCCACCAAATTAGTGGAGCCGTGCAAGCGTGGCTCCACTAATTAGATGCTGGGACCCTGGAGAAGACGCACGTGTAAGGTGAGGTGGTGGCCTTGGAGGGAATTGGG
Source organism: Platysternon megacephalum (assembly GCA_003942145.1). Lineage (NCBI taxonomy): Eukaryota > Metazoa > Chordata > Testudines > Platysternidae > Platysternon > Platysternon megacephalum. The sequence continues at coordinate 16,851,701 of QXTE01000003.1, forward strand.
GGTAGGTGGGAGGGGGCAGTGGGGTGAGAAGATGGGATATGCAGGGCTGCGGCAGCCAGAGAAAGAGGTGACTTTCCCCAGCTCCAGGGCTGCGGCTGCTGGGGAGAGACGGCCCTCCTTCCCAGCCTCAGCTCTGTGGCTGCTGTGGTGGGGGGGGGGCCCCCCCCCCCCCCACCTCCTTCCCAGCCTCAGCTCTGTGGCTGCTGTGACGGGGGAGAGACCCCCCTCCTTCCCAGCCCCAGCTCAGGGACTGCCACAGTGAGGGAGAGAGGGCACATCCATCGCATTAGAAAGGTGAGACTACTGATATTAAAATATGAGTTGCGTGCTTTTATTTGTAGAACAAAAAAAGTTAATTATAAGGTTTTTTTATATAGCGCTTTTATCCAAAGCGCTTTACAATAGTTCGCTAATGGTACAAACAACATTGGGAAAGATCATTAAGTGGTCCGCTGTTCTATACTTAAGTGGCTTCTTACATAATACAGTAATTAGTTTAGCAAGGTCATTAGATTCCATGCTGATACATAAAACATTTTACCATTTACATAGTAATGATCTGAGGAACTTGGCATTTAACTAACATATTTGTAAGTATACATTTCATAAAGGTGTTTGCATTTCAACATTTAAGAAATAAAAGGATTAAAACATTTCCAACTACAGATATTTTTCCTGGAGTTTTAAAGACACAAGCAGAGATTTTTCTTTGAAAAGAAAGGGGGGTTAGTATAGGCCCACTTTATGCCTAGGTTTATTGCTCTGATAACATATTCCTACATTCCTTTTTGAGGTATCCTGGTCTAGACAGGACATTCTTTTTTGGTTTGTTGTTTCTTGACCCAAGCCTTCCCAGACTGGAGCTTGCATCTTATGGCTCTGAGAACGAAAACCTTTCCTGAAAAGCCTGGGGGACTCTCAGGATTAGAAAACTTATTTTCTATTGCAAAATAACATAATAGTGGTTTGTACCTTCTAGGGCAGCAGTTCAAAACAAGAGGATGCTAGTAGGCTTGACAGTTATAGGAGGAGGTATGGAGTGACTTTTAGTTCAAAGCAAAGCATCATATCGCCAGAAGCTGAGCAGTGCAAGATCTAGGCCTCCTTCATGTTCCAGTCTACATTTGAAATCTCCAGACTCCCTGGAACAACAGGTTCAAACTCTGGCAAGCAGTGACTCAGCTCTTCAGCTTCCCATGGCAGGTAAATTAAGTACCAGTTGACTGTGTGCAAATATTTCAAACAAGACCTTCAACCCCCTTCTATCTAGATACTAATCCAGCCCTTGTCATCAGAGTACACTCCTCCTCATGACCATGAATCGATTTTGTCCTCATCCCCATTTTATGGCAGGGTAGATTAAGTGATTTGCCCAAGGTCACACAGAAAGTCTGTTGCTGGTCTGAGCACTGAACCATGATCTTCTTAGTCCCATTCCAGTTAACACTCTTCTCCCCATCCTTTCTTGCATCCGAAGAAGTGGGTATTCACCCACGAAAGCTCATGCTGCAAAACGTCTGTTAGTCTATAAGGTGCCACAGGATTCTTTGCTGCTTTTACAGATCCAGACTAACACGGCTACCCCTCTGATACTTTCTTGGCAGTGTGTTTGATACCCAGCTTTAACACCTCTGGGCTATTTACTAACATGGAAATGCCAGGTTTATTTTAGTTTAGAAATCAGAAATCTATGGGACTGTGTGAGTTGAAAGTCAGCACACAGTAGCTAATTTGGGAGCAGAGGGGAAAGACCAAGGATTGTTGTCTTTCATGCAGGAAGGATCCCACACACCAGAGGTACTGGGTAGGTAGCCCCAAATGGTGAGGATAACCCAAACCTCTTGACTTGTCTATATCATTTCCAGGTCCCTTTGACAAAAGGGGAGCATAATTTGTAAATGGATTAGAAGGCAAATAGCTGGGGATCTATGGCTCAGAGCTGCCATTAGCTCTGTGTGGTGCTTGTTGTCAGATGCTACCGGTGGGGTGCTCTGCTTTCTCCTGTTGATATCACTCGGCTGCGTGCGTATGTTCCCTCTGTGTGCTGCCCCAGCTCTGCGCAGATAGCTGACCCAGCAGACCCGAAGAGAACCCCCAATAACCACAGAGTCCAGCAAGATGCAAAGTCACGTCGACTAGGTTTATTGCGATCTTGGACACAATTGCAGTTCCCTGTAGGTTTCTTAGCCTAACTCAGGGCATACTACGAGAAAGTGCCTCTTGGCAAGGACCCGGCTTAGTGGCGGGACTTTCCACTCCCCCTACGGCCGGACAAAGACACTGCCCCAGGGATACGTTCTTATACACAGGTACAAACAAATTACACATCACTCCTGACGTATTAAGGTGCAACCCTTCTACGTAGTAAGGTGCCGCCTCTCACCTTGTACAGATTGGTTCGATCAAAACAACTCTATCCATCATTTTACCCTTTTGCCCCTGTCATTGGGATGGGTCGGCCTGTTCCATGTTATCTGTGTGGAATGTATACATGATATCTAGTGTTCTGTACCTTTTAGGTATGTATCTTCTTGCAGCATCAGCCCTTTCCTTGCCAGCTTCTGTGAGCAGGGCCTGCCTCTGGCTCACAGCTTAACTTTGCTTTATGCTAGCAAAGTTTTGACCATTACTTCAGTTCAGGCCTCAGGCCTCATACTGGGCCTTTATCAGGGCCTTCACTTACTACATTCCCCCACTTTTTGTCTTTTTATGGGGAGGATGTTTACCCATCGTCCCGGAAAAGCATAATGCATGGATTAAAGATAACCCAGTGGGCTAAACACTGTTATGTGGTTACCTTGTTTTACCATTCATACACTCATGCCCCATCTGTCTCTTTAGTCTGCACATTCCCACGTACGACTGATAGGCAGATTTTATTATTTAATTATTTTTTAGTCCCTTATGGTGGGCCTGGGAATGTTAGGCCCGGGACCATGACTGAGGAATGTAGTATTATGATTGAGCCTTAGAGGTACTCCCAAATAATTAATATATATGAATTATATGGATATGGCATATATATTTGTAGTGTATATGGGCATATATGTATAGTATGTATGTATACATATAACAGCACTTTATATCTAAGCATAATAATTCTTTTTCAATTTGTTGTTGTAGTTTGGCCCTTGTGGTACTGTAGATAGCAACCCACTTTTATTAGGGCAATTACAGTTACCATTTGTATTATTATTAATAGTAGGCTGAGTGTTTTGAAATATTGGGATAGGGATTGTGATGATGTGTCCCACAGTGCTATGTATATGAGAAGTAAAACAGAAATTTGGAGTAGTGACACTACCACTGAGGCCTTTGTAATTAGTTACTACACAGTACTGTCCATTCATGTTATAGATTACCCTTACTATTGGTTGTTACCCTCTGGTAAGCTTTACTGTGCAGGAAACAGAAGTGGCTAGTTTTTCTGTTCCATTGGTTGAACTACTCTGTGATACACCAGTAGTTGCTGTAGATCCAGTTGTTTTTTATGGATGCTGTCTTTCAGATAACCTACTGAATGGACAGTAACCAATTTATTAAATAGTGCTGTGTCAGGATTTAGTGTTGGTACCCAGACACTAAACAAGATTGTTTTGAATAATGTATGCCTTAGTTAGGATGCTGTGTCAGTAACCCAAATTATGACTGGTACTAACAGGGAATTTGTTTACCCAATTTGTAGTTACTATGTAACTTAATTTTTTTACCAATTTGTTTTTCCTTGCCTTCATGTTGTTTGCTGCCATTCGTTTGTTGATTTTTACCTGTGTGTTGGTTAAACAGTTTAGCAAGGTTATGCACATGGTACATGTTGTACAGCAATAATACAATACAGCAATAATACAGCAGTACAATGATAATACAGTAGTACAGCAATAATACAGTTGTTTTTACACAGTAACCAAGTTTAAATTAAATGACAGCTTATCCTGGTCCAGCTAGTGGTTTTTAGCTGATTAATTGTCCATATATAGTAGATAAAGGTGTATTTGACCAGTCTCTTATTTATAAAGCACTTCATTTTTCTTTTCTTGATGCTTGGGGGTTTCTTCGCTGTATACTGATATTATCTGGTATTTTTGTGGTGTGATATCTTCTGGTGTCTTTAGTCTGTGGGATGCAACTTAAACAGCTAGTTAGTTAACATAATACTTGGAATACCAACTTCACTTTTGTTAACTGTTTAGAAGCACAAACTTTAACAACCACTGCTTCCCATTAACATAACATAAAAGCGTATAAAATTAAACCAACTATAAAATTAAACCAAAATACATTTTAAATACAGGTCCATACGAATACTTTGAGGGTATTTGAGGGGATACTTTCATGATGCTTTGTTATGTTTGGGAGCCAAAGGTGGAAACCTGTTGAAAACGTGGAAACCTGTTGAAATTCGCTAGCTTTATGCATAAATTGTTATTTTAAAACGTTTTGGTTATGACATTCTTATAACTATATTTAAAAGTACAAACAAGTTTATAAAAAGCCCAAACAAGAAATTAACATTTTGTTAATATTATTTTTACCTTCATGTTGAGGTTTCCCCTTACAATTTTTCTTTGAATAACAAGTAAAAAAAAAACTTAAAAAACAAAAGTGTGATTGATAAAAAATAATTTTTAATTCTTTTTGTTTGCAATTGCATTATTTGTTGAGGCAGAAATATATGTACATATATTTGTAACTGAAACCTTTTTGAACTTTGCACAAAAATTGGTGCTAATAATATTATGATTATACCCCAACCATGATCTTAAAAGAGTGTGGTACCACATATACAAATATATTTTTTAAAAGGGTATAAAATTGACTTTTGTTGCAACAAAATAAAAATAATAAATAATAGTTACGTGACACACACAACATACAACACAGGACAACACACATGACATACAGGACAAACTTACAATTAAAAACAAATGGCGCCAGAATTCTATTCATAACTATACAAAATAAGGCAACCAAAAATAAAAAATAAAAAGGGTTAAACATTTAAATAAACAAGTTATTACCTTATTTAAAACTTTTAACAAAAATTAATAAAAAATATATTATTATTTGCCAAATGTATTGTATTAATTTGGTAATAAGGAATTTTGCATTACTTTATATTTAACATTATTTTAAAACTCTGCTATATGAAAATAAGAAAAGCCCATGTTTCAAATATTAGTTAGTGGTTAGGATTAGAAGCAGAGAGTGCATTTCTGTTGCTTGGCAACCATATCTTCAAGAAAGTTAGGAATAATTCCAGCTGTTGCATTCCTGAAGGGTTAAAATAATTAATTTACTGAATTTACTTAAAGTAAAATTTTTACCTTGTTTTCTTTTTGTTTCTTGTTTTATTCTGTTTTCAATTGCTTTATTTTTTGGAGGTTTCTGTAAAAACTCTAACTTTTAACTTTTAAAACAAAGAGAGAGAGCCAAAGTGAGGAGAGGCGGGGGGAAGGGGGGGTGAAGAGCAACCTAGGAAGGTAGTGAGACCTGAGCCAAGAGAGATTAACTCTATCAAGGTATTTGAAAGTACAGGCAGCAGCAGCAACAAGTTTAGCAAACTGAGAAAGCATATAAAGGATAAAACTTAACCGGTATGTAAAAATATTTGAGAAAGGTGGTTATATTTTCAGATATGAGCGCGGAGTGTGGTTCTGTGGGTCAAAGCAGTTGGGAACCTGCACAGTTGGGAACCGCGCCCCTGGTTTTTATCCTGGCTTTGAGAGGAGAATGGGGGTAGTTACCTGCTCTTGTAAAACCTGAATTTGTTCCCCCAATGTCTGTTGCTTTTGTGTGCATGCCAGATGGATGGCGGGAGTGCCCTTTTTTGCTGCAGTGAACTGTTTTGGGGCAACTCCATGTGTTAATGCATTAATTCTAGGTGTTAACCCACTTAATTTTAGTTTTTTACTTTGAAATTTTTTTGTATTTACTCCCCTGCAATCGAGTCGCAGCTCCTGTCTCCTAATGTGCTCTGTGAACTGTTCCATATTTTCCTTCATTTGATTTACCAATTCAGTGAAAGTATTGTTTGCTACTCTTTCCTTCTGTGCACTTACTTGTCCCGTTCTGACAGGCACCAGTCTAGGTCTCAGTTTAAGTTTAACTGGAACCTGGCTTTTATCATAAGATGGTGGTTGCGGTGCGGTAGCCCCTGCCCATGGGTCATGACAGGATGTTTTAACAGAGTCATTCCACATGTCCCCATTGCAACATTCATCCCAACAGTCCCATGTTCCATCTCTTAACTTGGCAAGGGCCACCTGTTTCCATTTCTGTCCCCATTCCTCAGCACTCCACGAACGCTGACCCCCAGGGGACGGCACTTTTTGCTTCTGCAGGTTTTCTACAGCTGTTTCCAATTTTTTATTTTCCTGCTTCACTTGCTCGAGCATATCATGAGTTTGGACAGCCTGTTGCCCTGCTAACAGAGCTTGGGCTTTCCAGTGCTCGACTGCCCGGGTTACCTCTTCTACTTCTCCTGTTTTTTCTGTTACTTGTTTGGCCAGCATGCCAGCATGCTGTCTGAGCCATCTCACTGCCATAGACATGAGTTGCAAAATTCTTGCTTTTTTACTTTTATTACTGTTTCTCAGAGCCTCAGTTTCTACCATCGCTCTGCATATGCCAGTCCATGTTTCCCCACTCTCTTTTTTAAATTCATATGGACCCCCTTTACTGGCAATCCAGCGGGTCCAAGAGTTATCAAACTCCGTGGGGATCATAAGGGAGGGGGTCAGGGGGTTCCCTAGCTCGAGGTTTGCTGCCATGTTGGATTGCGATTCTTACCACGGCAGGTTCGCTTACTCACCAGATCAGCGGTCGGGGTCACCAGTGTTGTCAGATGCTACCGGTGTGGTGCTCTGCTTTCTCCTGTTGATATCACTCGGCTGCGTGCGTATGTTCCCTCTGTGTGCTGCCCCAGCTCTGCGCAGATAGCTGACCCAGCAGACCCGAAGAGAACCCCCAATAACCACAGAGTCCAGTAAGATGCAAAGTCACGTCGACTAGGTTTATTGCGATCTTGGACACAATTGCAGTTCCCTGTAGGTTTCTTAGCCTAACTCAGGGCATACTACGAGAAAGTGCCTCTTGGCAAGGACCCGGCTTAGTGGCGGGACTTTCCACTCCCCCTACGGCCGGACAAAGACACTGCCCCAGGGATACGTTCTTATACACAGGTACAAACAAATTACACATCACTCCTGACGTATTAAGGTGCAACCCCTCTACGTAGTAAGGTGCCGCCTCTCACCTTGTACAGATTGGTTCGATCAAAACAACTCTATCCATCATTTTACCCTTTTGCCCCTGTCATTGGGATGGGTCGGCCTGTTCCATGTTATCTGTGTGGAATGTATACATGATATCTAGTGTTCTGTACCTTTTAGGTATGTATCTTCTTGCAGCATCAGCCCTTTCCTTGCCAGCTTCTGTGAGCAGGGCCTGCCTCTGGCTCACAGCTTAACTTTGCTTTATGCTAGCAAAGTTTTGACCATTACTTCAGTTCAGGCCTCAGACTGGGCCTTTATCAGGGCCTTCACTTACTACAGTGCTGACTGCACACCATAATGCATGTTATGGACAGAGGACTGTGTTCTCTCAGTGCCTCCATTAGGATCACCCAGGTCTGGGCAGGATTTAGTGTTTGCCCTTCCTTGTTATTAAAACCCACCTACCTCACAGCCTATGGAGTAATTTATATCTGTCCAAAGTGAGTGTAAAATACTCCCATAGGTATACATGGAGAGTTCTTATCAAAGAGCCTTTTACACTTGGGAATGCCGTGTGCACAGTCGTTGGAAAGTTTTTCCCCTAGCAACACCTATCGGGTCGGCTATGGAGCCTCCTGGAGTGGCGCCTTCATGGTGCTCAATATATGACCCAGCGCCTCCTCGGTTTCTTCTTGCCGGTTACTCCGACAGAGGGGAAGGGGGGCGGGTTTGGAATGGATATGAGCAACACATCTTGAAGAACAACAGTTACGAGAAGGTGAGTAACCGTTTTTCTTCTTCAAGTGATTTCTCATATTGATTCCAATTAGGTGACTCCCAAGCCTTACCTAGGCAGTGGGGTCAGAGTTATGGAATCGCAGATTGGAGCACCGCTCTGCTGAAAGCTGCATCATCTCTGGCATGCTAGACGATGGCGTAATGAGAGGTGAACGTATGAACCAAGGACCACTTGCTGCCCTGCAGATCTCTTGTATCAGGACCTGGGCCAGGAATGCCGCCGATGAGGCCTGTGCCTTTGTGGAGTGTGCCGTAAGTGACAGGGCTGGTGTCTTGGCCAGCTCGTAGCATGTGCGGATGCAGGACGTGATCCAGGAAGATATTTTTTGAGATGAGACCGGTAGTCCTTTCATGCGGTCAGCCATCGCTATGAACAACTGGTTCGATTTCCTGAATGGCTTGGTGCATTCGATATAGAAGGCCAACGCTCACCGAACATCCAAAGAGTGCAGCCTCTGCTCACGGCTACTGGTATGAGACTTCGGATAAAAAACAGGTAGGAAAATGTCTTGGCTGGTATGGAAATGTGATACCACCTTAGCAGAAAGGCTGGGTGAGGTCTGAGCTGCACCTTGTCCTTGTGGAAAACTGTATAAGGTGGGTTGGAGGTAAGCCCCTTTAACTCAGACACCCTTCTTGCTGATGTGATGGCAATTAGGAAGGCTACCTTCCACGATAGGTGGAGAGGACCAAATTAACGCAGGAACAGTCTGTCTGATCTGGGTATGTAGCCAGTTCAGACCCTTGAGGAACCGTCCAACCATGGGGTTGGTGAAGATGGAACGTCCAGAGACTCCGGAGTGGAAAGCCAAGATAGCCGCTAGGTGTACCTTTATGGATGACACTGCCAGGCCTTGCTGTTTCAGGTGCAGAAGGTACTCCAGAATAAAGGGTAACGGTGCCTGAAGTGGTGGCGTATGACACTGGTCACACCAGCAAGTGAACCTCTTCCACTTCGCTAGATATGTGGCCCTCATGGAGGGCTTTCTGCTGCCGAGTAAGACCTCCCTTACCTGCTTCGAACACAGGAGCTCCATAGGGTTCAGCCATGAAGCTTCTAGGCCATGAGGTGGAGGGACTGGAGGTCTGGATGATGAAGATGATCATGATCCTGAGTGATCAAGTTGGGGAGGAACGACAACATGATCGGAATATCAACCAACAGATCCAGAAGCGTGGTGTACCAGTGTTGTCGAGGCCACGCTGGTGCCACCAGAATTATCTCTGCCCCGTCTCTATGGACCTTGAGTAAGACCTTGTGCACGAGAGGGAATGAGGAAAAGGCATAGAGCAGACAGCCTCCTCAGGGAAGCAGGAACGTGTCTGTGATTGAGCCTGGGCTGCTTTCCTGGAAGGAGCAAAACACTGGGCACTTCCTGTTGCTCTGAGTGGCGAACAGCTTGATCCCCACCTCTGGAAGATGAAGTGAATGACGTCCAGCTGGATGGACCACTCGTGGCTGTGGAAGGACCTGCTGAGGTGGTCCGCCAGTATGTTCTGGACTTCTGGCAGATATGATGCTTCCAGGTGAACGGAGTGGGCTATACAGAATTCCCAGAGCGTGAGAGCCTCCTGACAGAGGGGCGAGGACCGGGTACCACCCTGCTTGTTGATGTAAAACTGCAGTGGTGTTGTCCATCATGACTACCATGTGCTGGCCTTGCAGACGAGACTGAAAGGTCTGGCATGCGAGTCGCACCGCTCTGAGCTCCTTGATATTGATATGGAGAGAGAGCTCGTCCTGTGACCAGAGGCCCTGCATTCGGAGATCTCCCAGATGTGCGCCCCAAACTAGAGCTGACGCATCTGTAACTAGAGGCAAGGACAGCTGAGGGCTGCTGAAGGGGACTCTTTCGCAGACTATTCAAGCATCGAGCCAACACTGGAGTGACTCTAGCACCTGCTGTAGCACCATGACCCCTAGTCCCAGGCTATGGCACCCCAGCCGGTATGTCGAAGCGAGCCACGACTGTAGAGGCCTGAGTCTCAGCCTGACATGTCAGACCACGTACGTGCAGGCCGCCATGTAACTGAGGAGACTGAGGCAATTCCTTGCTGTAGTGGTCATGCATTGAATGATGCTTGCCATGGCTTGGAATCGGGACTCCGGCAGGCTTGCTCTTGCCTGGACCGAGTCCAACACCACCCCCGATAAACTCTATCCTCTGGGTCAGAGACAAGGTGTACTTACTCACGTTGAGGAGGAGACGCAGTCTCTTGAACGTGGATATGGCCAGACAGACCTGTGACTCCACCTGTTCTCTGGTGTGCCCCCTGAGTAGCCAATCATCGAGGTAAAGGTATACCTGCACCTGCCTTCTTTGGAGGAAGGCTGCTACCACTGACATGCACTTGGTGGGGCTGTCGACAGGCTGAAGGGAAGGACCGTGAACTGATAATGTTTTTGCTCAATCATGAACCTTAAACAGCAGGGTGAATCGCTATGTGAAAGTACGCATCTTTCATGTCAAGGGCGGCGAACCAATCTCCCGGATCCAGAGAAGGGATAATTGTATTGAGGGAAAAGATGTGGAACTTCAACTTTACCATGAACTTGTTGAGTCCTCACAGGTCTAAAATTGGTCTGAGAACCCCCCCTTGGCTTTGGGGATTAAGAAGTAGCAGGAATAGAATCCCTTGCCCCATGTCTCCTGAGGAACCTCCTCCACTGCTTCTATGTCGAGGAGCGCCTGCACCTCCTGGATAAGGAGTTGCTCATGAAAAGAGTCCCTGAAGAGGGACGGGGAAGGGGGGTGGGAGGGCGGGTAGGAGCAGAATTGGAGAGAATATCCCACTTCCACCGTGCGAAGAACCCAGTGGTCCAATGTTATTAGGGACCACGCACAGTAGAAGTGGGATAGGCGGTTCAAAAAACACGGGGAAGGATCCGGCATTGAAACAAGTGCTCCGTCCTCAGGTGCACCTTCAAAATGTCTGGTTTGCGCTGAAGAAGGCTTAGTCGGGCCCTGGCCCTTTGCGGACAGGGGATGGGAAGGCTTATGCCTGCCATTCCTACCGCTGTGCCTGTAAAAATCCTGCCTCGGCCAAGGAGGATATGAACGCTGTTTGCGGTGGTTGGGGCTTAAAGGGCTTTCGTTGGGTTGCATACCCAAAGATTTCATTGTTGTCCTGGAGTCTTTGAGGCTATGCAGTCTGGAGTCAGTCTGTTCGGCAAACAGGCCCAACCCGTCAAAGGGTAGGTCTTGCATAGTTTGCTGAACCTTGGGCGGGAGCCCCAAGGCTTGTAGCATGAACTACACCGCATAGCTATCCCTGAGGACAAGGGGCGCGGTGCCGAGTCCACAGCGTCCAGTGAGGCCTGTTAAGAGGTCCGTGCCACTGCCTTGCCCTCCTCGACAATTGCCCCAAACTCCTCCCTGGACTCTGCTGGTACCAGCTCCCTAAACTTCCGCATAGAGTTCCAGGAGTTAAAACTGTACCTGCTCAGGATTGCCTGCTGGTTGACCTCCGAATAAATCCAGGCACTTGGCATCCTTAGATTTAGGCGCTGGGGCTTGCTGACCCTACCTCTCCCTCTCATTTACTGCCGACACTACCAACAAGCAAGGCTGTGGGTGTGTGAACAGGTAGTCGAACCCCTTGGAGGGTACGAAGTACTTCCTCTCCACTCCCTTAGCGGTGGAAGGGATGGATGCTGGGGTCTGCCAAATGTTCTTTGCATTGTCTTGTATAGTTTTGATGAGGGGTAGAGTGACCCTGGATGGCCCGTCTGGTGCCAGAATGTGCACTATAGGTCCTCCGATTCTACCACTTCCTCAGCCTGCAGGTTCATATTCTGTGCCACCCTGTGCAGGGGTTCCTGGTGGGCATGGTTATCTATAGGGGGCGGCCCCAAGATGGAGGTGCCCACCACCGCCTCGTCCGGGCAGGATTACAAGGACGCTAGTGGGAGAACTGGGTCCTCCAGACCCTCTTGATCCTCGGAGACCTCCTGCTCCACCTCTAGTTCTTTGCCAGCCACGCCAGGGTCTGGCTCAGGACCTGGGGTGGGTTCCGGAGGAGATGGTGCGACCGCCGACTCCTCTGCACCCCTAGGAGTGGGGCAACTGACTGCTGCCTCAGGCACCCTAGGCTCGGATCCACTGAGCATGAGGCCTTGGACTGGGAACTTTGGGCCTGGTGGTACGCCTAAGGGTCCAAAATGGCCACTGCGCTGGCCCGTGCCACTGTGCAGGCCATGGCCCTGCACTGACGTTAGGTATGTCCTGCGCCAACTTTTGCCGGGGTCGCTGTGAATATTTGGACCCCGTCTCCGAGTCTGAAGATGGGGCCCAGTACCGTGATGGCCATGGCGGTGCCGAGTACAGCTGAGCTGGGGAGCGGTGCTGCGAGGCTGGGGAGCGGTGCTGTGACCTGGAACGGTACTGCGATCTGGAGTGGTCCCACGAGTGTGGTCTGCGCAGAGAGCCAGATCGGTGCCGATACAAACGATGCTGAGATTGGGACCTACTGCGCAAAGGCGATCTGCGCCGTGAGTGGGAGCGCTGCCAGGATCTGGATTGATGCCGTGAGTCAAACCGGCGCCACGAGTGCAACCGGCACCGCGGGTGGGACTGGCACCAGGACTCCAAGCGGTGCTGGGACTCCGACCGGTACCTCCCCTCCGCAGGCTGAGTCAAAGGGCGGATCATCGCTGGCTTTCCCCAGGACGGCTCCGCCCGTGGCGGTATCAGAGGCTTAATGCAAAGGGCTGGGGACCTCGGTGCCATCATCGCAATGAGGTCCCTGGCAGCCTCAAAGGTGTCCGGGGCGGAAGGCAGTTCTACCTCCTCCACCACCAAACCCGGGGAGTCCAACTGCACTGGACTCGACAGTCCCACTTGTGGGGCTGAAGTCAGCGGCGCAGGTTCCAAAAGTTTTGGCGCTGGGGTTTCTCCCTGGGATGTGCCCCGTTGGCCGGCTCCGATGGGGTAGGTCCTGAAGTGGGGGAGGCACTCCTCCCTTGCTTCCGGTGCTGCATCTGCACTGGTGAATGGGATTGGTGTCGGGCCGGTCCCGCCGTCTTCGGTGCCAGGGAGTGCCGGTGCCACCGGTCTCTGCCAAGGGGAGAAACAGGCTACTTGACCCCAGTTCATCTCTCACCAAAGCATATGTCTGCACCAGGGGCCCACTGCAGGCAGCTTGAGCCTTCTTGTCTTTGGGCTACCTGGGAAAGCTTAGCCTTCAGACCAGGTTAGGGCAGAAGCTTACACATGACATTCTCAATAGAACACAAAATAGTTTCCGAAGAAGCTAGTTTGGGAGAAGCGTGATGACTCTGTATAGTCTGAAACTCCCATAACAGTAATACCTCTTTACCTCAGAAGCAGGAAGCCTGCTAAACAACCAGTGGGGCCCCTGGATGATCGAGATACAAAAGGAGCGCTTAAAGACGATAAAGTCATTGTGGAGAAACTAAACGAATTCTTTGCTTCAGTCTTCACAGCTGAGGATGTTAGGGAGATTCCCAAACCTGAGCCGGCTTTTGTAGGTGACAAATCTGAGGAACTGTCACAGATTGAAGTGTCACTAGAGGAGGTTTTGGAATTAATTGATAAAGTCACCGGGACCAGATGGCATTCACCCAAGAGTTCTGAAAGAACTCAAATGTGAAGTTGCGGAACTATTAACTAGGGTTTGTAACCTGTCCTTTAAATCGGCTTCTGTACCCAATGACTGGAAGATAGCTAATGTAACGCCAATATTTAAAAAGGGCTCTAGAGGTGATCCCGGCAATTACAGACTGGTAAGTCTAACGTCAGTACCGGGCAAATTAGTTGAAGCAATAGTAAAGAATAAAATTGTCAGACACCTTGAAGAACATAAATTGTTGGGCAAAAGTCAACATGGTTTCTGTAAAGGGAAATCGTGTCTTACTAATCTATTAGAGTTCTTTGAAGGGGTCAACAAACATGTGGACAAGGGGGATCCAGTGGACATAGTGTACTTAGATTTCCAGAAAGTATTTGACAAGGTCCCTCACCAAAGGCTCTTACGTAAATTAAGTTGTCATGGGATAAAAGGGAAGGTCCTTTCATGGACTGAGAACTGGTTAAAAGACAGGGAACAAAGGGTAGGAATAAATGGAAAATTCTCAGAATGGAGAGGGGTAACTAGTGGTGTTCCCCAAGGGTCTGTCCTAGGACCAATCCTATTCAACTTATTCATAAATGATCTGGAGAAAGGGGTAAAAAGTGAGGTGGCAAAGTTTGAAGATGATACTAAACTGCTCAAGATAGTTAGGACCAAAGCAGACTGTGAAGAACTTCAAAAAGATCTCACAAAACTAAGTGATTGAGCAACAAAATGGCAAATGAAATTTAATGTGGATAAATGTAAAGTAATGCACATTGGAAAAAATAACCCCAACTATACATACAATATGATGGGGGCTAATTTAGCTACAACGAATCAGGAAAAAGATCTTGGAGTCATCGTGGATAGTTCACTCCCTCTGGGGCACCTGGCATTGGCCACTGTTGGTAGACAGGATACTGGGCTAGATGGACCTTTGGTCTGACCCAGTACGGCCGTTCTTATGTTTCTAGTAGGCCCACCCTTCTTCCTTATCATTGGAGCAGTTTAAGGGTTATACAGCTTTAATTACGCCACTATTGTTAAAGTGGTTTCCCCCCTAGAGCAGATGCACTGATACTAGTACAGATGTATTTCTACTGATATAGCTTATTCCCCTTTCTGCACAAGAATAGCTATATTGCTATAAAGCACTTTTTATGCCTGTATAACTGCATCCACAGTAGGGATTGGAGTAGTGTAACTATTTTGGTTAAAAAAAACAAACCAGTTATATCAGTACAAAATCTCTGTATACACCAGACCCTTATAATAGAATTATAGTTTGGTCCATGAGCCTGAACATGGAATGGCAAGTGGACACAGAAGAGGGTGGTGGAAGAGAGTGGGCATGCTTCCAAGTCCTTTTTATTGGAAGACAGAAGAAGGGGAGAATGAAGTCTGGTTCCAGCTCCACTTTGTTACACAAAGCATATTATTTGGTTGAAAAGCTGATAGCATATTTCATTTTATGAGGCTTGAGGTTCTCTCTCTTAGGAGTATGGATTCAATACAATTTAATGAGTACTCCATCCTGGATTGTTTTTGATGGCTTGCATGCTATTTCAAAATGGCAATTTTGTAGCATCTCCTAACTTCTCTCCCCCCCCCCCCCCCCCCTTTTTTTTTTTTTTTTGCTGGACAGTGTTTTCAGCTCAGGCTTTTACATCTTCCACAGCTTTTCTGTTCTTCCCTCTTCTACAGGTTGTTTTGGTCTCCATGTCTAATTGTGCACTGTTTTCATAGACCTTGGGCCTCTTAAATGCTTCATCATCCTCACTGTGTGTTATCTGATATGCTTGCCACTTTGCTGATAACATATATCACATTACTGCTTCTTTATGGTTTCTTCCAATCTTTTGTTATTTTCATTAGTGAGAGATCTGAGGCAAACAGACACTGTTCTGACAACTTGGCATCCTTTATATTTTCAACTATCCTGTCTCTTATTCTTTTTAACGTCCTATATTTGTTCAGCAAGACAGAATTGCAGTTCTAAAAACCTGAGCTGGAGGCTTATTCCTGGAACCACCATTTAAATTTGCCCTTCCATTGTATCCTTATGAAATGGGGACGGACCACTGTCATCTAGTCTTTTCCCCCCACACCCTTGAGTGGTAGGACATCTAGAATGTCACCTGCAACATCACCCATGCAAATATCAGGGCATGTACCTGGTATTGTGGGTTGTCTATTAAATTGACAGGCAGATGGAATGTCAAATCTGCAGATCTATCTGCCAGAATTTCTAAATCCTGGGCCTCTCTGGGAACTGACTGACCAATAACTCTCCACTGTGATGCCTGAACAACTCCTATGCTGGAGGGTCCTGCTGGAGGGCACAGAACTACTATAGCCAAGGCCAGGTCTACATGACAAACTTTTGCCGCCATAGCTGTGATTTATGACTGACATAGCTGAGCCACCAAAAGCCCCTGCTTTTGATGCATTTTGATGCAGCAAAACTGAGCTCTTGCTGGGTAGCTTATTTTGCTCAAGATGGCTGGAAAAGGCTACACCTGCAGAAGAGCAGTTTTGCCTGTATAAGCTGCCTCCACACTGGCAAAGCCTAAGTATAGCCCTGGACCAAGTCTGTGT
The DNA here is from genome assembly GCA_003942145.1 of Platysternon megacephalum. NCBI lineage: Eukaryota > Metazoa > Chordata > Testudines > Platysternidae > Platysternon > Platysternon megacephalum. Next base: position 16,867,885 of record QXTE01000003.1, read on the forward strand.
GTGTGGTGGGGTGGCAGAGCCACTCCAGAGGAGGAAAGTGAACCAGCCCCAGGTGCTCAGGGTTGAGAAGGAAAGCCAGCCTAGGGTTCACCTCAATCAGCTAACGTTAAAATACAATTTACTCCATCTGTGCTGAGATTTAACGTTAGCCAACATGTTTTTAAAAATACATCCGTTGCCCTACTGTAGCCTTTAGACAGCTGCAGCTCTAAGAACCTGACCTCAGCCATCCAATGACAAGTGCTCTATGTTGGTTTCAGGGTGTTTTTTGTTTCTGAGGGTGGCTTGTTGTAAGCATGTTATCTTCTGCCCTGGACCCACCTCAGTCCCCAAACTTTGCATTTGTGGTAAGAGGTTCCACTGCAGTGTTATGCATACAATAAAAGGGGCTTCATAGAAAATCAATAATTATTTGCTCCATATATAAAGTTGATCTCTACCCCGGTCTAGAGCAGGGATCTCAAACTCAAATGACCACATGAGGACTAATACATTGGCCTGAGGGCCGCATCACTGCAACCCGCCCCCCTCTCTCCCCTTCCATGAGGCCCCGCCCCTATTCCAACCCCTTCCCCAAATCCCCGCCCCTGCCCCACCTCTTCTCCACCCCATCCCCTGAGCGCACAGCTCCCTGCTCCTCCCCCCTGGAAAGGAAGTGCCTGGAGGTAGGCAGAGGAGCAGGGACAAGGCGCGCTGGTGAGGAGGATGGGTGGCAGGGGAGGGGAACTTGGCGGCCGCAGGAAATAACGGGGGGGCACGGGGAGCTTGCCAGGCTGCAGCTAATAACTCCGCGGGCTGCATGTTTGAGACCCCTGGTCTAGAGCATGAGATGTAGAAGCTGAAAGAGTATCCGGTTGTAGGGAATTGGTGGACTAATGCTGGATATTGGGTGGGCCAGACATGGAAAGTATATTATGGCCTAGGACCTGAAACACAAGGGGAGGAGAGGCTCTGATCCGTACTTTAGCTTCTAAATGGAAAGGTGTGGGTGATAGATTTCTTTGTTCCAGATTACGATTTTTTTAAAACCTTAAAATTTGCTAACTTAAAAAATAAGTAGTTATTTGACTAGGTTTTAAGATCAAATATTTATTTACATAGTTGTGTGTCTGGTACTTTCATTTGAGAGTTCTCCCTCCTCCTTGTAAATAATCTTGATGTTCAAGAGTTATGTGTAATGCAGTGAGTAACATATTGGTCAGTTAATTTTGATGCACTAGCTTTCACTGATGCAGAGTGAATGCAGTAAGTTTAGAGTTCTAAAAGTGCATTTTTGTGTTTAGGGTCACACATCTCTCTGAAATGACCATCACAGACTTTGCAAAAAATATTCTGTTTTAGCAGACCACTACCATGTGCCAAATTCCAGGCAAAAAAGACTTATTTTCTGGAAAGTAGGGAGAAGTGTCCAAAATAGGCCTCAATGGAAAGTTTCATACTCAACTACTGTATTGAGAAGTTATTGCAACTCCATAAGTGCTCGTCATACCACCAAAGGACAATATATAAACACTCCCTGAAACAGTGATTAATATTTAGTAAAGTCCCTAATTATACTTAAAAATATCACAATTAAGCCAAAACATTTTTCCATTGTTTTACTGAAACTGAAAAAGTATTCTGTACCAAAATGTACACAATTTAGTAATAATACAAAATGTTAATTCTGCAAGACAGAATGTCAGTTACATTCACCAAAATGAACACTGAACCACCATTTATTGCCAGCTCAGTGTTACTTTAAATAATAAATCACTGGTTGAACATAGAAACAAAGCAGCTTCAACTCTGCATAAATAAGAAAAACTACTGATAACAATACTGCAGAAAGATAAACATTCATGATATTTACATGCTACCACAGCATACCTAGCATGTAGTATGTCTTCTGGCTTGAATGATAGCTTTATGAGACCAATACATTAATATTAGAGTTGATGTTCTACAAAATCAGTCCCTTACAAGTTATACCAAGCTTGCACATTAGGAGAACAGCATTCCCGCTCTTTCATCCCCACCCTCGAAATGCCTCTGTATCCCCAGAAAAAGACCAACCTGCTGACACCATCCTTCTAGTAAGAAGGAATGTTCAAATCCATTTATAGTTTTCCTTCAGTGACTGGACAGGATAACTATTTAGCATAGCAACTGATACTCGTTTTCTCAGTAGTAAGTCAAACCAAAATAAACCTACCTAATATTTCCTGCTTAATGTTAAGAAACACCCTACGTTATCTCACTGGTCCAAATACAGTATTTTAATGGACAGTTACATTTCTTGTGTTAATTTTTCTAGTAACATCATTTCAATGGACCCTTGTAAGTTTTCGTAAGATGGATAAATTGGATTTTTCAGAAAATAAATTATAGTTTTTTCACAAAAGAAAACATTTAAAAAGAATCAAACATCAAAACCAACTGGAACATTCAAGACATGTGATTTTTCTGGCTTTATTACATCTCCAAGTTAAGCAGAGGTCAAACACCTATCCCTGGGAAAGAAGTGTCGAACACCAAAAATTATTAGTGTGCAAATGCACTGTACTTTAAAAAGATGAGATTTTAAAAGTGTAAACATCTGTTCTTGATTCATCCACTTGAATCCATTGCTACTCACAGAAAAAGTTATGTAAAAAACTGTATTAACGTTATCAATGCTCTAACCTGCCTGATGTGTAATCGTTTCTATATCTGTATCATGAAAGTTTTAGAAAGTCATAATACAGTACTTCTCTCTGAACAAAATGCCCAGACAGTTGAACGCAGTGGTTTCATACTCTTATTAAAGAATGTCAAACATTTCTGCACTTTGTAGCAATAGATTTTCCTTAAAGGAAAAAATGATTCAACTCAGTTAGGGAGCTAATAGTTAAGTGGAACAGGAGCAAGTGAAGTACTATAAATAGATCAATGTTTTTACAGATTAATGTGAGACTCAATAAAATTCTCTCTTAACCCAAGACCTAAGCTTAAAACTTGAACAAACAAAATTAAAATCAGGAGTTCATGGAAGCAATTAGGCTGCTATCACTTTATATTTAAAACCTACTTTTTTAACCAGAAAACAAAAATCACCAGGAACATTACATACAAACCAATTTTAGCCAAATCATTATTTTAAACATACAACAAATTACACTACAGAACTTGTTTTCCATCTCAGTCATAACTGGGAGTTCACTAGTCAAAATACCCTCAATCCTTAATGACATAAAGCTGACCCTTCAGAAGAGCATGCGCAGAGTAAGAGAAATATCAAAAACTCTAAAGCCATGTTCAAGACATCTGGGATCTCCATAAAGGAAGTAATTTTTAGCTGCTGAAGAAAGTCAAAGTCATAAGGAGGAGTTTCACTGATCACAAGTCTGCTGATCTTCTCAATTATCTTCCACAAAAATCCTTGTACTGAAGACTGCCTTCTAAAATTCATAAATACATATTATTCTTTACTCCTGGTCAGTTGCTATGGCAATGGTTCACTTCAACGCTCCTCTGACATTCAAGCTGCTTTCTTGGTGCAGGTTCCTTGAAGATCTTGTAGATTTATTTTTGACCTAACAAAAATAGTAAGATAAGCCATTTGGAGTCAGCACTCTCTCTGTAGCTTTAACTGTTTCATGTACCATTATTACATATTGTGCTGTATTTGGGACAGAGGAAGACGCAGAGAATAGTACTAAGCTTTGCATTTCTTACCTATTGTGAATCATGTGGCTTTTGACTAGATGTCCAGCTGCCAGTGCTGCCATTAATGATAATTCCCCTGCCATTACTGTAGCACATACAATTTTAGCAAGCTGACGTGCATTTTCACCAGGATTGTCTTGACTTGCACCCTGGACCCCTAACATCTGTAGACAAAAATATCCAACATCCACTTTAAAACCAAGCGCTGGTAAAGGTAAATTTGTGTTCAGTTAGAGTTATTTAATAGTCCTTACTAAATTATGTGAAACAAACCAGCTTTTAAGTCCCTCAGACATTAAAAAGTAGCATTTAGCTTCAAAATTAGATGCATGAATACTCTTTAGAACTGTCTAGTTAGTCAGATCTTAAAGCCTACTAAAGTTTGAAAAAAACTTGCAGTATTACTTAGACACACAGTATACAATAGAACCAGGAGGAGTTTTGGTTTAAAGGGATGTTATTTTAATTTTCTTTGATGCTTTGTACCTGCAAACAGGCTTGCTGTGGTAGCAAGTTGGTCCCTCCACCAACTGTTCCAATTTCTATAGAGGGCATTGTGCAGCTGATATACAGATCTTCATTTGTGGGACCTGTTGACTCCATCAGAGTGATGCAGTTAGAGCTGCCCACATTCTGTGCTGCATCCTTAAAGTCAGAATAAAAACGTTTAGGTCAAGTATCTTAAGAATATATTTAAAAAACCAAAACCCAATAGTGCTGTGAATTGGCTAAACTTACCTGTCCACAAGCAATGTAGATAGCTGTGACAATGTTTGCTGCGTGGGCGTTATAGCCACCTATGCTACCAGCCATCGCAGAGCCCACCAAATTTTTGTTTATATTAACCTCAACCATAGCTTCTGTAGTCGTCTTCAATACCTAGACAAAGCCATATGCTTTTATTATACTTCTCATTAGACAGCAGCAGTAATCCCATGTTGTATAGCGGGGGTAGGCAACCTATGGCACGCGTGCCGAAGGCGGCATGCGAGCTGATTTTCAGTGGCACTCACACTGCCCCGGTCCTGGCCACCGATCCGGGGGGCTCTGCATTTTAAATTTAATTTTAAATGAAGCTTCTTAAACATTTTAAAAACCTTATTTACTTTACAAACAACAATAGTTTAGTTATATATTATAGACTTATAGAAAGAGACCTTCTAAAAACGTTAAAATGTATTACTGGCACGTGAAACCTTAAATTAGAGTGAATAAATGAAGACTCGGCACACCACTTCTGAAAGGTTGCCGACCCCTGTTGTACAGTATTAGCACTCAGACTGCGATTCCATGGCTGAGGGACTTGCTGCAGAACAGTTCTCTAAAATGTAGACTTTCATTTAAAAGAAAATAATTTAAGCTCTTACAGTTGCTAAAACTTTCCAAATATAAACAGAATGCAAACCAATGCAGAGATATTTGCCTGAGTCTGCAGATAAGCCTGAAATAAATACTTCTAAGAGATGTGGTGAACCACCCCATTTATTTCAATGGAATGTTGACATTAAATTTGAAACTTAATGATGACAATATAAAAATAGTTTGGCAGAAAAAGCCTGTTAATGAGCTATGATAGTACCAACCTGCCTCCAAGGTAACTCCAAATAGCAAAAACCCTCAATTGTCCTCATCCCAGCTTCCCCCATTTTTATCTAGAACTTCCATGATCCTACAATAATGCTCAAAGTGAAGAGTCGTCATTATGTACATTTTATAAATTTCAATTTCAAGTTAAATTTTTATAAAAGGGATTAGTTTGGTTAGAAAAAAAAGCTTTTTTTCCAAGATGAATCAAAGCAGTACTTACTTCTCTGACCACCTTGGCTGGAATGACTGCTTCGCAGACAACAGACTTCCCTCTGCCTTCTATCCAATTTATGGCAGCAGGCTTTTTGTCTGTACAATAGTTACCACTAATAGCTAGAACCTGGAGATCAGGAAACTCTTCTTGCAGTCTCGCAAGTGCCTTTTCGGTACCCTGACAGAAGCAGATATAAATGAAGCTTAACTTCTCATGAGGATTGTATTATAAACCACTGGCGAACTTAACTAATATGTGACTAACCATCACAGAGACGGTAAGACATCAGGGCTAGACTGAACCTTTGGGCATATCGCTGTGCTACCCCAGGGGCAGCAATGGGAAGGAATTGTTCCTCACAGAGGAACCTAGACTCCCCTTTTGGGTAAGACGGTGCTGGTGGGTAGGGATAATATAATCATTGCTCTGCCCCCATCTCACTCACTTGCTCGTAGAGGAAATAATGAATTCACAAGCCCTTGCTCCTCCCCACCATGCATGGTGTCTCATCCTGGGGCTGCACAGTTGGGCGGAGGCTCTGCCCCCTCTAACTCTAGAGTGGCTACATAGGACCAGAGAACACTGGCACTTATCAAGGTATGCACACAACATGGATCTTAATACTCTGGGATCAATTCTTCCCTTTATTCTGGATTGGGGGAAGAAGGAGATCCTGAGTTGCATGAGCAGATTTTTTTTCCTTTTTAAATATAGTCATTTTAACCCTCCGGTCTTCATTGCTTAGGTACTACTCTTGATTATGGTCAAAGACACAAAACTAAACCATTACAGTTTACCATTTTATATCACTAGAGAGAGACACAGCCTGCCCTCGGTAAATTGCCTAAGGTAAATAAAACAAGCAAAGGTAAAAAAATCAAGTTCATATGGGAAGATGGTCAATAAGAATGAAGTTGAAGTAGGATTAATAATCACTTTAATTTCTCACTCATGTAAACCTGTTTTGCCTATTTTAGATTTAAGCACTTCAGGGACAGAAAGTAAATTTTACTCTCAAAAGCACTATAAACCCTAACACAGGACGACTCTGATTCTGGATGGCCCTTATACAAGCCCCGGAAAAAGAAAGGGGGAGAAGTTGAAGGGAGGGAAGTGGGGAGTCCTGTGTCCTTGCTTCCGCTCCCTGCATAATCATGTAAGACAGGACAAACTAACTCAGAGTTAATTTAGTGACATTCCTTAACTAGTTTTTTTTTTTCAAAAAATGCTAAGTAGAAACAGACTGGATCTTACTTTTGAGATCATGTTCATTCCCATTGCATCCCCTGTTTCAGACTGAAAACGGATATAAAGGTTACGACCAGCCAGACTGATGTGAAGCTTTTGCAGACGAGCAAACCTGTAAATAAAAAGGAGAATCAACTGACTACTTACAATTCCTTCTCTCTCCCTTATCTCGCTAAAGACTACAGGCTGCTTTTCAGCTACAAATGACAGTAAGCCATTAGTTCTGGATAACCCTGTTAAGCACGATGCACAATGTGCGCTCCTCCTCCTGCTCTATGCTCAAAATTAAATCAGCACCAACTACCAGGCACAAAGTCCTCTGACAGCTGATCCAAGACAAATGTTTAAGAAAATTTACTGCTCCTGAAAGCATATTTCAGCTCAGTACTAATGCGGACACGAGAACAAATGGATATAAATTGGCCGTCGGGAAGTTTAGGCTTGAAATTAGAAGAAGGCTTCTAACCATCAGAGGAGTGAAGTTCTGGAACAGCCTTCCGAGGGAAACAGTGGAGGCGAAAGACCTCTCTGGCTTTAAGATTAAGCTTGATAAGTTTATGGAGGGAATGGTTTGATGGGATAACGTGATCTTAGTCAATAGGTCAATAACGTGCCATCACTGGTAATTAGTACCAATGGTCAATGATGGGATATTAAAAGTTACTACAGAGAACTTTTTCCTGAGTGTCTGGCTGGAGAGTCTTGCCCGCATGCTCGGGGTTCAGCTGATCGCCATATTTGGGGTCGGGAAGGAATTTTCCTCCAGGGTAGATTGGCAGAGGCCCTGGAGGTTTTTCGCCTTCCTCCGCAGCATGGGGCAGGGGTCGCTTGCTGGAGGATCCTCTGCAACTTGAAGTCTTTAAATCATGATTTGGGGACTTCAACAGCTGAGTCGAGGTAGAGAATTATTCCAGGAGTGGGTGGGTCAGCTTTTGTGGCCTGCATCATGCGGGAGGTCAGACTAGATGATCATAATGGTCCCTTCTGACCTTAAAGTCTATGAGTCTATGAAAGTAACTGTACTGGTTTGCCTAATTTTTCTAGCCCCACAAATTGTGAATACAGGATCTTAGTGTTGTAGTTACCTAATTTCAAACAACAATTCCCTCCCTCCATCCCCAACAAAAAAAATTCTGTGTTACTGAATATTAACTACTAAGAGAGGGAGATTTGGCAATTCTTAAGTCAGTTATATACAGAAACAGTGTCTAGAGCAGTGATAGTGAAGGCATGTCCCACAACCCAATTCTATTGCTATGCAGTAAGCAAGAACAAACTAACTTGAAGATATTGCACATTATTCAACAGCAGGAAGGATGGTTCTATACCATGGTATCAAGCCTTGCTGGAATATGCTCATGCGTACTACTGACCTCCACCTGCTTTTGTAGAACATGACTCTGCTAACCAATACTGAAAAACCAGTCTTCGATTTTCCAGAGTTAATATACAACAACAAATATTGGGGAGGGATGGAGATAAGAGAAGTTATGACACTCATTCTCTAAATCCTGTTACTTTTAATACTGTTATGCTTCTCCCCACCCTGTCAGTTCTGGCATTATAGGGTCAATATTCTCTTTAGCCCCTAGAATTAGAGAAGAACACGGTATATCATTTGAAAGATTAGATGGTGGTGTACAACATTGGTTCTAATTCTACAAGTGCAGGATAACAACCACTAAAATCAAGTCAGAACTGAAGAGTGTGTGTGTGTGTGTGTGTGTGTGGGTAGTAACAAGTATGAATGGTAATCAGAATAATACCATTTTAACTTCCTTTTTCTTGCTGTGACTGAATTATTTATTTTCCTAGGGGATATAACATTTGTTTGTAGCCCTAATGGTTAACCAGATATTGAACATGAAAGATGTTGTTGATTACTTCGACCAAAGTTATTTGGCTTCCTGAATCTAGTATCATGTAATTTCTTGCATCGTAGTACACCTAAACATGGGAGATTTCTATATTTCATTATAGATTTACATTAGTAAATACTTTACAGAAAGCCATGTTACTAACCTACTTGTGCTGTCAAATGCATCTTTGACTATTTTAAACCCTTCAGAGTTTTCAAGCCAAGCCTTCACTTCTGCAGCCTGGCAGGCAGAGGGTAATCTTACAACCGGTCCTCGAGTCATCCCATCTGCTAGAATACGGCTATTTGCTCCTCCACCAAGCTAAGACCAAAGGGGAAAATGAATAAGATTACTGGGAATTATTGGTAATTTGTAATAACTTTAATTAAATAGATATCTATCTTACACAATTCAACTCATTTTGTATTAAGTGATGGGCTCTTAATCAAGGCAAGGAGCTAACCATTCAAGAATGAATTTTACTTACACATACTGCTCTGCACCCTCTGTTTGTGCTTGCTACCAGACAGCCTTCTGTTGTTGCCATTGGAACTTGAAACTCTTTGCTATCCAGGAAAAGTGGCCCAGCTACTCCTACAGGGATGGGCATGTATCCAATCACATTTTCACAGCAAGCTCCCATTACCTTTAAAAAAAAAAGTTAGATTTAACAGTCATTAAGGATATGGCATTGCGATAGCATGTTGAGAAATTGATAACAAACAGTCATCAACAAATAAAATAAATAAAAATTAGCCTACTTTACCAACTGACTTATTAATAAAATACAACATTTTTACACTGCAATGTTTTATACTGCACAAAGTTTGGAAGTATTTAGTAAAGCTTGACAGTAATCTTCTGAAGTTCACTGAAGTGTTTAATCATTGAAGTAATGTATAGTAACAGATAAAACTGCAGAAATAGCATTCACTAATATAAAAAAATTATGTACTTGTATCTATTAGGGAAATACTGTACAAAGTGAAAACTGTATTAAACTAACAATCTGGATTTTGAATAACTTTCCTTTTATTATGACTCAACTCACGTTTTCACTCATCCCAGTAAACTCAGCTGTGGTATTATCAAAGCCCTAAATTTACTGAGATTAGGGAACTGTATACATTAATACATAATCGTCCTTTTTGATCATGCTACAAAACTGATCTGGACTCTTAAGTTTTCATTTCAAAAAATTAAGTATCCAATACTTATGTCTGTGAGAACTTTCAGATGTGAACTGAATGAATACCCATGCAGTCTGTGTTTGTATGAAGACAGATTGAAACTATAACTGACAGCTCTATCTTAATTCCTTGGAAGTGGTGCACATGAATTATAATTTTGAGAAGAATTTGGGGAAAACACACAAAAGGAGTTACCTTAAAATTTAAAAATTAATTCACTCTTGCTTGTCTCCATTATACCTACCAAAGAATAATTGTAATGCCTGTAAGGAAGATATTGTAGGGCTGAAGGTTCAGGGAGCTTCTGAGATAACATCTGTCTGCGAATAGATACACCACGTTCCTGAGTTTCCATCAAAGTTTCCAATTTGTAAGCAGGAATATGCTTAGCATTGACTAGGTTGATGACTTCTGCATCAGTGAGGAATTTTGCACCTTTCTAGAAATTAAAAAAAAAAAAAAGTTTTGTTTGTGTTTGTACAAACTGCAGTACAACTTTTAATGTTTCCAGTATGGTAAAGGATACTTTTTACTTCTGCAAATCATACCTAAAGAATCTGTTTCATTATCAACATCAGTAAACTGCAGCATACAAAGAAAATCATTCTAAATGGATTTCTGGTCTGTGTCAATCATGAATCCATATAAACCAAAAGCAAAGGAAACTAACAAACCTCACCCAGATACCCTAGCTGCAATTTAAACTTATAAAATGTTGTGAGATTCAGAGTGAGGCTTTTACTCATTGTAATGTATTGTAGTACATGCTTACCATCAAATAACCTGCAATACCTAGCCAAACTAAAGAGTTATGTATAGACTAAAAGTTCCATTACGAAATTTCATTGCTTTTCCAGAGTGAAGGTAGACTCTTACTTTAAACACTACAGGACAGATCCTCAGGTAGCATTAATTACATAGCTCCACTGAAGTCAAATGCCAGCTGAGGATCTGGCTTTGTGTATTGAACTATCTAAGGGCTGGTCCACACTAGGGGCGGGATCGAACTAAGGTACTTCGACTTCAGCTACGCGAATAGCGTAGCTGAAGTCGAAGTACCTTAGTTCGAACTAACGCGACTTACCTCGCGTCCGCGCGGCGCCGCGATCGAAGTTCGCGGCTCCTACTTCGAACTCCGGTACTCCGCTCGCCCTGCAGGAGTACCGGAGTTCGAAGTAGCGCGTTCGGGGATCGATCTATCGCGTCCAGACGAGACGCGATAGATCGATCCCCGATACTTCGATGGCTACCCGCCGATCCGGGCGGGTAGTCTGGACGGGGCCTTAAGAAGACAGATTATGTACAAGTTTATAAATGGACATTTTTCTGTAAAGTACATATTGGGGGAAAGGGGGAAGTCTGATGGTCTGTAGCAGTGGTCCCCAAATTGTGGGGAGTGCCCCCCCTGGTGGGGGGGGGGGGGGCCGCAGTGGGGCCCGAGCCACCCCCCACAGCAGGTGGGGAGGGAGTGCCATCCAGCCCCGCTTTGCCCCCAGCTCTGCTCCAGCCCTGCCTCTGCTCCCGCCCCAGCCCCAGCCCCGCCCTAGACTAGGCCTTTGCAGCTCTGGCACCAGCTTCAGCCCCCTTACCTCTGTCCACACCTCCCTTCTTTCCCCGCCCTCCCACAGGCCCCAGCTCCTGACCGCAGCCCCCCGAGATGCAGATGGGTGTGTGTGTGTGGGGGTGCAACGTGAAAAGCTTGGGGACCACTGGTCTGGAGGGAGCACAATACTCTGTCTCATGGTGAATCAGAATCAGTAGCCACACAACCTCGGAGATTTCAGAGAGCTTGGGAGCTGAGGGTGAAGAAAACTGAGCACCTTATGTTGCTCTCAACCAGCCACCTTTAATAGATGTATGGACTAACACTCTAGTTGTTCATGAGCGGGAAAGCTACTATGATATGGAATTTTGGGGGGGAAGATATGGTAACAAATCTTTTGTTTACAAAAATGGGCAAAAACTAAATTTTTGGCTGCATGCATTCAAGAATCAAAACATATACAAATAATTGAAAAGCAGGAATTGTCTGCACCAGAAATGTTCTCTAAAGTGCATTTTGCAATGGGTGTATACTAAGAGTGTAAGCCATACTATTACACATACATTCAATTGTAAGAGCAATGCAATCAATTGAAGAATGTATTCACAAACAATGGTTTCACTGTGAAATTTTAAAATACTGCTTATAATTTTTGGTCTTGAACTTCTCAGTAGAACTGGAAACCTTACAGTTCTCTTTTCTTACCTCTGCATTTCCAAGTATACATAAACATTCTTCAGTGGAGCGTGGCTCTTTGGGCAATTCAATTTCAGGCTCCTTTCTATTAACGAGAGAAGAAGTTTCCATAGGGATGCAACTACCAACCACAAATGTAGCCTTGGCTGATGGCTCTGCTAATGCAGGTTTTATTACTTCAACTGCATAAAGACAAATTAAAATTGGAATTTAGATTACAAAAATCTCAAACAGACTACAGTTTTTTGGTTGCAAAATAGCCCCAGCATTGGATTCTTCAGTACCTAAGATACCCAAAGCATATATATTACCTTTTCTTTCTTTGGAAATTACAGCCTCTTCTACTGTGCTGGATTTCTGATTATTTTTTACAAGTACAGATTGTTTTCTGCAGCAGTTATCAGGAATCTTTTTCTGAACTATCAGGGGAGAGGTTATGGGGTTCTTCAGTGAGAGTGTGGACTCCGTCTCTGTCTGTTCAAAGAAGATGTATTTCACAGCAAGAAGAAGAGCTAAACCAAGAGTGATTACTTGCTCAATGTCCAAACTGGCCATTCTGAAGGAGGATCAAACAAGAAGTAAATGTAAATGTGTTTTGAGTATATAAAAAACATTTGTATATCACTATAAACTCACATGCTGCTTTAACAAACAAGCAAGACATGCAAGCTAATACCTAACAAGAAAATGCTACAAAGCTAACCTGCAATGTTTATATAATCTCGTGTATATAGCTACATTTTATAAAATGTATCACTGGGGCGTCCATTTGCTTTAACAAGAGCAATATGTTGATCATAATTTATGCAGTTGTTAGAACTCTACCCCCTTTATAACACATTATTGAAGTACGTTACTTTAGAAAAGAAACAGCACAGCAGTTCAGCATGTTTGAAGAACAGCAGTGACACCTAAAACTTCTCTCACTAAATATTTACTAAACCACAGTAAACAGCAATTCCTATGTTGAAACCCTAGCAAAGAGAAATATAATACCAAATCACTCAGAAGGCATGTGTCATTCAACATCTAAATCAACTGATTTAGCAGTTATCTCCTGGTAAATGTAGTGTGGTTCAATTATCATATCTTGCCATCTGAGGCAGTTATTATAGTGGATACAGAAACTAAGCTGCTTAAATAGGTAAGGAATCAAGAGATTTAGAGGCTGATTTTCAGAGGTGATAGGAATCCATGGCTCCCACTGACTTTAATTGAGTTGTGGGTTGTCAGAACCTCTGACAATCAAGTCCATAATACTTTAACGTTAGAAAAAAATTGATCACAAGGAGAGAGAACAGTGACAAGGACCTTTTTTCCAAGTCCTTGGGGATGGGTGGTGCATGTGTGGGAGAAGCTGTGCACATGTTCCCAGAGTAAAGGGAAGCTGGATTGAACACCTGACTAGACTACATCAATTATCATTAAATTGACTATGGCATGCCATGTCACACAAGGATCTCCATATGTAGGGAATCCTACAGTGGCCAGAGCAGATGGGTTTATGGCTGCTTTGCAAAGTACTTTGCCTTACAAAGTAACCTGAAAGCACCAGAGAATAAGCCTCAGTCAGTGGAAGATGCAACAGAATACTTAGAAGGACCAAGATATTCACCCACCTAGAAAGATAAAATTGCCATAGAGAAACATTAGGTTCAATTCTCTTTGGTGTATTTTCATCCATTCCCACTGAATTTTCTGCTGTACTGTTTTGAGCAGATGGTTCTGCTATCCAGCGACTGTGAGCATGAACAAGAACCAGACCTAGAGACTTAAAAAGGAGAGAGAGAAAAGTGAAACCTGTTTCCAGCTGTAACTAGCCAGCAAATCTAGTAACAAGTAGCCATTTAAAAACTTTTTTTTTTTTAATACTTTCCCATGCCCTCCTAGGTTTAAAACTAAAGGCTGGTGTTGGCAACAGGCAGGGTTTTACAGTAACTGAGAAATATTTATGCATACATTTAATTATATGGTTGCTTTTTTCTAAAGAAAGGGAAAAACCCCACATACCATAATCATTTTAACCCTCTGAGTTACAGGGTTTGGTTTGTTTTCTTCTTCTTCCAAAACACGGGCAAAGTGACTAAGTTGCCATATGGGACGCCCCTCACGACTTTCACGAGAAAGCTACAAGGAAAAACAAAAGACCCTGGTTCAGTGCATATATTTGAAGAAACAGAGAAGCAAGCAAACTTTTTACTATTATGTCACTAGAGAGTTTGATTACTAAGGCTCTGTCAACACAAGAAAGTTGTACCAGTTTAATCTAAGTCAGTTTTTAAACCAGTGCAACTGCCTATGTGGGCACTTTCTTTTTGGTTTAAAACTGGCTTGTTTTGGCTTAGCTTACAATGACTTCAAACCAACTTAACCTAAGCTACAATAAGTGTGTCCATACTGCCTTTTGCACCAATTTAACTAAATCATTTACAAATCACACCTTTAGTTAAACTGGTTGAACTTTCTCCTGTACACAAGCCTGTAGTTACATTGATCCACTTAATACCACTCTGAAGACTCAGTGGCAATACAGGAACCAAAGAGAACATTTAAGACCCAAGCAGGAGGCTTTCAGCCCAAAATGTTCAAACTTGTGTGTCTAAAGTTAAGCCCTTAAATCCATAAAATAAATAAGGCCTTGGTTCACAAAAGCCTCCTCATTCAGGAAAATTTTTAAGCATGTGCTTTCCTGAATTGGGGCCTGAAACTGGCTCAATTTTCAGAGAAGCTGAGCATCCACAAATCTCACTGAAGTCTATCTGAGTAAGAGTGAGAGCTGCCCAGCAGTTCTGAAGAGAACAAAACAAACTCCATGCCACTTAGGTGCTTAAATACAAATGCAGGAGTGTAACATTAGGCAACAAATTTTGACTATTTAAGTCATAGTGCCTGTAAATCAAATAGCCAGAAATCAAGATTAACACTGATGCAGATCTCAAAATATGATCCCTAGCGTTTCCAAGCATAAGATTGTGCCTGAACATTATACTGAAAGCTAAAGGGCATCATATAAACGGGAATGTTGACCTTTCAAATTAATTACTGGAACTGTAGTACAAGAAACTATGTAATTTTTTGCTCTATTCTGCTCCAAAATTAGTTGTAAAAGGGGATATTACCCAGGACATAATTTCTCTCTGTTTTTATGAGAAATTTATTCCTCCAAGCACACAATTCATTCATGTTCATTACAGATATACGTATGTATACCGGGAATATTCAATAACCTTATTTGTTTAGAAGCTATTGCAGAAGAATAAAGTTGAACACACACAAAAAACAACTGCAAGTTTTAAATATTGATAATTGGATGATTATATACTATTATTATTTTCAACATCTAAAAACTACTGTACGTGACATATGATTTTGTTCCAGATATACCACAACCAGGGGTGAAAGTAACTTAAAGGACTTACCGGTACGCCGGAGTCCTGAGCGGGGCATGGCCTCAACCGGAAGAGGCGGGGCCTTTCAAGATTTAAAATTGCCTGGGTACCCTGGGGTAGTGGCGGCAGGGCTCCGGCGGTGATTTAAAGGGCCCGGGGCTCTGGCCGCTGCAGGTGGAGATTTAAAGGGCCCAGTGCTCCTGCCGTTGCGGGGAGCCCTGGGCCCTTTAAATCGCCTCCGGAGCCGGCGGCAGGGCTCTGACAGTGATTTAAAGGGCCCGGGGCTCCGGACGCTGCGGGGAGCCCCAGATCCTTTAAATCCCCACTGGAGCCTGGCTGCCGGGGCTCCAGCAGCCGGGCTCGGGCAGGGATTTAAAGGGCCCAGTGCTCCTGCTACTGCGGGGAGCCCCAGGCCCTTTAAAGCGCCGCCGGAGCTCCAGGACCTTTAAATCCGAGCCCAGCTGCCGTAGCTCCGGCGGTGATTTAAAGGGCCCAGGGCTCCCCACAGTGGCTGGAGCCCTGAGCCCTTTAAATCACCGCCAGAGAAGCCGGTCCAGCTTACTTTCACCTCTGACCACAACCATGCAAGTTATAACTTCAATTATGACTCCTCTTGAACAAATAAATAAATGTATAATAGGATATAAATTGTGAAGGCTAAACTTGGGTGCCATATTAAATTGTTATCTCTCATTTTAAATGAATAGCTATACAAAGAAAAATAGGACACCAGCATTAGGCCAACATGCTCTTATACTACTGATTCCATCTTGAAACTGGTCTTACCTCTAATACCAAGGACACACATGCTGGAAAGAAAGTCATGAAGACAAAGTAGTTGGCAAGAACAGACATGCAGCCAAAGCAGCACATGATTTCAAGTTGTCGCACTCCTACATTAAAAAGAGGCAAAAACAAACACTCTTACATTTTGTGCTTACATCTTACACAATGTGCTTCCTTTATGCTGAAAAGGTACCACAATGGTAGCACAATAACATTAAGCTGACTTTGTATATCATAAAAGGACTGACTATCCCATCCCTAGATTGCGAAAAGTGAGCACATTAAGCAAAGGTGATCTTGCATTTGTATTTCAACATCAATACATTAAATATTTATAGCAGGGGTCGGCAACCTTTCAGAAGTGGTGTGCCGAGTCTTCATTTATTCACTCTAATTTAAGGTTTCGTGTGCCAGTAATACATTTTAACCTTTTTAGAAGGTCTCTTTCTATAAGTCTATAATATATAACTAAACTATTGTTGTAGGTAAAATAAGGTTTCAGAATGTTTAAGAAGCTTCATTTAAAATTAAATGAAAATGCAGAGCCCCCTGGACTGGTGGCCAGGACCCGGGCAGTGTGAGTGCCACTGAAAATCAGCTTGCGTGCCGCCTTCAGCACCCGTGCCATAGGTTGCCTACCCCTGATTTATAGTGTATTGATGTTGAAATACAAATGCAAGATTAGGACCTACACTGTAAGGTGTACCTTGAAGAATAATACTGTCATCTTATTTAAAGTGTAAATTAGCATTAGTATTTTAAAGCTCTCAATGAAGGACTGGTTCTAAGTTTGCAGGCATCAGATTGTGACTCCTCATTCATCTGTCTACCAGAAGTTGATTTCAAAGTAAACTTTAATCTGTGATATTTGGGCAGAGGTCGTCAGTCATGTATTGAAGGAGTCAGGCAAAGTATTGATCTGTGGCTACTCTCTTGTAAGCATTGCACATATGAGCAGTTACTGATCTTCCTTCTGAACTTTGCTTTATAACTAAAAAAAGTTTCAAAGCGATATTAAATGTTATGAATATTTTCAGAATTAGTCTGCCCCATGAGCATTTCTGTAATTAGAAGAGAACTGAAGTTTTCATTAGGTAGTTTTTCCAAAGGTATATTTAAAATCACACTGAGCTGAAACTTAGAACTAGGGGGTTGAGGTGGGCAGGTTTAAATATGCTTTCAAAGTTAAAGATGACAGGACATGAAGAAGAGCTCTGTGTAAGCTCAAAACCTTGTCTCTCTCAGCAACAGAAGTTGGACCAATAAAAGATATTACCTCACTCACCTGGTCTGGGGGGGGGGGGGGGGGGGGGGGGGGGGGGGGGGGGGGGGGGGGGGGGGGGGGNGGGAGAGAGGAGAGTAGTCTTGTGCACTTTTCTGATGTACAAAAAAGTAGCCGGAAAGGTTTTTTCAACCCATCCCACCAAAATTGTTTTTACATTAGAAATTCAGATCTTGTCTAGCCAAGAAGACTCTGTGAGGGCTGGAGAGCTAATGAAATGATGTCATCAACAGTAGTAGGAATGAAACCTGAAGGAATTTTTAGTCAGACTGTTTAAACGATGTTTTTGTTAACATAAACTACTAACATTTTGGACAAAAGACATCCAAGTTACAGATTCATAATCTTAACTTCTTTGATTAAGATATGAGAGCTAAAAGCATAAATCCTCTGAAATATCCGGTAAGTCCCACAGCAAAACCACGAAAGACCAAGTGAAAATGCTGGATGTTTCTAAAGGTAAACAAGCAGTGAAGAAAGACCTTAAAAACAAACAAACAAAACAAACAAAACGTTTCAGGCCCTATTCATACATCATAAAGAAGCACAAAAGTGTTCAAACCCATTAAAAAAAAAAAAAAAAAGAGGGAGAGAGAGATTCCTTGGCAGGGCGTCTTTAAAGTTCTGTGAGTGGCATTCAATGCCAGTAAGTAAGACAGTTAAATTTTAAAAACTGAAAAATTGCATTTAGCCCTTACTGTGGATTTATGACTTGCTGAAAAGCTCCTACTTTTTATGCTTAGTAGCTACATTTCCTAAAACAAAAATCTTCTATAGCGCCAATGACGATAAAAATTACAGAAAAGAAAAAAATGTAAGTAGAAGTTTCTTTGCCTGTTTGTAGTTAAAACAGACTAGTAATCCCTAGCATGTAATTCATTTTAGAAACATTAGTTCTTACAATAAGGAGGCAAGTCATTGTTATTTCATACATCTGTACTGAAAGTGTAATGGATTAAAGAAGTTCCGTTATAGTGGGAGATTTCAGTTCATCCCAAAATAGTAAGGGAATAGCGTACAAAATAAGACTCCAACCCTGTAAAGTGATCTGTGCAAGAGAGCCTTGCACCCATGCAGTGTCCTACAAGAATTCAATGGAAATCTGCATTTTCCTTCATGTCATCAGCACCTGCAATATTATTCACATCTGTTTTAAGGTAACAAAAAGCAAGTAAATTCAAAATATAGGCAATGACTATATCTCCCTAATTGTGCCAAGACACTGAAATACGACCAGTAAGAACATCTATTGTTTGAGGACCTGGAGATAATTGACACCTTAGCTATGAATTCTCTCTTTTTTTAGCTTGAGATAACTAGACTCTTGACTATATTACTCACCTGACATAGTACCAACACCAATCACAAGACACTCAACAAGGGCATCAAGCGTAAATGTAGGACCTAGAATTGCCATTCCCCGTGAAATATTTTCTCTTACTTCATCCTAAAAAACACAGGAATTTCCCTCAGTTAAAATAAAGGCAAAATGCAAACAGTGATGTGTTTGCAAAGTTATACCAATAGACAGCTCTCTGACAGAGAATGGGATGAATCACATCAACTTTTGATTTGTGTAGAGGAAGTGAACTGTAGACCACAGTGATCAAGCAAAAAGGTGGGATTCAGATAAAATGTGAAAAAGGCAGGCACAACAAGTCAAGCAGACTCGTTCTTAACATTTCTCACCCAACCCCTCACAACATGATAAAAGAGCCAATAGGGCCCAGGGTAGGTATATGAGCTCCCATAAAAAAGAGCTTCAATCATGATTAATAAAGTGAGGATTAAAAAGGTTTAATGCCTTGATTATATAAATGCATATTGTATGTGAATATATGGCCTAATACAGACATGTGGGTTCATTTCTCAAATTCTCCTAAGGCTGATTTTGTTCTTTACTTTAATCATTAAATTACCTCAAGATGTTAACCTTTAATAATAATTTGTATTGTTTCACCATTTATGTAATCTGATTAATGACTGTACAGCTCTCCATCCTTAGCTGGGAGTTATTCTAAATTTCTTAAATTAATTGAGATAGACTTTTGATAGTATTTATTAAAGAGACTAGGACACAAAGTTTTAAGATAAAAATCAGTGAACACTTAAAGTCTATGCATGAGTCTATTTGACTTCTGATCCTTTTAAAGTAGTTTAGTAGTTTTTAAATAGTTTAATGGCTGCATTTTCTATACTAAAACCTAGAATATTGCAGATCAAAGCTATGTCACTAACACATCTTTCCTTTTTGTCCTACTACTTGTATAATCAACTTTTTAAAAAGCCACTCATGTCTTCAATAATAAAAAGACAATTCTAGTGGGGTATGGTTGTATGCAGATATCCCCATTATGAAAAAATAATAATTTGTATACTCAGGACATTTAAAAAAAAAAAGAAACTACAGTACACCCTCGCTATAATGCCGTACACAATAACAAACCTTGGGCTATGGTGAACCCAGTCCCTGAATCCCACCTGGAGCCCCAGGGCCTGACAGCTCCCTTGGCCCCAGTCAGAGCTCAGTGCCCCACCGCGGCCCCGGGGGCTGGAGGAGCTGTCATCCCACTCTCCCAAGGCTGGAGGAGCTGTCACCTCCCCACCCCTGCGGGGCCAAAGGAGCTGTCAGCTCCCACTGCCGGGCTCGAGGTGTCTGCTTCCCCCTCCCCCAAGCAGGGCTCTTTCACTATAATGAACCCCTGGCTGTAATGAACAAATGGATCCCCAGAGGTTCATTACAGACAGCGTGTACTGTAGTTAGGGACAAATAGGAGCCTTCCTTCCTCCACAAGAAGCATTAAATCTAGATTCTTAGATTTAAAAATCTCAATATCCAAAAGCCTGAACCTTATTAAAATGCTGTATCATTTACAGGGCATTAGCATTAACAGGCTGTAAAAACTAGTGTTGAGGGATTTAATTAGCTGTTTGACAGAGCTAAACAGATTTACTATAATGGAATCAGAATCACAACAGTAGTCTCAGACCTGGGTACGGAATAAGATGAAAGTTCGACGAAATAGAGCAGAGATCTGGCAACTGAAAATCGCTAACATGCCTGAGAGAACTGACTAAGGATTTACTAATTTTTTATTTTTTAAACATGTAAACTCTTATATTAAAAACTCCAGAAACCTATTCTGCACTAATTGCATGTAGGACACTCCAAGTAGTGAGAAATCCTTGTGGAACTTAGGCCATCTACTGTACTCATAATTAGTATTATATCCTGTTTAGCTATTCATGGTGCTGGATGGCCATTCTTACGTTTTCATATCTTGGAAAAAAGCAAAGATTCTTGACACAGTTCAAATCCAGGAGATGGGAGAGGACACTGATTTGGACTTGCACAAATATTAGATATGGAGTTCCAAAACAGATGCCTCACAGTGCCTGGATGCTAACAAAAATCCTACTTCATGCTCTGCAATATCAATGTACATTTTACACTTTATTTTATTAAGTTTGTTCAGATGACTGTACCTGTGTACTTCCATTCTTTTTACTATTTTAATCTTACTTAAAAATTTCCTGGATACTTTTTATTATATTCTTTAGACCACTACAACATTTTTCCTTTAGTTGGTGGCACTTTACAATCTTAACTTCATTCTAATGAAGTTTTTGTCTGGGAACTGTAGACTCACTAAACAGCATTGCTAATATTGTTTCCACTACAGTCACACGGCCTGATCCTGTAAGCACACTGATGCACCTGAGTAACTTTACTCACCTGACTAATTCAACTGACTTCAATAAAACTATTCACTTGAGTGTTTGTAGGATTATGTAGGAACACTTGACATAGCATTACTATGTATATTTTTGTTCATGTATATATGTCTCATGAGGCATTAATACTCAGATGTTAAATTCAATAGCTACATTATAAAAAGCAAGGCTGACCTGTGAGTTGGAACTGAGTGCAAATTTGGCTAATGCACTGGCTCTGGAAAGGTCAATCAGAAGCAGGAAAAATGGTAAAGCTTCACTGAAGCAAGAGACATAGAGGAACACATTAATGATCCAATAACATTAGGTTTAAAAAACCAAACTTGTGCATTTATACACAATGGAAAAATCAAACTTTTTTTTGAAGCAGTAGCTAATCATGTTAATCTATCAATTACAGAACTTTACATAATTTAGACCAGAATGAGCCACACTTTATATTAGAATTAAAAAATGATTTAACATATGCACAAGGATTTCAAGCCACTTAAATTTTTAAAAACCTGAAAATACTTACTTCAAGCCTGTCAATTCTTTATCTAGGAAGTGAATCACCACTGTACTGAAAACAAAACTTGAGAAGATTGTGAAGAGGCCAGCAATACCTTAAAAAAATTGTAAGAGTTGCATTTTTAGATCATTCCAGACTAAAATAACAAGGCACTGAAACCCAAACATTTTACAAACTACCTTTCTCCTTCTTCCAAAGGACCTTTTTCATATGATTTTACACTCTAATGTTCTCTTTTGCAGCAATAAACAAGTATCTCTGACTCAAGTGTTTAACTGCTACACTAGGCAAGAGGGACTTTTCAATATTGTGCTCCAATTTAATCTCTGTTTGGGAGGGATGGATGGGTTTAGTTCAGATTATATATTTTACTAAAGAGGCCAGAAATCCCACTTAAAACCAGTGGCTGAATATGATGAAGGGAGAGGACATTTCCAACCCTATCATTTATGAATGATCATGGTAAAATATTTATGTTTCTGTTATTAGAGAGTAAGCCCCAGGCAGCATGACGAATGCATGCTTATTGTGCACATGTAAAATACAGAATTAAAATTGTTAATGAAGATGTTTAGCTTTGCTTCAGCTTTTCAGATTGTATTTTCTTTGGATAAGCTTTCACTGATAATACTATGGGTCTGTCTTTTCAAAAAGATGTTTCAAGTCCTAGGATTTAGCCCTAGACCACATTTTAATCTAATTTCTGATTTCCACTATTCCTCAATCATTGAAATAATGTTTGAAGATAATTGTGAAATTGGAAGTTTAAATTCCTTCTGAATTAACACATAAGCCAAAAGAGCTTTAAAATACAAATTTAAATTGTTAACCATCATTTCCAGATTGAATTCAATATAGCTTGTTTTTAATTAACTAACTACAGAGTTAAGAAATTACCAAGGGGATAAACGTATAAACAAAATCCAGTTTTAAAACTCTTATAGTTGTATGATGAGGGCAGAAAAGACAATGGATGGGGGCTGGAGTTCAGTCTGAGGGAAATGTATTTGCCTTTGGCTAGTTTCAGTACACACTAGTCTTTTTGGCCCTTTAATAAGAACATTTGAAAGAAAATGCTCTTTGGAGAAGTTCCTCCATTTTCTTCGCAAATTTCAATTCTTTCTTGTCAATCTATGTGAAAAATCACAAGCACATGCAAAGTTCTGATGAACTGGGATTTAAATGTGAATACTCTTTTTTTAAAAAACCTGTAAGATTCCTCAAAGAGAATCACAGTTTATGGCTATTCAAAAGTGTGATTAGTGCTGCATTTTAACAAAATTAAAGATCCTGAGGAATCCAAGCCACAAATCTCCTGGTTACTCACTGGAAAAAGGGACTTCATGAGAAATCTGAGAGGATGATCTCACAGAAGTGGTAATTATTTCAAGTTTTGTTAATACACACTTCAATAATTACATTTTTTAAAACAGTTATATACTCGCACCTCACTTCTGTCTTTCCAAACTTGTGAGACAGTCAAAATTTTAATAAAGAATCATTTCACTTTTAAGCAATATTGAAATGTTCATTTTGCTACCTATTAGAGGGGCAGATTGATTCCACTATATATGTGACCATTTATGTTCTAACATTCACAAACACTATTCTACAACTAGGAAACTAAGATAACAAATAATAAATACAAAATAAGATACTCTACCCAAAATATATTTTGATCCAAGCTGCCTTAGATTCTGAAACTGGAAGTATATATAAAGGATTGCTATACAGCGCGTGATTGTCAGGATTATGATGTCGCTGCTCAGAACATCCTGTTTGAAATAAAGATGGTTTTAGTTGGCTCTTATATTAAAACCCAATGAAAGTTTAACAATTGAAAGTACCATAAATTTAAATTATTGAAGCTGTAAAAGTGTTAATGCCAAGCGTTCCTAGTCCATCAAGTGTCTTATGATTAAGAGCTCAGTTTAACGAAGACCTGCTGTGTCACACTGTCTACTAACTACTTATGGCTGTACACATTAAAAATGGGGAAATTATGCAGACATTTCTTTCCATGGTGGCTAGCATGAGGAGAATTACTTCATTTCTAACATTTTAGGCCATTTACCTCCCTCTGCCCTTATTCTATGAGAAAAATCTGCATTTTAAGAGTAGTTTCAGGGTTAAGTAGTAGATTAACTATTTCAAAATAAATTTAACTTCTTACTTCTTCAAGTTTTGGGCATTCATAATTCCAGCCACAGATCTTATCATTGCCAGTGAACATCTTCATCGACATCATACAGATGGTGAGAGTCACAGTCCCCACAATGACTTCCCATGGATGAGAGGCTACAAAAAGGCCATGCATTCGAAAGAGTCTCGACAGCATTTTCAAGTTTGTTTTTCTACACCTAGAACATGCAACAAAAGAAAATTTAGTATAATTAATTTCAAAAAATGGAAAAAGAATGAGCATTGTATAATTTCCTCCAAGCTACTACTTCTCATCAAGTCTGTATGTTTTAAGACACTAAGGAATCTCACCTCCATCTCCAAATATGTATTTGCCTCTCCTGTTCTGAAAACATCTTCTAATCTATCTATCTGTTTCTCCAGATTTCCCAAAACCTGAAAAAAGTCAGCTTCCCACCTCACCAGCAAGCATTCCATTGCCTTTTTTTCTCAAAGAGATCTACTCAAAGCCCCCAGATTTCTTCTTTTCCAATCTCACCTTTGTACTCTTCCATCCACTGAAACCCATTTACAAATTTTACCAACCTCTTACATCTGACCAGTTCTACTCTATCCTTGTTTTCTTTGACCTAGAGTGACCAGATAGCAAGTGTGAAAAATCAGGACGGGTCATCTGGTCACCCTACTTTGATCTGACCACTACCCTTGTTACAGTCAACTGCTTCATCCTCCACATACTCTCCTCAATGGCCTTCAGTGACTTTGAACTCTCCAGACGGTGCCTATATTTTAGGTTTTTGTGCTAGCAATGGTTGGAGTTGGTGTTAAAAACACTGGTGTTTGAGCTACACTACATCATCTAACCATGTGTAATAAATGCTACTGTGATCAAAATGCAACCTGCCATTCCATGTTAGCACTGCCGCTAGTGGTACTGTAGCAGTGGGAGATTGTCACAAAAACCTCAGTGTAGATGAGGCCTCAAGTTCTTATCTCAATGACCTCTCTTTCAATATTTCTTCGGGGGGAATTGCATCTTCACTTAGAATCTCAACAAACATATTTGACTACTCTTCTACACTCTCCATTTGGTTGGCCTCATTCACTTCAAATAGTTTCAACTACTGTATTATCTTTATACTCATCACTACTAAATCTACCTCTCTATCCTGATTTTTCACCCTCTCTCCATTTCTGCATCTCCATCAGCAGCTCAAACATCCCTTGGACACCTTATTAACACCTCAAATCTGAGGGTATCTTTCCTCCTCACCCTCCTCCTCTGGCTCACTTCTCTACCAATGTTGACAGCACGCACCATCCTCCACAGCACCCAACTGAAGCCATTTTGACTTTTCTTTCTTTCCTCCTCTGTATTCATGCCCTTACCAAACAGTGCACCTTCCTTCTCTATAAATCCCACTAAAAATCTATCCTATCTTTTAATTCTTCCTGTTAAAACCTTAATCGTCTTCAACTCAGCTACACTAATTCCCCCTCTAGCCTACCTGCCTCTCATCACGCCCACCACTTCAAACCATCCAAATTGCTGCTGTGAAGGTTATTTTCCTCTCATATTACTCTGACCCTTGTCTTCTCCACATCTCTCAATATCTATTACTAGCTTCCAAACCAAATTCAAGGCACTATTTCTTCATCTAAAAATATTAATCCCCTTCCACAACCAATGTTCTGCCCAAGCTTCTCCAGTATCTTTTACCTCTTTCACAAACTTCCTTTTCAGTGCTGCCTTTCATCATCCCATTATTCTTTTAACACGCCTAGTTAACATTCACCAAGAGGCCTCCCTATACTCCAAAAGACTCACCTATTCTGTAAATCCTTCAACTATGAAAACCACATCCCACCTTCTTTGCTGTTTATTACTTTTGGATTCTAAACTCTTCAGAGATGTTTACCCCCGTTTAAGGCTACGTAGTTAGAACTAGAATTTCACTGCACCTTAGGGTTGTTATTGTGACAAGTACTACTGGAGTTTGTGGCTTATTTTTCCATGACATAAAATCAATTAATTTTAAATATCTAAGATGAATTTTAAAAAAATATTTGATACCTTAAAGTTAATCAGTACTTAGATTCTAAGATCACTAGGCCAGGGAACATCTTTTCATTATGTGACTTTGGGGATTGTGGATTGGGGCCTCTACGCATTTCCATAACACAAACGATTAAAAAAAAACTCACCCACATTAACAGAAATTAGAAGTAGCAACTCTCCCCCTCCAGGGAAGTGATATGCCTTCATCTCAACCCACATCTCCTCAGACACCAGAAATGCTGCAGTCACTCAACAGGGAGACATAAACCAGCCTGCAAAAATGCTTAACTGCAGGCTGAAGAGGTGAGGGCCTCAGCAGCTGCCAGTCTTTTTCTGTCCAAGTGCACCTCCTTAATCACAGGGGTGGGTTCTAGCACCAAAATATTTTTCTTCATCCTCCTGCATAGACAGAGGACTTTGCAGCATTTTTCTGAGAGTTAAGAATTGTTAATTATGCATGAGCGCTGCCTGTATTTATATATCCATGTTTATATATCCAAGAATTCTTTGAGGGGTCAACAAACATGGACAAGGAGCCTGTCCCTTCCTCTAGCTTCTCTCTTACATCTCCCTTTAACTGAGCCCATGCTGGCCTTTATAATCATTTAGGGTGTGATCCACAAAGGAATATTGGCATTCCAATGCTGAGCATCATGGCACCTAATATTTAGGTGCCTAGAAAAATCACAGGAACAACACTGAGATCCAAAAAGCCACTCTAGGCGCATAGGCTCCCTATACAATGAAAGGGGGGAGAGAGATGTCTTAGAATACAATCCAAAAAAGCCTGATGCAAGGCAAAGAGCCACCTAAGTTAGCCAATAGCAAGAGGGGTGCTAAGCCGCGACCCTCTCTCACAGATAGGCTTCTCTCTACAGCCCAGACTTAGACACCTATCTCTGCTTAGCAAACCACCCACAGGCACATCTTTGCTGGAGTCAGGTGTGGCATTTCTTGCAGGAATGAGTTAGGTGCCTGACTCACACCACGCAAAACAACCAGAGGAGGTGATGGTGCCTATCCTCACCCCCCACCTTCAGCATGTAGCATTTCGGCTAGTTGTTAAAGCATTTGCTGGTGATGAAGATTCAATTCCCCGTCTCTGCTAATGAGAGAGAAACAATTTGAACAGGTGTCTTCCCACCTCTCAGGAGAGTACTCTAACCACTAAGCTGTGAGCTTTCCAATGTGGAACTCCTTCAGTCCCTCCTGTTGAAGCTGTTCCACTGTGGATAAATAATGAAAGAGTACTTAGAGCAAGCCAGAGTCTCCCACCTCTGAGGAGGGTGCCCTAATCACCGGACTAGAGTCATTCTCTCTCTGGTGCAATTGTTTATATATTTATCCAAATGGAACAGCTTCAACAGGAATATGGGTGTGACGGGTTGGATCACAGAAACTCCCTTGGGAGCTGCCACCCGATGTACCAAGACTACTTCTATTCCTGTTTTCCCTGCCAGCTCCGGACTTCAGCACCCTGTCTTGCTGAAGCCAGACACTCCCGTCTGCTCCAACACCGACCCAGGGTCTGAATTACCTGCCCCAAAGCTGCAGGTTTACCTGAAAACAGCTCACAGAAGTGTGCTTGTCTTTAGCACTCAGATGCCCAACTCCCAATGGGGTCTAAACCCAAATAAATCCGTTTTACCCTCATAAATTGTTCGCCCTCTATAACACTGATAGAGAGATATGCACAGTTGTTTGCTCCCCCAGGTATTAATACATACTCTGAGTTAATTACTAAGTAAAAAGTGATTTTTTTAAATACAGAAAGTAGGATTTAAGTGGTTCCAAGTAGTAACAGACAGAACAAAGTAAGTCACCAAGCAAAATAAAATAAAATGCACAAATCTATGTCTAATCAAACACTGAATACAGATAATCTCACCCTCAGAGATGCTTCAGTAAGTTTTTTCTCAGACTGGACACCTTCCAGGCCTGGGCACAATTCTTTCCCCTGGTACAGCTCTTGTTCCAGCTCAGGTGATAGCTAGGGGATTCTTCATGATGGCTCCTCTCCCTCTCTGTTCTCTTCCACCCCTTTATATATCTTTTGCATAAGGCGGGAATCCTTTGTCCCTCTGGGTTCCCCCACCCCTCACTGGAAAAGCACCAGGTTAAAGATGGATTCCAGTTCAGGTGACATGATCACATGTCACTGCAAGACTTCATTACTCACTTGCCAGCACACACATATACAGGAAGACTCACAGGTAAATACAGCCATCTGCAGACAATGGTCCTGGTTAATGGGAGTCATCAAGATTCCAAACCACCATTAATGGCCCACACTTTGCATAATTACAATAGGCCCTCAGAGTTATATTTTATATTTCTAGTTTTAGATACAAGAGTGGTACATTTATACAAATAGGATGATCACACTCAGTAGATTATACGCTTTGTAATGATACTTTACAAGAGACCTTTTGCATGAAGCATATTCCAGTTACATTATAATTACTTATGTTTTTGTAAAACTATTCCAGTTACATTATATTCACTTATTATCATGTTTTTATAAAACCATATAGACTGCACAACGTCACAAAGGGAACCTACTGGACTGGGTATCCATCATTTGATGCTTGCAATCTGGCTAATTATGTTTCAGATTGCATTTTCTGGTTAAGAGTACTTCTTACCCCCAATTACCGTCTAGGTTTTGGGGAGGCTACCGTAGGATTTTTTTGTTTGTATTAGTTGACTTGTATTTTTAATATATGGCAAAGGCACCTAGAATCTCTTTCATATTTTGCACAGGTGCTCTTTAATGTCTTGTATAAATTTAAATAATAACTGATACTTTATTCTTTGTAGATTATTGCATTTGGTCACTACTTCATAGACTGATGAGTAGCAGAACTGTTCCCCATCATTTCAAGAAAATCAAGCTTCTGCAATAATCCATTAAATAAACTTATAGTTCTGGAAAACTATAGGTATGAAACTAGTTTAAATCAAATAAATGTAATGATTCTGTAGAGACTATTGATAAGATTTGAGAAATTTGTAGAGATTTTTTGCAGTTCTGGTTTTCAGAAGGTGGGATTTAAAACCCTGTATTTGTTGGCTTAATTGTTTGTCAGGAAGCCTTGATTGTGTTGAGAATAATAAAGTTGGGTATGTGTGAACAGGGCAGACAGGAAGGTGATAGATTTCTAAGGTTTCTATTTTTCAACACCATCTAAAAATGTATTAGAAACCAAGAAAACTCAAATTTGAAATGTATAGTAAACATTAGTGTAGCTTATTTTTAAAATCATGTCTTGCTAATTTCAAGCCACAAATCAGTGTAACTATGCAAATTTCTTAAAGCAAATTAATAATGTAATTCAGTATCTTGACACCATCTAAAATGTCAGTTATTTTAAAGGAAGATAAAACAAGTAGCATATTTTAATGAATGCTGCTGCATTCATCCATGTTAGAGCTCCGTTAGCTAACAATGCCATGACAAGATGTCTTTAGGTTAGGAACAGGAGCCCATCACTGGCTGATGCAATCACTTTTATGCAGAGTTGGCCATGAGGCACCTTGTGTTTATCATCAATAATTAATTGTACAACAGTAGCAAATACTAGATATTTTGCATAATTTATTTTCCCAATCAAATAAATAATTTCTTTTTTTTTTCTTAACAGATTTTAGTGAGATCACTTACATTTGATAATGCAAACACCTGTTTAGGCTTTGCTCTTAAGTGCCTGAAATAGCATCTGAAGTGAAATTTGCTTTGGAAAACCTTTCATTAATGTCACTTTATTTGCTCAGAACAGTAGAAGTGCTTTAAAGTACTGATGGGAATGAGGTTCAGGAATGTTGCTAGCCTTGATTACTTTGGAGAACAGAGGTGAAATCCTGACTGTTAAAGTAACTAAGAATTTTGCCATTGATTTCAGTGGTGCAAGGATTCCACCCCAGCAGCCTTGAGATCACAATATTCTGCAACATTTTTACTATTTAATAGAAAAATTATAATAGCATCAAATTATTCTGTCCATTTCAAACTCATTGTTTGTTACCATTAAGATGTTCCTATGTTTATTTTGAATTTTTAATTACAAATACATCTTGCTTGTTATAAGGGAAGCTATACAACTATTGCAAACACTTTATAGAATGGCATAATAAGAATATTGCTTTACAATGTAGTATAGACACGCATATGAACAGAAAGGTGGAAACTATGAGAAGATGAAGTAGAACAAAAGAAAAAATAGCAGTAAAAATGTAAGGAAATGTTCTGGCAGCTAGCAGAATGATGCATTAATGGTGAGGCATGTTTTCCTTTTACAAAAGCCGTGTTGACTCTTCCCCAGCAAATTTTTACGGTAGTTTCAACCAATTTGCCTGGTACTGAAGTTAGGCTTACCAGCTTGTAATTAGCAACAAAGAGTTCCGTGGCACCTTATAGACTAACAGATGTATTGGAGCATAAGCTTTCGTGGGTGAATACCCACTTCATCAGACGCTTGTAATTGCCAGGATTGCCTCTGGAACCTTTTTTAAAAATTGGAGTTACATTAGCTATCCTCCAGTCATCCGGTGCAGAGGCTGATTTAAGTGATAGATTTCATACCACAGTTAGTATTTCTGCAATTTCATATTTGAGTTCCTTCAGAACTCTTGTGTGAATACCATCTGATGCTGGTGACTTATTACTATTTATCAATTTGTTCCAAAACCTCCTCTATTGATACTTCAATCTGGGACAGTTCCTCAGATTTGACATTTAAAAAGAATAGCTCATGTGGTGGGTATCTCCCCCACATCCTTTGAAGTAAAGATCAATGCAAAGAATTCAGTTTGCTTCTCTGCAACAGCCTTTTCTTCCTTGAGTGCTCCTTTAGCACCTCAGTCAAGTCGTCCCTGCCTGTTTGGCAAACTTCCTGATTCTGAAGTACTTAAATTTGTTGCTGTTCATTTTTGTGTCTTATGATAGTTTCTCTTCAAATTCTTTTTTGGCCTGTTTAACTATACTTTTATACTTGGCAAGCCAAGAGTTTATGTTCCTTTCTATTTTTCTCAGTAGGATTTGACTTCCAATTTTTATAAGTTGCCTTTTTGCCTCTAACCACCTCTTTTACTTATCTACCCATGGTGGCATTTTTTGGTCCTTTATTCCCCCGCCGCCGCCGCCGCCCCCCCCCATTCTGGGGCCTCAATTAATTTGAACCTTTATTATGGTGTTTTCAACAAGTTTCCAAACAGCTTGCAGGCATTTCTCTCTTGTGACTTTTCCTTTTATTTTCCATTTAACTAGCCTTCTCATTTCTGTGTAGCTCCTCTTTTGAAAGTTAAACTCTACTGTAGTGGGCTTCTTTGGTATCCCCTCTCCCCCCTATAAATGTTAAATTTAATTACATTATGGTCACTATTACCGACTGGTTTAGCTACATTCACCTCTTTTTTTAAGCGCCATCCTGGGGCCTGCATATAAGATAGACACACTGTGTTTGATACAGTTTCTGAGTGGAAGGCCTCCTACCTTTCAGGAATGATGTAAACAGTACAGTTGCAACACCAACTAATTCCGCCGCAGGTTCATGCTCTTCCAAAAATGCAACTGAAGCCAACTGTCCCAAAGCATAAAAAGTGCTAAGCATTTGTTGTGGCATTCCAACTATATAATTTTCTATTAATCCCATTGTTCTGACATTCAGCAATATGATCTGGTTATCTTTAAAACTGTCATACACTGAGTAATCTCACAAGCCTCAGGGCAACTCTCTGCAGTGCTCTATCTCTTGCTATTTGACTTGGAAGGAACTGATTTTATTATGAGAAAGCCTGTGGTACAACTCATTGAGTTTCAGTGACAATTTCCCAAGGAAATCCTGTCCAGTCCTTAGCTAAAAAGATGGTTGACACAGTATGGATGTCTTCAGCATGGGTCCCCACCACCAGTAAAAAAAAAATGTATCACCGAGTTTTAGGAGCAGCCCATCAATTTTAAGTATGCAAAAATTCCTTGTAGCCAGCCATACCACAACAGGCACAATGCAGAGACACGTTATTTGATGTGTTGGGAATTAATACAGATGCTGGGGTGGAGGTTCCTCACAGTGCCACCACCTCAGTGTACAAAGGTGTTATTTATCTTACTGCAGAAATCTACAGCCAGGAAAGCAGGTGCCGCCCAAGGACTCCACCATAGTTCCGTGTGCGCTGCATTTCTGGATCCCATGATGCGCTCCCGTGAGAGGGTCCCTCGGGTAAGCAATGGGAACCCGGACAGGGGCGGAGTCAGACAGGGGCTCGCTGTACAGACAGCGGGGGTGATGCCTGAATCCCCCTGGGCACAGGTGCGTATTGGCGACACGATTTCCCCATTTCTACACCCCTCACCCCCCAAACACAACAAACGGCGTGAAGGTGCCTGGGTTTGGGAGCTGGCTCGAGCCCCCGCCGCGCAGGCAGGGGCCGGTGCGTCAGCGGCACGTTATGGCCTCTCCCCCCGGCCCCGCAGCCCGGGACACCTCTCTCCGCCCGGCTACTTAGAACGATCGCGCCTCAGGGGCTCCGGTTGTGACCTTCCTTGCGGCGCTGCCTAGGGCACGGCAGCGCGCCGGAGGGCGGAGCGGGCATGTCGGAGGAGCGAGCAGCTGCCATCCACGTCCCTCCGGCAGTGGCCACGGGTGCTTCCCCCCATTATCCAACCGCCCCAGACTCCGGGGGAGGAGGGGTGGCAAACACTAGCAGGGACAGGACTCACTCACCGCAGCCGCTCTTTCAGGACCTTTAAATCAGGCCTAGGCGGTCCCGGTCCCCCGGCGCGGAAGGGCCAGTGTCGTAAAAAGGCCAGTCCTCACCCCGCCTGATGGAAATTCTGACCCTTCTCCCCGGTCCCCACTCACCGCTGGACGTGCCTGATGGAGCTCGCGCTTGCAGCTGCTGCCCTCCTCTTTCCTCTCGCGCGCAGCGCCGCAGCAGACTGAGAAAGCCGCGCACGCAGCGACAAGGACAACCCCAGCGCGCGACACCCGGGCCGCCGCCATCGCCCGATCGCACAACCAATGGCGGGCTCCCGACACGACGCGTCACTCGCCCGTTGCCTTAGTAACCAGCCAGCGAAGCCGCACAGCGCGAGACGGATCAGGAGGGGAGAACGCGCCATCTCGCCACGGGCCGACGGCCAATGGGCCGTTGTGCTGTCCCTGAAGTACTTTCTCATTGGTCGGCAGACTGGGGTTTATTTGCATATGGCCATCTAGTGAGCGACTGCGACTGGCTGTCCAGACCGGTAGAGCGCCTACCGTGGTGCAGGGAGGCGGGGCTATGTATCTCTCTCCTGCTGTGGGGAGAGCGGCACTCCTCTCCTATTCCCTCCCCACCTGGGTCCCGCTTCCCCCGGCCTGAATAACGGCCCCCCGGCCGCACCTGCCCGGGTACCGCTGCCCCGTGCCAGGCTGAGCAGCGCCGCCGTGCTGGGAGCGTGGTGCCGCCCCGAGCCAGGCTTGGGGCCCGCCCGCGCGCGACTCTGCCGGAGCGGTCTGGCCTGGCCTCCTCCCGGCGTGTAACGGGCTGTCGGGGCAAACTCCAGCAGGGCCACGCAGCCCCGAGTCCGCACCGACCTTGCATCAGCCCCTCAGGCCGCCGGTCCCGAGGTGACCTGGCCATGGGGTTCTGCTTCGCGGGCTCCTGCCAGTCGCCTCCCGGTCCCAGATCGCTGTGCCGCCCCTCGAGCATCAGGCTTGGCCTGGCATACCGGGGGTCTGCTGCACGAGCTAATGCCCACTTCCTCCACTGAGCTGTGCGCTCTCCGCCCCGCTCTCCCCCAGGGGAGCCAGTGCAGGATACCCGGGCTAGGCTGCGCAGTCAGTTACAACTTGCTGGTCTATATCTTCTGCTGCCTCTGACTTGTTCCAACTTTGCATACCCCCTTTGAGGCAGGAGCTTAAATGTTGCCATTCTGGATGACCCCAATGGTCCGTCCAGTACAGTGTGTTGCCCCGATAGCATCGGCTGCTAGATGGTTAACGGCAAGATGCAAAAAAACCCATAATGGACAATTATGGAATAATCTCCCTGAAGAAAAGGTTTCGTCTGGCCCTAATAGTGTTTGGTGTATGCCTTGAAGTATGCAATAAATGTTTTTTTGAAAGTCCTATCTGATGTAACTGTGGATGTTCCCAATACCCATATAACTGTCTTATCTCTTTTAGAATCGTACTAAAATCTTGCCCTCTATGATATCTTGTGGCAATCAATTGAACAGGTTAACCGTGTTGTATAAAAAGTATTTTATCAGTTTTACATTTGTTGCCTTTCATGATCTTGCACTAAGGTCAAACAGGAATACCAGATAAACCTATTTCCCATTCTTTTTCTTGTATACTTCTGTCATGTCTTTTTGGATTTGTCTCCTCCATGAATTAAGCAGTCCTATTGTTTTCAGTCTCTTCTCAGACAGAAATCACCCATCTCTGAACCCCACTTCTGTTTTTGTTACATGTGTTTTGAGATACGGATGTTTCCTAAGGATGTCCATTGCTGCCTCATTCATTACAGCGTTGAAATTGTTGGTCATTGTTTCTACGTCTTCCTCTAGAGCAAGCAGCAGCGCAAATTTTCCACTGATCATTGCCTGGAATTGCTCTGCAAAGTTTCGGTCTCTGAGACTTTCTAAGTCAAACTTCTGGTGAACTTTGGCCTGACGATTTTCCTTAGCCGCAGCTGAAAATTTAGCATCACAAGGTGGTGATCACTTCCAATATCAGCACCAGGGAAGCTCCTTGTTTTAGCTCTGTTAATCTCAGAACTAAATCGGTTTTGCACCATGATGTAGTCAATCTGGCTGTGACATAGACCATTAGGTGCGTGCCATGTTGATCGTCTAGATGCTTTATGTGCTCCTAATGTGTTTGCAAGAACCAGATTGTTATAGCTGGCAAACTCTAAAAGTCTCAATCCTCTCTCATTGGTTACCGCATTACAGAAAGGGCCACTATAATCTTGCCAATCTGCCTGTGCTTTAGTACCCACTTTAGCATTCCAATCTCCTTGTACAATCAGGAGATCTTTCTTGTGTACTTTATCGATGATGTCTTGGAGCTGATTGTAAAAATCTTCAATTTGCTCATCATAGTCTGTTGTAGGGACGTAGACTTGTATCACTGTGATATTAAACGGTACTGCCTTTAGACAGATGGAAATAAGCCTGCTGGACATTGGGCGGCATCCTAATACTGAATTCTTGATATCTTTATGCACAAGAAATCCTACGCCATTGACATGTTTGTCCTCTCCATTGTAATAGAGTACATGGCCTTCTTCCGTTAGTACCTCTCCAAAGTTCTTCCATCTGACCTCAGAGATTCCTAGGAAGTGCCAGGTGTATTGTTCCATTTTGTACATGAGTTCTTTGAACCTCCCTATTTGTCTCAATGTCCTTACATTCCATGTGTCTATGGTGATGTTATCTCTTCCACGGATCCTCTTTGTTGGGGTTACACCAGTAGTATACTTGTCGTGTCTGCCCTGGTGGGAGACGGATGGCGCCATCATTATTAACCCGGGCTGCGATCAATCCGGTATGGAAATCGTTGACTTGCTCATCATATGGTGCGTCTTGGGCAAATGTCTAACCTGGCAGAGCCCATCCCTCTCCAGGCCAGCCCCCTTTTAGTCGCCTTTTACGACATGCAGGAGGAGCAGTGGGCCTATTCTGTCCCCGGACTCACAGGGGACAGATGGGAAACATCGTAAAAAGACAAAACCATGGGTCACAAATGAAATACAGGTCTGTCGCATCTTAGGCGCATTTAACATGTGCGATTTCAGCTTTACACGGTCGGAAAAAACAAGAAAAAAAAAAAAGAACAATAACAATCTAAATACTGTTTCTGTAGTGCGGGCGATTCTGCCCACCATTACACTCAATGTAATTTTGACTATACGCGGTTTTCGCTTTACGCGCTGACCGCGGAATGTAACCCCAGCGTAAGATGAGACAGACCTGTACTACAAATGTGTGACATTAGAAGAGAACTTAAGAGAGACAAGAACAGCATGGAGGGAGCTGATAAATCAGAGCGATTGGCAGAAAGATCAAGAAAGGAGTGAAGGTGGCCAAGGAGATATGGACTGAAAAACAAATCTCTAAAATTGAAGCGTGTATCAATAATAAAAATAGCAAACAAGCCTTCCAGGTTGTAAAAGATCTGACGAAGGAAAGATGGACCAAAGCTAACGCAATTCAAGATAAAGAAGGGAACAGTCTTACTGAAGAAAGGGACATCATCAATAGGTGGATAAACTACTGCTCTGATCTATACAACCACCAGACAAATGGAGATCCTAGTGTCTTAGACAGCCCAGATTCAACAGAGAAGGATGACTTTCCAATACTGAGTGAAGAAGTGGACACAGCTGTGAAATCACTCAAAAATGGAAAGGCTACAGGTATTGACAACATCCCAGCCAAATTGATGAAATTCCAAGGAGAAATGGTAATAGATGTACTCACCAAGATCTGCAACAATATCTGGCAGACCAGTGAGTGGCCCTTTATGTGGACACAATCACTAATCATCACTCTGCCAAAGAAAGGCAACCTGCAATTGTGTCAAAATTACCGGACCATGAGCTTAATTAGCCATCGTAGCAAAGTGATGTTGAAAGTTATATTGAACAGATTGAAGCCACAAGCAGAAAATATCATCGCTGAAGAACAGGCTGGCTTTTGTGCTGGAAGAAGTACCACATAGCAGATTTTCAACCTTCGTGTTCTATGTGAGAAGTACTTACACCACCAGCAGGACATCTACCACGTCTTTGTTGACTTCAAGAAGGCGTTTGACAGAGTATGGCACAAAGCTCTCTGGGCAGCCATGAAGAAGTACAATGTTGGTCGTAAGCTTATTATTACTATTAAACAACTGTATGCCAAGGCCAGCAGTGCAGTTCTCATCAATGGCACAATAGGAGAGTGGTTTCGCACCACTGTTGGAGTCTGGTAAGGCTGCCTTCTTTCGTCCACACTGTTCAGCATCTATTTGGAGCGCATAATAACTGATGCCCTAGAAGATCACATATGCACAATCAGCATTGGGGGGGACGAACAATCTCAAATCTTCGATTCGCTGATGACATTGATGGCCTGGCAGGCAGCGAAGATGAACTTGCCAACCTTGTGAAACAATTGGATGAAACCGCCACAAAATATGGCATGGAAATCAGTGCAGAGAAAACCAAGCTGATGACAAACGTGATGGGATCAGCTCACATATCACTCAGAAGAACAGGTAGACAGAAGAAGAGATGGATTGACAACATAAAAGAGTGGACAGGAATGGACTTCGTGGAGACTCAAGCACTGACACAATCGTCAGGGGTAGAGACAGTTGGTTGATTGCTCATCAATGATGGTGCCCCAACGACCAATGCAGTTATGGGAGTGATTATGATGATGATGTTTTGAGATAAGATGATCAGCTGGGTGAGGGCATACCAATGATTTATCTAATGATATATTTTCAGGGTTATTTTCTGTCTCATTTCTTATGCAGTCTAACATTGTTTGCCATTTGTTGTTGTTGTCCTCTGCTGTGTATTGAAAAAAAAGGTTTTCATTGTATTGTCACTGATAAGCATGACTTTTTCCTGAGGGGTTACAGTTACTTTAGAATACAGCAATGTGTATTAGTAGTTCAGATTATTCTTCCCAGTGCATTACTTTGCCTTTGTCAGCAATTAATTTAGTCTTCCATCATGTTGTCCATTCACCTAGCTCTTTTAGGCCCCACTAACATTCTTCTGTCTTCTCTAGTCTTGATTTATCTAAATTTTACCATTTTATGGGTCGGCTTCTCTTCCATGTCATAAATAAATACATTAAGCACCAGCCCCTGGATAGGACCTTGAGGCTCCCCTACTGTTAAACTTTTGCCATACTTAAAATGGACCATTCCTTGTCTTTGTTTTCTATCTTCTCAACTGTTTCTGATTCATGACAGTACTTGGCTTCTATATGAAAAGTTAATTTTGTTAATAGTGTCTTATGAGAGTGTTAAAAACTGTCCAATAAATTATATCAAATTATATAAAAACTGTCCAATAATCTATTTGCTGATTTGTTGACAGGCTCAAAGAATTCTAATAGATTAGAAAAATATTATTTTTCCTTAGAGAAGCTGTGCTGGTTTGTTCCTTCCATATCATATCCATGTGGGTGTTTTATAATAATATTTCTAATTATAATTTCAACCAAATGAAGTAAGGCTCACTTGTCTATGATTCCTACGATCACCTCTAGATATATTTGTAAAGATAGGCATGACATTTGTTAACCTCCAACAAAGCAGCTAATAGTAACTTCACTTCATACTTAAGTTCTTTCAGAACACTTACATCCATTCCTGGTACTCTTTAACTTATCTTCTCTTTTCACACCTCAATTTCTGACAGCATCTCATCTTTATTATCTGAAAAGGATGGGGATAGTCCCCAGTATCTTCTCTAGCCAAGGAATCATTTAGCTTCCTTATCGTCATCACTTCTTCCCTTTACTTCTTGGTAGTCTATCAGAAACAGACACACACTGCCCCCTGTTACTCTCAGGTGCTTTTCTGTTTCTGATATATTTAAAGAGTTTCTTATTGTGTGTTTTTACGTCTTCAGCTATTTGCTTTTCAAATTGTCTCTTAGCTCTCTAATTTCTATTTTATAGTTACCTGCCACAATTTATGCTCCTTTCTGTTAGCTTCAGCAGGGCTGGCTTTCCATTTTTTGAGGATACCTGTTTGTCTTGAATAACCTCTTAAATCTTGCCACCCCAGTTTGTTTTTAGTCTTTCTAATTCTTTTTTTCCTCATGCTTTCAGTGTCTCTATTATAGTCTATGTAGGCAGCTTCCATGTAGAATCTAAGGATTTTAGTTCCCTTACTTTTGACTTTAGGGTCTTTTGGACCAGTTTTCTAATTTTTTTCAAATCTCTTTAAAGTTTAGTGTGTCTGAACTAATTTTTGTTACTTTTCTTCTACCAAGGTGGGTGAACTTAATTATATTATGGTCTCTGCTACTTAGTGGTTCAACTGTAATTACTTTTTGAACCAGTTCCTGTATACACCACTGGGGCAGAGAGTGAGATGCCTTGGATTCAACTTCCAACAATATGCTGATGACACTTAACTATATATCTCATTCTGAACTGATGCAGTAGTAACCCAGTATTGAATGTGTGTTTCAAGTCCCCCTTTGTGTCAGTCTGCAGGGTATTTGAGTTATTATAACCCCAGCTGCAGAGCTGTGGCTCTTTGGCTTAAGCAGTGGCAGCTCATGCAGTTAGCCCTGGACTTGACTTATGCAGTGGCCACACTTTCATCATTTCCTGACTGAGGACCAAATAATGCCCAGTGGGGAGTGGTCCGTTCAATGGAGGGCATGGGAGGTTTGGGCTGCCTAGAAATGTGAAGGGCCATCTGGTAAGTCTCCTTTACAAAAAGTTCTACTACATAATTCTATCTGAATGGGGTAAAATTCAGGCCAACGTAAAGTGAACCTAGATTCAGGAGCAGGAGCATCCCTCCAGTGCAGATGTGCTTTAACTTCTCCTCCCCTTGTTCCCCACAGAAGAGGCTGGACCAGTGCTTCTGAAGCGCTGTAACTGTACACCAAAGAAGGGCCTAGCAGTGGACTTACTTTTTAACACTTCTTTAAATTCTGAAATGCTGCTACCATTGAGGGAGGAAATGCACTGTTACATATACACCTCCCAATTCCTAATACCCTCCGCTGACTCTGTGTTCACAGACATTCATAAACTGGTATTAACAATGCCTACTTGGCACCAATGTAGCAGATCCTGACCTGGGCCACTCACAAGCAGCCTGACAGCATGCATGTCACACCCAGCATATCTATGTATAGCTGCAGCCCTGGGCTAGAGCTTTGACCCCAGCAGCCTATCGGTAACACTTCCACCAGCCTTGGTTACTGCTTTGCAGGGTAACCCTCCCAAACACTCCCAGTCCTGAATTTTCTCAACACGTATTCTGCTGGACTGTTCAGATATTAAGATCTGTTGCCTCTGTAAGGAGTCAGTATTCAACAGTTTGTTACTTTAACGAGTTATCAAGCAGTTCAGTTTAAACACAGCACTGAATCGTTTTATTT
This sequence comes from Platysternon megacephalum, assembly GCA_003942145.1. Classification (NCBI taxonomy): domain Eukaryota; kingdom Metazoa; phylum Chordata; order Testudines; family Platysternidae; genus Platysternon; species Platysternon megacephalum. The sequence goes on from QXTE01000003.1 coordinate 16,907,931, forward strand.
TAAAGGTAAAAAAGTTTATTAACAAAAGAAGATAGAATTTTAAGCAAATTCAACTGTAAGAGCCAAAGTTAGAAGTTGTCACAAGCAAATACAAGTGAAAACAAGCATCTGAAACTTAACCTAGCAAGTTTTGGTTCAAAGCTTTGTTTAAGATGGCCTTTATCACCCCCAGTCTTCCAGCAAGATGGTGACCGACCCTTTTCTTGGTCAGGAACTCTCTCAGAGGCCCAAAGGTGCTGGTGCCTTTGTTGTCTTAGGTGAAAGAGAGAGAACTTGGGGTTCTCTGCCACTTTTTTTTTATAGTCCAGTAAACGATTGAAGGGGATTCTTCTGAGGGTTACCCTTTAGAGTAAAGGTAATTCAAGCAATGAAGAAGGTGACATGGAGTCTGTTGGTGAAGGAGGCTCCATGCTCTTTCTTGCCCCATGTGTGTTTGCTGAATTGCATATTGTTCTGACATCTCCTTCCCCTGCTGTCTCGGGAACCCTGTTTACTACTACTAAACAGGCCTTTGTTTAGAATAGGCAGAGCTGTAATGCTTTTGAACATGTGCCAATAACATTATACAGGGAGATTTCATAACTTTACATATTATGTTGCTACATACATTTCACCATAATATTATTGGCTAGTGAGTTATTCATTTTCAAATTATTCCACCTAAGGCATATTTTGTACAAACATTATTGCAATAATTTGTAGTGTGTGAGTACAGGGATGCTAAGTGTTTCAATGCTCAGTGTTCCAATGCAATGCCCAACTCCCTGCCTCCCAATGGAATTCACAGCCCTCAGTTAAGTGCCCAGGCTCACCATGCATTGTAGGGGGACAGTTAGTCTTTTAAGAAAGACTCACAGAAGACAGCAGGCTGTCTAGGGAGCTGCCTAATATAGCCAGGAGGAGAGAAATGCAGAGGAAAGGGGAAGGGCTTGGGGGGCAGATCCACAAAAGGGAATTTGGTGCCTAACTGATAGACCTCAGTGAGGCACTTCCCACCAATTAGAATTCTCAGCCAGTGAAGACAAGCCCAGTGTTTCCTGCCACTTTCAGCAGTTCCTTTAATGCCCTGTCCCTCAGAGTCTGCGATTTGTAGTTCTTGTCAGCTTCATATGCCTCAGGCTGTTGTATTAATTTAGATGGAATAAATGGGCCCAAAGAGTCAAAAGTGTTAACATGACCCTGTCACATCCAACATTAAACAGTGTTATACCAGGTTTGGGGTTTGGTATACGATGAGCTCAGCCTACTTATTACCATGGTGAACACACCATTAAAAATCTTTTTCACCTTTTATTAAAGATACAGTTAAAGCATTTCAAATATAGAATATTAAGTAAGGCTTTCATTTTACCAGTATCTCTTGTTCCCGTTCCCTCTAGCTGGAGAAAGTCTAGAAGGAAAAAAAACCCTTGTTTGATAGTCTCTTAGATGGTGATCACTGACCTTTTTGGGGAACAGAGAAGAAGTTAGTTGGGATGGGATGGAGCTGTTGTTAAAGTTTGATTCTGTTTATCAGGATGGCAAAGGCTCAATGGTGTCATGGTGGATCCAAGAAGATGATGGGGGTGGCAGCCACGATGGTAAAGCTCGTTCCTTTCCTGTTCGCCTGGCTTTCAGTCAGAGGTTGTTGGGAGACAGCTGCTTCTTTATTTTTTCCCCTCAAGAGTCTTTTCTTTTAAGGACCTCCAAAGGGAGTGATGAGCGTAATAGCCTGTCCCCTCACTATATTGGTCGCCAGTTAGACCTAATTTCTGACACACCAATTTTGATTCATTGATGTCCTGTGGCACACACTTCATATTAATCAGGCCTGATCTTAACACAGGCCTTCTTGTTTGGACTAATTCAGTCTCTCTCTCTCTCTCACCTTTTCCCATCAGTGTTTATTTATTATGGGTTATTGTGACATTTTTATGAACTTTCAGTCACTCCTTACAGTTAAGCTCACAATTAGGGTAAATTTGTTGTTTGGATGATCACAACAAGGCTCCATTGAGGACTACAGTTCCCAGAAGGCATTGCACCACCCTCTGCTTGCTCCTGCTTGTGATTCAGTGCCTCAGGAGTGGGAGGAGCTGCCTGAAGGGGGGGAGGATTGCTGCCTGGAGGAGCTGCCCGAGGGAGGGTGAGTGGCTGCCTGGAGGAGCTGTCCCTAGGAGGCTGAGGACTGGAGAAGGAGCCATGAAGAAGGGAGGTGACATTTCTGACAGTGACAGTGATGAGACAGTAGTGGAGGGCTCAGTAATTGAGAGTGACCTAGACGAAGAGGAACTGCACACGAAGAGGTGATAAATATATATGTATAGGAGCAAGTGTGACTTAAAAAATGAGTGTTAATACATTTCTGGGACATATGTGATGAGTTGAATGCTGCATCTGTGCCATGTAGGACTATCACCTTTGAAAACAAAAACAAAAAGCACAAAGAACAGTCCTATGAGACTGGAATCTACCTAATATAAACCTGACTAAAATGGTTTTAGAATAGCCTTCGTAGATTCTTTGATAAATATCTATTTTAAGACTTTCTGTGACAGGTTAAAGTGTAAGGGGAAAAAAATCTCCATAGGGTATTCCAGAACCCTTATATGGAATAGTAGCTTACTCTAGAAATAGTCCCATTGATTTTTATGGGACTACCTGAGAAACAATGTATTACTCAATGGGATAAAGGTATCAGACTCCAGCCCAAAGAAAATAAAATCAATGATAAAAGCATTGGTAAAATAAAAATACTGCAAATGTGGACATTTCTTTTATTTTTTAATTTCAGAACTCTCTTGATGTTCTCATTCAAACTGATACTTTGGTTACTGAGAAATTAAAACCGCTGAACAACATTGCCCTTACTGTGTATCTCCTAAGAAATGTTGATTAAAAATGTTTGGAAATTTGTAAAAACATAGATGTATTCATGACTCACGTCCTTCTATGCCAATTTGCAGCTTGATGCAGATTTTTAGAACCAGGTTGTAAACTTTTGAAAAATAATGTTTACCTTAAAAATGCTCTCACATAATTACAGTGGTATTTAATAAGTGATAATATAGGGAAGGAATGGAGTTAGAAATATTGGCTTTGGTTAATATTTTGTTGCTTGTGTTTGTACCTTTGGTAAGAGGATGATAGAACAATTTGTAGGTTTTTTAAATTTTTTTTTAAAGGTTATCTTTTGTTAATAAGGAGGTATCTCTAACAACTGAAACCATCTTTGCTGCCGAAATAAGAAGAGTAAATGGAGGTAAGAAATTGTTCTTTTTTCAGTAGACAATATATGTTGTTTTTCCTGAGACCTTTATTTCTTTGACTCTTTCTTAATTTTTAGGCTAAACAGTTTTGTACAGTATTTTTAAGCAGAATAATTTTGCATCTCTAATAAAATCTGAATAACATTTAGTTAATCTTTCAGGCCAAATTTTCAATATATTTTAAATATATACATTTAAAACATAAATTTCTTAGTGCTTATTTTCCTTCATTCTGCCAGTATGTTGTTACTAAGGGTACCTAGTTTAAGAAGAGCAGAGGTATGAATTTATTTTTTGTTAACTCTAAAGGCTTTCTACGTTAGCTCCTCAAAGTAAGGGGCATAACCAAGTATTTGATGGTGTGGCATAAAATTTTCACTGGGACCTGTCTGGGTTGCCTTCCATAATTCAGCCTCACTTAATCACTTTTAAGTAATGTGGTGATCCCATACTCACGTCAGTAAAAACTTGACTGGCAAAGCAGAATTCTACTGTCTACCTTGCAAGTGTTTGAACTGTTCCGAACACAAAATACTACTGTGCAGAACTCTACTCTGGCTTCTTATTTGTTTCTGGGTCCAATTCATGGTATTTCTGCCTATTTTTAAGACCCTGCATGGTTTGAAATCTGTCCCCTTGAGAGATTACCTGTCACCTTATGTCTACTCATAGTAGGTAGGGGTCTGATTCCAAACCCCATTGAAGGCAATGGGAGTCTTCGTAAATGGCTAGGATTTTCTTGGTGTCAGTTACTGGAGCTGAATTCTCTGTGGTCTGGTGATACAGTTTTGTCAGCAGAGAGGTTCCTCACCTGAAAGAACTTGCTCCTTCTGGTCGTCCACTGGAATTAGAGCTTCAGAGTACAGAGCTTCTGTTTGGCTCATTGTTAAGCTTTTGGTTTGTAGGAGTGGGGATTTGTCTGTGTGCTTTTTTGTTGTCCCTGTAAATGTGATTGCATATTTACATTGATGGCGTTTCTATTCAGCCCATTGTAGTTAGCATGTTATTATTTGTGCTAATTTTTATCACATCAATTTCATGACAAGTAAATATGCGCTATAGTCAATCAAAGTTGATAAAATAATCAACAAAATAATTTGGATACCAGTGTTGTGATTTTTGCAGTATAAGGGATCAAATTAAACAGAGGTGCACTCTATATTACTCTAGAGCTGAGTTTTTCTCAGTATGATCATTCAGTAATTTTAATATTCCCATCTCAGTTTGATAATTAATGTGTAAAGATGAGTACTAAAGGTTGTTATGTGCATGAGGACACTGACTAAAATTCCAGTTGTTAGAAACAAAAATATTGTTAGAAATGAATCACACTGTCTGATGTGTAGCCCATGTTTCCAAAATACTGTCTGCAAAAGAATTAATATTTTTTCCCCTAAATTGTTTTCAGTTCTTGCATCTGCCATATTGTGATTTTAGAATCTAGTCTGATAGAAGTGACCAGTGTGAAGGTGTGATTTGTCAAATTATTTTTTCAGGCAGTTGGAATTTGCAGAAATTCCTTGACTCTGTATAACAGTAGTGCAACAAAAGTGGCTTTAACTACCTATTTTTGTGTTTAGTTTTAGAAAACCTCTCCCCAGAGATTCAGCTTGTCTGTAAATTCAGTGATAATCTAAAAAATATGAAGCAAAAGAACCAGATAAATCCGGTATGTATAGAAATTACAGCTCCTCAGCTACACACATACTAATAATTATTAGAGTCACTGTGCCTGACTGTGTCCCTCCCGCTTCTCTATGTGGAAAGAGCCAGAGTGTATGTAACTGAAAAGGGTTTTATGGAAGGAGGAGCACCAAATCTGCAATATATACTCACCCCAGGAATGCACAGAAGAGTCTCCTCTGGAGTTTCATGGGGGTGGGCCTTGCTACAGTTTCAGGAGCAGGGCTGTAATTAGCCTGTAAAATTATTGGATGTTCAAATTGGCAACCAGTTTTTCCACCTGCAGATGACAGGCTGACAGAATTAGTAGGAGGAAACTCTAGATTGATGTAATGGAGATTCCTGTCCTGTATATGAGTTTCTTTAGACTTACATAACTGGGGAAATATTTCCAGTTATACCTGTATAGTTACATCAATGTAATCTCCGGTGTGAACGCTCTTATTCTGATATAAGAGTGACTTATTTTTAGTTTAGCTTAAACCCTTCCCAAGAGACATAAACTAAACCAGAAGAAGGAACTCTTATTCTAGAATAAGAGGGTCCACACTGGAGGGGAGAGGAGTATGTGTTATACAGGCATAACTATATTAATTTAAATTCACATTTTAGGTTAAAAATACTTTCCAGTGTAGACAAGGCCTTAGTTTAGGGGACAATTTGGGTTACTATTAGCATTTCTCATAGTTGTTGTGATTGATGCTATTACTTCAGCCATTTCTGGAGTAGCAGCCTATCCTCTTTAATTGGAAGATGCGGTTATTGTTACCAGACGGAAGAAATAATTGGGGACAGGAGAGTATTTGCTTCCAGGACTCAACTAAAGAGGGTGAATTTGAGGCGAGGAATATATTTAATTTGTACTTTGGTCATTTCACAAATAAAAGAGCTCAAGCTTAAGGGTATACAATTTAATTATATAAGGTATATTTTCATTCTGACTGTATTTTGTCTTCCATGACTTGGATTGAGTAAGTAGCCCATATGCCATAGCAATATTTTATGTAGTAATCCGGTCTATCAGAATTTGGAGTCTCACTGCTAACTGCTGTATTTAGGTCTTCCAAAATCACTGATAATAGGAAGAAGCTAGGTGTATAATAATGCTGAAAAATTAAATCGCTGAGTAGTTTATATTCACCAAGTTGTTCAAACACTTTTTTCTCCTAGCTGGCTCATAAGATGAGTGAAACTGAACAATCTCAGTCTCTGCTACAGTGAGTATAATATGTGCTGGACAAATTCCATTCAGGCAAACAGTAATTTCCCAGCAAAAAGTTTCCCTTGTAGCCTCATTTGGATGGGATATTTTTTCCAGCCTTGAATTATAAAATAGTTTTACTGGTTGCTAATAAGCAGTTGTGTTTAATGCCAGAGATCGCTTTATATCAGTGATGGGTGAAACCATTCTTGTGTCCATTCCTATATATATATATAGTAGTTAGGATATATAACTGGGCATAACTGGAAAAAAATAAAGGAAAATTTAAGTTGTCAGAAAAAACATCCTGACACTGAGATTTATGAAACCATAGAATGGCCTATGCCATGGAATAACTTGTGGAAGCATCATCCCTTGGAGCAATTAACACTAGACAACACAAAATCCTAAAATCCGGTAGGGAATAATCTGTGTTGGGAAGAAAAGAGGCTGGATGATCTAATACAGTGATACTCAGGGTTCAGGAACCAAATTAGCGATCAACATTACCCAAAAAAGCCATGGTAGTGTGAATTCATTGTTTCATTTACTATAGTACTATATACTCATTTAAACAGTATAACAAGGGAACTATTTCGTTATATAATTCTCACAGCAAAATGACTGACCAAGTATTATTTTATCAACTACATTTGGTTAATTACATAGGAAAAACATCTTGATTTGTCAATAACTTAGATTGGTTAATAAATAAATCACACAGTGTTTTAATATCATGTGCTGCATAGAGCCATAGGAGACCTGTTAAAGAGCCACTTGTGGCTTGCGAGCCTCAGTTTGAGTATCATTGATCATAGGTGTTTCAATACTATGAATTTATGATTATGGAAATCAGTTTGTAAGTACCATGAGATAATGGCTGGGTTTTTTTTAACTTGCTTTATAAACAACAGCAAGTACATCTTTTTATATTTCCCATACTGTATCACACCATTTGTCCCTTTAATCGAATATCCTGTCTCTAGCAGTAGCCAGTACCTGATGCTTCACCAACTCAGTAATGCACCTATCCAGTTGTCGGTGTTATATACATGGCAGAAAAAGCTCATTCTTGATTCCTGCAGGCTTATGCCCTGAAGGATGCTTCCCCCTCTTACTACAGAATCTTGTATATCTTTTCCTCTTCCCTGAGACCTAAACCAGAAAATCTGCTAATGCCAGATTAGCAGAGTTCATCTGGATGGGTTTGAGAAAGGGCCTTCATCTTTTATGGTTTGGGCCTCATCCTTTAGCAGCACCCTTAGGAGTTCCATGGAAGGTTTTTAATGAGCTCCCAACCAAGTTCCTTAGAATAGTTTGTTACCTTAGGCCTCCTGTTAAGTTTGTTCTCTTTGGAGTCCAAACCTGATGCTAAATGACTTCTGTTCTGAAACATTTGAACCCATCCTCAACATTCAACTTTGTCTCCTGGCATAGAAAGTGGCCTTTCTAGTGTTGGTCTCCACAGCCTGGTGATTCAGGGAGCACCCAGACGTGACTTGTGGTACCCATGCCTCATTTTACACAAAGTTAAAATAGTTCTCCAAACATGCTCCAGTTTTCTCCTGCAGATGGCCCAACCTTAGCTAGGAGATCCCTCTCCCCAACTTCTACCCACACCCAAAAGCCAGACTTGAAGTCTGGTGGCACTCCCTGCATGTCTGCCAAACTTAGTCTGATTTGCCTGAACTGAATAGGTCTGCAAATCCAAGTCCCTGTTCATCCTGTTCAAAGAACCTCACTAAAGGGCATAGATACTGTATGTCCTTTCCTGCAGGTTCAGACCTTCTATTTGCACTCCTCCTTTCTTGCAGATCTCTTCTGCTCAGACAGGCTTTGAGCTCACTGTATTTGAGTAGTGGCCATGTTGTTGGCATCGGCCATGCCCTTCGCTGAGCGTGGTGTGGCCTCAGTGGATGAATTCAGTTGATGCTGAATTTGGTCAGTAAGTTCTCTGGAAGTTCTCTTCCAGACTCCAGCAGGCTCTGACACATCTTCCTCCCTTGCTCTCCCAGTTTCTTCCCTACTGTCATTTTAGCCATGCCTATTCTTCTTCGAGTGCTTGCTCATATCGATTCCAATTAGGTGTGCGCGCACCGCGTGCACGATCGTTGGAAGATTTTTACCCTAGCAACACTCGGTGGGTCGGCTGAGGCGCCCCCTGGAGTGGCGCCCTTATGGCGCCGGATATATGCCCCTGCCGACCCAGCGCCCCCTCAGTTCCTTCTTACCGCCCGTGACGGTCGTTGGAACTGTGGAGTGCGGCTTAGCTGATCTCCACTTCCCTAGCTCTTAACTCGTTTATATTTGTAGATAGTTGTTATAGAGTAGTTGTTAGTAGTTTCTAATTGTAGTTAATAGTAGTTATTGTTGTTAGTGTACATAGTAATTGGAGGTAAGGGGTTTCTCCTCTTCCCTCCCTCCCAGTACCCGGGCTCATGCCTAGGTCTCCGGGTTTCAAACCGTGCTCGGCCTGCCTTAAGCCGATGCCTACGGGAGACCCCCACGACTCCTGATTGAAGTGCCTGGGGGCATCCCATCAATCAGATAAGTGCCGCATTTGTAAGGCATTCAAGCCTCGGACTAAAAAAGGAGCGGGACTTTCGCTTGAAGCAGCTCCTGATGGAAGCGGCACTTAGCCCAATGTCCTTGGCTCCACACCGAGACCCGGCTCCGTCAGTCCAAAGCGCACCTCCGGCGCTGGAAACAACAGCTTCACAACCCGGCACCGGCAAAGACTCCCGGCACCGGCCGTCTCCGGCACCACTACCAGCGCGGCACCGTTCGCTGTCTCCGGGATCCAAGAAGCAGCACAAGCAACCTGCTGCTCCGGTGCAGTTGCCGGCACCACCTGTGCCCCCCTTGGAGCAGCGTCCCGTGCAGGACCGCCCCGCGAAGGCTCCAACTCCGGCACCGTCGATTCCAGCGCCACAAGTGCCGTTGAGTCCGGTGCACATAAGCTCCCCGGTGCGTACCGCGGTCGAGCTCGGCCTACCTTCCACCCCGGAGATTTTCTCCACGGCACGCAACATGATTGCGCTCACCGAGCCGGGACCATCACAACCTTTGGTACCACCAGTGTGGGCTGTTCCCTCGAAATGGAAGCCCTCCATGATGCGCCTTCCATTGCAGAGCGAGACGGGTCGGCACCGATCTCGGTCCCAATCCAGGTCACGGTCCCGATCCAGACGTTGGTCTCATCCACGGCACCGCTCGCAGTCCCGGCACCGATCACCATCTTGGCGCCGGTCGCACTCGCAGCGCCGCTCCGCCTCACAAAGATCTTCTTCCCGCTATGGTTGGTACCGGTCCAGCTCCCGGCACCGATCTCGGTGCCGATCTACTCGGAGTCAATCCTGGCACCGCTCCGCCCGTAGATCTTCATCGAGATCCAGATCTGCCTCCCGGCACCGATACGACCGTCGGTCCCGATCCAGGTTGCGGTACCGCTCGAGACCGCGATGCCGATCTCCATCTCCGCGGCGCGGGGCAACAACGCAGGACAATGCGACCCAGCATGAGCGCTCGGCTCCACCTTGGCCGTCCCGCCCCAACTCAAGGTCGTCCTAAGTGGAAAGTGGCTACCACGTCCATAACCAAGATGCGGACGGTGCTAGCCAATGGCACGACGAGGGGCGGGATCCTGCTCAGGGACCCCCACAATGGTCCTTTTGGACCCCTTGGGCATACCATCAGGCCCAAGGTGTCCCCTCGGGGGCTTCTTGCTCGGCCCACTCGGAACCCCGGGTCCCAGAGGCCACTGTCAGTCGCCCTCCCCCCCCCCCAGGGGGCTCAGAGGCGACGGCCCTACCCGCAGCTCAGGCCCATGCTCCTAGCATGGTGGACCTAGGGCAGCCGGACCCCCCCAGCAAGACTTGCCCCAGGACCCGTTAGTCCCGGGCGTATCCTCCTCGTCTTCGCCTAACGAGGCAGTGGCGGGTACGTCCTCCTCTGGCCCCCCACCTATAGACTTCCGTGCACACCAAGACTTACTTTGCAGGGTGGCACAAAACATGAACCTACAGGTGGAGGAGGTGGTGGAGGTCGAGGATCCGGTGGTGGACATTTTATCTGCTGATACCCCGACACGTATAGCCTTGCCGTTTATTCGGACCATCCAGGCTAATGCCAATACAATCTGGCAATCTCGGGCGTCCATTCCTCCCACTGCCAAGGGGGTGGAGAGGAAGTACTTGGTCCCCTCCAAAGACTATGAGTACTTGTACATTCACCCCCAACCGTGCTCCCTCATTGCACAGTCCGTTAATGAGAGGGAAAGACACGGCCAACAAGCTCCCGCTCCTAAATCCAAGGACGTTAGACGCTTGGATTTATTTGGCCGCAAGATCTATTCTATTGGCGGCCTACAACTCAGAGTGGCTAACCAGCAGGCCCTCTTGAGTCGTTATAATTATAATACCTGGAACTCGATGGGAAAGTTCAAAGAGCTGGTTCCTCAGGAGTCCAGAGAGGAGTTCGGGGCCTTGCTAGAGGAGGGCAAGAAAGTATCCAGGACATCTTTGCAGGCCTCGATAGATGCGGCAGACTCGGCGGCTAGGACTCTAGCCTCGGGCGTAGCTATGCGCCGCATTTCGTGGCTGCAGGTGTCCGGTCTTCCACCGGAACTGCAGCAAACTATCCAGGACCTGCCCTTTGATGGCTATGGTCTATTTTCAGACAAAACTGACTCCAGACTCCAGAGTCTGAAGGATAACCAGGCCATCATGCGTTCATTGGGCATGCATACCCCGGTGACGCAACGTAGGCCCTTCCGACCCCAACCACAGTGCACCTACCCTAACCCCCGGCTGAGACAGGACTTCTCTAGAAGACGCGGCCGGGGTGGTAGGAGGAGACAATCTGGTCCTCACACGGGCCAGAACTAGGGCCCCCCCAAACCATCGGCGGGGCCCAAACAAAACTTTTGAAGGTGCGCCCGAGGGCGGAGCACCAGTCTCCTTACAGGATCCTTCCCCACCTTTCACCAACCGCCTCTCCTATTTCCTCCCTGCGTGGTCCCGCATAACGTCAGACCACTGGGTCCTATGCACGGTGGAAAGTGGATACCTTCAATTTCTTTTGTCCCCCCCTTTCCACCCTCCCTCCCCATCCCTCTTCAGGGACCCCTCTCACAAGCAACTCCTCCTACAGGAGGTGCAAACGCTCCTAACTATCGGAGCTATAGAGGAGGTTCCAAAGGAACTGAGGGGCAGGGGTTTTTACTCCCACTACTTCCTAATCCCCAAGGCAAAGGGGGTCTACGGCCCATTCTGGACCTGCGCAGACTCAACAAATTCATGGTAAAGTTGAAGTTCCGCATGGTTTCCTTGTATCAGAGGGGTAGCCGTTTTAGTCTGGATCTGTAAAAAGCAACAAGGAGTCTTGTGGCACCTTTAAGACTAACAGATGTATTGGAGCATAAGCTTTCGTGGGTGAATACCCACTTCTGACATGTGTCTGACGAAGTGGGTATTCACCCACGAAAGCTTATGCTCCAATACATCTGTTAGTCTTAAAGGTGCCACAAGACTCTTTGATAGTTTCCCCGGGGACCATTATTCCTTCCCTGGATCCTGGAGACTGGTACGCCGCCCTCGACATGAAGGACGCGTACTTCCACATAACGATTTACCCGCCGCTTCCTTCGCTTTGAGGTCAACCAACAGCACTTCCAATTTAGCGTCCTTCCCTTTGGCCTATCCACGGCACCAAGGGTCTTCACAAAGTGTATAGCTGTTGTAGCTGCCTCACTCCGCCGACATCGGATCCAAGTATTTCCGTACTTCGACGACTGGCTCATTCGGGGTCGCTCCAAGCTCCAGGTGCAATCTCATATTCAGTTCACCATGAGCTTGTTCAGACAGCTGGGCCTGCTGCTCAATGTCGAAAAGTCCACTTTGCAGCCGACCCAAAGAATAGACTTCATCGGAGCAGTCCTGGATTCGAATCTCGTCCGTGCATGCCTACCGCACGCCTGCTTCCAGTCCATGGCGAGCATTATCCACGGCCTCCAAAGCTTCCCGACCTCGACAGCACGGATGTGCCTCGGTCTACTGGGACACATGGCGTCTTGCACCTTCGTGACCAGACATGCCAGACTGCGCCTCCGGCCACTGCAGGCCTGGCTCTCATCCATGTACCGCCCAGGCTGGGACAATTTAGACACAGTCAGGGGTGAAAGTAACTTAAAGGACTTACCGGTACGCCAGAGTCCTGAGCGGGGGCGTGGCCTCAAACGGAAGATGGGGGGCCTTTCAAGATTTAAAGGCTCTGGGGCTCCGGCTGTGGCTGGGAGCCCCAGGGCCTTTAAATCACCCCGGAGCTCCCAGCTGCAGAGGTGGCTGGGAGCCCCGGGGCTCAGGGGCGAATTAAAGGGCCCGGGGCTCCAGCCGCCGCAGAGCTCTGGGCCCTTTAAATCACCGCGGGAGCCCGGCTGCTGGAGCGCCGGTGGGGATTTAAAGGGCCCGGGGCTCCCTGCAGCAGCAGGAGCCCCGGGCTCTTTAAATCCCCGCCTGAGCCCGGCTGCCAGAGCTCCGGCGGCGCTTTAAAGGGCCCGGGGCTCCCCGCAGCGGCTGGAGCCCTGGGCCCTTTAAATTACCACCGCGGAAGCCGGTCCAGTCCAGCATGGCGCATTGGCTCTTGCCGGACCGGACCGGACTGGCTTACTTTCACCTCTGGACACAGTGCTCACGGTACCGACGGAAATCTTAACCTCCCTGGTCTGGTGGCTGACCCCCAACTCAGTATGCGGGGGGATGCCATTCCATGCCCCACAGCCCTCCCTGGTCCTAACCATGGACACATCATCTCTGGGCTGGGGCGCTCACCTTGCGGACCTTCACACACAGGGCCTTTGGTCCACACAAGAGAGATCCCTGCATATCAACATACAGGAACGGAGAGCAGTACGCCTGGCGTGTCAGGTGTTCCGCAAACACCTTCAGGGCCGTTGGGTCGCAGTTTTCACAGACAACACAACAGCCATGTTTTACATCAACAAACAAGGGGGAGCGCGATCGTCCCCCCTCTGTCAGGAAGCCATTCGCCTGTGGGAATTCTGCATAGCCCACTCGATCGACCTGGTGGCGTCGTTTCTCCCAGGAGTCCAAAACACCTTGGCAGATCGCCTCAGCAGATCCTTTCTGGCTCACGAGTGTTCAATTCGCCCGGACGTTATCCATTCTGTTTTCCGGAAGTGGGGGTTTCCCCACATTGACCTTTTCACCTCTCACAAGAATTGGAAGTGCCAGGTGTTCTGCTCTCTCCAGGAACGCTCCCCGGGCTACCTATGGGATGCCTTCCTGATACCGTGGAAAGACCTCCTGTTCTACACCTTTCCTCCATTTCTGTTAGTCCACAAGGTCCTTCTCAAGTTGCGCAGAGACAAGGCCCGCTTAATCTTGATTGCCCCGGCGTGGCCCAGGCAACATTGGTATACCACTCTCCTCAATCTGTCGGTGACCACCCCAATTCCACTTCTGTTGTGGCCGGACCTGATCACTCAGGAACACGGCCGACTCTGTCATCCGGACCTGCAGTCCCTCCATCTCACAGCATGGATGCTGCATGGCTAACTCAATCCGAGCTGCGTTGCTCCCGCTCGGTGCAGCACTTGCTTTTGGGTAGCAGAAAGCCCTCTACTAGGTCCACGTATTTGGCCAAGTGGAAGCGTTTCTCCTGCTGGTGTGCCCTGAGCAATACTGCCCCTCTGGATGTGCCAGTACCTACCATCTTAGACTATCTCTTGTCCCTGAAACAGCAAGGCCTGGCAGTTTCATCCATCAGAGTACACCTAGCAGCGATTTCGGCCTTCCACCCGGGCGAAAATGGGTGCTCGGTTTTCTCCAATCCCATGGTCAGCAGGTTCCTCAAGGGATTGGAACGTCTGTACCCGCAAATTTGGCATCCGGCCCCTACATGGGACCTCAGCCTGGTCCTATCCAGACTCACGGGTGCCCCGTTCGAGACGATGGCCACTTGCTCGCTCCTGTACCTTTCCTGGAAAACAGCTTTCCTCGTCGCTATCACTTTGGCAAGCTTCGAGCTCTCACGTCGGACCCACTGTATACGGTGTTTCATAAGGACACGGACAGCTGTGACCACACCCCGCCTTCCTTCCTAAGGTGGTGTCTGCCTTCCATGTCAACCAAGACATCTTCCTTCCGGTCTTCTATCCGAAGCTGCACGCTTCTCGACGAGAACAACAGCTGCACTCCCTAGACATTCGCAGGGCCCTCGCCTTTTACATCGAATGAACGAAACCTTTTAGGAGGACGACCCAGCTGTTCGTAGCTGTGGCAGACCGGATAAAGGGCCTTCCGGTCTCCACCCAGCGCATCTCGTCTTGGATTACATCATGTATCCGTGCATGCTATGACTTGGCTGGTGTCCCAACTACGCACCTTACCGCCCACTCCACTTGGGCTCAAGCTTCATCTTCCGCCTTCCTGGCCCATGTACCCATACAGGAGATCTGTAGGGCAGCAACTTGGTCATCGGTATATACCTTTGCTTTCCACTATGGGGTGATGCTGCATTTGGTTCAGCGGTCCTTCACTCCGCGACATGTCACTCCGACCCCCACCGCCTAGGTAAGGTTTGGGAATCAATATGAGCAAGCACTCGAAGAAGAAAAGACAGTTACTCACCTTTGTAACTGTTGTTCTTCGAGATGTGTTGCTCATATCCATTCCAAACCCGCCCTCCTTCCCCTCTGTCGGAGTAACCGGCAAGAAGGAACTGATGGGGCGCTGGGTCAGCAGGGGCATATATCCGGCACCATAAGGGCGCCACTCCAGGGGGCACCTCAGCCGACCCACCGAGTGTTGCTAGGGTAAAAATCTTCCGACGATCGTGCACACGGCGCGCGCACACCTAATTGGAATGGATATGAGCAATACATCTCGAAGAACAACAGTTACAAAGGTGAGTAACCATCTTTTTTAACATCTCTGTAGTTACTCTTCTCTTCCTCAAGTGCGGTCTGCAGGTCAGAGTTAGTAATCCATATTGGTGGCTACCACATCACAGAAAAACAAATTTCTCTTGCAGCATTACTTGTTTTCTGTGATGGAACAATCAGGCTTAAAGTAAGTAGAAGGTCAACATAGTGTAAGGTGATCATATGTTTTCCCAGCTCTGGAAGTTCTCCACTGGTGAAGCTCCTGATCACAAAAATCCTGCATCTGGTTGGGCTATCGCCTGCCTGCCTGCTTGATGAAGAGGACTCAACGATTTGGTCACATTGGTATTGCACATTGTGACTGAATGCACCCCTGTATTCACACCCTACAGCAGTGGTCCCCAAACTGTTGAGGGTTGTGCCCCCCTTCCCTCTGTTCATGCCCCTCTGCCCCCCCAAGGCCAGGAATGAGGCCGCAGCTCTGCGGTGGGGGACGCAGACGGGGTAAAGGGGATGAGGCTGGGGCCACAGCTTGGGGTGGGGCTGGTGCTGGAGCCAAGGCTGGGGGCAGGGCCAAGACCAGAGCCACAGCCAAGCTCCCAGCTGGGTGCAGAACCGCACTGAGGCTGGGGACGGGAGTCAGGCGCGGGGCTGGGAGCCAGGGCCACGACTGGGGGTGCTTCTTCCCTGCCCCCGTGGGGACTGGCCCGGCCTGCTGCCTGGCCCTGAATGTTCCTCTGTCTTAACCTAGGAGGGGGCGCACCCCACAGTTTAGGGACCTCTGCCCTACACACTACTGTAATAATCTTTGTGTAAAATATGCCTTGTGAGGTATTGTTTGAAAACTAATAACTCACTGATCAGTAATATCATGGTGAAATCTGTGTAGCAACATTATATGTAAAGTTACAAACATACGCTGAAATTATGACCTAAATGTGTTTACCAGATAAGTCTGGGAAGGGGGTAAACCTGTTCCTCAAAGACAAAGGACAAGCTAATGCCGATAGTCAGGTGTCCTGAAAGTTGATTGGCAATCACCTGTCAAGTGGTCATTCTTTGGCAATGAGCCAGGGGCAGGAACAGATCGATCTGCAATTTAGCAAGCAACAGCGTGGAATCTCTTTCATCGTGAAATTCCATATCTCCGTCCTCACAGCGGGAAGGAACTTTATCTAGGGGTAACCCTCAGGAAAATGCATTTCAAAGGGTGCCTGGACTATAAAAGCAAGGGGCAAAAGCACCCCAGATTTTTTCTCTCTCTCTCTCACCTAAGAAGACAGGAACCAGCCTTTGGACTTTGGGAGGGGTTCTGATCTGAGAATTTGGTCAGGTTGCTGGGGACATGTGGTAAGGATTTTATCTTGATCCAAGTCTAGTTTGTTAAGTTTTAGCTACTAGAAAGCATTCTATCTTTATTTCTCTTGTAACTATTTCTGACTTTAATACCTTGTACTTGTACTCACTTAAAGTCTCTCCTTATAGTTAAACAAACTTGTGTTATTTTTTAATCAAAACCAATCCAGTGCTGTGTTTACACTGAATAGGTTGGTAACTCCAATTAAAGTAGCAAACTGTTGTATGTTGACCCTTTACAGGCCTCTAATATCTGAACTGTCCAGGTAAGGGCTGGATAGTGCAGAACGTATGTTTTTGGGGAAAATTCAGGGTGGGGAGTATGTTGGGGCCACCCTGCAGATAGTAGCCGAGGCTGCTGCAAGCCAGAGTGTGGCTGTTGTGGTAATTTGAGGATAATAGCCAGCCCAATTTAGAAGTGTGTTACTGAATACACTTGTGAGTTGGGAATTTATGCCTCTAAAAGACCTAAAGTGCTTCCACAAATAATTGCACGGAAAAATTACATTAATTGTCTTAATCACCGCAGAGGCCTGGTTAAGACAAGGCTGAAAATTTTGTCCAACGTACCAGAACGTGCATGGGTGGTGGGTGAAGCCCCGCTTTGGGGAGGCTAGCCTGCTGGCCGCGACTCTTCTGCCCGAGGCTGCACCCACCCGCACGCCGGATCCCCAACCCCCCCATAACAAGAGGAGCCCCAAGGCCTGCCCACGCCAGACTGCTGCCCCCTTCCCTCCTCCCCCCCGCCAGTCTGGCCCCAATCACACCGGGCTGAGCCTCTGGCCCCGGCCAGTATCCCCCCGGCCAGCATCCCCCCCCATGGCTGGCCAGCCTCCTCTCCCATGGCTGGCCAGCCCCAGTGCATGGCCGAGCGAGCTGCCCCACTTCCCCGCCAGACCCTCCCGCCCACCACTGGCTCATCGTGTTCCCTCCTCACTCCCCCGCCCCCAAGGAGGAGAGACGCGGCGAGCAGCAGCAGGCAGGTAGCAACAGACGGTGGGGCCCTCGGGGAAGGGGCAGGGCCACTGCGGCCCTGGTGTCCGGCGGCAGGTCAGCGGCAGCTGCCCCAGGGAAGGCGTAGCCCATGAGAACGGGCAAAGTATTTTTGTGCATTGCTCCTTGAATGGCAAACTTTTAAAATTATATTTATTTCTTTTTAGGGGTGCAGTATTTACTACAAAGATTTCTCAGCCTGGTCTTCCACTAAATGCCTCAGGAGGTAGAGAGCAAAATTACTCTGTAGGTATGTTTTATGTTGTAAAAAACAACCTAAAATACAGTCACTCTAAATTTTGCAGAAACAACTGAGAAACTGTAAATGAGTATACATATAGATTTATTTAGGATATAGATATGTGACCTTTGAGACCAGAGGGGCAGATTTTTAAAGGTACTTAGGTACCTAAAGAAGAATTAAATGCCTAAATCCACTGCTCAGCTGTTGCCTAACCCCCCTGGGTGACTATTTTCCTGTCAATTGGCACTGAAATACCTAAGCCTTGGTGTCCTAAGTGCTACCACTCCCCCACAGCAAATGGTTGTAGCTTTGTAACCCACTAACTGTGGTCTGGAGCAGGGGTGAGTGAGGAATGGATGGCTGTCCATGAACGTCCTAGTGGGGAAGATAGGAAAGGAGGGTGGGGAAGGTTTTGCTCAGATCAGTAGCAGGGTTGGGATAATGGCACCAGGACCCATCTGGGTCACTTTAGGAGTTTAGTGATGGTAGTTCTTACTTTCTTCCTGTGTATTTGAGGGATTTTCATGTATTTTTCCTATTAGCATATTCTCTAAGGCCAGGACTAAATGAAGAGGCAGGACTCTCTCCTGTTCCTTCCACCCTCGTAGGAGATTGTCCCCTTGCATTCCTATAGCAATTGGGGATCCACTAAGCGCTTGAGTATATCCAGAGCATAAATTCAGGGTGCCATCAACCCAGCTAGATGATGAAAGCTATCTTTTATGTGCTCGGGGATATTGTTGAAATTGACTTCCTCCAGGAGTTGCTGGGAACCCTCCGAGGCTATTGGCAAAGGGACTTGGATTAGTGTGTGCTGGCTTGGCATGGAGTGCCTCCCTCCCTTTCTCTCCATTTGCTCCTCCCCCACCCTCCGGAATGCTGACATGAAAGCATGGTGGGAAGCTCAGCTCACCATTGTTTCTGTCCTGTGCCTATGGTTTGGTTCTGGCTGGGAGCAGGGAAGTGGAGTGTGTCTTATCAAGTGGCTAGGGTTCCTAGGAATGCTCAGGGGGACTCCAGAGGGAGGGGAATAAAAAGTATTTTCTCTTTTCCAGCGCTGTACTAGATAGTGGAAATGTCCTCTGGACTGTGGAGTAGTCAGACGTGTGTAAGGGCTGGTCAGCCTCTCATCGCTTTGCAAAGTTCCAAGCTTGCCTTGCTTGAGTAAGAAGATGTCCAGTTAAGCAGGGCAGCGCTCATTGCAGCTTTTTAAAGTCCCATATGTAGCTGCTTAGATGGTCCCC
Source organism: Platysternon megacephalum (assembly GCA_003942145.1). Lineage (NCBI taxonomy): Eukaryota > Metazoa > Chordata > Testudines > Platysternidae > Platysternon > Platysternon megacephalum. Next base: position 16,926,802 of record QXTE01000003.1, read on the forward strand.
ATCTAAGTGAATAGGGAGAAAAGTGCCTAACTAGCACCTAATATGGCTCTCAAAATTCCGCTAGGTGGTGAACCCTGTGGGAGACATGCTGAGTGGGACAGTGCCTAAGCAGGGGCGCCATTACAGATTTTGGTAGGGGGATCCAACTTTAACCGTTATTCCAGGGGCTACTTAGGCACATGAAAGCTCTAGTTTTTTGGCAGATAACTTAGCAATTAGCTGACAGGAGCCCTGTATCTAATTCCTATATAAAAAAAGAAAATGAAATAAATATTAGACCCACTCAGCTCTAATACTCACATGTTCTCACATCTTGTGGCAAGTCACTTAAGGGACACTGGTTAGGTTTAAAATTTTAATGTATATTCTTACATTGTTACTAACTCTGCGGGGAGAGAGACCCCATCAGGACTCCTAGGTTCTATCTCAGCTCTGGGAGGGGAGTGAGGTCTAGTGCAAGGGTGGGCAAACTTTTTGGCCCACGGGCCACATCTGGGTATGGAAATTGTATGTCGGGCCATGAATGCTCATGAAATTGGGGGTTGGGGTGAGGGCTCTGGGGTGGGGCCAGAAATGAGGAGTTCAGGGTATGGGAAGGGGCTTCGGATGGGGGTAAGGGGTTGGGGTGCGAGGGAGGGGTGAGGGCTCCAGCTGGGGGTGCGAGCTCTGGGGTGGGGCTGGAAATGAGGGGTTGGGGATGCAGGAGGGTGCTCTGGGCTGGGACTGAGGGGCTCAGAGGGCAGGAGGGGGATCAGGGCTAGGGCAGGGGGTTTGGGCACAGGAGGGGGTCAGGGGTGCAGGCTCTGGACAGCTCTTACCTCAATCAGCTCCCAGAAGCAGCGGCATGTCCCCCCATCTGGCTCCTACGCATTCCCAGATTCTGGTAAACAGAGGCGAGGGATATGCAGAACATGGTGTTGGATCCCTGCACACCCTGGCTAATCGCCATTGTTGGACCTATCCTCCATAAACTTATCTAGTTCTTAGTGGAACCCTGTTATAGTTTTGGCCTTCACAACTCCCCTAGCAAAGAGTTCCACAGGTTGTCTGTGAAGAAAGACTTTATTTTGTTTGTTTTAAATCTGCTGCCTATTAATTTCATTGGGTGACCATGGTTCTTGTATTATGTGAAGGAATAAATAACATTTCCTTATTCACTTTCTCCACACCATTCATGATTTTATAGACCTCTATCATATCCCGCCTTAGTCATCTCTTTTCCAAGCTGAAAAGTCCCAGTCTTTTTAATCTCTCCTCATATGGAAGGTGTTCCATACCCCTAATCATTTCTGTTGCCCTTCTTGGTACCTTTTCCAAATCCAGTATATCTTTTTTGAGATGGGGTGAGCAGATCTGCATGCAGTATTCAAGATGTGGGTGTACCATGGATTTAGATAGAGGCAATATGATATTTTCTATGTTATTATCTATCCCTTTCCTAATGATTCCCAACATTCTGTTAGCTTTTTTGATTGAGCAGATGTTTCTAGAGAATTATCCACGACTCCAAGATCTCTTTATTGATGGGGTCAGCTAGTTTAGACCCCATCATTTTGTATGTATAGTTGGGATTATATTTTGCCATGTGCATTACTTTGCATTTATCAACATTGAACTTCATCTGCCATTTTGTTGCCCAGTCACCCAGTTTTGTGAGATCCCTTTGTAGCTCTTCGCCGTCTTCTTTGGACTTAACTATCTTGGGTAGTTTTGTATCATCTGCAAATTTTGCCACCTCAATGCGTACTCCTTTTTCCAGATAATTTATGAATATGTTGAAAAGGACTGGTCCCAGTACAGATCCCAGGGGGACACCACTATGTACCTCTCTCCATTCTCACAATTTATTCCTACCCTTTGTTTCCTGTTTTTTAACAGGAGTGCCTGGCAATTCTTTCAGGATCCTCTCAGGATCCTTAATTTACTTTAATGACAAGCTTTTTGTTATCTTAATCACCCTGCCTCTGTTTATAAACAAACTCCCTGCCCCAAAGGCTGTACTGTTCCCAGCTTCAGAACTCATCATATATTACACTCAGGCTTAGCTGTATTGCAGTTAAAACACCTCTGTCTGGAGCTAGGGTGAGTAGACCTCTGGTATGAAACTTGGGAATATGGGGGGGGCTAGAGCTTCCTTGGCCCCCCTAAATGATGCGCCTGTGCCTAAGTACCTTTAAAAATCTGGCCCTTGCTTCCTTTTTCAAAGATGTCCTGGACTCGAATACAGGTTACATTATTTTTCATGTAATGTTGGGACTGTATAACTTTTGCAAGTTTGTTATAAAATAATTACTATTCATGGTTTTCCTAAGATATTGATATAGTTCTAGATTGAAGCTGAGTTTACTGTGGTAGCACTGCTTAATACAATTGTGGGTCAGACTGTGCCTGGATGTTCCAGGGATGTGCAAAGGGAAGGGAGGGTGTGAGAATCACAGTCCCTGTGGGCCCCTGTGCACCTTCCTAGCACTCCCAGGGCTCAAGACACCCCTAAAAGGGGAGGAAGTGGGCAACAGAGCTGACTGAGTGTGGAGGGTGTGAGAAATATGCTGTATTCCCTGAAACAGATGGTGGTAGTTGATTGGTAACCTTTGAAGGCACAGAACTATAGGTCACAGATATAAGACAACAGGAGGTAAAAGTAATAAAAAAATATATAATTAAGTTAGAAAATATTTTGTTGTTAAATAGAGCTTCCGTCACTAAACTCAGTTAACTTCAGCCAGGGACCACCTCAAGAAAGAAGAACATAAGAACGGCCGTACTGGGTCAGACCAAAGGTCCATCTAGCCCAGTATCCTGTCTACCAACAGTGGCCAATGCCAGGTGCCCCAGAGGGAGTGAACCCAACAGGCAATGATCAAGTGATCTCTCTCCTGCCATCCATCTCCACCCTCCGACAAACAGAAGCTAGGGACACCATTCCTTACCCATCCTGGCTAATATCCATTAACGGACTTAACCTCCATGAATTTATCCAGTTCTCTTTTAAACGCTGTTATAGTCCTAACTTTCACAACCTCCTCAGGCAAGGAGTTCCACAAGTTGACTGTGCGCTGTGTGAAGAAGAACTTCCTTTTATTTGTTTTAAACCTGCTGCCCACTAATTTCATTTGGTGGCCCCTAGTTCTTGTATTATGGGAACAAGTAAATAACTTTTCCTTATTTACTTTCTCTACATCACTCATGATTTTATATACCTGTATCATATCCCCCCTTAGTCTCCTCTTTTCCAAGCTAAAAAGTCCTAGCCTCTTTAATCTCTCCTCATATGGGACCCGTTCCAAACCCCTAATCATTTTAGTTGCCCTTCTCTGAACCTTTTCTAATGCCAGTATAAGTGTGAAGGGAATTTGAAACTTCAATATCTTATAACACCCAGGGACCCCTTAATCAGAAAAGGCTGAGAAGCTCTAAAAGTGCAATTCAGTGACAGTAAATTTGAAAAATATTTTATTTACCATCATTATAGGTTTAGATACTGACATGTCTGGATTTCTGAAAACAGAGAGAAAGGTGGGTATATTCGTACAACAGAATGCATGTCAACAGTTTGATTTGATTTAATTAGCACTTACAGAATATTTTCTGGAAAAAAAATGAGGCTCCATATGTTTAGAATATTTAAAGCAAAAATACCAGTCTTTGTCCAAATCCACTCTGAAGCACATGTTCTTAACACAGATGCATAATATAGCTTGAAAGCAGTTTGGTGAGGGACAATATCTTACTGCAAGAGCTGTGTCTGAAGCTGAAATAGACATGAACTTGTAAACAGTGTGGCTTTCTTTAATGGGACAGAATCACTGTTGATCTAGATGCTGAGGCCCTAGGAAACCTCCCCTGCTGGCAGACTTGTAGTTACTTGTGGTTGCAATTTTCCCTTCAATGTGTGTGTAGTAATCCAAAAAGTTAGCAGTGCTAAACTTAGAGCTTCTCCTGATTGACAAACCAGTGATGGAGGCTGCTGGTGATAAAATGGCCTATTTTGCTTGAGGAGTGAATCATTCTCTAGAACCTTGGCCCTTGCTGGTTCAGGGAGATGCATTTTGCATCTCTTTTGTCTGTGGTGTTGAATCCAAAGATTCCTGTGTTATCACGCATGCTGTGTGAATCCTTGCTTATGATCACTTCACTAGCATATGTGTACTTCAGATATGAATCTGTAATTTGTGCAAGCCATTTTCCATACTAGAGTTATACTCTAGTGTCAAGTAACAAAAGACCAAGTTGTGCCACATACACAGATAAATAATTTACCATTGATTTTTTTTAAAAATTTTTTTTAGCCACAGGTTATTCTGTTTATTTGGGAGGAATAAAGACACATTTTTTCATTCAAGGGTTGCCACCTTGTTTAAATTAATGAAGCAAAATTTGCATCCAAAAGAAAGCTGTTAAAGTTTCATATAAATAGAATTTACTTTCTTCATAGATTCTGAGTGAGATTAACATTTGGAAAATAACAGAATCTTCTAAAGTTCCCAAAAGAAAATACTAAAGACAATATAGTAAAACATATATCTTGTAACAGATTAAACTATATGAGTAAGGGTATGTCTACACTACGAAATTAGGTCGAAATTATAGAAGTCGGTTTTATAG